>JAWZYU010000026.1:62251776-63451776 GCA_038380435.1 Ryuthela nishihirai
TCCACCTGAGCCATGTCTGACCAGAGTCCACTCAGTTGACTCAAGTCCATCTCTCAATGATAGCCAAGGGGGGGGGGGGGGGGGGGGCACTGGGTAGAAGTGGAAAAGGCCACTCGCCCGACCTCCCCCCAGGTCGGGGTCCCCCCAGTGAGCATTGCAACTCATTATTTTGGATTGCTGTGGTTTCGTTCCACACTTGGAACTTTCCAGATATATATAATGAAGTCCATTTCTCCTAATTCAAGCTGGTGAGGATGTCCCATTACAGCTATAATAAATTCCTCCAATAAAATAAAGAGGTAGGTACACCATCGAATGGCCCCTTATGCCCCAGAAAGTCCATATCACTAAATAGGAAAGCACAACAAATTTCTCACCTATCAGACATGTAGGTATCGCTATTCATAACAACCAATTTCCCAACCAATAATGAGTAAGCCAACCCAACTGGTAATCAAATCTCCCAAGAGTTTCAACACTGGGAAACCTAGGAGACGAAAATTAAGAAAGAATAGGTCCTCAGCATCCCCCATAAGACAATTAATTAATAAACCCGTTGTATACAAGACTCCCTCAGGTAAACTCATAAACTGTCCATATGTATTCCCACAGCTCCCGCAAGGGAACTCGCTAGGTATAATGTATATATATATATCTGTAGGAAAAAAATGTAGCAGGATGCCTCGCTGTTACTTAATTAATATCCCATCCCTATTTAAAATAGGGTAGGCATAACTACTGATAATCTATAAAGTAGGGGGCAACATTCCACTAATCTCAGATTCAAGTTGCCTACTCACCCCACTCACCATTCGGTTCCCCTATCCCGAAACAAAACCTCTAGTACACGATACCCGATCCTTAACCCCTAAAAAAGGACGATACCCTCTAACTACCACATAATTATAGTCATCAATAAGTCATATTACATAAAAATTAGAATAAGAATTTTAAAAAAATGGCTCTCATACAGTGATAGTCATACTGTTCCCCCAGGGAACATACTGGATAAACTCACCAAAAATTCAACTTCCAGAAGAATAAAAAGATGTCACTGTCTCTAATACATAAATTCACTAACAAAGTAGTGGTAAGTGTTCCTTCGACATCCCTCTCTCCAGAATTACTAGAAGGCATCTACATTATAACCTTCAATTGCTAGATATCATTAGTTTGGATAGTGGGTGACAGGTGTCCTATGTCCTCATTGTCTATTAATTCAAACTACTAGAACGTAGTTATCGTCCACAACAAGTCATTTTCTATGTAAAAATCTAATAAACATACTAATTTACCATCGATGTATATGTTAGAGGATATATTATTTACCCCCACTCCCATACAGGAAAGGAATAATTAATATGTGTATGTATCAATTCCTATAATAATAGTAATACCGTTCCCTCCGGGAATGTACCGGATAGATCAGCAAAGAATTAACTTCCTGAAGAATAGAGAAAAAAAGAGTCGCTAACCCTATTACTTGTACCCTCAAATAAAATTATTAGTGGTAGAGTTACATTCGATATTCATCTTGCTCTTGAGGTTACCCGGGGGTAACAACGGTATTGTCACCCGCAACTTTTTCCTCTTCGAGGCATACGGTATGAACTTAAAATGTTCCGCATTTACTAAAATAATTATCTTATCTAGAACTGCATGTCAATAGCTTGATGATCTGACTTCGAAATTTAATGCCTTCAAACAAATATTTTTGAAAGAGTGGCCGAAAGAAGATTTTAGATTCGAACCAGGAACAATCTACAGACTAGCAATACGCAGTTCCGTATTCTCTAACTGTAGTTGCGACGAGTAGGGATTTCACATGATTGACCAAGACCCAATTTTTGTTTGAACAATAACAAAAATTTTGAATTTATTTAACTTTCACACTTAACAAAGTTCCACCACTGGCTTATAAAGGTGGATGATTTTACATTACAGTTAATTGAATAAGTACTCACTCCATTCAGTTAAGCTTGAGTTCGAACAACCTCAAAACAAAATAATGAAAGTAAAACTTAAAAGTGAAAGTGACAACAAGCAGAGTAATTTAAATTAAAATAACTCTACCATGTTGGAACTGTATTCTGCTAAGTTATTGTGATGTGCACACGGCGTAAATTTTCATGAAGCACCCACTTCAGATTTCTCTGATCGTGATTTTTCCCAAGCAAAGCAAATTTCTTTAAATTTCGCCTAACGTATTTAGGCTCCCTTCTTAAAAACAAGCCAACACCCTGGGTGTTGGCTTGTTTTTAAGACTGGTGTGGCTTATTACATTTCGAAATGAACATTTTGGAGTGGTACCAGGTTTTGAATTTTCGAATAATTCTCTCCATCACAACAATTTTCTGGTATTCTTTCAAAAGAAAACAGCACAAAATTTTGTTGAACTGGTGCTTTCGATTAGAGAAGAATTCCCAGTTTCTTCATGGATCACACAATTTTTTTTTTTCCTCCAACATTTAAACACCGGAAACAAAAGAAAAATGAAAAGTGTGAGTAGAATAATTCCATTCATATATAAACACATAAAATTACTCTTAATATCTATTTGTTTATGACAAAATATTCAATGCAAATGTTTAAAACATGGTAATTTACTCTATATATCAATGTCAACTTATAAGCAGAACAATAACATATTTATGATAGATGGCAAGATAAATATTGATTACAAGATATAATATACTTTTAATTTACACATCGTAAATAATCGTAATATAATATATAGCACAACTTACATTTGTCTGATCTTAAAGCAGAAAAATCATCTCTCTTCAACTTAGAATAACCTACATCAACCATCTTTCCCATGAGGATACAAATGTTCTGTCAAAAATTCTAAAATTTATGTGTTATGTTTACCCTGTTTCCCCCCCAAAAAAATCAACTTTATAGCCAGAAAAGAAAAGTGGGGACGGAAAGATTCCACTTCCAGGACTACCATAGAATGATAGCGGGTCCTTCCGTCTTCCTCCCCTGTCCAGACTAGCATCCCATGTCAAAGGGTAAACACAGTTTGCTAAACATCCGTCTGAACCCATGCAGTTTGGGCTTGCTACATGTATAGGGAGACGTCTCCAATCAAAAATATGAGCTTGAAACATCTGAAAGCGAAACCAGTGAGTGGATTCAAATCCTTACTCACCTTTTATACTCATCCCCTAAGTCGTGTTATTCCCATGTGTTGAATCCTCCAAGAAAGAAGATAAACAAAATTAATTTCCTTAGAAAAAGAGAGCGAAAGAGTCCTCTTCTAAGCTACTATAAGGCATCATCAAAGTCGAAACCTTATTTCTATTGGCACTGAGCCAAAAATTGCTCCTAAACTTCACAGCTAATTGAGATGTAGGCAGAAAAGCAAAGTTCAATTCTTTCCACACCCGTTACGTCATCTCCGTAGTTTCGTTCCTTACTCTCTCCAGCTACGGTGCTGCAGAGTAATATGATATACCGCGAGTTTACCGATTGACCTGTTCTCTTATCTCGAAGTTGGATCTACATTCTCTTCATAGACTAATAACATAAATGCAACTCTCCAATATAAATCACTGTCATACACTTTAAACAATTTCTTTAGTTAAAATACTTATTTAACTTTGAAGACACACCACATCTCCGACATTCCTCCACTAACTCAAAACAAATGTTTACATAATTTCCAAAATGTTTAATCAATTTCTACTTAAATAAAATTCTACCCTTAGTTACAAGTTAATATATTCTTTAACAGTTCTGGCACTTCACCCATTTTTCTCCAGAGACCTTTCTGTCTCCGTAGACAATTCTTGTTTGCTCGGCTTCTTGCACATCCACAAGAAAATATTAGCCACAGTTTTTTCTCGCAGTTGAAGAAATAGAAGAAGGGAAATTCTGACTAGTTAGTCCAGATGCACCTGCACGCTTGGCTCAAATGAACTAAGAGTCAGAATGGAAGATTTCACAAGTTGGAAAGAGCTTCTTTTTTTAGAAGTGGAACTAAAACAATTAGAGAGAAAGTTCATAGTGGAAAGATATAGTCCTTTCTCTGGTTTTCTCTGAAGTTCTCTAATGCTCATTCAATCGATCTCATTCACGCCATAGCGGAACGATTCATTATATGTGCATTCTTCCAGGTTCCGATCACATTGTATATTTTCTTCCGAAGATGCCAATTCAATTTCTTCGGGTAATTTCTCTTCTGAAGCAAGCAGTATCATGGGTTGTGCACTAGAAGATTCTTCAAAGTCGGCTTCTTCGTGAACTTGTGAGTTCTCACTTTCTAACCAATCTTCGAAACATTGTAGAGATTGAACTCTTCCGAAGGCATCCCTAGGTCGTAGATTATATCTAGACGTTTGTCGTGTCTCCGTTTCTACAACTTTGGGTATAGTCTGTGAACTCTGGTCGTTTCCAGAATACTCATTCCTTTGCAATAGTGTTAGTGGTATCTTAACAGGTAAGGATTCGATTGATTGTTCCTCCGTCATTACAGGTTGTTTTCTCTGTCGTCCTCCATACGTTGTAATGTGAAATCCTTCATCCTCTGTTCTGTCTACTTCTTTTCCAATTTGATCGATGCGACCCTTAATTATTAGTTCCCTTTCTGGCAGTCTGGGCAAGGTTTTGGATTCCTCTTCACCTACAACTTCCTCAAATGGTCTGTGTATATTTGCTTTAAACAAACGATCCACGTGTACAATCTTCACTTTTTTCAGGTCGCGAATCAAAGAAATCTGAAACGTGACAGGTGAGAGCTGTTTTGTGACCCTGTATGGTCCACTGGACAGTCTCGCTAACTTCTTACTTCGTCCTGGTTTTACTACTGGGGTATATAGATAAACTGAGGAACCTAATTTTATCTGTTTATCTTTCGCTATCTTACTTCTTTGCAAATGTTGTTTTTCAGACGCTTGTTCAAGATTTTCTTTCACAACTTCATATGCACGTTGCATCCTTCCCACAAATTGTTCCGAATAGTTTTGAACATCTGCATACGAAAATTGTGGTGGGGCTGTGAAAAGATCATGGGGTAAAGTGAGGTCTCTTCCGTACATCAAGAAATTTTGGGTTTCTTTTGTACTGGAATGAACTGCGGCATGATACGCCATCATGACAAAAGCAAGATGTTCATCCCAATCTCTCTGATTTTCAGACACCAGATGGGATAGAATCTGGAGAATTGTCGCATTGTGACGTTCAACCATTCCATTCACCTGAGGGTGCATTGGTGTAGTCCTATGCTTCGTGACTCCCAATTTCTGACAAATGTCACTCATCAACTTAGAAACAAAATTGGTACCAAGGTCAGTTAACAGTTCCTTTGGTGTACCATGACGACAAATGATTTGTTCAACGAATATCTTCGCTACGGTTGTGCTGGTTTGATCTTTCATTGCAAACAGTTCTGGATATTTGGTAAAATAGTCACAAATTACCAGGATATATTTATTCCCTGACTCTGTCATTGGCAATGGTCCTAATACATCCATAGCACATTTAGTCCATGGGGCGTTTGGTATGGTGGGCTGGATGAGGTTTGCCTTCTGCGAAGATCTAAAGCCTCTTCTTTCCAGACATGAAGGACATGTATCGATGTACTTTCTAATGTCAGAATACATATTTGTCCAAAAATAATTTCTTCTAACTCTTTCCAGTGATTTTTCAAATCCTAAATGTCCTGAGTTCAAACTGTCATGACAGGATTTTAAGACTTCTCTCCTGAGACTGATTGGAACAACAAGCTGTTCAAGAAGTTGTGTTCTCGGCGATCTTTCTTGTGGCAAAGAAAAATGGTACAACAGTCCATCTTTCAAGAAGAATTTGTCCGAAACTTTTGACTGGACTGTGTACTTCTTCTGTTCAATTTCATCAATTATTTCACGAATGTCTCGATCATTTCTTTGGGCCAATCTTATCTGATATCTAGGTCTGGGGAAATTTTACTTCCAGTCTCTTCTATTGTAGCTATGTATCTGGATAATACATCTGCTTTAACATTTTTAGCACCAGCCCTGTATATTACAGAAAAATCATATTCTGCCAGGGACAGGTTCCATCTTACAAGTCTTGAACTTGGGGTCTTCAGATTTATAAGCCATCTCAAGGGAGCATGGTCAGTAATAACTGTAAATCTTCGCCCAACAAGATACACTCGAAAGTGAGCGATCGAAGCACTGAATACCCTCAGGCAGGCCCCCGCAATCGTCAGATCTTGAGCAAAGGGGTCGATACCTATGAGGTTTTTAAACTGTAGATGAAAACACTCGGTACCTCGGTGCAGAACATCTACATCCGCTCTACAGTAATGGGATAACTCCGTTTGAAAGTTCCATGTTTTAGAACTTGCTACAGTGTACCAATCTTCAAACATTGCTTGGGTTGAAGAATCCATGTCGCACACTCCGAAATATGTATGGTCAGGAACAGGCCCTTCGTAATGGAGGTTCTCCACACAGGTGAACTTATGGGGGAAAAAAACCTTTCTCTTCATCCAGGTTAAAGGTTTTTGTGAAGCTACAAAGTGGCGCCTGGATGAAGGATAAGGTATCTGTGAACCTTATTTTTAATCCTGTTAAAAAAATCCCCAGAAGTTTGCTGCCTTGAAATATAATCTCGGGTTTCAAGAACCTACTGTATAAATCTTTTAAGATTGGAAAAACGTTGAATACCTGGGGACCGTTCGCTCAGTAACCAATCCATGAATTCTTTTACACAGGTAAATATCACAAATTTCCAATCGTCCTCGTGAAAGGTGGCCACACCCAAGATGGTTTGCAAAACCCGTCAGGAAGCTGAACTGTTTCAAGGTCGAAATATATATAGTCCATTTCTTGACATATTGAGGCTTTTCAGATTGGAACTGATGTTTTTTCATCAGGTCGAAAATATCAAGGCATTTCATGCATCGATGTCTGGTCTTGCAGGTTTGCGTCAAATGCGCCTTGTAGCATTCGGTTTCCCGCAGATACATGTTGCAAGAGGGGCAGAGCAGAGGGTCTTCAAAATGAACGATGTCTGGGGATAAGCAGCGATTGCAGGTTCCTTTGCATGTGTGACTGCGATCGTGTGCTTTTAGACAGATAGGACAGAATTTATTTACGCCGAAAAAACCTGCAGGTTTCGTAATCAGGTCATAATGTTAGTTTCCGTAGAGAAGATAAATATTGTTGGGGGCTTCCTGACCGGCAAAGATAGGCACAAATCCGTCCTCAGAGGAATAAACAATTATGGGATAGTCCTGTGCGAGGTGCTGTTGAAACAATTGGACTTCAGGAAGACCACAGAGACCCTCGGGAACGCCGGCTTCAAGGTGAAGTTGTCTTGCTAATGTTGCCTGCAGCAGAAAACGATAATCCCTGATTTTCACGTACTGGTTAGGCAGACCTGTTTTTCAAGAACAACTACTCCCTGGCAACCACGAGAGCTCTTACCAGACAGATGGAAAGTTCACGATTCTTACGACAGCTCTCTTGTTTTTGATAAAAAAAAATTGGACGTCCGCAAGCGAACGTGTCGGGGGCTGAACGTCCACTGCCTTGGCAGTGTAGGTTGGCACACACGAAAGCGAACTCCAATTCACTATGTGCACAAGTCCTTCATTAGACTGAATCACTCTGTCGAGGGCAGTCATGAATCGCTCCGACGTTAAGTCGTTTCGAATAATGAGACTTAAATTTACGGCGTTTTTTAAGTCTGTTGATCTGAAGCACAGCCTAACGTGACTATATTTGCCTTTGGGCACCACATCTTCAAGCATTTTTGCGTGCAGGGAGCGTAGCACTGATAGGAAATTGTGGGGCTCCACATCCTGCATACCCCCCAGACGAACGCTCTTTGAGATGAACTGTGTCTTAAATTTAGTTGAATTAAAGTTCCTCACGTTAGTAATGCTGTAATGAGGTACATCAGAAGAACTCATACCCGAAGCAGAGAATGCAGATGTGACGTCATCAGAGCTTGAAGGACCTGGAACGGCTCCATCTAACGGATGCGCCGGGATGTAGGTGCGTGCCTGCCCTGCGTCAGATGCAGCACGGCAGCGGGCGGTTAAGGAGATTTTTTTGTCTTTTGAAATGCTTTACCTCCTTATTGGAGACGTACACGCTTGGATGCAGGGAGGTCATCAAACGAACGGGCTACATCATTCCTCTCAGCAGCCATCTCACCAGGTTGTACAAACTCACGGATCGTAGACATCTCGCAAAAAACTAAGCAAACTAGGAGCAAAACTAAGACTGACAGTAAAACTTCTGACAGCAGAATGACTTAGGGAGTGAGGGTGCTGTGTTTATATACAGGCAAACGTTATCTCATAAATGACCTTTGATACGTCTTTCGACATGATCAAGGTCACCAATAACTGATAACACCCTTGTGAGATGTTAACACCGGAAATTAAAGTGACCTTGTCACATCCTGCTTGTTGCGAAATGCACGATGAAAGGTCGAACTACGGGTAAAAGAATTGCAACATCCTCGTAGCCATTCAAAAAAAGTTTTAGTGGAAAAATTTCAGATGAGGATAGAAGTTAAAAAAAATTTTATTACGCAGGACATCCGTGGATAAAACATGGTCCAGTGCTGAACACTTGTTCTAAAGCAGGACTTTTAGGTCATCCATACTGGTCACCATTTCACACATAATGACGATTAAGTTTTTCCTTTTATTAATTTTTACCCAATGGCATTTACTGCAGGACAGTCTTTTAAAGCAGTTACTGTAGAATAGTCCTTCTAGTAAAAATGCGACAACCAACAGTAACGTAGTTCAAAGAAATACGTAGGTTATAAACGAAGGTTACACAGAAAAAAAGCTAGTTATAAAGAATACGAAGGTTGTAAAAAAAAGGTAGGATAATAAAAAACCTAGTTTAATATCTGAAATATAAAACTCAAGCTGTAATAAAGAGATATAAAGATATAACGTTATAAATACATAATTTATAACGATGGGCTATACCCCGTTTGAGACACATCTAAGCCACATCATCAAGTACAAGGCACAGCCGATCGCGATAACGCTCCAGCTATCGGCACTGAAGTAGCGAGATCAAATCACGCTGTCGGAAGGAATTTTTTTTAAATACAGGAGACTCACTAAAAATAATACGTTGGATGACACCGATTAAATGCTCAAAAACTGATTTGCTTTAAAGAGGGAAAATATCGCGATCGGCTTAAAATATAGATGGGACAACCAGGGGTCTATGAAGAGGGGTGGGGTTAAAATATGGGTTAATCAGGGTAAAAATCGAGACTATTCGAGAAGGGGAGCTTAAAATATAGGTAGGTGAACCAGGGGAAGTCGAGACTATTCGAGAAGGGGCTTAAAATATAGGTCAACCAGGGGGTCGATGAAGAGGACTTAAAATATGGTCAGTTGCAACATAGGGGTCAAAGTTCAATCTGAGAAGGCAACGTGGATCGACATATCACGGACCGGAAGTGGGCGGAGTCTGTGACGTCATAGGGGGAAAGCACTGCAAAGGGGGATCGCTATAGTGCTGTTCCACTACTCTCCTGACTCGTCTCACAACGAATCACATCTTCAAAAACAAAAAAAGCAAGCAAGGATGAGTTCACAGAGAGAGAGAGAGACAGATCTCAGTGACAGAATGCAGTACCAGGCGGAGCCCATACCTGCTTTAACTGAGGTTTGTGCATTGAGGGAATTAGATGTAATTTGCAACTTGCAGTAAGTTGCTGCAAAAGAGTTTGCCCATGATAAATTGGTAAGAGGATTAGGGGATGACAAAATAGAGATAGATACTGGGAATAGGGATGTATAGATTAGGAAGGAGTGAATATATATAAAAAAATCTAGAAAAGGATAGTTTTAAACCTCTTAAAGCGTTGATTATGAATGACTTCATAATCAACAGAGTGCCTGATCAGTTCGTTGGGATGAAGAGATGCCTCTTGGTAAATTTTCTGAGCCAATTTATTGATGGTAGTAGTGATGGATTCGGTTTGAGAATCACGAGCAATGATAGAATTTTTGACAAACCAGGGAGCTGCTAAAGCTGATTGGAGTGTGTAATTTTGCAAGGACTGTAGTTTTTTTTTGATAAGTGGGAGAACATACAGGGGCGGCGTATAGGAGGATTGGGTGGAGAATTTGTTTATAAGTTAAAATTTTGAGTTTGGGTGCCAAATGAGATTGAGATTAGTGAGAATAGTAACTTTTACAAAGTCAGTAGAGTTAATTTTTAGCATTCGTGATTTGCATTTGCAATAAATTATTTCATGGTTAACAATAAATGTTATAGTCATGAGTTCAAGAAATTTTGAAAAGTACAAAAAATGAGTGCTTTAATTTTAGTTTGAAACATGTTATGAATTTGCACAAAAAGGAGGACATTTCGTGCATTTTCAAAATTCTGAGAGATGTGAAAAAATATGGTTAGTAAAGTAAGTAAAGGACATATGGTAACCCAACCATGAGGTTGTGAGTTTCAGATCCCACCTGATTCAAAAAGTTTTTCTTCTGCACCAATTGTCGTGATATTTACACAACTTAACAGCAATGAAATGCTTAGTAAAAGTACAGCATAAAGGCTAATCTTGAACAATTGGTTTAACTAAAGTTTCAAGTTTCCTTTTTTTGTTTCTAGCACTTGTTACAATGTTATCATTTTTTTGGGGCACAATAATTTTTAAAAAATGTATTTGTGGATGCTTTAAGGACATCTTAAAAGTACTTCAACAATATGTCCATTACCACACTGGTCATAGCAAACATTCCCTTTCCATCAGTATCTGGAATGTGTAATATCTGCCACTAAACTTCTTTGGTTTTGCACTTTTAAAAATAAATCCTCAGATTCTTTGGATAAGAGCTTTTTGATAACAATGTAGTTATAGGATACTGCTTGAACAATATCTTGATGGGGATAGAGTCAACTGCCCCTATCCATGCTCTTTATGCAAGAATATGTATCACCTACATCCAACATTTTATCGACTGTTAAACTTGGCCTGCATGATACGCATTTGACTTTCCTCAACCACTTATAAATGCAGTAACCTGCAAGGTAAGTTATTAAGGGCAAAATATGAATTTGATTTAAATCATCTGCAGTTACTTTGAGTGATTTAAAAACCATTTTAAAAGTTTCATTGTTATTTATTTCATCTAAGTCTTCAGGTTCTTCAAAGTTATTTACCTCTATTTTGCCAAACTTTGATGATTCAATTATCAATGGCAGATTATCTTGAATTCTCAATTTAGTTTCCAATTCAAAAATTTGAACAATGGATACATGATACTGAAATTCTGACAGTCGACGATATTTACCAAATCTCTGTTCTAATTTATCTGTTTCTATTTTCCCTGGAAGAAAATAATTTAACTTTAGTTCTTCGAAACAATACCGAGAAATTTTAAGGATAGCATATGTTGTATGTGTTAATGCTGCATGGGTATCTTTTGAGAGTGTACCAGTTGAACAATTTTTTTCTTTCCAAACATCAAGCCAAGTTAGAAAATTTTCAAGAAATATTTCTCTCTCATCATTTTCATCTGCTGTTAGTGGTTCTTGATATTTGCTGTTTAATCTATTTCCTTTAAATGGTGTTTTAACATTAACAATTTCAAACCATGTGCATATGATATGTATGAAATTCGCAGTAGAATTCAAATCTAATAAATTGTGCTTTTTTCCCATTTCAACAAGACCTTTTTGAACAAACCTATTGAAAATCTTCAGTGCCAAGCTCACATTTTGCCTTTCTAAATTGTGATTCAAGGCTTTCATTGTTAGGCCATAACCATATTTTAATAGCACTGTGCTCTTTTCTCCACTTTCTAACTGATACATTAGTGATCACAAAAATGAGGCACAGGTGATGAAGCAGAGACGATTAGATTGTAGAAAAATGACAGTATTGTGGAAGATATTGCTTGAACAAGCAATAACAGAAAGGCATATATGCAATATGCCCACTGTTTAGTCGATTCCACTCTTCGGAAATGCACTGAGAAGCTGTTTTAAGAATATTGCCTAAACAGGCAATAGCAGAAAGATAGATATATAAAATATCCACTGCAATAAAATAGATTCAGCCAGATGGTGCCTAGAAAGCGATTCTAGAAGATATATGATTTGTAGTATCACTGCACAATGAGTTCACTTCAGAATGAAGCACAGAACAATGCAGAATGAAGAAATTGCAGATCACTTGGTCAGAGAAAACACAAGTCTTGAAAAAGACTGTTTAAACATCTTGAAAGGAATGTAGAAACGAAAATTTCCAATAACGTGGCGCACACAAAGGAGACCGTATCTTGACGCAATATTCCTCTTAGCGATACCGTCGCGGGAATCGATGACCCGGCGACGCGGTAGCCGGATTGCCGTCGATGGAGCCGAAGATTAGCGATCGCTCTTTACCGTGCTAAGAACCAGACCAATCCAGGTTTCTTCCAAAGATCAAAGATCATTAGTGACAAATACAAAGCACCGGGTGGAGTCCCATATCTCTTCCATCGGAGGTAAAACAATGAGGGAAATATTGAAATACATCGGCACAATGCCGAAGCCTATTTGGCTAATTGCTAGTAATAAAATTTTGTCTAAATAGGGGGAAAAATAAATAGGAAGTTGGGTAATTTGCAGAGCGCAAAAATCGAAAAATGGGAAGTGGGAAAAGAGAGAGCTCATCGAGACATCGGCGGATAGGTTGAAAGAGAAGAAGTAAGAGTAATGTAAGAGTATGTAACAGATAATGGTGATGTGCGGCATGAGATTAACAGACGAATAGGGATTGCTGCCAGGACTTTTAAGAATCTATGGAGAGTGTGGAGAAATAGGCGTATACACCTAAAGACTAAAATTAGGCTGTATAATAGTTTGGTTCTTTCTAGGGTTAGTTATGGTAGTGAAACTTGGACACTTTGTAAACAAGATAACAGGAAACTAGATGCTTTTGATTCCAGTTGCTTACGCAGTATCTTGGGCATTAGGTGGTTCAACTTTGTAACTAATGATGAGGTTAGGGCAAAGGAGTTTGCAACCTCCTTTAAGCAGCATATTGTGCAGAGAGAGACTCCGTTGGTTTGGCCATGTTGCCCGTATGAATAATTATAGATTGGCGAATAGGGTTATGAACAGTATGCCTAAAGGCCTCAGAAAGAAGGGGAGACCTAGGATGCGGTGGGCCGACAATGTCAAAGAGGACCTTGTTAGAATTGGTGTACAGTGGCCAGATGCAGTAGATGTAGCTCAAGATAGACTTGCTTGGAGAAGTAAATTGCACGGTCTGGGTGGACCTCCGTAGCCCATGGCTGCTTGAGGATGATGATGATGATGATGTGTGCCATTTGTAGCTGCTTTCAAAAGTGCTCTACATTCATTGATTTCTGTTCTTAAGTATTGTGCCTTGTAAATGCCTTCTGTTCTGAGGAGTCTTCTAATTTTGGTTTTTAAATTTTGCCACCAATTCTTGTCAAAATTGGTTGTCTTGGAGACATCCTCATTAATGCAGTCAGCAATTTTTGTCTGTATTTCCTCGTCTTCTAGGAGTGTTGTATTCATCTTCCAAGTGCTTCTACCTCTAGCCTGTGTCTTTGGGTGTAAATCAAAATGTGCATGCACAAGGAGGTGATCACTGACCTCACAGGTATGTGAGTTAATGTCAGTATGGTAGCTTCTGTAGTATATTTGACAATGTTTTTGCTGACTAAGATTTTATCCAGCCTGGAACCTGTTTTATGTATTTTGTCAAATCTTGTATGGCCTGCACTGTCTGGGTTCATATGTCTCCAAATGTCAATTAGATCCATGTCGTGTATGAATTTAGAAAAATGTGGTGCCTGGGAGGTAGGCGTGTAATTTCGAGCAGGGACTCTGTCCAGGTGTGGGGCAACAATGCTGTTAAAATCCCCTCCAATAATAATTCCATCATAATTATTTTGTAAGTGTTGTCTTAAATCCTGATAAAAATTGTAATGTGAAATGGTCCGTTTGGGTAAGTAAACTGTGATAATTTTCATAATATAATTTTGATATTTTATGTCAACTGATAAAATTCTACCCTCAATGTCTGTGTTGTATCTGAGTACCTGTATGTTTCTGTTGTTATGATTAATAATTATACCTACTCCTCTACTCATAGAAGTACCATTGGAGAAGTAGGACAATTGTGGGAACAAGTGTCTAAAATGTAGTATTCTTCTTGTGTTAAGGAAATGTGTCTCTGGGAGAAACAGAATGTCACAATTGGTCTGCATAAAGTCACCAATGATGACCTTCTGCTTCTCCGGTGTAAGGCCTCTCACATTGAGGGACTGACACCATAGTGTCAGATCTGAATACTTACAATAATTGGCCATCTCAAACAGAAAAAAAGGAAAAAAAAGAGAAACACAAAAAGGGATAAAAAAGGTCACTGGGAGGTCCAGAAAAGCTTCACAGAGCCTCCAGTGGTACACGGAAGTGACAGGCCAGTAAGGGTCCACCAAAAGGGGAGAAAGAAAGGAAAAAAAAAGAAAAAAAAAAGACAAAAGAAATTTGGAGAGATGGTGGCCTGAACTGACCTGCCACACAATACATCCAGATAAAAACTAATAGTCTTAGATAAGATTGTTAAAGTTAAAATTTTAAGGTTCCGAAGAACACAGTAAAATGGAGTATTGACATAAAGGTTTTTCCAAAATGGCACAAAAAAAATTAATGATGATTTGATATATGAGGTTGAGTCCAGTTCAATTGTTGAGAATAATAATATTTTATAGAGGTAGATGTTAGATTGCGATGCATCTGGAAGATATTGCAATTCTTTGAGGAGTTTCAGTTTTCGCAGGTGAATTTTTCATATGAGGTTTGTGGATTTGTGACACCATAGTATGATATATTAAATAAGAACAGTTTTGAATGAGAGAGTTGAAAGATTTTGGAACAGTTTTATATATTTGCAATAATTTTTGTGTGAGATGCAAACTGAAGTACACATAATGGTAAAATTATTTCTTTTTATACATTGAATGATATGAAATAAAATTATAAAATTAAATTGAAACGTAGAATTATATAAACAGTAATTTGTCAGAAAGACAAAGAATAAAAATATGTAAACATAATTACAATTATCTAAAATTAAGTATTCCAATATATTTGTAAGTATCCAGATGTATGAAAGGTAAGGAAAAGAAGTCTACTAAAATCAGAATGGGTGGGGAAGTCAATGTGAGAAGCAGTGTACTGTACTGTTGTCATGGCAATGCCAGAAGTGATGTAAAAATTGTGTGTAATAGACAAATAGTAACTGAGGAACATTTTTATAAATATATACAACAGAGTAAAAGTATAAGCAAATCCATTGCAGCATAGAAAAAAATACCCTAGGGTAGATTGACAAGTGAGGACCAACACAGTGGTCCTGTGCAAGACCCCTGTGTTGGCAGCCACTTTAAGAATACTGCAATAAAAAATGCAACAAATAGTAATATTATTAATTGTTTTCAAGAACGTGAAGTTAAGAGAAGTGTTTAAATATTGTAAAAAAACAAAAATTCTCTCCACATGGGAGCTCTGTATAAATTTATAATAACATTTACCTATAATCCAACTATAGTAAGTAGTTTCACTCCCAGAAGTGTCTAAAAAAAATAAGTCAAAGGAATTAATAAGTTAATAATTAAAATGATGTTCATGGAAATAACTAAGTAATTTTCTTGTGACATATTCCCATTATGGAGTACAGGATAAAATATTATAATATAATCTTTTACCCAATTATTTGGGCAAAAGTTAATGATATTGTTGCGGATCACAAAAATGGATAGCCACTGAGCGTGAGTATTAAAAGCTATATTTCAAAACCAAATTCAATACAAGGTAAATTGTTACAAAGGAAATATGGATGAAGTATCTTATTAACAAATCAACTATTAACATGCACAAGTCATCAATCTTCCTGCGTGAGCACACAACATCAGCTCTGTGTATTTTACTAAATACTACCTTTTACTTGATTTACCAGGTCACCCGAAGATCTTCACTCATAAACCAATTCTCGTCCTGTGCTAATAACTTTTCACACACTAGCCGAACAAAAAGACAGTCCGTGTAGACATTCGAAGTTAGCCATAAAAGTTCCCACTTTTATACTTCCGCGTATACACAACACATCAAGTTACTTCTTGATACTTAACGATAAAAGATCCCACTTTTATACTTCCGCGTATACACAACACATCAAGTTACTTCTTGACACTTACGCGCACTGTCTCAGAACAGCTCACCGTCCATTTTTTCGAACTCTCCGACCGTTACAACACAACGACCGTTAACACTCCACTCTTCTTCTCCAAATTCTCCCAACGTTCTTATTCGTTAGCTGAAACTTTTTGCTTTCGGTTGCCAGATTCCTTCTGTCGTAACACTGCCCCCTTCCTAGGTCTTGTTCGTCCCGAACAATTCTGGATTCCAAAGTTTCTTCAGTTCTTCGATGAAACGGGGCCAAACGATCCACGTGAACCACCTTGCACTTTGTAGCTGGACGTCGACGAATGCGATATACCACGTCATTAATCCTGTTAACTATTGTATATGGACCTTCCCAAGGTTTCTGAAGTTTTGGAGATAGTCCTTTCTTTCTATGTGGACTGTATAGCCAGACAAGATCTCCTTGATTGAAAATAGTTCCATTTATTTTACTGTCATATCTTGTTTTGGTTCTGTCACTTGTTATGTCGATGTTATGTCTAACGGAGTGATGGATTTCTTCTAGTCGTTGTTCCAATTCTTGTACGTATTGTGGAGTGGACACAGGCATTGCTTCGGGCCGACCATATAAAAGGTCACAGGGAAGACGTAACTCTCTTCCAAAAAGCATCATGGAAGGTGTCTGTCCAGTTGTCTCATGCACTGCCGTTTTATATGCCAGCAAAAGGAGTGGTACATGGCGATCCCAGTCACGTTGATGGTCGTTCACAAATAATGCTAAATGCTGAGCAATTGTTCTATTGAACCTTTCAACCATACCATCCGACTGAGGGTGTAAGGGAGTTGTTCTGGTTTTCTGAATGCCTAATAGTTGACAGATGCCTTTAAACACATTGGATTCAAAATTCCGTCCTTGATCAGAGTGGAGTTGTAAAGGTACCCCATACCTACTAATGAAGTTATTAACTATCATCTCAGCCACTGTTGTTGCTTCCTGGTCTTGGATGGGATATACCTCAGGCCACTTTGTGAAATAATCCATTACCACTAATAAATATCGATTTCCATCATCAGTTCTAGGAAACGGACCCATTACATCAATGGCTATTCTTTCAAAAGGGGCACCAACGTTATATGTCTGCAGCTTACCCCGACTCCTAGTCTTAGGGCCTTTCTTTGCTGCACAGGCTTCACATTGCCTACACCATCTCTCAACGTCTGCCCTACTTTTCAACCAATGAAATCGTTCCCTGGCTTTGGCTAATGTCTTATTAACACCGAAGTGTCCTCCAGTGGCACTATCATGTACATCTTTCATCACAAGTTCCACTCGGGATCGAGGAAGGATTATCTGCCAACGGATCAGCCGTCCAGTGGGATTCTCCCATCTTCTGTATAATACTCCGTCTTCAATTTTTAAGGAGTCCCACTGTGCCCAGTAACTTTTAGTAGTTGGACTATACCTCGAGATTTGCTCCCAATTAGGTCTTACATCAGATTTTTCAATCAATTCTAATATTGGTTTTATGTCTTCATCATCTAGTTGAGCCTTCCTGATTTCAATTGGATTCCAGATGTTAGGGGTGTCACTGTTTGTTTGTGTCGATACTATTTGTCTTATGGGCATTATCTCTTTAGTTCCAAATTTCAGTTCTGCATTATAGCAATGTTTACAGTTGTCAATACATGGGCGCCTGGAAAGAGCATCTGCATTCTTATGCATTTTACCACTTCGATGTTCGATGGAGAAATCGTATTCTTGTAACCGTTGTATCCACCTAGCGATTTGTCCTTCAGGGTTTTTGAAGTTTAATAACCATCTAAGTGCAGCATGATCAGTACGTATAAGGAATTTCTGGCCATAGAGATAATGATGAAAATGTTCTATTGCTTTTACTATTGCTAACAGTTCTTTGCGTGTTACACAGTAATTCCGCTCTGGTTTGGATAAAGTTTTACTAAAGTATGCAATAACTCTCTTGTCCGTCTTGTTCTTGTGAAAGCACAGCACCAACTCCTGTGTTACTTGCGTCAGTATCTATTACGAATTGTTTTCCAGTTTGTGGGTACGCTAGCACTGGTGCTGTGGAAAGAGTTTTCTTTAGCTGTTGAAAGGCTATATCGCATTCGGTGGTCCACATAAACCGCTGGCCCTCTTCTGTCAGAAGATGTAATGGCCTTGCGATGTTGGAGAAACCTTTGACAAATCTTCTATAGTAGGTGCAAAGTCCAATAAAACTACGAAGTTGATGAACATCTTGTGGTGGAGGCCAGTCTCTTACAGCTTCTATCTTACTAGGATCAGTCTTAATCCCTGCTGTAGTGATCACATGACCAAGGTAATGAACCTCTTGCTGGAACAGTTTACACTTTGTCGGTCCCAATTTTAACTTGGCTGCCTTAAGTTTTTCAAATACTTGACGAAGATTTCTCAAATGTTCTTCAAAAGTTCTTCCAAGAACTATGATGTCGTCCAAGTAAACCAGGCAGACCTCCAAAGACAAACCTTTGAGCACTGACTCCATTAGTCGCTCAAATGTGGCAGGTGCATTACAAAGTCCAAATGGCATCACCTTAAACTGCCAAAGTCCATTCCCTGTACTGAAAGCTGTTTTCTCACGGTCTTCAGGACGTATACCAACTTGCCAATAGCCGCTCTTTAAATCTAATGTTGAGAACCATTCTGACCCAGATAAAGTGTCTAGTGTATCGTCAATCCTGGGTAAAGGAAAGGAATCTTTCTTTGTTACGTCATTTAATCTGCGATAATCTACACAAAATCGTGTAGATCCATCCTTTTTCTTGACAAGAACTACTGGTGATGTCCAGGGACTCTGTGATGGTTCTATAATGCCCTGAGCTTCCATGTCCTTTATGAGTTGTTCCGTCTCCTCTCTTTTTGCCAATGGAAGCCTTCTTGCCGGCAGATGGACTGGAGGAGAATCACCAGTGTTGATTTTATGTTCTGTCAGGTTAGTACGGCCATAATCATTTGACGTGGCAGAAAAAATGTCAGAAAATTCTTTTAATAGGTTCTCGGCCTTAACAGCTTGGTTTTCAGTTAATATTTGTCTTGTTTCTCTCCATAATTCAGTAAGATCAGACGGGATGTCTGTATGATTTTGATATGAATCGGTAACTTCTATTTTATTTATACTTGTTACACAGGTAACAGCTTCACATATTGCTAATTCCTCACCTTTTTTTAACATTCTATTGGATTTGTTACAGTTCATCACTCTGATAGGGATCTGTTCTTTATCTATTCTGACTAAAGTCCTTGCAACCAGGATATTATGAGCCAAAGCTCCTTTACCAGAGGCATCAGTAACTGCCAATCGGAAGGCCCCAGAAGTCTCCGCCCGATGTCCACGGACTATAACTTCACTTTGTGCTGGGATCTCTGTGTCTTCCGTCACTAATATTGGAGTTACGCTTGATAAAGAATCAGACGTCCGGCTAAGCAGAGGAATCTCTTCTGTCTCATAGATGAGTAGGTTATCACTGGGTCTAATGTTGAATCCATGTTTCTTAAGAAAATCAAGGCCTAATATGCATTCATCGTAGATGTCAGCGATGTAAACAGGATGGCGAACCAGACAGCTACCAACTCGAATATTAAGTTCTATTTTTCCATGAACCTTTGCACGATCTCCAGTGGCCGTTTGTAGGCTTATTCTAGACTGTGTAGTATTCAAGTTTGGGTGAGGTATTATTTTCTTTATTATATCCGTTCTGAGTAAAGTTACATTTGCACCAATGTCGACTATCATACGGCAAGGTATTCCATTTATGGCTCCATCAGCTACTAATCCATTATTATCACCATGTAATGTTGAAACGTGGGCGACTTCCCCTGGGGCCAACCAATCAACAGCCAGCCTTTGCCCCGCAAGACTGACTAATTTCTGTTTCCCAGATCCTGTTGTCTAGTTGATGGACTTGGACTCCTCATTCGTTTCCTATTACAATTGGTATGAATGTGTCCGGTCTTGCCACAATTCCAACACTGAAGGTCTGTTGTAGTTTTTGAAGAAGAACCTCTTATGTCTTTCAAAACGGATAGCATCGCTTTAGTTAGTTCTTTCATTTCATTATCCTTTTCTACAGTTTCTTCTGCACTTACAAATCTCACTGTACGTTTGTTCGCTCGGGAGGAAAGCCTAGAGCACTCGTATTTCATAGCATGTACCACCGCTAACTTTAAGGATTCACCTTCCAACATCCTCAGAGATTGCTGAGTGTCAGGGTCAGCAATAGCATCAATAAATTGTAATTGAGCTAAATTATCTTGAATTTCTGGTGGACAGTTACTATAAGCCAATCTAGCTAGACGCTCAATATCACTAGCAAGCTCTTGCAAAGTTTCACCATTTTTCTGCATGCGATGTTTAAATTGAGTCACGTAATATTGTTTTAAATAACTATCACCAAACCTTAGTTCTAATGCAGAAACTAGACTTTGATAATCAAGTCGTTTTTCTTCTGGAACAGACTGCAAAACTTCCGCAGCAGAATTTCTTAAGGAAGCTGCAAGAAAACTGGCCTTTTGGAATTCATTCCACTCATTGGCTGTGGCGATAACTTCAAATTGTGTTTTAAATACTGTCCAAGATGATTGACCATCATATGTAGAAGGTTTAGTTGTATTTTTAGCGATATGTGTAATAACATTATTTCCACTAGAATTATTATTATCACAGGCAGAAGGTAACATTTCATTTCTCAAAATCTGAAACTGGCGTTCACAATCAGTTTTTACAATTTCAATTTCATGTTTATAATCTAACTTAACACTATCAAGATCATCTTTTACACTATTTAGTTCGGTCATAATGTCCTTACACTTATCAGAAATCTTATCAATTTGAGAAGCCATTTCAGCACTCATCTCAGTATTTTGTGCGGCTATATCAGCTTTCAAATCACCTATTTTATCGCTTTGGGCAGCTATATCGGCTTTCATATCAGTCATCAGCTTTATTAACTCATCCATACTTCTAGTGAAAGGCATTCAATTAAATTAATCCCACTTCTGACACCAAGTGTTGCGGATCACAAAAGTGGATAGCCACTGAGCGTGAGTATTAAAAGCTATATTTCAAAACCAAATTCAATACAAGGTAAATTGTTACAAAGGAAATATGGATGAAGTATCTTATTAACAAATCAACTATTAACATGCACAAGTCATCAATCTTCCTGCGTGAGCACACAACATCAGCTCTGTGTATTTTACTAAATACTACCTTTTACTTGATTTACCAGGTCACCCGAAGATCTTCACTCGTAAACCAATTCTCGTCCTGTGCTAATAACTTTTCACACACTAGCCGAACAAAAAGACAGTCCGTGTAGACATTCGAAGTTAGCCATAAAAGTTCCCACTTTTATACTTCCGCGTATACACAACACATCAAGTTACTTCTTGATACTTAACGATAAAAGATCCCACTTTTATACTTCCGCGTATACACAACACATCAAGTTACTTCTTGACACTTACGCGCACTGTCTCAGAACAGCTCACCGTCCATTTTTTCGAACTCTCCGACCGTTACAACACAACGACCGTTAACTCTCCACTCTTCTTCTCCAAATTCTCCCAACGTTCTTATTCGTTGGCTGAAACTTTTTGCTTTCGGTTGCCAGATTCCTTCTGTCGTAACAATATAAATAAAAGCTTGGCAATGGAGAAAAAACAATATAAATGTAACTTATCATCCTATGGTATTTTAAGAGTTCCTTGTTGTGCAACAGAAAAGCATATAAAATGAGATACAACTTAGGGTACTTAGACCCCATAACGCCACTCACAAGAGTGGCAGGACAGGAGAGAGAGAAGGAAGGAGCAGGCCCATAGGGGGCCCCAAAGAGGGATCAGTCCTCCATCTCGCTATAGGAAGACCCATCAAGATCAGTGAGGTGTAGGTCACTAGCCAAGTCAGCTACCCCCTGATCTACTTTACTCTTTGCTTCTTCCGTTAGGAAGTCGGAAAAGGTTAATTTTTTTCTTGGGTTTGATTTTTTTTTCAATTTCCTTATGAATTTTTAATTTTCGTCCGGTAATGAGTTGCTTTTTCCTCTCATTGGCTTTGGTATTCTTCTTATTTAGTTTACGTTTTAAATTTAGATTGGAAGCTTCTGTTTGTTCAATATCTGTTGATGAATTTTCTTCTGGTTTTGAAGCTGCTTGGGCTATTTCTTTCGAAATGCCTTCGCTTATATGGGCTTCTTCTTTCTGTTTTTCACTTGTTATCTCTTCCTCCATTTCCTGCTCTCCTTCCTCAGCAGGGGTGGTCTCGGGGATAATTGTCGTATCTGTATCCTCCTCTGTTGAGGACTTTGGGGGGGGGGAACTGCTTTTTCATATTTTTTTCAGGTCTATCCCTTCGCTGTCAGCTGCAGGGTTATTTTCCTGCCTACTTATGACATCGGAGGTTTCCATCTCTTGTTGTGTTTCCTTGATTTGATTAGGAGTTATTCGTTCCTTTTCCTCTTCATTAGTGGCCAACTGAACCTTTGCAGGTTTCTCCACTGGGAGCGCTGCAGCATTTGCGAACGTACGCAAAGTACATTCATAACGTTTATGCTCAGCACTTCTGCAATTACCACAAGGTTGATTCCACTTATCGTAGACATGACCTATGGTTCTGCAATTAATGCAGATTTCAACCGTGCATTCGTTAGCAACGTGGCTACTCTGATTACATTTCTTACAAACTTTTTGCAACCCAGAGTATGCCACCATGCTGCTGAAGCGACCGATTTTAAAGAAATTAGGGATGGGTTTGTTCATACACATTTTAAGCACTCTGGTTCCTGTGTATAAATTCTCCATCCCCTCCTCTCTGTACCGTTCTCTGACGTCTGAGATTACTTTTCCGTACTGGCTAAAGTGGCTAGAGATCACCTCAGTGTCCATCTCTGTCGGTAGCCTCTTGACGTAAACAATGGTTTCATCATTGTCCAGTCTGTTGACGCTTTTTGATACGCCATCCAAAACGTACGGATTTGTAGTCACATACCGCATCATTGTTTCCGCTTTAACGAATGTGATGTATGTCACACCCGGGGCTACGAATTAGACCGTTTCAATAGATCCCGGTAGCGACGAATTGATCATCGTTTTGGTGCCTCCACACGTCCGTCAGATTGAATCCGCTAATCAGGCGAGTCAGTTTTAAACGGCTACTGTCTGTCCGAAAAGTGGATCCGCCCCAGGCATCTGAATTTACGCCCACGACTGAATTAAAGTCTCCCGCCAGTATCAAACAAAACTCTCATTTAAAAAGTATTTAACATGCTCAAAAAAAATGTTTCTCTCGGACGGCCTATTTGAGCAATACACATTTACAATACAAAATTTGACTCCATTCTTCTCAGCTACAATCTTTATGATTCTGCCATCGACGTCCGAGTTGTATTTGCATATTCGGAGTCATTTTTTCGGCCACTGATAATAGCTACGTCTCTGGCACTACGAGTTCCAAAAGAGATATACGAACGATGTTTGTCTTTTCGTAACAGTTCTTTAGCCCAAATAGTAGAATTGAGATGTGTCTCTTGAAGAAGTAAGAAATCTAGCTGATTGAATTCTAGGAAGCCGAGTAACCAATGTTGCTTCCTAGCACTCTAAGCTCCACAAACGTTGAGCGAAGCAATGCGTAGTTGTGGGCCCATCGGCGAGAGAAAGAGCATAACTACACAAAAAACAAGGGCGAGAAGCCCAGTGCTACCTTACAAACTAAAACGGAGAGCTCATCCCAAGCTCTGCACATCACTGTCTGTATCCGACAGCGAAGCAGCCGCTGAGCTCTTTAAAATGTTCTCTAAAAGGGCGGCAGCAGACGTAGCTTCACAGTCCGTCTCCAATGACGGATATGTCTCCATATCTGTTGAGGTGGATTCAGTGCTGAAATGGTCAGATGCCATGTCCTGTCTGTCGACTGAAAAGCCGGCAGCCGTTTTCAAACTATTTTTAGCTCTTTTGTTCGATTTAGTTGCAGTTTTCTTCTGTGTGCCACTTCTCTTCTTCGCCGGAGGAGCACTCATTTTTTCCTCAACGGGAGCCGGAGGAGTGACCTCCTTCGGCTGCTCCTTCGAAATATCAATTGAAATGGGTCCTTGGGTCGAAATTTCAGCACACTCTGAAGGAATTTCGACTACTTTATCATTTTTTTCCGATTGAGACTGCAAAATCGAAGTTTCGGCCGTACTAGTTTTCTCCACTTGCGGGAGCTTTTTCGCTTCCCTCGTCGGCCCTACAGGTGGTTTTTTGCCGATGCTCTCATCGGCAAAGCTTCTCATTGGGCAATCGCTAAAAGTGTGCCCATTTTCACTACACTTTTTGCAATTTAAGACAATCCTTTTCCAAGTGAGTATTCGCTCTGCAATTTTTGCAATAAATAGGAGCGGCGAAGTGGCCTTGCAGATGACACTTCTTGCACGTGACCACTACACCGTTATAAACTAAAATCGCTGAACACCTGGCAATTGACATGGTGTTTGGTACAGTTCTAGCCATGTCCATTACGACGAACTTTGTTCTGGTAAACATGCCTTTGAAACGGCCTTCAGTTTTCTATTCGTATTTTACGCTAATTATTTTGCCATAAGGCGCCAACGCAGCAGCAATAACCTCATTCGCCACTTCAAAAAAGACTCGATGCACTGTCACAGTGATAATATTTGAGCCAGCGCGCTCGACGTTTACTTCCTTTTTGTCAACGGTCAATTCTCCCAGAGCTAGTATTTTTGCCATTAGCTCCATTGTAGACATCGTAACGTACAAATGTTGGGCATTCCACGCTTGGGAGGCTTTCATGCAGCCTTTCCCGAACAAATCCTCAATTACACCCAGCGTATTGAGCTGGGAAACTCCAGAAGTGGAGCATTTAATTGTAAGAGGAAGAATATTATATTCGGAAGACATGCTGTTGGCGCAACACAAAGGGAAGGCAACACACAAAGCAGGAAGTATTCAATTTTTCTAAACGGCGAAATCGCAGCAGGAAAACAGTTCAAAATTCGCTAACACACCGAAACCGAGCAAAAACCAATTCACAGAAGACTAAAAAGTCACTGTAGAACAGGAAATACGAAGAAATCGTCTAATCTCCTATGGAGAAAGTCTCTTAGGGCCACGAGTGTGCAGTAAATTTAAAACATCGGAACTCGCATTGTAGAGTTTTGGCACCAGCTGTTTTTTGTTACCGGTACTGGAAGAAACAATGGAAGTCACTCACAGCACTACACCGAAACAAAAAATTTACTCTCTGACCAGGAAGCCATGAACAGGGGTATAGCTACCACAAGTTCGACAGGCTTCTCGGTCGCAGCGATGCCCGCTACGCAATCCACCGCGCCACGGACACCACTGCTTACTCCTGAAAGGAAAGACAACATTAATACATACAAAATCACTACAAGAAAGGGAAAACAAAACACAACAACAAGAAAGGGAAGAAAGTTGAACTTTGAAATGTAGACCATCGCCGAGAAAAAAGCAAAGAAACGGAGGTCTACACCAGAGCTTGGTGAACTCTGTCTTACCTCTTCGGAAGTGTTCGACCCTCAGAAAGTTACGAACACTACCGGATATGCGGGCCTTCACGTCCAGAAGGCCCATCTTTGTCTTCTGGAACAGGGCCTTGTTCCTCGTCTTCCACAGATGGTAACGGACTTCGCTGGACACCAACAGGAACTGGTTCCGGGCAGCCACTCGGACCGGCATGGGTGTCGAGTAGAGCGCCGTAGCCACTCCCGGGGTCGTGATGCCGAAATGTCGCCGACATGTCTCCACATGGACTCCGCAAGGAAACAGCTGTACATGGCGTGGGTCACCGTCTCTGTCTCACCGCAGTGAGGGCACCTGTCGTTCCGTATGTGACCGAAGCGATACAGGCGGTCCCTGACGGGGAGGACCTCGTTGGCTACTTGCCAATTGAAGTCCTGCCGGCTCTGTATCAGATGGCGATTGGTCACGTTACTCCAGGCCTCGCTCCAATCCAACTGCGGTTGCCTCCTCTGAACGCGAGGTTCAAAGGAGGGCAAGAGGCCCTGGTACAGGCTCCTGGTGGTTCTCTGAAACAAATCAAAATTATCGACATCATGAGAAATACACTCGAGGTTCCGGAGAACGTCACTGTAAAAACGGGTGGGTTTCTCAGACCTGGGGCCATTGAATACAAGATCCGGCAACAGGAACCTGAGAGAAAGCCCTAACCAGTATAACATGAAATTGGACATGGAGGTACCGGAATCCAAAATCCTGACAATGGAAGAGATTGCTGCCGCGGCAAAGTGGTGTTGAAGGTCCGGAATGCCCCATCCACCTGAGTCGATGGCCTGGGTCACTCCTTCTCTCTTCACCAACTCCTGTCCACCTCCCCGAAAGAAGGTGAACAGCAGTCTGGTCCACTGACAGACAACATGCCGCGGAACTGGCAGAACTTGTGCAGCATACGTGAGGCATGGCACGAGGACCTGTCGGACGACGTGGGCACGGTATGACAGGTCGCGCCCAGCCCACGTGGAAGCTATGGCCTGAACTTTCAGAGTGCTAGTCCTCCAGTTCATCCACAGGCTACGACCAAAGTAAACGGCGAGAACCTTTACCGGGTCGCATGTCCATCGCAGGTCGTGGGGGGTTTCGGGGCAGCCCCTACTCCGCCCAAGCCACGAGGCGACGGTATTCTCCTGGTTAAGCAGGGTGCCGTTGGCCCTGCAGTAACTACCGACTTCCCTCAAGGCCCAGGTAAGGGAGTGTTGGTCGGCAAAGAGAATTGTGACATCATCAGCATACATCACACACTTCAGATCCACGGAGGAATTGCCAGGGAGAGTGATGCGTTTGTTGCTCCGGATCTTCTGGCCGAGGCACTCAATAACAAGAACAAACAAAAGGGGCAACAGAAGACATCCCTGCCGGACCCCCTGGGCCACCTTGACCTCTTTGGAGAGAAACCCGTTGATTAGAACAGAACTGCAATCCTCAGTGTAGAACAGCCGAACCCAACAGATGAAGTTTGGACTGAAGCCGATGGATTCGACGTAATCCAGTACGTCTCTAACCATGTGGAGAGAACTGAAGATGGAACAGCACAGGTCTGATCGCGACTCACCAGCTGGGAGAGTACACCACCCAGTCGGTTACAAAAAACTTTGGTAAGGATCTTGTAATCGACATTGAGAAGGGTGATGGGTCTCCAATAAGAGAGGTCATCTCGCTTCGCATCATCCTTGTAAAGAAGCGTTACGACCCCCCCCCCTCCCCGCACTGGGAAGTGGACAGCAAACCCTCATCAAAACAATGTTGGTACACATCAACCAGGAGAGGGCCCAGAGTGGGCCAAAACCTGCGGTAAAACTCGACCAGTAGTCCATCGCTACTGGGACTCTTACCGTTGCGGAGTTGTGAGAGAGCTTTGGTGCACTCCTGTAAATTCACAGGCTGCTCCAAAGTCGCGCTCACCTCGGGCTGGAGTCAAGGCAACAACTCAAAGAAAGAGTCCCATTCGCTGCGTTCAACGGTGCCTTCGGCAAACAAATCCTGATAAAAGTCGGCGGCATGGGCCAGCATGTCTGCAGTGCGACTAAGCTGCTGACCATCCCGGCCGACTAAGGAAATGAAACCTCTATCCTGACCATTGTCTCTCTCTCGCTTGAAGATGTGGCGAGAGAATTTCTCCTTGGCATCCAGGCGGTAGGCGCATGACCTGATGCGGTATCCCTCCCACTGCTTATCGAGTAAGCTCTGGATCTGGTTCTGTAGATTAACCATTTCCAACTGGATGACCGGCGCAGAGGAGTTTCCACGAGCCAAGATATTTAACTTCGAGTACAGCCGTGAAAGCTGCGCTCTCCGTTCCCTGGCCCGCTTCTTCCCCCACTGCTGGAAAAGCACTTTGCACTCCTCCCACCACTCAGCATCGTGAGATGGACTCTGGGTGGCGGAGGTGAGAAACTCGAGGAAATTCCTAGAAATTTCCTCATCCTCCAGGAGCTTAAGTATGTATTAAGCTTTCATAAACCTGGACCTCTGGGCGAGCGAATAAAATCCTGTAAGGTGATGAGCACCAGCTTGTGGTCACTGACGTGAACAGAAGCGGAGCCCACTGGAAATGCATCACAATTGACAACGTGGGGGGCCAGGCCTCGTGGGACATAGATCTGGTCTAGCCTGCAGGACACTCCCCTTCCAGACCAAGTGACGCAAGCGTCGGTCGGATGGAGGGACCTGTAGGCGTCAACCAAATCGAAGTCCTGTTTGAGCTCCTGCAGTTGCAGGGACCCATAAGTGCCGTTTGAGGACAGACCACCCGTCTTGTCAATACTGGGATCTATGATGCAATTCATGTCTCCCCCAAGGAAAGTATCTGACCTGGAAAAGAGGAACTCATCGAGCGACTTGAAAAAAGAGGTGCGATCATGTGTGCCGTTAGGGGCACACACAAAAATCACACCCACACCCCGGGCACAGTGCGTCCTGAAGCTCCAGCAGGAGCGACAACCAAATAGTCTCTCCAGCCGTTTGATTTCGCTCAACTGCGAAAAGTGGGTTTCCTGAAGGAAAAGAACATCGATCTGGAAGTGACGCATCAAAGAAAAAATAATGTCCTGCTTCTCTGAAAGGAGGAATCCCTGAACATTCATAGTCACAAGGAGTAACTTGCAAAGTGCCATTGTCGACCCAAGCAAAGGGAAAAAGGAGAACGGAGGAAAGAGCCTCGGAAAGCGACGACGAAGAGAAAACCACCAAAAGAAAGACTAACTGTCTACTTACCCTTCTTCTGCTTCTTCTTTCTACTTCTACTGCCCTTGCTGGAGGAAGGGCTGGCGTCGTCGCGCTGTCGTCTGATGAACAGGGACACCGCCTGTGATACTCCTCGTGGAACGTGTGGGGTCTGGGTCTCCATGACCTCTTCCTCTTCTTCGTTGGACTCGGATGATTCCGAGAGGGGGACGTCCACAGAGCAAGTGTCATCGATTTGTAGCTCCATGTCGTCAGCGCTCTCTATACTGGGGATAAGAAGGCGCCCATCCGACCCGACAGATGACTCGTCGCAGGGGGCAGCCGCCTGAGAGGAGGGCCCAGAAATGGTGGAGGAGGTGGGTTTGTCCACAGTCCCATCTTCCTGAAGTGTAGAGGCAGCTGAATCTGTTACAGCTGCGCTCCTCTTCGAGGCAGTGGAAGCTGCTTTTTTGCCCCCTTTCTTACCCTTTTTCGCCTTGGGAGCTACGGCGGTCTCTTCGTCGTTGCCAGACGACATCTCTGGCTTGGCGGGAGCATCCTCCGCAGCCTCCTTGGCCTTCTCCATTGGTGCCTCCTTGGCCGGTTCTCCAACTACGTCTGTCGCCGACTTTTGGGACTCCTTTGACGTTGTCTCTGTAACCTCGGTAGACGTCTCCTTCCCACCAGCAGCGTTGGCGTAGGAGCAGCACGGGCAAGCTGACCGGAGATGTTGTTCTCCGCAGATGCCGCACGGTGATGTGCACTTCCCAGTGGTGTGGCCTTTTAATTTGCAATTTCCACACACAACCTGAGTACACTCAGCCACAAGATGTTCGTTTGAACCACACCAGCGGCAAGCTCTGGCCATCCCGGAGTAGTTAACCATTAGACGGAAAGAGCCCGCCTGAATGAAATTAGGAACAGGCTGTCTCATTTCCATCTTTACACAACAGTTCCCAGTCTCCCACCTGTCGGAAAGGAGATGGAACTCACGCACTATACTTACCACCTTTCCGTACCTGGAAAGACACGCACTGACAACAGAGTCATCCATCTCGTACGGAACGTTGACAACGAGGATCTTCTCCTTCGAGTCCAGGGCCTTCGTGGCGACCCTCTTCCCTTTGTAGGAGAATCCTCTGGACATACACTCTTGAAGATATCCATACTGCAGAAGGTCACAATGAAGCGACCAGGTCCAAAGCTGGAGAGGCAGTTACCACAATTCTCGCCAAACTCCTTCTCCAAGGCAATGATGAGTTTACCAGCCGTAGCTCGGTTGTCACTAACAAGTAGCGACACTGACAGATGGCGCCTCAAAACGCCGGACATCCTAGAAGTAGAGGAAAAAGAACAAACACAAAAATACAAAAATTTTAAAAGCTACCACTATAAAAATAAATACCTGTTATCGGGCTCACGGCCCGACTCCAGGAACAGCAACCGGAAGTGGAGCAAAGTGCAGTCTCATGCACTGGCACACCGCCGGAAGCAGGCGACGCAAAACCCGTCCAACCAGTAACGAGCACGAGGTGCGAGCGTCTACGATAGTGCGATAGTGCAAAACTAGTATAGTGCGATAGTGCGTCACGATAGTGCAAAACTAGAATTAGCACAGTATCAACTCTCAAAGGCAGGACATGCACACGGATCCTTCAATGAACTCCCAGATACTACTTTGATCTCAGGAGATGTCTCTCACCTTCGAGAGCTCAGGCAAGAAGGAGTCAGAAGCAAGAAAAACCAACACTGTTCACCTCTAAAAAGAACAAAGCACACCACTACCCCTATCTTGTACATCCGTCATCTTGCTGGTCCTATTTGTAAAGTGGGCCTCGGCCCACTTATCAGGACCACAAGCCAAATTCTTCGGTGAGTGCAAAAGTGATGGAGAGAATTTTGGTGCTAAAGGAGGAGGAAAGGCCAGAGATCGAAGCTGGTCGAAAGTTGCTCCAAAGATGGTAGAAGTCGTAAAATCATTGTGGAGGAGAGTTTAAAAGTGGGCCTAAAGTTAAAATGTGTATGAAAATTGTGTAAATGTTTATATATTTGTGTTATAATATGGGAAAGTGAGTTAAGATGGTGTAAAGTAAGTGTGAGAAGCTATCTAGCCATGCTGAGGTGGAAGCTAACTTTTGGATCCAGTCAAAGTCGTCTCAGCCAATGAGAAGAGAGGAATTTTGGTATTGGCTGAGCGCTGAATCCAAGATGGAGGCGGTTTTTGTAAGAAGTTGGCCGAAAGAGAAACAGATTTGGAACAGGTAAACTTTGAATATTGGAATAGTGGCCAAAGTAATGGGATTATTAGAATAGGTGGAAGAAATTTAAAACTAACTGAAGATAATCCCAAACGGAGAAATAGTCGATTTGTGGACTCTTTTCCAATGCATAAAGATCCTGATGTTTGGGCAGGATATGGCCAGTGGGCGATATGGTATGTTGAGGCCATAAAAAGTGGGTTGAAATTCCCATTCTGAGGAGGCAATTTTGGGGTTGGCTATAAATTTGAGAATATCAACAATGCCCTCAATGTTTCGATAAATTCGGGGCCTTCTGATTGTTGTGTGGGCAGTTATGAAATTTTGAATGTTTTTAATAAGGGTTGACTGAGAGGAGGAAGGAATGATTGCTTTTTGTTTTTTTTAGGTGTCTTCGTTACGGGGTGAGTCAGGTGGGGAGGGTTTTTTTTTTCTTTTTTGATGTGAAATTTCAATTACAGGAGGGGTGATAACAGTAGAGGGGGGAATGTCAGCATGAGGTGAGGAGGTACTTACAGAAGTGGAGGGATCAGGAGTCTTCTCCGAGTCAGTAGAGGGGGGAATGTCAGCATGAGGTGAGGAGGTACTTACAGAAGTGGAGGGATCAGGAGTCTTCTGCGAGTCCTTGTTTTCTAGTGGCTGGGCAGGTGAAAGATCCAAAGTTTGGGTTGGTTGCTCGATTGGCACTTTCTGGCGATTTTTGAAGGCGGCACAGTCCTTTATTAGGTGACCAGATGTCTTACACCACTTGCAGAGGATGGTAACTCCAGGGTAGAAGATTGTGGCCGAAAAGTTCTCAATTTGGAGGAAATTTGGTGCTGCTTTTTCCATCTCTAGATGTGCGACGCGAGTTCCCGTTTGGATCGATTCCAAACCCGGTATTCCGAGTATTCGTCGTTAATACATGACACAGTTCCAAACGGAGCGAGGGCTGCTGCCACAGCCTTGTTAGAGACGAAAAAAGGCAGTTTAGAGATGAAAAGCTTCTTCTTTGGAAATCCAAGTCTGGTAGATACGACTTGCTGGCCATTGTAGAAGCCAGGTGGGAAATCTGCAAATTTGTCGGCGTTGGTGTCCGAAGAGAAGGTCAAAATGGTGGTTGAGGCGTTAATTTTCTGGGCGATGACGATGCCAGAGGGATGCACATGTTGAGCTATATGAGGCACAATAAATTCGTACTTTAATCCAGGGTGCTTCACACGGAAAGATCGTTTTAAACGGGAATCGTTTTTGTAATCCTTGGAGGTATCCATTTGCACTAATATACACAGTTAGCACTACTATTCAGAGAGAGCTAAAAACACGTCTTTCGCTTTCGAAATCCGAAGTTGGAACCCCCCACTACCCCTATCGGAGGGCAGCGTTAGCAGGCGCGGCTGACCCATGGGGGGATGCACCCCTCGGTGGGTCTTGATGTTCACTGCGACGGTCAGATCGCGAATCTTCCATGCTTAAGGCGAAGTTTGTCCTCTGCTAAAGTCTGGTGCCGGAGAATTTCTCCGAATTGCAGGTCAGCTTGAAAGTCTTTGTCACTGCCATGTAGATCGAATATTCGAGAATCCTTCCGACCCAAAGTCGTATCCACAGGATAAAATCTCTGTTGGCACGACAATATCCATAAGCATTTTACAATTTCTAAAACTTCCTATGTCGACTTACAATTTTCAACTATCAGTCAGCTAAAAGGAAAAAATCTACAAAAATACACTTTAAATCACGTTAATACAATATAACAACTAGAACTTCGATGAACAAGAATACAAAAAAATTCTATTCACACAGTTTAAAACTCAAACTATAGTAAACTTATTTTCCGAAAATAAATATTGAAATCCAAAGTTTTCAACAAGAAATTAAACATTGCTAACTATATAAATCACAATAAAGCTTCATTCTTCTTCGTCTTCATCTATTCCAGAGAAAAGAACATTTATAAATCAATAAGTGCCAAGTGGAAGAATAGTAATATACTTAAATTTTCAATGTTGGCACTCCGTTGCGATAAATCATTCAGTCGGGTTCCGATGACATCTTTCCTTCGTCGATCGCTAGCTTCAAGTGAAGGCATTGCTGAAGATCTCGCTCGTGACGTCATCTCCACTATGTTGACTGCTTAGCTGCCGGTTGTCGCTCTGCAGGCTCCGGTTGTTTCGTCGATATCTCGTCACGCTCTTGACGTCGATGGAACAGCTGAATCTGGCTTTGTACTTTCTAGGTTTATTGGTGTCCGCCTCCAAATGACGCTTCAACAGTTGAGGACTTCCAAACTTGCCAGACTCGCCAGGTTTATTTGCAGTCGGCACAATTTCGTGGTTGCTTTTTACTTCATTAATATTATTTTCCCTTAAATCAGACTCAAAAATATTTTCATCAGTATTAATTTCCCTTAAATCAGACTCAAAAATATTTTCATTAGTATTAATTTCCCTTAAAACTTCTACTTCAGAAACCTCTTCATCAACTAAAACAGATTCTTCATTAGTTTGCTCTGCTTCACAAACTTGGTTCTCTAAATTTGCATTAATTGCACTAATGGGACATTTTGTAGGAGCTTCTTGAACATTCTGCTTTGGACTACAAGGTAATTCAAAAAGTCCACGGAACCGCGGCTGCACTGTCAATTGACAGTTGTCATAAATATCATCTAAAACTTGTTCCTTTGAAAACGGAGGATCGGCTTCTGTATCGTTACGATCTACTAATTCAGTTTCTTCGTGACAAGCCTTAACAAAAGGTAAAGTCGTGGCAAGACATAACTCATGAGAGGGCTTTTCATGAGGAACTTTGGCCTCTCGCTTCAGAGATCCTAATTCAAGTTTCTCGAATTGTCATTCCTTCTGTAACAATGTTGGCTCCGTGTGTCCTAGTCGGCCACAAAAATTGCATCTGAAAGTTTCCCTATTGTTCTTAAAAAAAGTTTTAGGTCTAGTGTCATTGTTCGAAGCTTGACGTGGAACAAATTCTCTGCATCGTTCTAGGCGCGTTCGCAAATTGTCGGGACTGTGTAACTTCCGGTCGTGCGGGAGTCATTTTACGAGACTCAACCTGATAGCGCAGCTTTGGCGGGGATTGCATCCATGCCGACACGGATTCGTGCATATTTAAAACTTCACCCGGCGACACATTCATTCCAGAGTCCTCCGATTTTATGGGCTATTTTAAAAACAAGATTACCGATCAGTATGGTCCAAACACCACTATAGATCGGTACATCTCCATAGCCCCGAAAAATTACCTCCTGGAACTTTCGAACGGGGAAACTATCACCCGTGCGAAAGGCTTTAAATTGAGTGTGCATAACAGGGAACGCTACACCTCGGAGCTTCTCCACGATTTAATTCTAGGAGGCCCCCCAACCACTTTTCCCGTCCCCTTCAATGTCGAAATTGACAAACACAAGGCCACCCTCACCAACCGCCCTTTCCATAAAAAACTCTCTTTTAATTTTAACAAGAGAATCTTTAAACCTGGGCAAAGTGCCACATTCCCTTTCGGTTACAAAAGTCTAAATTCCTGTTAACCGTTACCGACAGCTAGTCACCAGTTCATGTTTCATATTTTTTAGCCACTTTCAGACTTTTCTGCACATATTTTTAAATTGTGTATATATTTTAAATGTGGTCAGGTAATTATTTTAAATAAGGTTTTTGTTATTCATACAATTATTTTAAATGTGGTCAGGCACATATTTTTAAATTGTGTATATATTTTAAATGTGGTCAGGTAATTATTTTAAATGTGGACAGGCACATATTTTTAAATCGTGCAATTATTTTAAATGTGGTCAGGCACATATTTTAAATAAGGTTTTTGTTAATCATACAATTAAGTCATGCCTTGCAGATGTGGGTTTATGGGCAGGCACAGGTTCATTCACCTATTGTAAATAATGCTTCGTTTTTTGTAAATAGTATTACGGGACGCATTTTAAATATGTCATACTTCGGCTATTATTCAACATACTATGATGTGAAATATTGTGCACGAATGATTGTTATACGCTGTTTGTTCAAGTTATTAATCTGAAATAAATGTGTTTAAACCCCTGTGATCTATGAGTTTCTCCTACAAAGAAAAATTCACTTACTTTTGAAGCCTCACGTGGTGGCACCTGTGGGATAATCCGACTGTATAATATCTGAAGACATAAATATTCTTAATAATCAAGCTGAAAAAACTTAATAACACCCAAGTATAAAAATGCTTAATATATCAAACGTAAATATATAAAAATGCTTAATACCTGAAGGTGAAAAAAAAACTTAATAACACACATGTATAAAAATGCTTAATACCTGAAAAGGGGGGAAATATCTGAAAGCATAATATATCAAACGTAAATATATAAAAGTGCTTAAGGCGTAATAATACACAAGTATCATATATGAAAGTATAAAAATGATTAATACCAGAATATATATGAAAGCATAATATATCAAACGTAAATATATAAAATTCTTAATACACAAGTATAAATTCTTAAAGTGAAACGCAATGGGTCGTTCTTTTTGCTCTAGACAATTATAAAGCTGTACATGTATTCACATAACCCATTTTATTAAGGTTTACTACGAAAGCTTTTAGTAATGAATAAAACTTTGTAAATAATCAAAGAGATATAAAAACTGAACGTTCCTACCTAGTAAAATAATTTGTACGATAGGGCACCCTTTATCAAAATTGGCCTTTTTAAAGAAGGAAGGCGATGTCGGAAGTGGGAAAGAAAAGCAAGACTAGAGGGTTGAAGACAGAAACACCACAGGCGGCGAAGACCTCACGAGATCTCCGACGCTTAGCACAACCGCCTGCGTAGCGCAGGCGGCGTTACGGCATTGTCCGGCACAGGTAAATTAACTAACGCTATATCACCGGCACTCTGTCCCCGGATGCATGGTTGCGGATGACGAGGGGATGGCTGAGTGCGAACGCGGTGGCAGGAGCACAGGCATTGCGTGCCCCCGCGCAGAGTCGCTAGAGCATCGGCGCCGAAAGTCAACGTACACTGACGCCAACGAAAATCCCATCGCACCATCACTTCGTATTCAGGGATCGGGGACGGCTGCCTCACTCCGGCCCTGACTCCATCGGGGGTACGGGGTCATGGCTGTCGGTGGCAGCTACAGTCACACAGGCCCGCTGTTAGAGACCCCTCTGGGAAATGGAGCGTCAGACGTCTTGCCTGAACAGTGTACTGCATGGTGAATGAGCGCGAAAACCATTCCAAGTATATTCAAAAACCGCTGGCAAACCGTAATGGACCCCTAACAGATGCCCAGATATCCAGTACAAGTGTGGGAACGCGTATATTCCAGACCCCGGTTCGAACCTGAACTGGGCCCCTAGCAGATGTCCAGACATCTGGTCCCAGTGTGGGAACGCATATTTGATCCATGTTGCTTATTAATAGTTACTTATGATTGTATTGAAAGGTAGGGTGTAGTTGCTTATGAAAAAACGAGACGTTATCAACGTTCACACATTTTTATTTAACCGTACACATTAAAATATTTCCCAGTCGAGCATTTGACGGAAATGTTCCTGGCCGGGGACATCAGATTTTTGTTGTTTTTTGAACGGTTCCATCAGTAAGTCGGTCATGTGAGATCCTAACACCGGGCTCCCCTGATGTAACAATCGTCCTCTGGAATCCCATCGCACTGCTTCCGGTAGAGTCTTTAACTTCTCTTGAACTTTACGTTTGAACCTCTTGGGAGCCATATCAATGATATCCTTTTGCGACAGTCCTGGCGTCAATATTATTTCGTCCGGATTTTCGACTTTTCGAGTGTATTGTAAATATTTCCTCAAAACGGCGAGATAAGCAGAGGCTTTATCGTCAGCATTACCGGGGGTATTCAATATTCGTTGCATGTCGGTGTCTAATTGCTCTGTCTTCGTCTTCAGATGACGTTTTTCTACCGCTTTCACTGTGAGGCTCATTGTTTGAATAAATTTGCGATGAGCGGCACGACTGAACCCAGTAGAGGTAATAAAAATCCCGACCCTTTCTGATTCAGGTAGCTTCGTTTAGACTTCAAGCTAATCTTTTTCGACGCAAGTCTTCTGATGACGCACTTATGTTTCGCTAATTTTTTAAGCACGGAGCCCGAGATGGGAAGATTGGCTCTCACTAAATTAAAACAGATCTCACACAGAGCGAGGAGTTCGCTGTCACTGGCGTTTTTTAATAATGATGCGCGCTTTTTAGGGGGCGCGCTCAACAGATAGTGAAAAAAGGGGCCCTGCTGTTTAATCTTCATTCCTCATGTAAATAATTTCTGGATATTCGTTGGGGAGGATCCTGCTCCTTAGTCGCTGATCGTCTGACGTGTTCACCGTGCAGTCTAACAGCAAATAACCGTGGGGTCTCCGTGTCGCTAGTTTAAATGCATCCAATAATATTTTAGACTCCCCAGGGAACATCTGTCTAGCTAGATACCCGATTTGCGACATGTCCCTGGGACACTTGAACAGAAATAAATAATGGGAGTTGAGACTGATATTCCTTGCACATTTACCTTGGAAAAATAGATTCTGCGTGATGAGAATGACGGTCGCATTGAGGTGATGGGAGCCTTTCGTGAATAAATCGGACACTCTCGTATCACCGGCGGCTTGCACGAACATATCATCCAGCACTAATAGGGTATTCACATTCAGTTGTAGGTCGGGGAAGCCCTCCACAAATTCCACTTTCCGCTTGAAAGGTTCAAAGGCTGGCTGCCATAACGAGTAGCAGTAAATGATCCTGGTGGGGCTGGGGGTGAATACATTTTCTGCGTGACGAATGAGGTCCAAGACAAACGTTGTTTTCCCACACTGACTTGGGCCGCAAACAAGAATTGAACTCGGGAACTGCATGATCGGTAAAGGCGGTTTAATACTCCAACAGTTGGTTAAATAACGCCATCAGTAGTTCATTAAATCCAAGGTCGCACGAATAACGTTCCTTCAGGAATCTTTTCATGGACATTCCTCGTGATGTCAGAAAGAGAAAATACAGACAGTGAATTCCGCAGGTTGTGGAGGACTGAGCCTGCAGCGGTAACGTGGGGTACAGTACACAGTTCGCCCCTATAGAACTGTAATATTCTTCTACGGAGGGTTCGAATCCTAAAAGGTCGAAATGTTCTACAGTTCTCTTGTTCACGTAAACGGCTATCCAGTGCTCACCACTCGAGGTGGAAAGTCCGTATTAAAAATGAAGAGAAAGGGTTTTTCTTGATTTTCGGTAACTGGTCTCTGGCATACACCCCCAAGAACAGAGGGTTCGTGAAGGGGTCGTTGCGGAGTACTTGCGTCAGCTGAAACGCGTCCATCAGGCAGAGAAATCGAATAGGATTTTACGTTGGTGGTCAATTTCGAGCAAGTTGTCGAATTCTGTATACAGAATCACGCTCACGGCTTTGGTTAGAGGTGTACCGAATTTTATCTCTAAACGGCAGTTTGCAGTCTTGATGGGGTTAAAGTAGCCTTCACATTGCTTTCCATCGGAACCTAATTCAAACCCGAACAGGGTGTACCCTTTCGGATAGGCGGAACGACCGAATTGAACCCCTTTATTATCTTTCCACACATCTAGTGACTCCAGCAGCGACTGGTAGGACCGTATATATTGATTATTAGGGAAGTCGGGAGTCAGCGGCTGAGACGGGAATTGTTCTGAATCGGCGTGCAAGGCCATGTAATTCAGATTAAAATGTTTGAAGTTGTAAGGGTTTCTAGCAAAATCACCGTTGGCTGTAGCAGAGTCCACCAGTCCTATGATGCATCTTCGCGGCATCTGGGAGCTGAATAAATTATCTCTTGTGCTAGAGGTGATTCCAGGGCTCAGTGTGAATGACCGCACTTCCACGCGCCTTAGGGGATACTTTGCTGGGATCGTGTGTAGCATCTGTGCATGCGCGAGCAACATACTGCTGCCGAGCTTGACTTTTCTAACGTAGAAAGCTGCTTCCTCAAACCTCACTCTGTAACCAGGGTCTTCTTCAGCGGTCATCAGGTAGAATTCGGGTTTTGACCTCGTCAAGCGTATCCGGAGATCAACGTGGTTCAGTAGATATCTGTCTTGAAGAAATAAATCATTGCGTATCCAGCTAATTAATTCGACACCACGGGATCCCGACAAATTTCTACGCATCTTCCAGCCGAGGTTAACATCGCCACATTCATCCATTTTGCTTGCGGCATCCAGATGCCACAGGCCGCACGTTAAATGACTTTTCACTGCATCATTACCGTAATTCAGTAATGTTTCCAGGTAACTTCTGTAGGGGTAAAGACTGTGGCTTCCACTCACTAACTGCTCGTTCAAATACACGTCGACCTGACTAAACAGAGAGTGCAGGAAATTATTGGTCGGGGCAACCATCCCTGCGTCAGTGATAGGGTTCCCCGCCGTATCTGTTATTCTTGCTCTGATCCGTAAATGACATCTGGATAAATCGATATATTCGTCGCCGCCCACGACGTTAAATTCAAGAGGGGTATTTCCTTCTAACGATGTGAGAGGTTGGTAGGCCACGTACGTGGCTCTTTCGGTCTGCGAATTAGTAGGAGGTACGGCAAACAGGTCAAGTTCCGACAGGGTGCAGTCGCCGGACATGCTGTGGATCCTTTCGCTCATTTTACAAAAACGTCCTGTACTCTACAACAAGTAGAGTCAGGACGTTTTTGTAAAAAAACGTCCTGACTCTACTTTTTGTAAAAAAAGTCCTGTACTCTACCCCAAAGTAGGGGTTCCCCACTGTCCGTCCGTAGAAATATCCTCACGCTCTCGAACACGTTCCTAGCCAGGGGATAATAATCGGGACTCGTAAAAATTTTTACTATGGCTTCGTTATTCGCCGTGGAGGGGTTAATCACACGTAACAGCTCTGCATAAGTGTCACCTAGTAAATGAGGTGCAACCAGGTCGTAGCATACATAAATACCCGATATACCAGCATTAATATCAATGGCATATCTGGCTACGTCGTTACTGTACAACTGCCCAAATTTATCAAAGCAAAGCAATTCGCCCAAACCTTTGGAATGAGGCGGGAACATCAGATAATGACCCTCCTGGGTGGCGATTTTCACGTGGTTATTAGCCTGCTTCTTGAAGGTGTAATTTATTCTATCCTCGGTAGGTATAGCTTGCAACATGACAGAAAATATCGCTTCTGCATTTTCGTAACGTCCTGTGGGAATGTGTTCTTGACCTCATACGATGGGGTGCTGCACCAAATAAAAATAAAATGTGGACGCATCAGGGATGAAAAAGTCATCTCTCTCTCTCTCTCCCTCTCTCTCCCACTGTCACACGCAAAACCTCCATAATGAGGCGTCTCCATGTACACGTCAGCGATGTTGAAGAAAGAGTTGAAGCTCGTGGCTTCCTTTTTAAACACCATCCCATAATCGCGGGTGCCTATATGGAACACTCACAAACCATCATGTTCCTCCACTTGGATATCGGTAGGTATCTGACTCTGGATGGCTTTCACAATCTCGTCTCTCTTCGTTTTCTGACTGTTGTATTGTGGATTTAGGGCAACCTTAATAGCATTTTGAGGGATGCGAGGGAACCATCTGAATTGGGTGGTGAAGGTATTCGACTCGTCGATATTATACCAGCTCGTTGGAATGTGGATCTCGGATAGAGCGACTTCCCACTCCCCCTTTAGTGCCACAGGCTGTGCCAGCTGCGTCGTGTAATCCGTCTGCGTGTTATGAGGATAAATATCACTGCTGGCCGTAGAAGGGAGGGTTAGGTAGAAAGCCATTTTTTAGGTATCCAACTAGGGGTGGGGTAATCTTGCCACTTTACTAAGACGGCTTTTTTCCGGTCGCTATCCAAGATTTTTTCCACGGCGTAGAGTTCCGGAAATTTTATTTTCTGTAGTTCCTGGCTATAGAAAGTTCCACGTATCTTGTTACCGTCACTATCTGTCACTTCGTAAACAGGGGGTTTCTAGGTACGATTCTACTCACACGGAATATCTCTCAAGTCCACTGCTGTGATGCTCCTTTCTTGAACGGAAGTTTCAGACTGCTGAGCCTCACGGGATCTCCCTCTTTAAAACGAACAGGTTCTGACTGTTTTGGAGCTCCGTATAATCTCTCCCAGATGATGCTCTCGTTAAAGAGATCCACGTCTCTGGGTGCAAAGCCGTGAGCTCGGTGCTTGGAAGCATTATACCCCTTCACTAGGACGTCCAGTATGTGCAAGAATCTAAAATTTTTATGTTTAGTGAAATAACGCCATAATTTTTCTCTCAGGGTTCGATTCAGTCTTTCTACCAGAGCAGCTTTCTTGTCGCTATAAGACACGAAGAAGTGAATGTTTTTTTCTTGTAGGAATTTTTGGAATACACAATTCGTGAATTCTGTCCCCTGATCTGTGTTCAGAGTCAAGGGTTCACGTCCCGGCGCCAGAATTTTTTCGAATGCTTCTTTCACAGCCGTTCCCGTGTTCTTTTTCACTGGAACCGCCCATGCATAGCGAGATAAAATATCGATGACGACTAATATGTATCTGTAGCCATCATTAAACCGTGCGATGTTTTTCACGAACATTAAATCCGCCTGCCATTGTTGATCCAACCCTGTCACGTATGTTTTGTTCCTCCGGTATTTGCTCTTGGCCGGTCTGTGGAGGGTGTACGTCTCCTGACCCGATAACCATTCTTTGACTGTCTTTGGATCCTGTCCAGTATTCTGGGATAATCGATTCACCCCTCCAAAGCTGCCAGAGTTCTCGGGATCGTAATAAGCTTTTTCCAACGCAGCGCTCATCGACCAGCAGTAGCTTTCCCTCTTTAATCCAGACTTCGATAGGCAGGGAGTCGGGGACATCTATAGATGTACGGTCTGCAGCATCTTCACACAACTCTCTCGACGTGTAAATGACCGGATGGTCGTAGTACAGCGCTTTTGTTCCCCCCTCCACCAGGCAGAATCGGTAACTCGGCGCCCACAGCATTTTTTCTTCCACTGCGTTAATACCTTAAAAATAATCTGATGTTCACTCAGACAAATGTAGCGCGCCAGGCTCGTAATCTGTAGTTCCCAGGTTCGAGTCCCAGCTGGGTCAGCGTTGAGATTTATTTCCGCAAAATTCCCCGCCCTGCCCACGGTCAGTAGGGGACACCGATGGGCTTGGAAAGGCCGCCATCCGTCGGATGGGACGTTAAGCCGTGGCCCCGTGTGCGGGAGAGCCATACCCTGTGCACGTTAAAGAACACGCTGGATGGCCTTGACGGGAGGCTACCATCTGTCTCCCAACAGCTGTTCCAGTGGGTCCCCTCCCCCAACCTTCTCTGAGCCTTCGGGGTCCATGTGGCCTGGCCATTTAGCCCTTGGTGTGCAAAAAAGTGCCGCTCAGAGGTAAAACAACCCAACCCAACCCAGACAAATGTACCGGCCCAAATGATGCAATTCCCCCCACTCTGTCGTTAAGTAGACCCCACATCGACCTCTAACGTAACAGATAAAACACAAGACACTGATTGTTAGGTAATATCGGACTTTTATTTACGGTACCAATTGTCGGAAGCATACAGTTCGTCTTTCGCACTCTTTAACACGTCACTATAGGACAGAGAGGAAAGGAAAGCGTCGTCTGCATAACAGAGTAGGCCTCGGGCCCACGCCGTGTCAACAAAGGCATTAGCAATAGCGTCAATGTTCAATGAGCGCACTGCATCACTCAAATATGTGTTCAGGCAAAGTTCTTTATCCTCGGGTTCTATAATCCTAGAACCGGGTAACAAGGATTGAATGAGTTCGTGCATCACAATGTCCGTTAATAACTGCATCAAATGTCCTTTCCCCTCCGCTGGGGGAGTCAGAAGGAACGCTAGTAGAAGGTCTCTCTGCTCGGCGATGGAGTGACGTAGGTGAAAATTAACATCTGACCTGCGATGGTGATCCAGACTGTTCCTCACGTCGTCGCGGCGGTTACGCATTTCATCCCACTTGACCACGGAAAGGTTCCCCCCGCAAGATGTCGCACCAGGTTACGATTTGATGATGTCGACTCCCGTCACTATGGCAGTATCCGTACAATTGCAGGTTGGTCGTCACGAACCAAGTCTCTCTTTCGGTGGTATTAGCGATATCGATTCTGTCCGACACCGCTAATAATTCCTGCCACTCCGGAAGGGATAGAGCCCCTTCCTTCGTTGGGTAAAGTAGGCCTCCTTCACAGTAGCGACGGTAACGGCGCACGTGGATCAGGAGCCGCTCACGGTACAGGCTAGGCACGACGAAAATCTCATCTCCGAGAGGGTAGGTGTGTGCACTCACAGGCTGCATGGCGAAAACTGTCCTACAGAGTTTTCAGGCATTTAAGTCTCTGCTGTGAGAGGGTGTTGACACGTTTTTCCCCTCTAGGTGGAGAAGGTCGCGCCTCTAGTGGCGAATCCACGTACTTGGGAGTTGTAGGCTTCCAGGTCATCTTACGTCTAGGTTTGGGCTTGAGAGGTGGGGGACACAACGGAACTGGGCTTGGTGGCGGTGTCACAGGAACGTCCGGCAGTTTAAAACGAGGTACCTCTTCAACAGGCTCTTCATTAACAGGTTCTACATCCTCGGAAAAATAGTCGAACAAGTCCCACAGAGGAAAAGCCTCTAATTGTCCATGGGGCTGCCCGATTAACGAGCGGTCCATTTCGTATTCTCGATATACGCGTTCATCCATGTGCTGAATGCGGCTGTCTCGGCTTGGGCGCAGTGCACGTCAGGTCCCTCGTGGTAACCACACTCCGTTCCAGGAATTTTAGGAAGGTCTTTGAAGCGGGGGCAGCCGATTTTCTCTAGATTGAACGAGGGTATACCGAGCCTGCCCAATAACTGCTTCTCGTGGGGTCCGCCCTTGTAACCGACGACAGAAGTAAAGGGTCTACAGCACTTTTCGTGGATGTGGCGCACTATATCGTCCAGACAGTCGTACTCCGACACCACTTCACCGGTACGGGGATAAAAGGGAAGCCCAGTGACGTGCTTGGACATGTGACGGATGCACTTCCAGTCATTCTGCATAATGTACGTCACGAAGGAAAGGTCGAATCTGTAGACACCGGTCAGACCCCTGCAGTTCGAATAACCCACGAATAACCCAGTTCACGGGTCAGGAATTCGCCTTTCACGGTGAAGCCGTCTAAATCGAGCACACAACAGATTTCACACGGATCTGTAGAACAATTAATGTCTAGCATACCTAGGTTCACTGTTTCTACCAGGTCGTCACTCTCGATCCCATCAAGCACAGTATCCATACTTCTACGTGGATTCCAAAACAACGTCATGACTGTGGCTCCCGAACCCCTGCAGCACCTTTTCGTTTGAAACCTCCACCAATGAGGACCACATCCAACCAAAATACAGAAAAATGAGGTCGCCCTATTAAAAATTGTGGGCAGAAGGGGTGTATGTCCAATCAGAAGCCCTCCCCAGCCTGCGTGGGTGTAAATCCTAGACCGCCACGACCGTTAAAAATAAGTGCGCCTAAGGTGGTCAAAGACCTCTACAACACTTCCGGTCGTTAAAAAATTAACCCTCCCCATCCCGAAGCCAACACAACTGCGAGGGGGGACGACACTTCCCTCCCCAACACACACGTGGGGGTCGACACTTCCGCTTGACAAAAAAAATAAGCCCTCCCCAGTGTGGGAAGCAAAATATTAAGTCATCCCTATCAACCCACACACCTGCGAGGAGGGGGCGGCATCCCCCTCAAAAATTAAGCCCCCGACGTCACCGTGTGCAGTGGACCGTGGAGCTACTTCCGACACCCAACGTCTTGTGACACTACTAATGTAATTCCGAGATATTTTACCGTATCTTGCCATTTGATATCTTGAGCTAAGAAATGTAGTGGAGTAGGATTTTTAATCCGTTTGCTGGTGAATAGTATCGCATTGCTTTTACCTGTATTTATTTTGATCTTCCATCGATGATACCATTTATCTAACTCATCAAGGGATTTTTGCAAACGTTGAATAGAAAATTCCGATCCAAGTGATAGCGAGATAAGGGCAATATCGTCAGCGTATTGCGCAACTTGAACTTGGTCGCATGATGGCAGGTCATAAAGAGATAACGAGAAGAGAGTAGGACCTAGCAGATAAAAATTGAAAACTATAAATCGAAAGAGAGCCCAACCCAGTGCCACCGGTATGGACACTCACCTTGTGGGACTCCTGCAGCCATAACTTCGTAGATATAGAAGACTTGACACAAACTTGGAAGGTTCGATTTGTTAAATAGGATTGCAGGAGAGATGTAAGGCCTGTGGGCACTCCCATTCTGTTGAGCTTGTAAATCAAGCCATCAGTCCAGACGCAGTCAAATGCTTTGGCCATGTCTAGAAAGACGGCTCCCACAGTTTCTTTTTTATTGAGAGCTTCAGAGATTTTTTCCACAACTGTAAGAATCTGGTGCTCAGTCGATCGATGGCGCCGAAAACCAAATTGAGTTTCTGGAAGGACTTGATGTTGAGTAAGAAAATCGCCCAACCGGCTTAATATTATTTTTTCAAAGAGTTTGCCAATGGAAGAAAGCAGACTGATCGGACGGTAGCTTGATGGAAATGCAGGATTTTTCCCAGGTTTCTTGATCAGTCTGACTGATTCATTTTTCCATACATTAGGGAAAGTATGGGTTCGAAGTAAGAAATTGAAAATGGAGCACAGGTGCGTTATCGCTTTCATTGGCAAATTTTTAAGCATGGTCAGGACCAGATGCTTTTTTCACCTTAAGTTTTGAGGTTATTTGTAAAATTTCCTGTGGAGAAGTAAATAATAGTTTGTTTCATGTCAGTTGAGTGAAATGTAAAGGGGAGTCTTGAATATCCATACATGTTTTCTCATCTGATAGGTCAATATTCTTCTGGAATTGTAGTTCTAAAGCGTCTGCAAAAGAATTAGCTTTGTCATCGTTACTGAAACAAAGTCCAGTTGCTCCTTGAATGGGGGGCATGTAGAATATGGTTTCTTAAGAGTTTTAACCATTGTCCAGATGGATTTGTCACTTGTGCTAAGCGAAGTAATCTTCTTGTTCCAAAGTTCACTACGATAATCTTGTAATCGTTTCTTAACTTCTTTCTTGAGGGAATAATATAACTATTTATCCAGGATGTTCCTTGTCCTCTGCCAGGAATGTCGAATCCTGTTCTTGTCATTGATAAGATATTGTAGATGTGAAGGTAGGACAAAACACTTATTATCTGGAATTAATTTTGTGCTGCCTTCTTTTTTAGAGTCAAGTAATAAGTCAGTAAATTTAGTAATTGAGTAATCAATGGTTCGGAGGGAAAGATTACTACAAGAACCTGATACTCTTTTATTACCCAATTAGCAAAATATTTTTTATCAGATTCACAGGATACTGACTGAAATAGAGTAAGACAGACTGGGAAATGGTCTGAATTTAAAGACTTATGTATATTTAGTTCATAAGTATGGAAGAAGTTACCAAATATGACAAGATCTAGAACATCAGGCTTATGTAAGGTGTTATATGGATAGAATGTTGGTTCCGATGGAGCGTCCACTATGAGATCCTGTTAATTCCCTACCGTTTCGTTCTTAACGCATCAGGATGGTGTGTTATTCTAAGTTTGAAAATATTCTCGGTTGTATGTCCTCTTCTATATTAGCAAAAAACACACATTCGCTATGAGGTATCTGACAGGTAATGTAAGACGGTCATGTTAAAAAAAAATATTCGAATCTGTGATGAAATATTTTGCATAACCCCCAGTCTCATTTTACATTGTTAGCTTCTTCTGTAGCAAGCAAGTGTCCGTAAGACAATATTTATTCTTGCATATGGTAACATATACACATACAGACACACACACATCCGATTCACCGAAACAAACATGAAAACATACGCACACACACACACCCGCACACAGAAACATACACACGCACACAAACATGAAAGCATGCTCACAAACATACAATTACAGAGATGAAACAAGTATGTGTGAAAAAACTTAGACCATCGCGCAGATATATGCATATACTTAGAAAGACATCCGTTGAATAATACCATACACCACACAAGAATATACTTTCCATAAGATCAGAGAAATATTCTCCTACATATTCGTAAACAGACAGTCATCATAGTTGCACCTAGATGGCGTTGGTGAAAAGCCCCAAAAACTCGGAAAATCGTTTTTTTTTAACTGAAAAAAATTTTAAACTTCATCTTACTTCGAAAGTTCTATCTTTTGTACTCGTAAGAATAGTATATAGATATGAAGAGACATAAGAAGGAGACATGTTTTATGTACCCACTAGTTCACACTGATGTTTTTAAATATTCTTCACAACTGAATGCCTGGTGCACATACATCTGAAATGTAATATTCCCATGCTTATACAGAAGAGTGAATGTTGCAGACTTGTATCTACACTAGCTATGAACGTTGTTGCAAGAAATTGTAACATTAACACTCTAATACTTAAAAAATGAACGGTTAAACCATTGTTACCAGCCTTCTTGTCACCTTTTAAGCTGGCATCGGCGCCCTCTGTTACGAACGCTTATGTTTTCTTTTAATGTGCGAATGCAGGTAGTGTGCTTTCCTATCGCTTCTCTTTCTCAATCTCACTTCTACAATATTGTTTGTCTTGATGATTGAAGTATCCTGTTCTGCACTACACCTGATTCGATTACTAAAAGAACTTTAAATGTTGCATGTACTAATTCTGGATTAAATATGTGGACCGCTAATGGAAGTAGTGCAATACTGGTCTAACCCATCGGTGCAAGCTCCAGCTAGCCCTTCTACCTCAGTCTCCTTCCCCAACCTTCTAGCCAGCCTCCAGCTATTGATCTCGAAGATTTATCATCTATTTTCAACGTGAGTGCTTTGTCTCGTGTGAGGATTTCACTGTAGTTCGCTCCATTGGTTGTTCTGAGGATTCCTCTACCCGATAGATGGCATTGGTGAAAAACTCATCTCAAAAAATCGTTTTTTAACTGCTACAGTGTTCATCTTCCTTCGAAAGTTCGATCTTTTGTGCTCATGAGAATAGTGTATAGGTAGGAAGAGACACAGGAAGGAGACATGTTTCAGTGAGTTCAAAAGGGTGTCAGTATTCTGAAGTGACTGTTCACATACAGCTAAAATGTAATATTCACATACTTACACGGAAAGTGTATGTTGTTGAAATGTAATATTCACATGCTTACACAGAAGAGTGAATGTTACAGACTTCTATCTTCACTAGCTATGAACGTTGTTGCAAGAAATTGTAACATTAACACTCTAATACCTAAAAAATGAACGGTTAAACCATTGTTACCAGCCTTCTTGTCACCTTTTAAGCTGGCATCGGCGCCCTCTGTTACGAACGCTTATGTTTTCTTTTAATGTGCGAATGCAGGTAGTGTGCTTTCCTATCGCTTCTCTTTCTCAATCTCACTTCTACAATATTGTTTGTCTTGATGATTGAAGTATCCTGTTCTGCACTACATCTGATTCGATTACTAAAAGAACTTTAAGTGTTGCATGTACTAATTCTGGATTAAATATGTGGACCGCTAATGGAAGTAGTTCAATACTGGGCTAACCCATCGGTGCAAGTTCCAGTCTATCCCTTCTACCTCAGTCTCCTTCCCCAACCGGGGCGGGGGGTTGGCTCAGTCGGTAGCGCGCCAGGCTCGTAATCTGTAGTTCCCAGGTTCGAGTCCGAGCTGGGTCAGCGTTGAGATTTATCTCCGCAAAATTTCCCGCCCTGCCCACGGTCAGTAGGGGACACCGATGGGCTTGGAAAGGCCGCCGTCCGTCGGATGGGACCTTAAGCCGTGGTCCCGTGTGCGGGAGAGACATACCCTGTGCACGTTAAAGAACACGCTGGATGGCCTTGACGGGAGGCTACCATCTGTCTCCCAACAGCTGTTCCAGTGGGTCCCCTCCCCCAACCTTCTCTGAGCCTTCGGGGTCAATGTGACCTGGCCATTTAGCCCATGGTGTGCAAAAAAGTGCCGCTCAGAGGTAAAACAACCCAACCCTTCCCCAACCTTCTAGCCAGCCTCCAGCTATTGATCTCGAAGATTTATCATCTATTTTCAACGTGAGTGCTTTGTCTCGTGTGAGGATTTCAAAGTAGTTCGCTCCATTGGTTGTTTTGAGGAAGCCTCTACCCAATAGATGGCATTGGTGAAAAACTCATCTCAAAAAATCGTTTTTTAACTGCTACAGTGTTCATCTTCCTTCGAAAGTTCGATCTTTTGTGCTCATGAGAATAGTGTATAGGTAGGAAGAGACACAGGAAGGAGACATGTTTCAGTGAGTTCAAAAGGGTGTCAGTATTCTGAAGTGACTGTTCACATACAGCTAAAATGTAATATTCACATACTTACACGGAAAGTGTATGTTGTTGAAATGTAATATTCACATGCTTACACAGAAGAGTGAATGTTACAGACTTGTATCTTCACTAGCTATGAACGTTGTTGCAAGAAATTGTAACATGAATGTCCCAATACTTAAAAAATGAATGACTAAACCATTGCTACCAGCCTTCTTGTCTTTTAAGCTGGCACAGGGCGCCCTCTGTTTCGAATGCACACGTTTTGTTTTAATGTGAGAATGCAGGTAGTGTGCTTTCCTATCGCTTCTCTTTCTCAATCTCACTTTAATACTGTTTGTCTTGATGATTGAAGTATCCTGTTCTGCGCTACACCTGATTCGATTACTAAAGAATAAATGTTGCATGTACTAATTCTGGATTAAATATGTGGGCTGCTACTGGAAGTAGTGCAATACCTGTCCAACCCATGACAGAGGTTGGGCAAGCTCAAAGCACTCCGTTGAACTACAAAATAAGATTAATATCGGTTCGGGGGACTCTTAGAATGGCGAGGCATTATGCTTATGGTATGTAGAAGCGTAATGCTCCATAGACAGTGCTATTTCCAAACAAGATACATATCAAAAAACGTGTGCTTGTCCCGAAACACTTTCACACTGTACCGCTTGTTGTTGGGAAAAGTAACTAAACCGATTCTTAGACAGTGTTAGATTGTAGTGAAACACACCCATCTTTGACGAAAAAACTTGTGTCTGCAGCTAGCCAGCTTCACCTGCACTTATTCAAACGTGCTGAGAGGGCTGAAAAGAGATAGTGTCTTGGAATAACTGTCGAGAGAGCTTACGTTACGTTTTATCGGCTGTTGAAGTCAGTGAACGCCGAACTAGGGTTCGATTCTGGCGCCCAACTTTTCATGGAAATATTGTTGTTTTCCAATGAGTTTTCAGAATTTTTAATTTACAAACAAAAGCTCCTATTCAGATTGTCTTCCGTTCGAATCATATTTAATGCCGTCAAATTGTCTTATTGTGAAAGAATGACTGTTCGCGATTTCCTTTTCATACATTTGGAAATGGAAGGTTCGTGCATGTAAGAGTGAGTTCGGTGTTATCTTTAAAAAAAAATATGCAACTATCTGTCTTAACAGTTAGCTTTCACACGACATAGGTGTTCAGTAACATTCGCGTCTTACTATGGATCTCAAACCTTGACTTTGTTAGAAGTAACTAACCTACTGTCTATGGGATAGATGTTGGCTATCGTAACTTGTGGTTGTATCGGTTGTGGTAAAGTACTGGATAGGCTATTGCGAGATTTTCAACGTAAGCAGTATTAATCTGATGATGCTTGGAATTTACTTACTCTGGTCGTTAAAGTTTTATTAGAAAGTAAATATACCGATAGGGAAGATGAATCAGTGATGAACTTTAATTATCTTGTGAGAGGAAATGCATACATAATGAGCGTTTTACGAATCTGTGGAGTGCATCTGAAAATTAAGGTATGACAGTGAAGCAAACACAATTTTTCATTCTAAATGCTTACTCAGCCTATGGATAGGTAGTTTGTCAGGGTAATGATGAGTCTGATGCGTAGACACTTTGATTAACGAATGTCGGAAAAAGTCCTTGAATGTGTAAAACATCCCTTGTGATCCTGACAACATCTGCAGCTGAATGAACTCCGAAGATTGTGTGGTCAGAACTTTACAGAGGTCTATTCATCTTTGATAATTTCCCGAGGGTTATGATAGTATAGTAAGTGAGGGGTCCTGTCTATATTACTGTTGTCAAGCTCTGTACATTACGTTTCACATAAGTCCATTCACGGTTTTAATGACTTTTTTTAGTTCTTCATTGTCTATGGTATTCCAAGTTCCACTCGCGTTCCACAGACACGGTGGTTGGAAAAAAATAAAAAGTTGAAACTTAACCCCAGAATGTTGTATGAAAATTTGAAGTGAGGATGTATAAGGACGCTAATACTACCACCTAACAAAGGACACCGGGGATGGATTTGTTCCCTTTTCTAATGTACGAGGTCAAATCCTAGTCTTCCTGAGTCGAACCATACTCCTTTAACTCATGTTGGAACTAAAGTTTTTTACGGAAACGTATGAATTCTACTTTTAACATTCTACCACACAGTCTTTACCCTGTAAAAGCATGTAACTGGGGCTGCATTGAGTAGCGTTACTTCCTAGGAAAGAGTTTGCGTCATATGTACTGAGGATACACCCATAATAAGTATTTTTAAACAACGTCGCGTAATGGGGGAGTTTTTAATTTCCTAGGACTTTTGTTAAAAGCCATCCGGAGTGGAGATCTGAACACGGATCTTTTAGGTCAACCCTATTACCTTCAATATTTTTTATGACGAGGAATAAAATCAGATTTTTCCTTTTATATTCTGCGGGGCTGCTACTGTGAGCTAGTCCTTCTTCTAGTAAAAATGTGACAGCCAATAGTCGCAGGGGTGAGTTAAAAGAAATAAGTGTTGATTAAAATGGACTATACATTGGTTATACGTATATTAATATGAAAAGACTGTCGGGTTTTGGTGTAAGATCTAAATTTTAAAAGTGGAGAGGGATTCTGCCAGAATTAGACATCTACAGTAGAATGAACTCCGAAGATTGTGCAGTCAGAACTTTACAGAGCTCTATTCATCTTTCATAGTTTTCGCAAGTATCGAGGGCTATGATAGAGAAAGCGAGCTTGAAGTGGGAACATATAAAGATGTTAATAATATCACCTAACAAAGGACGCCAGGGATAATGCTAAAGATTACGTATATTTCTTATGACATTAACAATTGACCACTTTTCTAATGTACGATGTCAAATCTTATTCTTCCTGAATCGAACCATAACCCTTTAACTCATGCTGGAACTAAAGTTTTATGGAAACGTATTGTTACGACAGATGAACGAGCAACAGTGACTTCATGAGTTAACGTGACTGGAGCCCTCGTGTGTGCTTCTACGTGAGATTCAATTAGCCAACGATTTGGAACTTAGAACAGTTCTGAAGAAGAAGAATGAAAAATATAGCAGTGCTGTGTGTTGAAAGTTGTGAGATCTGAAAGGATGTTCAGATGGTCTGAGTCTGTGCACTATAAGTAAAAGACAAGAAGTTTCTTTTATGTGATGTGCGCGCAGGCGGTCCTCGTATTATTTTACTAATGTGAAAAGTTTAGTGAACTAGCACAGGACGAGAATTTGTTTACGTCTGAAGATGTTCAAGTGACATGGTAAACAAAGTGAAAAGGTAGTATTTAGTAGAATAGACAGAGCTGTTATTGTGTACTCTGTATAGGAAGAAAGATGACTTTTGCATGTTAGTAGTTAATTTGTTTATAGAATACTTCATCCATATTATTTTTGTAACAATTTGCATTGTATTGAAATTGGCTTTAAAATACAGTTATTAATACTCACGCCCAGTGCTATCCATATTTTGTAATTCGCAACATTTGGTGTCTAGGAGTGTGGATAATTTATTGAATGCCGTTAACTAGAAGTATGGATGAATTAGTAAAGTTGATGAATGACATTAAAAGTCAAAATAGTGACATAAACAATAAAATAGATGGCTTGAAAGCCGAAATGGCCGCACAAAATACTGAGATGAGAGCTGAAGTGGCTTCTCAAATTGATAAGATTATTGATTAGTTCAAGGATATTAAAACCGAACTTAATAGACAATGTAATAGCTTAAAGGTTGAATTTGTCAGTGAAAACGATGATCTTGATAGTGTTAAGTTAGATTGTAAACATGAAAAAGAGAAAGGCAACGCATATCAAAATGTCAATCCCAAACCAATAGGTAAAATTTACGAAACTAACAGCACTGGAGGTAACATTACAGATGACCAATGTTTTAAAGATGCTAACCATAAGAATATTGTTGAGCAGTATAAAAATTATAGGAACAAAATTATGCAAGAAGCGAGAGCTGGTAGAGATATTGTTACAGTTACAGTTAAGACAACGAAATTGGTTGAAGGTGAATATATCTCCAACAGTGGGAGCTATAGTACAGATGAACATAATGCTGATGTGGGAAAAAAACGATGCGGAACCAGAAAACATTCCAAGATTCTTCGCTATCTGAAAAAGAAGCAATTTAGATTCAATTCGTTTTTACAAAATTTGACGGACAGGAGAAGCTCGCTGGGGCAGCGGCGTTCTGATGAAGCCTTCATTTGGATTGATAGATCTCGAGAGAGAAGACTACAAAAGAATTGGATCTTCGCAAGAAAGGAGAATCTCGAAATGTGGATCTGCTACTGGAAATCAAGAAACGTAGAGATAGTGCAGATAATGCCTTTGACCACGCAACTACTGGTGATGCATGGCAGAGTGTCTATGTCGCTGGTGACATGTCTAGGAACTGTGAGGAACAATCACACAGATCAGAGAGCTCTGAGACTATACAGTATGCTTTGCACTTCAAAATAACGGTATACAAGTCTGGCACGATCTGAAGAGAGATCCACACGAAAGGTATTCTATTCCTCGCCGTCAGCAAAATGCGTCATGGACAATTATCGCAAAGGCAGAGTAATGAGTGGTAATGAGGGGGAACAAAACAGAGTTCACATTTTGCAGAGTGGTCCGAGTAAAGAAGAGTTGTCAGATCGTATCGTCCACAATGAAAAAGAAGTGGCATCCATTCATCATGGATACAAAGTGCCATTCGACGTTACCGGGGAAGTTGGAGAGATTTTTCCAAAGCATATAGCCACACTCGAATCATTTGTAGAAAGTAAGGATGTAAGAAAGAGGAATTCCAAAGAATGGCGTAGAAGCAAAACAGGTGATGCTAGTAAAGGAGCTTCAGGCAAAGACGGTACTTCAAAGACACTACTTAGATATTCCTTTTTCTATGAGTAATAAATTGTGCTCGGATAACAGTAACTTTCTGGATGAAACTAAGCCTCAGAGTTACGATCAGAGAGAAGTGAAGCCCTCAGATAATCTCAACATAGCCATGCTGAATTTCTTTTCTGAACAGTCAATGCGCAGATTTGGACATTATAACCATTTAGATTATAAGGATATAGAAAAGTTTTATCACGACTACAAGAGCTCTAAAGTGGACAATATCATGTTACAAAACTCGTCACTGAGCTCGAAGAATGTGGATTCGGAGGAAGACACAGCAGTTAGAAAGAAAGTCGATGAAGAAGCCTACAGCATAGGATGCAAAATGTCTCAAATGAGAAATAATCCTATATCTCTTAAACTTGGTAAGAAGAAGAATAAGGAAAAATTGACTTGGCAGAATTCTAAAACTAAGTCGAATAACATAGATGTCCTAATAGAAATTGCTTCGTTTCCTCATCCTCTTGATGGTACAGCTACAACCCTGAGCTCGGAGCAGTTCCAATTACCAGAGACTCTTCTTCGTAAAGCTGCGTGTCCTATTGTGTCTTCAAGTGAATCAGCCTCTGATATTCCTCACTATGAACAGCCTGGCAAAATGGTAGGAGACGTGAAATCAGAACCAAAGGCATGACGAGCCATAAGTAAAATTCCAAAGAAGAAAACTTTCGAGTAGAGGTTTTGCACGAAAACTCTTAATCAATTCTTCTCCCTGCGGAGACATAAACGTGTTAACAAGGGCTATAATAAGCCTTACACGTATTCTGTTTGTGGACGAGGCTTCAGTGAGAAAGGAAATCTACGTCATAATGTGATTCACTTCCATTTTGACACAGACATGTGGGATAAACTGAGGAAACACGTGAGAATGAAATGTGCTTTTTATCTCCAGAAGCAAAACAAAAGCAATAAACTCGTCACCTTCCTAAAGAAGACAGCCGTCCGTATTTTGAATACAGTGGAACAAAATACGTGTTCACCTACTGCTGTAGAGAAAACAAATCCACATAGGAAGCTTTCACCGAGACTTCAGAGACCTTTCGGAGGTCCTGATACAGTAGTTAACATGATTAACGACATGATGTATCGCATTCGTCGACGTCCAACTACTCCATATGGAAACAGACTTTCACCGAGACTTCAGAGACCTTTGGGAGGTCCTTACACAGTAGTTAACAGGATTAACGACGTGATGTATCGCATTCGTCAGCGTTCAACTACAAAGTGCAAGGTGGTTCCCATGGATCGTTTGGTCCCGTTTCATCGAAGAACTGCAGATGCTTCGGAATCCAGAATTGTTCGGGACGAACAAGACCTAAGGAGGGGGCAGTGTTACGACAGATGAACGAGCAACAGTGACTTCATGAGTTAACGTGACTGGAGACCTCGTGTGTGCTTCTACGTGAGATTCAATTAGCCAACGATTTCGAACTTAGAACAGTTCTGAAGAAGAAGAATGAAAAATATAGCAGTGCTGTGTGTTAAAAGTTATGAGATCTGAAAGGATGTTCAGATGGTCTGAGTCTGTGCACTATAAGTAAAAGACAAGAAGTTTCTTTTATGTGATGTGCGCGCAGGCGGTCCTTGTATTATTTTACTAATGTGAAAAGTTTAGTGAACTAGCACAGGACGAGAATTTGTTTACGTCTGAAGATGTTCAAGTGACATGGTAAACAAAGTGAAAATGTAGTATTTAGTAGAGTAGACAGAGCTGTTATTGTGTACTCTGTACAGGAAGAAAGATGACTTTTGCATGTTAGTAGTTAAATTGTTTATAGAATACTTCATCCATATTATTTTTGTAACAATTTGCATTGTATTGAAATTGGCTTTAAAATACAGTTAGTAATACTCACGCCCAGTGCTATCCATATTTTGTAATTCGCAACAGTATGAATTCTACTTTTAGCATTCTTACTTTCTATAGTGTTCTGGCGCACAGTCTTTACCCTGTGAAACAGGGACTGCAACGAGTATCATTACTTCCCGTACTGAGTATACAACTGTAATAAGTATTTTTAAACCATGTCGTTCAACGAATATATAGGAATTAAAACAGTTAGTCATACTTTTTGCAATCACGGTGTTTTTGAAGTGAGTAAAGGAAATTGGGAATACGGAGAACCGCCTCTTGTAAAAATTTCGAGTGCTTAAACACTGGTCAAGGCTGCGAGTGGGTTTTCATGATGTAAGACAGCGCTCCTGATACGGAAACAGCACAGATCCAAGATTCATTCGTCAATAAAACTCTTGCGATTCCCCGTTAGGAATTTTTTAATTTCGTAGGACTTAAATAGCTATCAGTGAAACGTTGTCCAGAGTGAGGATCCGAACACTGGGGTCCTTTAGGTCGGCCCTATTACCCCTCAATATTTTTCATCACGACGTATAAAATCAGATTTTTTATTTTCTGCGAGGCAGTTACCGTGGGGTAGTCCTTCTTCTAGTAAGAATGGGACAACCAATAGTCGCTAGGGCTAAAAGAAATAAGTGTTGGTTTAAAATGGTTATAAAAATACGTATATGAAAAGACTGTCAGGTTTTGGTGTAAGATCTAAATTTTAAAAGTGGAGAGGGATCCTACCAACATTAACTACGCTATAAGAGTTGTTAATCCTAACACTGTGTAAAATTATACTGAAGGTTAAACATCCCTATAAAATTTACTCTGTTAACTGGGTGATAGAGAAGAAAAATGTATAGATAGAGAAGAGTTGTGAACAGAAATTGTACGATCAGTAATCCTTTCTACACAAATGAAGTGGTTCTGAAAAGAACTTTTTGTTGTTTTTTTTTTCAGTTATTCCATAAGTTCCGCAGTGGTGACGATCTCTATTGAGGCTATGGCGTCCTCAATCACCGTTCGGTAATCCATGGTTTTGACATGATTTAATGCTGCTACTTCAGCAAAACATACACGGCATAAAAACTCGTGCCATTTCGTACGGCTGTATGACAGCATTCCTACCACCACGTATAACACTCAACCCGTGCACGATTTTCTCTGTTAAAACATTCAGCAGTGTCTCTAGGCATTCCTCATAGGTTATCCCCTTCTGATGTGAGGGAACATCTACAGACCCAAGTATAGAACGAGCTGTTGCATAAAATGATTGGTAAGTTTGCTCCATAGCGACCAGAGAGACTTCAAAACTACGGCGGACAGAGCGATGAGCAGAATGTCAATCCTTTGACAGTTCCCTTGTATATATCCCCTCCCACTATTTGATGTATCTTACGCCACTCGACTTTGATCATGACATGCGATGGGGTGAGCTATCATACGCTCTAGAGAAAAACAACAACTTCTATTTTGAAACCCTATCAGCATCAAATGTAAACAAAGTGAGCACGGGACACTGTCCTCTTGACCTCCCGGGTGATTGCAACAGGTCGCTTGATATTTTGAAACTTGCTACCCTGTTGATAAGGGACCTGAAGGAATGTCAATACGTTGCTCATGATGAAAGCCCCCACCGCGCTCACCCCGATAAGGAATCTAAAGGAATGTCGATAACGGAGTTTGAAATTTTTCCACTGCAGGCATATGTTCTGAAGCATATTTAACATGTCATCCCTACGAATAATTTAAACCATTATTAATTTTACCTTATGGTATTTTCTGTGGAGACAGTTACAGCAAGGGTAGTTCTAGTGAAAGTCGCAAAATACGAGGATCAAAGATTGCATCAACCATTCAGCTAGGACTTGGTGAAATGAGCTTGGACATTGGGTTAGCGTGTTCGAATCACGCTACCGAAGGAAGGATTTTTTTTTTCCCAATGAAACCCATCTACAGAAAACTGATTTATTTCGACCGTACGATGATTTTTAATAATAGAAATTTATTCACGAATATGCTGTAGTAAATATTTAAAACATTAAACAACCAGGGTTTTTTGGGGGCAAGCCTCAAAAGTGAGAGAGTGCTTTACATATTATAACCCAGTTATAGGTTTTACCTTAAGATTACCCATATTTCTATACTACTTATCTACGTGGCTCTTTTTCACATAAGAGCAACTAGAAAGATATAGAATAAGACATATTTACCATTTCGATGGTACAATTGCACTTTGCTACATTTGCAAAAGGTCGTTAAGTATGCTACCAATCCGGTTTGATGGAGTATTCATACAGTTGTTATTAAGTTGGTATATTTGCTGTGGGAATGTCCTGACTCTTTCGTCCGTTCTTGATGTTTTATTCTGTACTGGTTCTTGTTGCACCGGTTCCTTGTTATCGTTGATGAAGTCCACAGCTATCACTTATTATAATCACCTGTTGATTTTATATGCTTTTTAATAAAGGTGAGGGAGTTTTGAAGAGTGTTTAATTAATATGGAATTGATTAGTTTACTTGGAAAAATGAATACCGAAGGAATTTAATAGCTGTGAGTTTTAATAAAAGGGAATTTTAATTATAAGGGAATCGTTTAGTAGTCTTGGCAAAATGAATAGCAGAGGATTTTTAATAGAGGTAACTTTTAATAGAAGGAATGTGAGGTTTTGATGATTGTTTAATTAATAAGAATACAACTTTGAGAGTTGATTTTCTGTTAACGAAATTTGCAATTGAGACCTGCATTAGGCATTCTGAACGGACTTGTAAACTTTCAGATGAACACCGAGGGAGTTTTTAAATACATGAGATGTACTAAAATGCTTATTGGATACCACCGATTAAATTTTTAATAGACGGTGAGGGAGAGTTTAATAAGAATACAACTTTGATTTTATGTGAGGAGGTGTTTTTACAATTGAGACTTGTATCATCCTTTTCTGTGCAATTATTCTGAGGTCTACAACAACCAATTGTTGCTACCCATGCAATTATTCTGAGGCTTGCATCAGCCAATCCGCGGGAAGGAGGGGGGGGGGGGGTTAAAATATAGGTCAACCAGAGTGTCTGCAAGAGGAGGGAGGGCTTAAAATATAGGTGGGGCAACCAGGGGAGTCTGAAATAAAAAAAATCGGAAATTAGAGTTAAAATAATGGGTTTTTCCGAAAATAGTACTCTTCATTGTCAACAGGATGGCGCCAGGGTTTTTTTTTTTTTTAATAAGGGGAGTAATTTTTAATAGGGGAAAATCAAAAATTGAAGAATTAAAATAAGGGTTTTTGGGAAATTAGTGTTCCTCACTGGCGTCAGGGGTTTTTTGATAAGGGGGAGGAATTTTTTATAAAGGGGGGGGATCAAAAATGGAAGAATTAGAGTAAAAATGGTTTTTTTTGGGAAATAGTACTCTTCATTGTCACCAGATGGCGCCACTGGTTAAAGGAGGGGGATGAAAGGGGTTTTTAATATAATATAATATTTATTTTCCATTCTCATTTACAGAAACATTACACACAAAAATTTACCATCAAATTTGGATGAAAAATAGCAAAAGGAAATAATATAAAATAAAATTAAAAAAAAAACGATTAAAAATAAAAAACACACAAACATACATTTTACAAGTATTTCTGTGTAATCTAGGAGTTACAAAACAACTCTTACAGATTACAAAAACAAAATTCTACTGTAAACGAAAATCTTTGGCAATGGATAAAAAAACTAAGAAATTACATTAAAAGTGTCTTCAATATCTTCAGTATTTACCAAAAAAATTTGGTTTTTTTCTTAAAATTACAATCACTTTTTTCATCTTTTATACTATTTGGTAAAGAATTATATAATTTTGGTGCAATAAAATTGAAATGCTTATGCATGATTTCTTTTTTTCATTTCACAACATGAAACATGTTTGTAGAACATCTGGTATCGTATGGGATGAACCGTTTTTCGATCCAATTGTTGTTTTTATGTAGATACAAAAGACTTCTATATAAATATAACTTTCTCAAGGGTAATATATTATTGCTTATGTAATGATAATTTACATTGCTAATATTGCTATTTGAAACTAGTTTTACAATTTTATTTTGCAATTTCACTAGAGGGAGTAGGTTTGATATATAATCTCCCCCCCCCCCCCCCCAACATGTGATTCCATAGCTTAAAATTGAGTGAACCCAAGCGAAATAAACTAAAATTAACAACTTCTTATGAGAACATGATTTAAGATAATATAACTTGTACAAAATAAATCTTAATTTTTTACACACTGTATCTACTTGTTTCTTCCATTTTAGATTTTGTTCAACATAAATGCCTAGATATTTAACACATTCAACTTGTTCGATAGTTTTACATACACAACCATTTACCAAATTACAACCAGAATTATGGTATTTTATGACAACCTCTTTACTTGTATTCAATAAGCCGAAATAGATAAAATTATTTTTTTCCACATTTATTTGCAGTTTATTACTTCTAAACCAGTTTCTTATGCTTTTTAAGTCATTGTTTATCTTGAACATTAACTCATTATTGGTTTCAGTCGAGTACACTATCGCTATGTCATCCGCATAAGCTGTGATTTTGCCAAATAAATTTAAATTGCAAAAATCATTACTGGTCCAAGAATAGAACCTTGCGGTACACCACCATTCAAAACAAGCATATTACTTTCCAGTTTATGTATAGCCACATATTGTTTCCTGTTTTCCAAATATGATTTAAACCAATTGAAAGCAAGTCCCCTTATTCCTATTATACTTAATTTTTGCATTAAAATTTCATGATTTATTGTGTCGAAAGCTTTTTTTATGTCTATAAATAAGGCTAAAGTTTTCCTGTGTTCATTTACACTGTTATAGATGTTGCCGGTAAGTTGTAACATAGCATGTTCTGTACCCAATTCATCTCTAAATCCAAACTGTTTATTTGATAAGAAATTATATTTCGATAGAAATTTCATTAATCTCTCTTTCATGAGTTTTTCAATAATTTTTGAAAAGATAGGGAGTATGGAAATTGGTCTATAATTATTAAAGTCCATGTTTTTACCTTTTTTGTAAATTGTCTTTAGCAATTTTTAAAGCATCTATAAACATTCCAGTAGAAAAAGATAAATTTACAATTTTTACAAAAATATGAGGTTTATATTTAAAAACAATTTTTAACATATGGGCATTTATTTCATCATAACCACATGATTTCTTATTATTCAATTGTGATATTATATTGTTTAGTTCCGTTTGATCTGCTTCAAACAGAACCATTGAGTTATCATTATGGTTTACATATTTGTCAATTTCAGTATTAAAATTATTTGTAGTATATTGATACCCCTGGTTAACTTCTATGAAATTAACCAGGGGCTAATTTATTTGCTAGATCTTCGTCAACATTTTTGAAGGATATATCTCAGGTTTTTTTCGATCCCTAAAATACTATTTATTGTTGCCCATTGCTTTTTCACATCACTATTACAATTATGGAACTCTTTTAAATAATGAAGTTTTTTTTCATACCTAGTTTTATTTGTTAGTTGAGTTCTTAATGATTTATACTGCTTTTCAAGCGATTTATCAAAAGGGCGTTTTTTATATTTGTTGTATAATTTTTGCTTTTCTTTTGCTAAAATTATAATTTCATTTGTTATCCATTTGTTTTTGCTCCTCTGAGTTAGGACCCAAAACATTATTGTTTTTAGTAACGTTAGTACTTACTGTTTTGGCCTCATTTATCATGTATATGAATTTATCATATAATGCATTTACATCATCAGTTTTATCATCTTCATTGTTCCATTTATATTCTTTAATATATTTCTCGAATAAATTATAATCTATACAGCTTTTCACTAAAGGTTTAGGGTTAGAAAAAATTTCTTTCCCACTTACGCTTACAAGCATTGGATAATGATCTGTAATATCATTTTGGAAGACAGCTGTATTGTACGTATAATCATTATTCTTATCTCGTATAAATACATGATCTATACAAGTATGAGAGGAAAAAGTATATCTCGTAGCAATATTCACAAAAGACTTTAAACCATTTAAAGACATTACATCAAGATAATCTGACACCTCCGAGCTGTTGCTTAATAGATTAAGATTTATATCCCCAATTATTATTAGCTTATTATTTTTAATATTTTGCAAAGTACTACTAAATTCAGTTATGTATTCTTTGACGGAGTATTCATGAGAACGATATATAGCACATAAATATATACTGTGTTACAGTCAAATAGATTAATATTCTCTGCAGTTTTCATATTTACATTACAATCAGAAAAACTAAACTTCGTAACATTTGCATAAACTACAATTCCTCCTGATTTATTATATTGCCTACTCCTAAAAAATTGCTGATAACCATCAATTTTATAATTTACAGCTTCATCATCCTTTACCCAAATTTCACTTAAGATTATAATATCAATGAGATTTCGAAATTGGTACATTAATACAAGTAAATCATTGAAATGCAATCGCAAACTTCTGATATTCACATGCAAAAGGGTATAATTTGAAAAACAATGACAAGAAAGGAATTTATTTACTTCGATTTATTAACTCTCGCAGAAGTCATTTTTCTGCAAAAGTGTCCAACATTCGGGCCAAATGACCACGTGGATCTTCGGTCTTGGTTTGGTGATCCTCTTCACCAAATGTATTTTCGGTGCTAGTTTTGTTTTACAGGATCACAAGTAGATTCAACAATTTCTGCTTCTTCAGCCTTCTTTTTTTACTCATTGACGTAAAGTAACTACTTATTTTACTCATTTTGAACAATGATTACACTGATTTAACTTAGATTAATTCAAAACTCACGTGAACACCTGTTTCTTACCAACCCATGAAACAGGGGAGCAGGGTACTAACTTATGAGAAATCAAAACTGAAAATTCAATTCGTGAACACAATACCATCTACCGGAATATTTATAATACATTTTGCTGTCACTAGATCGCCAATTTTTAGAAACTTATGCAATACTGGCACGCTTTTTCTTACCATTGCGTACCGCCAGAAAAAAAGCATTGGATTTAACCCAAGAGTTCTCAACGTGGGGTACGCTGTAAAAAAATTTTGGGGTACACCGTGAGAACTCAAAAGTTGCTAGATCTAGTAACAAAGTAGCTAAGTTGGCAACACTGCTGTGTAAAAATCTCATTTTTTGTGTTTATCGATATGTGTAATTTATGAATACAAAATTTAATGTTTATATATTATATATGTTTTATTTTATTCCCATTGTTATACTATAACTATAGTTTTATCCATCTCTACAAGAGGTACGCCAGTTACATACACATTTCCAGGGGGTACGTGAAGCATAAAAAAATTGAGAACCACTGGTATAGATTATATCAATATTATTGAGGCTATATTTAAAATATTTCCGACGTTTACATTAAAAAAAAAAATCCCAATTCATTTGCTATATAAATTCGGTTCGGGAATGCTGTTTTTTCGATTTTTTTCTGACCGTTTTGATGATTAGATCGGATATGTGCGAGCCTGGCAGGGGTTTGCCTCTTGAATCCGAATGAACGGCTTCCGGCTAAGATTTCAGTTTTTTAATCTTGCTTTTAAAGTGTCGGGGAATCATGTCGATAATGCCTTTTCCTGACAACCCCAAAGTCATCAGTCGTTTCGCCTGGATCCCCGATTTTTCTCGAATATTGGAATGAAACATTTTCGCAAAATAGTCGAATATACCATCACTTTTTGTTTGGAATTTTTTGGAGGTTTCAAAATAGCTGCCTATCGCTATCAAGTCAACGGTCTTCGTTTCTAGATGATGCTTCTCTACAGCAGAGTTAAATTATATTCTATTTTATATAATTTATTATTAAACTCAATATAAATTAAAATATTTATTAATGTCAAATTATTAACGATAATAAAGTGATAGAATTTATTGTATTTTGTTACATTAATAATTTTTGTGTCGTGATTAAATATCTGTACAAGTACTTATTTTCTCAGTTGGCAGATTTGATTTACGAGTTAGAAAACTTCGTTTTCTCTCCCACCCTAGGGGCGGGGGTGGCTCAGTCGGTAGCGCGCCAGGCTCGTAATCTGTAGTTCCCCCCCCCCCAATAGGGGACCACCTTGTCGTGGTGGGGGGGCCTAGGGCCCAGCAACCCGGCTGAAGGCTGTGCCGACCGGGTTGGGCGCCGGTTGGACATGGCCAAGGCCAACCGAGGTCGAAGACGCTGCTGGCCGGCTTGATTGCCGGTCGGGTGGTGACGGCGTCGGAGACCTCACCTCAGGGACCTTGGGTGGTCAGTTCGACGGCTCGGTCGAAAGGTCCCTCCTGCCTAGTAGGCACGAGCCGTCCAAAAAGTCTGGGTCCTACTAAGAGTCTCCACCCCGGGTGCCGATCGAGCTTGGATCTTTATATCCTTGCACATTTGCAAACCGGGGAATAGATTAAATTTAGGTTTCTTCCGGTGGTTAGCTTTCCTTCTATAGGACTGCTGCCATGTGAGGCCGGGGTTGAGGTGCGCCTATAGGGCGTATTCCTTGCCCCCGGCTCTAGATAGTCATGGCTTTTCTTTAACCAGGTAGTGCTGTCAGGCGGAACCGGGAATTGCCGTGGTTGCACAAGATCGCAACATAGAGATCAATCTGTAGTTCCCAGGTTCGAGTCTCACCTGGGTCAGCGTTGAGATTTATCTCCGCAAAATTCCCCGCCCTGCCCACGGTCAGTAGGGGACACCGATGGGCTTGGAAAGGCCGCCGTCCGTCGGATGGGACGTTAAGCCGTGGCCCCGTGTGCGGGAGAGCCATACCCTGTGCACGTTAAAGAACACGCTGAATGGCCTTGACGGGAGACTACCATCATGGATAAAACTCTCCCAACAGCAGTTCCAGTGGGTCCCCTCCCCCCAACCTTCTCTGAGCCTTCGGGGTCCATGTGACCTGGCCATTTAGCCCATGGTGTGCAAAAAAGTGCCGCTTAGAGGTAAAACAACCCAACTCTCCCACCCAACCATCGTCTCTTTCCCCGCCCCCCTCCCCATCACATCTTTTCTCGTCCCACCCAACCATAGTCTCTTCACTACGCCCCTGGACTTAAATGACAAAAATCAATTTTCTTTTAGGAACATTAATTTTTTGAATCTCTGTATTTTCAAATTTGAGACTTTACTATGAAAATGACTTTCTGAAGACTAATATTTAAGCATATTTTTCACTGCTATATCTTTATAAATTATATACAAATAGCCTTTATAATTATATTATTATTGCATTGTATGTGGCAAAAAACATTTTTTGACTAAAACACCTTTCTTTAACCATTTGCAAACACAGGTAAAGGAAAGTTGTAAAACAAAATATATTACATGTATGTACTAAACGGTTTAAAAATTGCTTAAATGTTACCCCAGGTATGCCAATGAAAAGCATGTAACAAGAGATTTTGAGGAGGAAAAAATTCGTTTCTCGTCATGTACATACTTAAAAAGCCTCAATTTTGTAATTTTTTTCCCCAATTTTTCAACTAATCTAAATTCGAAATGAAATTTGATGGAAATGTGAAGAGTTTTTTTGTTTCCTTCTGTGTATGTTTCTAAGTTTCAGTCTTATGATTTGATAGGAAAGTGTATTTATTTAAGCTTTACTTTGTAATAAGACAATACTGTAATATAATTGATGTATAGAAAAGGAGCATAAATTTTTCTTGTTGTTGATTAACTGACTTTAAGCAATGAAGATGGTTGTTATGTAGCATTTTCTGACTTTGTGTATTTTAATATTTTTCTCATGCTAAAAGTTTTTAAATTATATTAAGTAAACCTTTATAAATGTATTGCACTAGCATTAAATGTTGCAAAACATTTAAAAAAAGTGTATTTATTTAAGCTTTACTTTGTAATAAGACAATACTGTAATATAATTGATGTATAGAAAAAGAGCATAAATTTTTCTTGTTAATTAACCGACTTTAAGCAATGAAGATGGTTGTTATGTAGCATTTTCTGACTAGTCGTATTTTAATATTTTTCTCATGCTACAAGTTTTTAAATTATATTAAGTAAACCTTTATAAATGTATTACACTAGCATTAAATGTTGCAAAGCATTTCAAGCTAAAACACATTTTTTTTAAACTGTTTGTGTTCATAAGCAAATAAAAATCTTATTCAAGAACATATAGGCAACATATGTATTAAAACAGACCTTACCAACCCATGGATTATTTTTAAATGAATTTTTGACTCTGAAAATAAGTCATCAAAATAGGGAATCTGGCTCGTTTCTTACGATTTCTTTCACCAAACATTTTCAAGTGCATAACTGAACAACCTTTATCGATTCATAATACTCATTTAAAAATGTATACTTTTGTTTTATAAATTTAGATATTTTCTTCATTCCTTACAAATATAGTTTTTTTCATATTCGTTGTGCATCAAGTAATGTGCTTCCTATTTTAAGTAGAGAATTTTTAATGCCGCTCTTTAAAGATATTTTTTCCCTAATTGCTCTTTGCTAAGATTGAGTTGGTCACTTCTGTATAGGAGGAGTTACCCATCCCATGCGAAGGAAAAAGTCCTCTGTTCATTGTTTGTAGCAAAAAAAATTCGGAAAGAAATAAGTTGAATTTATTTTTGCAGATGTACTTTAAGAAAATCGGTTGATGTTTGTGATATTTGCAACAGACACTTGCAACTAAACAGCATTTGAAATGTCATTTGTTCATGCATACAGATGCAAAATGTCGTCGATATTTTTAAGTTTCAGTCTTGTATTTTAATAAAATAGTAAATTGTTTAACAATTGTAATAAGATTCTAATATAGAATAATATTTGGTATGTGGAAAAAAAAGCATAAAAATTTTGTTATTGTTTATTATTGACTTTAAGCAATGCAGATGGTTATTATGTAATATTTATTCATATTTAAACATTTTTCGCACTATTACAGTTTTATAAATTATATAAACCTTTATAAATGGATTACAATTGCACATTATGGGACAAAACATTTCCTTAATCATTTATGTACAGAGGCAAATGGAAATCATTTTACTCTATAATGCAGCATTTATGCCACATATGTTCTGCAGGACTTCAAAGGGCACGAAAGTTGAATAAACATTACTGCTCACATACCAAGGAATATTTTGTGTTCAAAGTATGCAACAAGAGATTTTGATAACGAAAAATTATTTGAAATTAATTTCTAGGCACGTACTAAATGAAGTCTCATGTTCGCAATTAAGCATTTGAAATGTTATTTGTTCACAAATACAAATGGAAAGGGTCCTTTGTGTATCCTCTCTGTATGTAAGTTTCAATCATAATTTGATAAAAAAAAAAGTGTCATTTATTTAAGCCTTTACGTTTTAATAAGATTTTTACTATTAAATAATCGTGGGGAGAAAGAATATAAGATTTCTTATTGTTTCCTAAGTCGTATTTAAACATTTTTCTCACTGCTACACCTGTATAAAATACATATAATAAGCCTTTATAAATATATTGAAATTGCATTGTATGCAGCAAAACATTTGCAACTAAAGTGTGTTTCCTTAAGCACTTGCTTAGACAGGTAAAATAAAATCATCTGAAATAACATGTATGTGACTTATGTGCTAAAGGATTTAAAAGAACATCAAAGTTGCATAAATAGGATAATATAAATATTTCACACATATGAAAGAAAATGTTGGTAGCATGATATCCTCATATGAATGATAAATTTCATTCATGTGATGTTCTTAGCAGGGCGTTTGGAATTGAAATATAAGGTAAAACAGTATTTGTTCACACATACTAAGGGAAAGAGCCACATGCATGTGATGTTTGTAGTAAGAATATTTTCAGTCGCATAATTTTCAAAATCATTTGCTCATGAATCATGGGGGGTGGGGGTGGGCTCAGTCGGTAGCGCGCCAGGCTCGTAATCTGTAGTTCCCAGGTTCGAGTCCCAGCTGGGTCAGCGTTGAGATTTATCTGCGCAAAATTCCCCGCCCTGCCCACGGTCAGTAGGGGACTCCGATGGGCTTGGAAAGGCCACCGTCCGTCGGATGGGACGTTAAGCCGTGGCCCCGTGTGCGGGAGAGCCATACCCTGTGCTCGTTAAAGAACACGCTGGATGGCCTTGATGGGAGGCTACCATCTGTCTCCCAACAGCTGTTCCAGTGGGTCCCCTCCCCCAACCTTCTCTGAGCCTTTGGGGTCCTTGTGACCTGGCCATTTAGTCCATGGTGTGCAAAAAAGTGCCGCTCAGAGGTTGTTGTTGGGTTGTTCGGCCGCTCAGAGGTAAAACAACACAATCTAAAAGAACGTATGAATCATGGTGTTTGCATCTAGGTTAATGATTATATGTATGAACCAATTTTAAATTAGCACCGTTAAAAATGCAAGAGCCTGGAGCCATTTTTTTTTTTCAGTTCATGAGGATGTCAGAAATATGTTTTAGATGAAGGGAACAAATCTTTAATAAAGAAATTATAGACGATGTCCGATTTTCCATATATCTGATTTGCAATTTGATCCCAATGCTTAGAAGAATGCAATACCCCTCTATTGAGTTGGATTTCCAAACTTAAGGATCAGACTGCAATGAAGAGATAAGGGAAACACCAGTTTGAATCCTAAGCAAAGTATTAGGATTAACAGCATCTGCGTAAGGAAGTAACTCATGTGATAAAAGAGAAAGATTATGGTGGCTAGGAGATGGAAAAGAGGGTGACCGAGTTGCACCTGATATTTGTGGCTCTGTAGAATAAGACTGAATTGCAGACATAAAAGATGTATCAATCTCTAAATTTGAATACAGGCTTGGGATTCTAATGTATGAGGCATATGTGAACATAAATTAATTGTATAGTCGTATGTCAAAGTACAATGGTTGACCACAATTTCTTTTGTGCTTTGAGTGCAGAAAACAATTTTTACTCCACCCTAATAACAGTTGAACTCGGATATAATGAAGTCGAAAGAAGTTTAAAAAGTTTGGAAATGAATGAACTCTGGAATAATCAAATTTAAACACTAAGTAAATTAATTCCACGTTATTGTAGATGAACGTGCTTGACAAAAATCAGTTGTTATGATACTAAATATTTTGCAGCAGTAATAAATCTTACAATTAATGTGGAGAAAGATGTAACTTACGAGTCGGATCATTAAGGAAAGTTTTTATTCATGTTTGTGTCAAAGTTTACTGCGATTTATTGTTGTACTTGGATAAACGAGAAATGTTTTTGTATTTTTTATATGCAATATATTGAAATAATAAAAAGAATATAAATGACGAGAAAAGAAATTAATACGAAATTTGAAATAAAATATTTAAATTTTTACTTTGTGTTTGATTTACAATTCTTTAAAAAAAAATCAATCAACGGCTACTTTTTGCTGCTTCCAAAAATGAAATGCAGAATGTCTGGCAAGAAATGGGGCTTCTGGATGAACTGTTCCCAAATGATCAAAAAATATCACATTGAATGTTCTACCTTTTTTCCCCCGCTGCAGTAGGGATGGATGGAGGTGGCACGCCAGGCAGTCTGTAACTTGCCAGGCATGTAGTCTGCAGTTCCCAGTCCGAGTTGGGCCAGCGTTGAGATTTATCTCCCCAAAACTGCCTGCCCTTGGTTAGTAGGGAACACCGATGGGCTTGGAAAAGCCGCCGTTCCATTGAATGGGATATTAAACTTTGGTACTTGTCGTGGGAGAGCCCAACTTTGGGCACATTAAAGAACACGCTGGATGGCCATAACTGGAACCCTTGTGACCTGGCCATTAAGTCCATTGCGGGCAAAAAAAAAGACGCTCAGAGGTAAAAGATCCCATTGAAATAGTTGCACGAGCTGCCACCAGACAAGATGGGGGTGGGCACCGCTACGTTTCTCAAGATGTTTTGGAAGTTCTTAGTGTAACGTTTCATGACAAATGGATTGACAGGAGTGATTCAATTCTATGGCTACAAATAAATCCTGATTTGACACCCTTTGATTTTACTTTTGCGGCTTTCTAAAAAATAATGTTTCAATGGACAAAATTCGAGACTTGAATCATTTCGAAGCCAGAATAAGAGAACTGAGCAAGTAACAAGAGAGATGCTGCAGCTTGAATGGCAAGAAGTGGAATATAGATTGGTCATATGCAGGTGGCGAACACTGCACATGTCGATCTTCAGTAAATATGTTCAAATATATTTGAGGCTCGCTTCCAGTTAAAATATTACTTTTATGAATAGATGTATTATTTATCTACATATTGATTCTCGAAACACAACCGTTATTTTTCAGATACCTGAATTTTGCAACTTGATCCAGCACGTCTTCCCAATTTTTAATACTTGATTTACACGAATGCTAAATTTTTTTCGCTATTTTGAGATCCACGAAAAATTAGATTCAAGGTTTTCAATTAAATTTAATACTTTAACATTGTGGTGTGCAAACGATAACTTCATGCAAACTGTTTATAATTTGTAAAAAAAAATTGAAAATTATTACATAACGAAAGGTTGAGAAAATGAATTCGATTATTTTAAGAGTAATCACTTTTCATTAAGCACAAAATTATGCATTAGGATGTATAGGTTGAAGGTAATTCATGATCGTATTCACTGGGCAAACGAAGCCTATTTTTTTTTTTTGGGGGGGGGGGGGGTGCACTAATCATCCTACCCTGTGTTAGAAAGTGGTCACCAATGGGCCTCGAAAGGTCCGTCAGGTGGGGCTCTGAGATGTGGTCCCATGTTCAGGAGGGGCCTCCCTTGTGCACATTAAGGAACATGTGGATGGGAAACTCCATCTGTCTCCTAACAGTTTCTAGAGGATCACTTTCCACAGCCGCCTCTGGTCACTTGGGATCTGGTCATTTAGCCCATTGTGTGCAAAAAAAATGCTACTTGGAGGTAAAAAGACCCAGCCTTGAGAGGTGAGGGTTTGCTCACTCCGTATTGCATCCGGCTAATAATCTGCAGTTCCCAAGTTCGAGTTTTAAATGTGCTAGCATTCAAGATTTATCTCTGGAAACGGGCGGGGGTAGCTCAGTCGGTAGCGCGCCAGGCTTGTAATCTGCAGTTCCCAGGTTCGAGTCCCAGCTGGGTCAGCGTTGAGATTTATCTCCGCAAAATTCCCCACGCTGCTCATGGTCAGTAGGGGACACCGATGGGCTTGGAAAGGCCGCCGTCCATCGGATGGGACGTTAAGCTGTGGCCCCGTGTGCGGGAGAGCCATACCCTGTGCACGTTAAAGAACATGCTGGATGGCCTTGACGGGAGGCTACCCTCTGTCTTCCAACAGCTGTTCCAGTGGGTCCCCTCCCCCAACCTTCTCTGAGCCTTTGGGGTCCATGTGACCTGGCCATTTAGCCCATGGTGTGCAAAAAAGTGCCGCTCAGAGGTAAAACAACCCAACTCTCTGGAAACTCGCATCCTGCTCTTGGTCAGAAAGTGAACATTGATGGGACTTGGAAAAGCTCTCTTCTCTCCGATGGGACAATAATGCCATGATCCAACGTGCAAGAGAGCCATTCCTCGTGCTTTCCCCGACTTTCATTTCCAAATTGGATCAATTCGAAGTTAACAAAATATTGCTAGAGGTAAAGGTGAAACTAACCCCTCTTATTCCTCCACCTGAAACCCACCATTGATTTGCTTCAGTAAATAGGTATGTCATCTCCACTTAGGGTGGAGGAGCAGCAAAATAGGAAAACAGTTTTATCTGAAAAGACTGGACACGATAGGAGATACCAGATTGGGGGGGTGGGGGGGTTAGGACCTATGACAGTGGGGATGGCACTCCGGTCAATTTGTGTGGTGTCATAAAGGAGAAGTTGCGTGGTTGGCAATACTGTCAGGTCATTTGGAGTGATTGCTTCTGAGGACAGAAATTTGTTTCTTTAGCTGAAGAATTACATGAAGGTTTGGTTTGTTTAACCTCTGAGCGGCAGTTTTTTGTACACAATGGGCTAAATGCCCAGGGTTGGGTTGTTTTACTTCTGAGCGGCACTTTTTTGCACACCATGGGCTAAATGGTCAGGTCACATGGACCCCGAAGGTTGGGGGAGGGGACCCACTGGAACAGCTGTTGGGAGACAGATGGTAGCTTCCCGTCAAGACCATCCAGCGTGTTCTTTAACGTGCACAGGGTATGGCTCTCCCGCACACGGGGCCACAGCTTAACGTCCCATCCGACGGACTTTCCAAGCCCATCGGTGTCCCCTACTGACCGTGGGCAGGGCGGGGAATTTTTTGTGGATATAAATCTCAACGCTGACCCAGCTGGGACTCGAACCTGGGAACTACAGATTACGAATCTGGCGCGCTACCGACTGAGCCACCCCCGCCCCTAGCATATCAGGTCTCATTCCTTTGACAATAATCATTTTGTGGATTTCAATGTTCACTACAGTGGTGATTTTAGAATTGGCTTTACCAAGAGAAATCTAAAGTTGCTGTGGGTAGTCAGTACCTGTTGTACGTGATGTCGCCCCATGTACAGAGTTCTCACACTCTGTACCACCATTGAGTTGTTTTACCTCTGAGTGGCATTTTTTTGCACACAATGGACTAAATGACCATGTCACAGGCACTCCATGAAGGCTCATAGGTTGGGGTAGGAGATCCAGTTGTTGTTGAGATAGATGGCAGCCTCCACTCAAGGCAATCATCCAGCGTGTTCTTTAACGTGCGCAAGGGTATGGCACTCCTGCACACAGGGCTATGGCTTTTCCAAGCTCATTGGTATCCCCTACTGACTGTGGGAAGGTTAGGGAGTTTTGCAGAATTAAATTTGTGGATTTATTTGATGTACACCATTTTTGTGGCTGAATGACCTATGTTAATATAATTTATTCATTTTCCTGCAGATAAGCTATTTCGCTTTGCGGGTCAAAGTGTAAATGTATTTGTATTCTTTACTCTTATGAATAAAAATTATATTCTAATTTAAAAAAAAAAAATCTCAACACTAGCCCAGGTGGGACTCGAATCTGGGAACTGCAGATTATGAGCCTAGTGAGATAGTATACCAATATGAATTCCCACGAGGGGGAAAGTCACCAGATTCCTGGTCAATGCCACACATCTCCCTCCACTAACTGTTGAACGGTGCATGTTCAGATGTCTCTTGGGTGTGTTACAATCGATATTGGACACCCTATACCCCCCCCCCCCCCCCCAAAAAAAAAAAAAAATCCTGTAGTACCTTACCATCCATTATTCGTCACATGGGATTTTTTCCTCTTTTCAACCCTGCAATGGAAAAAGAAAGTAGGACTCAACCAGCCCATAGTCAAAGACAAAATAGAAACGCTGCGATGCTTGCATATCATCAGAGATAAACTACTTTGGAAAGGAACCGTTTCAAGAAATGCCTTTTCCTTACAAAAAATAGGGTACATAAAGTGTTAGAACATTTTGACCTCATCTAATAATAACTTCCATTTTTGTCTTCATGTAATCTCGTAATCTGTAGTTCCCAGGTTCGAGTCCCACCTGGGCCAGCTTGAGATTTATCTCCGCAAAATTCCCCGCCCTGCCCAAGGTCAGTAGGGGGACACCGCTGGGCTTGGTAAGGCCGTCGGATGGGAGGCTAAGCCGTGGTCCTGTGTACGGGAGAGCCATACCATGTGCACGTTAAAGAACATGCTGGATGGCCTTGACGGGAAGCTACCATCTGTCTCCCAACAGCTGTTCCAGTGGGTCCCCTTCCCCAACTTCCTCTGAGCTTTTCGGGTCCATGTGACCTGGCCATTTAGGGGCGAGTGTGGCTCAGTCGGTAGCGAGCCAGGCTTGTAATCTGCAGTTCCCAGGTTCGAATCCCAGCTGGGTCAGCGTTGAGATTTATCTCCGCATAACTCCCCACCCTGCCACGTTCTAGGTCTTTGTGAGCTCACACGATCCAATGTGCTGTGAACATTAACCGCAACCGCTCCAGTTTGCTGTGAACGGTAACTGCACACGCTCCATATTCATACGCATTATACATATTAAAAAATATCCGAACACTATGGTCGATTACAGAATTGAGAAAAAATATCTGGCAACGATTTTTTTAGAGGTTAGTGATCTGGCAACCTTCGTGTCACGTGACACGAAGGTTGCCAGATCACTAACCTCTAAAAAAATCGTTGCCAGATATTTTTTCTGAATTCTGTAATCAACCATAATGTCGGATACTTTTTTGGGTGACTGTACTATTCCCCAGGAAAACCTGTAACGTTGAGTTATAATAAGATATCCATCCGCATGGGGGGCGGGGGTGGCTCAGTCGGTAGCGCCCCCAGGCTCGTAATCTGTAGTTCCCAGGTTCGAGTCCCAGCTGGGTCAGCGTTGAGATTTATCTCCGCAAAATTCCCCGCCCTGCCCACGGTCAGTAGGGGACACTGATAGACTTGGAAAGGCCGCCGTCCGTCGGATGGGACGTTAAGCCGTGGCCCCGTGTGCGGGAGAGCCATACCCTGTGCACGTTAAAGAACACGCTGGATGGCCTTGACGGGAGGCTACCATCTGTCTCCCAACAGCTGTTCCAGTGGGTCCCCTCCCCCAACCTTCTCTGAGCATTCGGGGTCCTTGTGGCCTGGCCATTTAGCCCATGGTGTGCAAAAAAAGTGCCGCTCAGAGGTAAAACAATCCAGTTCAATCTGTTCTACTAAATTACTACCTCTTCACTCTCTGTCGTATCTCTTGAATTCTTCCACTTCCGGTGTAAACAATCCTTCATCTTGTGATCGATCACTAAGTTTATCTTACTAACAACACAAAAAAATGAACCGCGCGCACACCATAATAAAAATACTTCTTATGGTTTTCACTTAACGCGCACTGACTCAAACTATCTGAATGTCCTTTTCAGATCTCAGCACTTTAACACACTTAACGTAAATACTCAGATGAACTTCTTCATCTTTCACAATACCACGCACCACTGCATTACATTTTTCCCATTTTCATTCTTCCGAATTGTTTTAAGTTCCAATTCGTTGGCTAAATTGAATCTCGCGTAGAAGCACACACGAGGGTTCAAGTCACGTTAAGTCATGAAGTCACTGTTGCTCGTTCATCTGTCGTAACAATATCCTCAATACGCATCTAAAGGTAGATGCGGAATGGACTTCTTTTACCATTCGGACTTTTTTTTCACCGTGGCGAAATATAACAAGATGGCGGCTGAGGACCCTATACTGCAGTTCTGCCAAGCTTTATGTTTTTGTTGCAAAATGTTACGATAGTAGTTTCATCACAACCTACGGATCCCCCTTTGCACAGTGCTTTCCCCCCCTATGTCGCAATCGTCCACGTTGCCTTCTTGACTTGGACCCCCTATGTCACAATCGACCGGAAATTGACCTGTGCTGGGCCACGCTGCCTTCTGAACTTTGACCCCTATGTCGCAATCGACCGGAAATTGACCCCTACGTCACAATCGACCGGAAATTGTCTCGTAATTTTCCAAGTACCTTGTAAACCCCCCCCCCAAAGTCACGGTTCTGGCTGTATATAACCGCTGAAAAAGGTTTGACATTTATTCTGAGCCACACGTTATGGACGACGACGACAACTTGGATTTTGGTCATAATTGGACGAGTGATGTAGACTCCGGCTACGAGAGCGATCCACAACACTTTCGAACGCGTATTCGTCGATTGCTACGTCGACCTGTGATTGTGCCACCTCCTCCACCGCCCCCCCCACCTCCAGCCGTCACTATTAAGATGTTGCCGCGACCTGGGATTGGTGGTCCGATGCTACGGGCTGTTGTCGTGGAGGACACTACCCCACCACCACCTACAAGACTACGTGGACCGCTGGTGATGAAGCCGCCCGAAACCTGGCCCCCGGGATTACCGCAGAACATCGTTCAGGCTCTGAGACGTAAACGACAGAGACGTCTGTAGCCTGTGTGAAGACGTCAAGTGTTTTTGTCTCCAGATACTCGAACTAGTGCAACCATGCAAAACATCTGTATGGTTCTAGATCTCGACGGTTTCCATGTAAATGGTCGTTTCTTAGTGCGCGAACTTGGATATGCAACTCTGAATGGGAAATGTGGTGTCTACCGTTTCAATCTTCGGCAACACCAACCTTTGTCAGTAAAAGACAGAAGGACAGTCAGCTACGTATCTAAATATGTGATAGGTCTACCCTTTCGTCCTCTGCTTCGTGAAAAGGTGTGGTCGTTACATCACGTTCCTAACATCGTGAAATATGCTTACAAACTTGCACGTACTGAAGAAGCTACTGTGGTGGGTTACAAAGGAGGTACTGTGGAAAGAAATCTCTTGGAACAATTAAATCTGCCCAGTGTTAATCTCGAACTTTACGGCTGCCCCAAATATTGTGATCTCCCAAAAGTTTCCGAGTTCGAGTGCGGATATCACACCGGAGAGGACGTCCACTGCTCTTTAGCCGAAACAGCTGCTTTCTTCGGATGGATCGATCGTCGTCTAGAACATGTCCCAACAAACACTTGCTTATCAGATCGTTCCTGATTGGTCGTCCCAGGTGGTGCGGCTCTCTAGTTAAATAGGGAGCGAGTGCTGTGTGCGTCATTGTTCACGATGCAGCCTAGCAATCCAGATGCGTGGTGTCTCGGTGAAGATGTTTACGTTGTACCTACACTGTTCAAAAATAAGTTTTCTGTGCACGTACGCCGCTACAAGAAATATGAAAATTGTGAACTCATCTACCCTACACTTGCAGGGGTTAGCCTCTCCATACCTGAATGGGAGGCTTTGTGTGCCACGGTCCCCCACATAGAGGATCAAGTGAAAATTGGCCCCGATCAACAGACATGGTACGTGACGCATGGTTTACGTGTCTACATGTATCGAACTGTGGATGGCGAACGTTGTGTCGAATTCATCAAAGAATCAGCAGACCAAAGAACTCTACAGTTCCGTGTTGTGAGACGTTGTATAACACTGAATGCTTCGCAGTGGTTCACGCTGGCTATTCACTTAGACGAGGTGATGCGCATTGTGCATAGTGTGTGCGGGACTCCCAAAGATCACCAACTCCGTACAGCTATTATGGAACATTCAGAATCCGTTCGACCTTTCCTACTGGGTCCTGTTTTCGACGATCCCGATTGTGTTTACCCGCTGCTGGTGAATATTTTTCAGCAAGAACTTATACGTGTGATACCGTTAGATGGACTGCAACCTGAAGAAAAAATACCCACTATCGTAGGGTGGTCTGGTGACTTGGACATTAATGCCTTAGCACAGGTATTTGTGGATACTGCCTGGAAACGAGGTCTGTTGAATTTTGTAGATTCTGGTTTTGTTTGCAATCTAAAATATAACGCTATTGTCGACGAGGCAAAAAATGAAATGTATAAATTAAATAAATAATTGTAACCTTATATAATGTGTCTGTCTTTTCATCCAATGTCATTTAAGTCTTGGTATGGATAGGAGAAAGAAGGTGTTAGCTAGTGTGGGTAGTGTAATCGTGACAGTGTTAACGATAGCAGTGCTTGTATTAGAAATTGTAGCTCCTAGTAAAAATATTCAGTGTGGAGAGTCAAAAGCCTTAGATGGGGAATACAAAATTCGTGTGTGTAACTTAACAGTTGACATCAGACAGTTTATAGGTGACGTTCCTACAGTGACAGGTGTTACACTTTCGCTACATCAATGGCAAAACCTGGTGGGGTACGACGCCTGGGTGCAGCAGAAAATAAAACTTTGGAGTCCAATTATTTCGACCCCGAAAGAGGATTCGGTAGTGTAAAAAAGTTAGCACAGAATACGGGACTACCACTCAAACTCGTCCGTGAATGGTTAGAAAAGCAACCTGCCTACACGCTACATAAACCTGTTCGCAGAAAGTTCCCCCGTAACAAAGTTTACGTCACAGGGTTAGACGAACAATGGCAAGCCGATCTCATGGTGGTGAAAAATCTAACTCGCTTCAATGACGGGTATCGCTACATATTAACAGTCATCGATGTGTTCTCGAGGTACGGGTGGGCGGTGGCCATGAAGGCTAAAACAGGGAAAGAAATGGTGTTGGCTTTCAAAAAAATCCTTTCCAAGGGTCGGTCTCCAATGAATTTAAATACGGATCAGGGTACGGAATTTACCAACAGAGTGTTCCAGAAATTCCTGAAAAAGAAAGGTATTCGGTTCTTTGCCACCTACTCTGACAAAAAAGCAGCTTTGGTGGAGAGATGGAATCGTACCCTACGCGAGAGACTGGGTAGATATTATACACGTAATAACACCTACCGCTACCTGGATGTGCTACCGCGCGTTGTACGGGGATACAATGCCACCGTTCACAGTGCACACGATATGGCTCCCAAGGACGTGACCTTACGCAACGAAGACGTTGTGTGGGTTCGACTCTATCACAATCCGACCGTAGTAAAAGAAAAACCGGCATTTAAAGTGGGGGACACGGTTCGACTAGCCAGTGTAAAAGTACCCTTCAAGAAGGCAGGAACGCATTTGTGGACCGAAGAAATATTTATAGTCGACAGGGTGTTACAGCGACAACCCCCTGTGTACGTCATACGGGATTCCGAGGGAGAAGTGTTGAAAGGTACATTCTATAAATCGGAACTTCAAAAAGTGACAGAACCCGAACTTTACACTGTCGAGAAAATAATCGAGCGTAAAGGTCACAAGGCACTGGTCAAATTTCGTGGTTATCCCAAACCTTCCTGGATCCCTAAAAAATGGATAGTTTCTACCTGACCCTACCCTCCACGGCTAGTCAGAATATTTACCCAAACAATTCGCAGACTGATTTCACGGTTCGTCTAGCACAACCCCTAAGACTGAGCGGAAAATGGAAAGTGGGACTAGCAGAAGTTCACTTACCCGTGAGCTGGTACAATGTGGACGGTTCTAATGACACATATGAATATTACGCTCCCACCGAAGAATACAGGAAAATCAAACTTAAACAGGGTAAAATAACTCGAATGGAACTGTTGTCTCTCCTCACTACCCAACTCCCAAAAGAAATAATAGTTTCCTATAACAGCGGTTACTGGGTATTCAAACCGAGTGAGGGATACGGTTTGATGTTTCCTAAAACGAATTTCGGTAAACTTCTGTGTATCGGGGAGGGTGAAGTTGACAAACCCTTCCACCAACGATTTGCCAGCAAACTTTGCAATACACCAACGTTCGACATAGATGACGAGTGTTATTTCTACGTGATCCCTCCAGGTAGCTTCCAAGAACGAAAGGTGCCCCACGGACGATACGAAACTGCCGAATCATTATTCGATGCGATGAATCAGATGTTACCCTACAGGCTGAGAAAAGCTTACCGTTTCAAGCAACAGGCAGATCACACCGTATTGATGGATACAGACAAGTCGCATTACATTAAATTTCCTCGATCGAACCCCGGATTAGGAGACATGCTAGGAATTACTAAATTAGATATACCACTGAATAAAGTTCAGGGTGACTATCCCATCGATATGAACAGAGGAATGTATGGTATTTATTTGTATTCAGACCTGATTGCACCTCAGTTGTTAGGTGATACTCACGGCGAACTGTTGCGTGTCGTGAACCCCGCCGTCAGAACCAGTAATAACGAAGCCATTGTTGCAGTGTATCAGCAACCTGATTACTACCCCCTTGCAAGGAACAGTTTCGAGAGTGTGAGAATCTTCCTTCGTACTGACACCGGAGAACCTCTGCATTTTAAATTCGGTAAAGTTTTAGTCAAGTTACATTTCCGTCATGAGGGTTAAATTCGTTCCCCCTTCTGCAGACGCCTACGTGAGCTACTACAAGAGCCAAACGGGGAAGGGTGTGTTCCGCGGTCCTCGTTATCAGAGAGGCGATGGGCTAGGAAGCATCTTTGCCACTATTGGACGTTTCATCAGCCCTCTCGTACGACCTGCACTGTCCACCCTACGTAAGGGTGGGCTACGGTTCGTTTCAGCGATGTCCCAGGGGCAAAATTTCAAATCTGCAGCCAAAGCGGGACTCCGTGAAGCGGGCGCCGACCTATTACAACGTGCCAGTTCAAAGCTGCAGGGAGGGAAAGGAATAAAACGCCGCCGTCAGCATCCCAAGGTTCATAAAGTGAAGAGACACTGTACTGTGCAGGACGTGTTTTCATCATGAGCATTCAGAAAATTCACGCTGATTCTGGCGACTGTGCCAATTCAGAACTGGACCTGTTTCTGATCCCTCCCACAGTCTCACAATTAGAAAGAGGTTGCTATGTCAATTATTTACCTGTGGCTTCCTTGGAAGGTAATGCTCCACTTGAATTCATCGTGAAAGGAACAGACGATTACATTGATCTATCCCGATGTCACCTACGTCTCGTCTTGAAAATTGTAAAATCCGATGGTACAGCACCATCGGAAGTGATTGCTCCCTGCAATCATTTCTTCCATGCCCTCTTCAGCCAGGTAGACGTCTTCCTCAATGATCACCTAGTGAGTGCTTCTCACACCCTGTACCCCTACAGGGCGTACCTGGAGACTCTATTGAATTACGGTACCGATGCCACACGAAGCCAGCTCGGCACCTCGCTCTGGTACCTCGACACCCCTGGTAAAATGGAACTGACGAGTCGGGAGAACGAAGGATGGCATCAGCGCAAGGGCTACGTCAAACCAACAGGTATCGAACTCATCTCATGGATCCACGCCGACCTGTTTAATCAAGATCGTTACCTGCTCAATCAAGTCGACCTGAGACTGCGTTTATTGAGATCCAAACCCGAATTCTGTCTCGTGACAGGTGAAGCAGACCCCTCTTACAAAGTACAGATACACGAAGCTGAATTTTTCGTGCGTAAAGTCAAACCCACTTCGAGTGTCATCCTCGCACACGCTCGCCTGCTGAGTTCAGAGAGTGCCAAGTACCCTCTGCGAAGAACGGATTTACGTATGTTTTCCATCGCTTCGGGACTGACGAGTGTGAACCGTGACAATTTATTTCTAGGTCAGCTCCCCGTACGTCTGGTACTGGGTATGGTGGAAGGTACCAGCCAGAATGGATCGTACGAAAAAAATCCCTTCAACTTCCAACATTTCGACTTAAACTACATCAGTCTTCACATTGACAGCGATCACCAGTCCTACGCACCAGACTTTGCGAATGGTCGCTATCTCCACTGTTACCAAGGATTATTGGAAGCTGTGGATGCCTGGAAATCCGATAGTGGTATTAACTTATCGCGAAAAGCATATGGAGAAGGTTTTACATTGTTTGGATTCCAATTGACCCCCGAGCAACGTGAATGCAATCAAGTGTTTTCTTTAATAAAGAGTGGGAGTGTGAGAGTCGAATTAAAGTTTGCCAAGCCGCTATCCACATCGGTCACTGTGATCCTGTATGCCGAATATCAGAATTTGCTGGAAATCCCATTGGATCGTAAAGTCCTGTTTGACTACAGCTCATGAATACCTATCAGCTAGAATCCATCCTTTCGGTGTTACCCACAAGTCTCGGAGTGTTCCCCAGTGACAGACTACCTCGCAGAATCAATCAATCAGAAGCCTTGTTTATCTACAATACCGATCCGTCCTCTATGCCTGGAGCACACTGGATAGCAGTTTACAAGAAAGGAATGCACGTGGATCACTTTGACCCCCTAGGTACGAGTCCCGATGTCTCCATGCAAGAATACTACAGTCGACTAGGCATACGTCACGTCTTACATCCTTCAATACCTCTGCAGGACCCCCTGGGAGACACTTGCGGTGCTCACTGTCTGTATTTCCTGTTTAAAAGAGCGTGTGGTTCGACTCTTCCCACAGTACTGCATCGTGATTACACGTGTCGAGTAGACTTTAACGACTGCATGGTGTTGCGATGGCTCTCCGAACTCCTTCAAATATTATAATTGCTGCTCCTTCACAGTGTGGAAAGACGACTTTCACTCTGAAACTCATCAGAGAAGCAGCTCAAGTATTCGAACCCCCACCCCAACGTGTCGTTTACTGCTACGGGGAGTGGCAGCCTGCCTTTGAACCCTTCAAGAAAACGGTGGAATTTTATGAAGGACTACCTACGGATCTGGAATTTGACCCCCTCAGACCTACACTTCTGGTACTGGATGATTTGATGGAACAGTCTGTAGCCAGCGAACGCATATCACAATTGTTTATTCGTGGGGGTCATCATAAAAATATCACGATTGTCCTGATATTACAAAATCTGTTTTTAAAGGGAAGACATTCGAGGACTATATCGCTCAATGCTCACTACATGTTTTTATTTCGCAACTGTCGGGATGCTTCACAAATAACCCACCTGGCGAGACAAGTATACCCTCATCAATCTAAACTCCTGACGGATGCTTATAGGTTAGCTACACAAGCAACCTGTGGCTATTTGTGTGTTGACCTTCATCCCAGAACGTTAGATACTGAAAGGCTCCGTGCAAAGATTCTTCCATCAGAAGAACCCGAAATACTTTACGTTCCAAATGAAAGTTAAATCTCAAGGCCCATTCCTTCAGTGCTTACCGAAACTAGGGGGAAAGCAACGTGCAGCTCTGATGAAACACATCTCCGACCCCCAGATGTATGCTCTATGTGAAGTGTGTTCCAATTTCTTAAAAGGCAATATACCTGTTTCCCATCGAGTATTAAAGAATTTACGCCAGCACAAGACGGTCATAAGGAGTCTGGCATCCAAACGTGCATCTTTACGCCACAAGAAGCATCTCCTGCAGCGTGGTTCAGGGTTCATTATACCATTACTGACTGCTGCCCTCCCCCTGCTGGTATCGTTATTTAGAAAAAAATGATTTCAGTGAAAGCAGTGCAGAGGAGAAACATAAGAAAAAAAGTGTGTGATTTAGACTCAGAGATGAAGAAAATATTAGAGTCTGGTGATGCTGACGATAAGTCTGAAAAATATCTGACTGCTTTGAAAAATTATTTATTATTCTCAAAACAGCTTGACACTCCACAGGAAGTAAAAGTCAACATTCCCAGAAATCATATAGCTGAAGAGCGGCCCCCAAAAGACATTGCTGTTCCCATCCGACGTAAGAAAAGAAAATTATCCGAGTGGACGGCGTATTGAAAATATCTGTAAAAAACTTTCCAAGACTTGTGTGCTTGAAGACTTGTGTTAAAAAACCATGTATTAAAAATCTGTATCCAATAAAAGAAAGTAAAACTGATAATATGCCTTTTGTCATTTTTATGTCTCTTCCCATTCAATGTTTTCACACTGATAGTTCATTCAATGTTTGACATCCGGAAGTGATCTGCATGACTGGGCGCAGTTGTACGAGTGCTGCTACACTCGGGAGTACAGCAGAGGGCGTTAGTGTCGATGGGCGGGGAAATGAGAATGCTGCTGCAGCAGCGAGACTTGGAGGGGAGCAGCGCATTGTGCAGATCACTGATAAGACTTACGGAGCACCTGAAAAACAAAGTTACCTCGTGCTTTCTCCCACCATAGTGTCTTCCAGTTCTGAGAAATAAAGAGACGGATTTTTTGAAACCTTTTTTATTAAAAAATTTACATGACAGATCCACTGTTGGTTTCACATATCCAATGCTGGACAGTAACATATTGTAGGTTTCAAAAATACAAGCTTCAAAAACTGCTGACGACGCCGAGTGCAAGGTCATTACGCGTGATAAATTAAGATCCATTAAGGATATTGAAATAAAAGGCGTACAGTGAAATAATAAATAAAGGTGTAATAAATAAAGATGCAATAAATAAGTTGAAAACTGTACAATGTAATAAAGGTGTAATATGAAATAAATAAGTTGAAAACTGTAATATGAAATAAATAAGTTGAAAACTGTACAATGAAATAAATAAAAGTGTAATATGAAATAAATAAGTTGAAAACTGTACAATGAAATAAATAAAGGTGTAATATGAAATAAATAAGTTGAAAACTGTACAATGAAATAAATAAAGGTGTAATATGAAATAAATAAGTTGAAAACTGTACATTTACTCATCCATGAGTTGGATAAGGGTATCCAGACCCAGGTCATTGTAACCATAAGGTACAGTGAGAGTCGAACCCGGGCTGAGATACCGCTTATCTAGGTTAGCCTTAAACCTTTTCACCATGGGCTTATTCGTAAGTGACCCATCCACTTTATTACGAATTACATTGAAAGGGACTTCGAAGGTCTCACTGGTTGGGGAGTTCCCTAGCACCATGGATTTCAGTAGTTCAAAATTGTATGTGCACCGGTTTTTCTTCGTGAGTGATATGCCCTTGGCGCGAAGAATTTCATCCCCGTTGCTCAGCCGAAGGGCATAACTTTTTGCTCCGGCGCTGACATAGTCAGTGATGTGTACACCGGAGCCGTACTTTGAAGAAATTTCATCTACGAGACCTCCGAGAAAGGGATGTTGTGGTGGTGTGTAGGTGTCGCGAGGAGACGTTGTATAAATTACTGAATCCGTGTCCGAGTACATTGCACGACTATCTAATTTTGATAGAAGCTCGTACAGTTTTAGTCGGGCGTGACTCGTCACCATTGCGGCGAGAATCAGGCTTCCACGGGTGTTCGCTGGAGTGGCAGACTCCGCCGGCTTGTGCGTGACAAGCATTGCCTGATCACTGATAACAGCGACGTCAGTGATGACTAGCGATGCGTCCGTCAAGAGCTCCATGTACTTGACAGGACAACTCACAATGGTCGTCTGGGTTCGACTCATGTTCTGCGCATGCTTCCCCCATGACGAATTAAGCGAGACCTTGGAAAGTGTACGCTTAAGGTTGTTTTTTACAACTTCCGAGGGGAGGATCCGAACCCCCTCCGCCTGGAAGAAGGCCTCACAGAAGGCTTCCTTTTGCTCCTCGGTCTGCACGTCAGGGGGAAACCCGGAGTAGCGCTGCTTCAACCCCAGAAAAGTATCTATGTACCCAGCATAGACACCTCCCTTTTTTGTTGCGGGATCATATTGCAGGATGGTATTGAAATGCCACACGTCGTGGAATTGAAGAAGTTTGTATCCAGCACGCATCGCAGCGTAAATTTCGAACGTTGGCCAAGATCCTGTCAATGCGCGCTGGTTCACGGTGTGCTGACAAGGGGGTGCCAGCTGACCATCCGCACAGATCCTGCAAAGGGGGAAAAGCAGCTTCCCATTACACCTGTAGGGCAGTACAGGGATGAACAAATCGTCGGGGGGTAACAGTGTGGCGTGTGCAATGCCAAAATAGTGGTCGAGGTCCGTGGCGAAATTGGAAGTGATCCAAACCGGGTGACCTTTACCGAATGGAGCCTTCTTGCAAACATAAGGGTACAGGCTGTTGTAATCAACGTAGTTAAGGCTACATCCTAGGTCCGCCGATGCAAAGATGGAAAACACCTCCACGCGCCCTCCGTAGAGGTAATCACGGGCCCCTATACGCCTGATAGGCTCGACGGATTTATAAATTAATGCGATGGGTGGGTTTTTGCGCATCAACTCGTCGAATTCGTGCTCCCACATGATTTTGCATGTGTACCCGTTCATCAGCAGTTTCAAGGCCTCAAGGCGATCCATGGTTCGGGTGTTTAGCAAACCAAATGGCTTTCTCGTACGCTGATCTATTTTTTCAGGGTTGAAACATTTCAAGCAATGATGATAGTAACAACCTAAAAATTCGTAATAACAACGGGTACTGTGGCACACGCCATCCAATTTGTACTGCCCTATCTTATACTCACCTCCGGGTGATCGCGCAGTTTGAATTTCGATGTTGTCCTTGGAAGCCTCATATTCTAACCATGCGAGAGCTTTCAAGGACTGCCGGTCATTACTTGCCGAATACCCTTGGGCGGGACACACACCGAGGGTATTCTTTTGCAGAAACTTCCCACGGAAAATTCGAAGACAAGCGCCGGCAATAGTCAGGTCACGCGCAAATGGGTCTACGCCTGTGAGATTTAAAAATTCCTCGCGGAAAGCTTGGGCGCCTCGCCGCAACAACTCTGTATCTGCCTTGCAGTAATACAGAAGCTGTTGTTGAAAATCCCAGGGTTCAAGGCTTGCTGCGGCATACCACTCGTTGAATGCTGACAGAGTTTCAGGCTCCATGTCTTCCGGCTGGAAAAAAAGCCGATCAGGGATGGGTCCTGCATACTGTAGATTTTCCTCCTTCACGAATTTAAAGGGGAAAAAGCCTTTCACCGTCTCCAAGTTGAAGGTCTTCGTGAATGAACGAAGAGGAGCCTGAATAAAGGACAACGTGTCAATGAACCTTATTTTAAGGCCAGGTAAAAAGATACCTAAAATCTTGGATCCATCGAACACGAGACCCGGTTTTAAAAATTTTCTGTACAGGTAACTAATGATGAACATGCCGTCAAAGCCTTTCAGATTATGTGCGAGGACTGTGGCGTCCTTGAATCTTTGAACCCCAGGATGTACTTCAGCCAGAATCCAATCCATAAAGGCGTCCGTTTCCGGGAATGAAGCATAGACCCACTCGTCGTCCACTTGGTATGTGACCACACATAGTATCGGTTTTAGCAACCCGTCGGCACACTGCACAGTCTCTACGTCAAAGTAGAGGTAAGTCTGACCGACAGGGTCAATTTTGCAGGGCTCGACGAATTTTAAGGTGTCAGCCTTGCAAACGTGCTTTTTCAGGGGGTCGTAAATGCTAATGCACTTAACACAGCGATGCCGTGTCTGACATGCCTTCAGCAGGTGCGCCTGAAAGCATTCAGCCCCGCGCAAATACACACAGCACACCGTGCAAAGCAACAGCTCCCCTGTATGAAGCACATCGACTGACAGGCACCTGTTACAGGTCCCTCTGCAAACGTGCCCGTTGTTAGACCCCTTTAAACAAATGTGACAGAACTCCTTAACCCCGAAAAACCCTGATGGTTTAGTAATCACGTCGTAATGCCCTGCACTAAACAACAAATAAAGGTTGTCCCCACCTTCGGGACCAATGAAGATTGGAAGGAAGGCGTCGTCAGCAGAATACACTATAATCCTGAACTGTGTCAGGTGAGCTTGAAAGAGACTGACTTCTGGGAGTCCACAGGGACCCTCAGGAATACCCGCATCCAAGTGAAGTTGACGGGCTTCTTGGCGTTGTAAAGGGTAGCGGTAGTCCCGGATCTGCACATAAGTGTTTGGCAGGCCTTTATTTTTTAAGCAAAGCTCTCGTGCGACGACGAGAGCTCTTGCAAGGCAGATCTGGTCTGTGTTAACAATTTTCGTGACAGCCTTCTTATTGTTGATGAAAGACTGAACGTCAGCGACGCGACGAGTCTCGGGGCCTGTACGCCTTCCATCGCCACCGCTACCGACCCGGTCCAGGTTGGCACAAACGAAGTCAAACTCCAGCTCGCTCCCGGGACCGAGAGACTCATTTGACTGCACTACTTTGTCTAGTGCAGCCATGAATCTCTCCCCCGTCAGGGCATTACGCCGAATTAGGGCCAAGTTGACGGGGTTTTTCAAATCCCGGGAGCGTAAACACAGTCGAACATGGCTATACTCCCCTGTGGGGACGACGTCGGCCAACATTTTCTCGTGCAGGTCGTGTAGGACCGGGATGAAATTGTGTGGTTCAACATTCTCCATACCTCCAAGTCGCACACTCGTGGAGATGAATTCTGTCTTGAATTTTTTCGAGTTGTACCGCCGAGTATGCAACACTGTGAAGTGGGGAGACTCTGTAGAGCTGACATCAGAGGTGGCTGCACTGACAGGAACGTTGGAGAATGCGGACCTAGAAAGTTAATTTATTTTTCAGAATATGCAGTACTTTACATGTTTTTTTTTATCTTAGAACAGAAAATGAAAAACCAATATGCTTCAGTTTGCTAACTTGATCAAAAAATCTAATATTTAACTAAAGTTTGAAAAATTATCGTTTTAGAATAAAATGACAGGGTAGAAACAAATATAAAAATCTATATTGAACAGTTGTAATAAAAACACGCTTGACTAGCTTGATCAAAAAAAAAATCTAACTAAAGTTTGAAAATTATCGTTTAGAATAAAATGACAGGGTAGAAACAAATATAAAAATCTATATTGAACCGTTGTAATAAAAACACGCTTGACTAGCTTGATCAAAAAAAAAAAAAAAAAATCTAACTAAAGTTTGAAAATTATCGTTTAGAATAAAATGACAGGGTAGAAACAAATAAAAAAAAAATCTATATTGAACAGTTGTAGTAAAAGCACACTTGACTAGCTTGATCAAAAAATCTAACTAAAGTTTAAAAATTATCGTTTAGAATAAAAAAAAAAAGTAAAATGACAGGGTAGAAACAAATAAAAAAAATCTATATTGAACAGTTGTAGTAAAAGCACACTTGACTAGCTTGATCAAAAAATCTAACTAAAGTTTAAAAATTATCGTTTAGAATAAAAAAAAAAAGTAAAATGACAGGGTAGAAACAAATAAAAAAAATCTATATTGAACTGAACAGTTGTAAAAAAAAAAAAAAAAAAAAAAAAAAAAAGCACACTTGACTAGCTTGATCAAAAAATCTAATATTTAACTAAAGTTTGAAAATTATCGTTTAGAATAAAAAAAAGTAAAATGACTTTACATGGTAGAGAAATTTATATTGAACTGAACAGTTGTAATAAAAGCACACTTTGCTAGCTTGATCAAAAAAAAAAAAAAAAAAAAAATCTAACTAAAGTTTGAAAATTATCATTTAGAATGACTTTACTAGTTAGAAACAAATATAAAAATCTATATTGAACTGAACAGTTGTAAAAAAGCACACTTGACTAGCTTGATCAAAAAAAAAAAATCTAACTAAAGTTTGAAAATTATCGTTTAGAATAAAATGACAGGGTAGAAACAAATAAAAAAAAATCTATATTGAACTGAACAGTTGTAAAAAAGCACACTTGACTAGCTTGATCAAAAGAAAAAAAAAAAAAATCTAACTAAAGTTTGAAAATTATCATTTAGAATAAAATGACTTTACTAGTTAGAAAAACAGATACAAATATAAAACTCTATATTGAACGTTAGTATGTGGTACAGTTGAGCGCCTTAAGGGCAACATTAAATAAAATTACATTTACCTGGTAGCGGTGGAGGTACCAGCGGCGATAGTGAATGGTGTCCTTATGTCGGGAACACGAACGCTGGAGGGTCCGGTACCAGCGGCGATAGTGAATGGTGTCCTTATGTCGGAGGAGACGGGAACACGAACGCTGGAGGGTCCGGTACCAGCGGCGATAGTGAATGGTGTCCTTATGTTGGAGGAGACGGGAACACGAACGCTGGAGGTTCCGGCACCAGTGGAAGGGATAGACCTGGATAGATAATTTAGTCTCAGAATATGCAGTACTTTACACGTTTTTATCTTAGAACAGAAAATGAAAAACCAATATGCTTCAGTTTGCTAACTTGATCAAAAACTAAGTAACTAAAGTTTGAAAATTATCATTTAGACTAAAATGATTTTACTAGTTAGAAAAATCTATATTGAACCGAACAGTTGTAATAAAACCACACTTGACTAGCATGAGCAGAAAACTAACTAAAGTTTGAAAATTATCATTTAGAATAAAAAAAAAAAAGTAAAATGGTTTTACAAGGGTAGAAAACAAATACATTGAACAGTTGTAATAAAAGCATAGTTTACTAGCTTGAGCAAAAAATCTAACTAAAGTTTGAAAATTAACATTTATAGAATAAAATGACAGGGTAAAAACAAATATAAAACTCTATATTGTACGTTAGTAAGTGATTCAATTGAGCGCCTTAAGGGCAATATTAAATAAAATTTCATTTACCTGGTTGCAGTTGAAGGTACGACGGGGACGTAGGGATTTCCCATACCCGCTGCGACAGTGGATTGACGACGCTTCTTGAGGGAAAGTTTCGATGTCCTTTGCCTTAATTCCCTGCCACCTCGTTGGAGTATGCAAAGGCGTTTCGACTGTTCAGGAAGCTCAGGTGTAGGAGGTCTTTTGGCTGCCGCCTCTAGAGTGCGCACTGCCGTGAGTAGCTCTTCAAAGCAGTCGGCATCAGTGGAAGGACCAGCATCAGACCTGGATAGATAATTTAGTCTCAGAATATGCAGTACTTTACATGTTTTTTTTTTTTAACTTAGAACAGTTATGTTGTAATAAAGGCACACTTTACTAGCTTGATCAAAAAATCTAATATTTAACTAAAGTTTGAAAAATTATCGTTTTAGAATAAAATGACAGGGTAGAAACAAATATAAAAATCTATATTGAACAGTTGTAATAAAAACACGCTTGACTAGCTTGATCAAAAAAAAAAAAAAAAAAAATCTAACTAAAGTTTGAAAATTATCGTTTAGAATAAAATGACAGGGTAGAAACAAATAAAAAAATCTATATTGAACAGTTGTAAAAAAGCACACTTGACTAGCTTGATCAAAAAATCTAACTAAAGTTTGAAAATTATCGTTTAGAATAAAATGACAGGGTAGAAACAAATATAAAAATCTATATTGAACAGTTGTAATAAAAACACGCTTGACTAGCTTGATCAAAAAAAAAAAAAAAAAATCTAACTAAAGTTTGAAAATTATCGTTTAGAATAAAATGACAGGGTAGAAACAAATAAAAAAATCTATATTGAACAGTTGTAAAAAAGCACACTTGACTAGCTTGATCAAAAAATCTAACTAAAGTTTGAAAATTATCGTTTAGAATAAAATGACAGGGTAGAAACAAATATAAAAATCTATATTGAACAGTTGTAGTAAAAGCACACTTGACTAGCTTGATCAAAAAATCTAACTAAAGTTTAAAAATTATCGTTTAGAATAAAAAAAAAAAGTAAAATGACAGGGTAGAAACAAATAAAAAAAATCTATATTGAACAGTTGTAGTAAAAGCACACTTGACTAGCTTGATCAAAAAATCTAACTAAAGTTTAAAAATTATCGTTTAGAATAAAAAAAAAAAGTAAAATGACAGGGTAGAAACAAATAAAAAAAATCTATATTGAACTGAACAGTTGTAAAAAAAAAAAAAAAAAAAAAAAAAAAAAGCACACTTGACTAGCTTGATCAAAAAATCTAATATTTAACTAAAGTTTGAAAATTATCGTTTAGAATAAAAAAAAGTAAAATGACTTTACATGGTAGAGAAATTTATATTGAACTGAACAGTTGTAATAAAAGCACACTTTGCTAGCTTGATCAAAAAAAAAAAAAAAAAAAAAATCTAACTAAAGTTTGAAAATTATCATTTAGAATGACTTTACTAGTTAGAAACAAATATAAAAATCTATATTGAACTGAACAGTTGTAAAAAAGCACACTTGACTAGCTTGATCAAAAAAAAAAAATCTAACTAAAGTTTGAAAATTATCGTTTAGAATAAAATGACAGGGTAGAAACAAATAAAAAAAAATCTATATTGAACTGAACAGTTGTAAAAAAGCACACTTGACTAGCTTGATCAAAAGAAAAAAAAAAAAAATCTAACTAAAGTTTGAAAATTATCATTTAGAATAAAATGACTTTACTAGTTAGAAAAACAGATACAAATATAAAACTCTATATTGAACGTTAGTATGTGGTACAGTTGAGCGCCTTAAGGGCAACATTAAATAAAATTACATTTACCTGGTAGCGGTGGAGGTACCAGCGGCGATAGTGAATGGTGTCCTTATGTCGGGAACACGAACGCTGGAGGGTCCGGTACCAGCGGCGATAGTGAATGGTGTCCTTATGTCGGAGGAGACGGGAACACGAACGCTGGAGGGTCCGGTACCAGCGGCGATAGTGAATGGTGTCCTTATGTTGGAGGAGACGGGAACACGAACGCTGGAGGTTCCGGCACCAGTGGAAGGGATAGACCTGGATAGATAATTTAGTCTCAGAATATGCAGTACTTTACACGTTTTTATCTTAGAACAGAAAATGAAAAACCAATATGCTTCAGTTTGCTAACTTGATCAAAAACTAAGTAACTAAAGTTTGAAAATTATCATTTAGACTAAAATGATTTTACTAGTTAGAAAAATCTATATTGAACCGAACAGTTGTAATAAAACCACACTTGACTAGCATGAGCAGAAAACTAACTAAAGTTTGAAAATTATCATTTAGAATAAAAAAAAAAAAGTAAAATGGTTTTACAAGGGTAGAAAACAAATACATTGAACAGTTGTAATAAAAGCATAGTTTACTAGCTTGAGCAAAAAATCTAACTAAAGTTTGAAAATTAACATTTATAGAATAAAATGACAGGGTAAAAACAAATATAAAACTCTATATTGTACGTTAGTAAGTGATTCAATTGAGCGCCTTAAGGGCAATATTAAATAAAATTTCATTTACCTGGTTGCAGTTGAAGGTACGACGGGGACGTAGGGATTTCCCATACCCGCTGCGACAGTGGATTGACGACGCTTCTTGAGGGAAAGTTTCGATGTCCTTTGCCTTAATTCCCTGCCACCTCGTTGGAGTATGCAAAGGCGTTTCGACTGTTCAGGAAGCTCAGGTGTAGGAGGTCTTTTGGCTGCCGCCTCTAGAGTGCGCACTGCCGTGAGTAGCTCTTCAAAGCAGTCGGCATCAGTGGAAGGACCAGCATCAGACCTGGATAGATAATTTAGTCTCAGAATATGCAGTACTTTACATGTTTTTTTTTTTTAACTTAGAACAGTTATGTTGTAATAAAGGCACACTTTACTAGCTTGATCAAAAAATCTAATATTTAACTAAAGTTTGAAAAATTATCGTTTTAGAATAAAATGACAGGGTAGAAACAAATATAAAAATCTATATTGAACAGTTGTAATAAAAACACGCTTGACTAGCTTGATCAAAAAAAAAAAAAAAAAAAATCTAACTAAAGTTTGAAAATTATCGTTTAGAATAAAATGACAGGGTAGAAACAAATAAAAAAATCTATATTGAACAGTTGTAAAAAAGCACACTTGACTAGCTTGATCAAAAAATCTAACTAAAGTTTGAAAATTATCGTTTAGAATAAAATGACAGGGTAGAAACAAATATAAAAATCTATATTGAACAGTTGTAATAAAAACACGCTTGACTAGCTTGATCAAAAAAAAAAAAAAAAAATCTAACTAAAGTTTGAAAATTATCGTTTAGAATAAAATGACAGGGTAGAAACAAATAAAAAAATCTATATTGAACAGTTGTAAAAAAGCACACTTGACTAGCTTGATCAAAAAATCTAACTAAAGTTTGAAAATTATCGTTTAGAATAAAATGACAGGGTAGAAACAAATATAAAAATCTATATTGAACAGTTGTAATAAAAACACGCTTGACTAGCTTGATCAAAAAAAAAAAAAAAAAAAAAAATCTAACTAAAGTTTGAAAATTATCGTTTAGAATAAAATGACAGGGTAGAAACAAATAAAAAAATCTATATTGAACAGTTGTAAAAAAGCACACTTGACTAGCTTGATCAAAAAATCTAACTAAAGTTTGAAAATTATCGTTTAGAATAAAATGACAGGGTAGAAACAAATAAAAAAATCTATATTGAACAGTTGTAAAAAAAGCACACTTTGCTAGCTTGATCAAAAAAAAAAAAAAAAAAAAAAAAATCTAACCAAAGTTTGAAAATTATCATTTAGAATGACTTTACTAGTTAGAAACAAATATAAAAATCTATATTGAACAGTTGTAGTAAAAGCACACTTGACTAGCTTGATCAAAAAATCTAACTAAAGTTTGAAAATTATCGTTTAGAATAAAATGACAGGTTAGAAACAAATAAAAAAATCTATATTGAACAGTTGTAATAAAAGCACACTTTGCTAGCTTGATCAACAAAAATATAACTAAAGTTTGAAAATTATCATTTAGAATGACTTTACTAGTTAGAAACAAATATAAAAATCTATATTGTACGTTAGTAGGTGATTCAGTTGAGCAACTTAAGGACAATATTAAATAAAATTTCATTTACCTGGTATCAGTTGAGGATCCAGCACAGGAAAATTCTCGCATAGTGGACATCTCAGGTAGAGAAGAGGATCGACGAGCTAGCAGGTAGAGAAGGAGAGCGAGCAGGGTTGACAGGTCGCAAACTGACAGATGAAGAACACAGTGACAGTCGCTGAGAAGTCGGTGTTTATATACACCCTCCCCCACTGGACTTTGACCGTTGTGCAATGTGGATTCTAGGAATCATCTATTTTTAAACCTTATCAGTGTCAAATGCAGACACAGTGAAGCGCTGGACATTTGACCTTCCAGCTGATAAAGGATTGCACCATACCGTGTGATGTGGCGAAAGTGCTGTTGCTACCCCACTAATAAGCGATCTGAAGGATGTCTACAGGAAACGTACGATTTCCGATACACCGATAACGGACTTTGTAAACTTTTAGGCTGGTGAACGTCTAAAGCTAGATCTTATATACAAGTCCTACGAATAATTTAAACCAAATTTTATTAATTTTTCTGTGGAACAGTTACTGTGTCATTCTTCTAGTAAAATACGTGAACCTTGGATCCGATGAGGGTTTTCCCCGAAATTAACGTGGAGGTACGCTAGCGATAGAATGATTTTTTTTCCCCCGATTAAACCGATTTATTACGAGCGCTGGATGATTTTAATAAAGGTAAGTGAGAGTTTTTATTTACTAAGGGATCGATTAACGGGGTTGGAAAAAATAAATACCAGAGTTTTAATAAAAGGGAATCGTTTAGCAGTCCTGGCAAAATGAACACCAAAAGATTTTTAATAGAGGTAACTTTTAATAGAAAGGGTTTTAATTAATAAGAATACAACTTTGCGAGTTGATTTTTACAATTGAGACTTGTGTCATCCTTTTCTGTGGAATTATTCTGAGACTTGAAATCCGAGGGGGCCTTAAAATATAGGTAGGGCTTAAAATATAGGTCAACCATGGGGGTTTGCAAAATCGAGGTTTTAAAATAAAAGGTGAGTCTGAAATAAAGAAAAATCGAGACTATTCGAGAAGGAGGACTTAAAATATAGCTCAACCAGGGGGTTTGCAAAATCGAAGTTTTAAAATAAAAGACGAGTCTGAAATAAAGAAAAATCGAGACTATTCGAGAAGGGGAGCTTAAAATATAGGTAGGGCTTAAAATATAGGTCAACCAGGGGGTTTGCAAGTGGTGGGTTTAAAATATAAGCCAACCATTGGGGGATCTGAAATAAAGAAAAATCGAGACTATTCGAGAAGGAGGACTTAAAATTAGAGTTAAAAACTAGATAGCACAAGGGGTTAAAAGGGGGAGGGATTTTTAATTATGAATTATTAATTATGAATTATTAATTATGAATTATTGATGCCACGACAGTTGCTACGCCAGGGTCAATTTCCTGTTGATTGCAACATAGGGGTCAAAGTTCAGAAGGCAGCGTGGCCCAGCACAGGTCAATTTCCGGTCGATTGTGACATAGGGGGTCCAAGTCAAGAAGGCAACGTGGACGATTGCGACATAGGGGGGGAAAGCACTGTGCAAAGGGGGATCCGTAGGTTGTGATGAAACTACTTACGATATTCTTGTTATGTTCATATCTCACCTGTGCCAGCTTTGATATTTATCCCCTAAAAACTCCTCGCCCTGCCCACGGTCAGTTGGAGAATACTGTTGGTCTACGACAGGCTGCGGTCCATCAGATGGGACGTTAAGCCGTGGCCCCGTGTATGGGAGAACATACTCCATACACGTTAAAGAACACGCTGGATGGCCTTGACGGGAGGATACTACATGTCTCCCAACAGCTCTTCCAGTTGGTCCCCTCCCCCATCCTTCTCTGATCCTTCAGGGTCCTTGTGACCTGGCCATTTAGCCCATGGTGTGCAAAAAAAGTGCCGCTCAGAGGTAAAACAATCCAACCCATATCTCAAATTGAAGAGATCATGCAAATAGAGCAGAAAAGATTCGTGGTAAATTTTTAAGCTAAAACCGGGAACTGTAATGGCGGAGGGGGGGGGGTGATAAGGGATTGGATTTCCGTTGCAGAATAACATTTTCCCTTCGTCTTAGAGGTTTTCAAAATAATTTATGGAAAATGCGTAAAATATGAACAAGTTTAATCATTCGAAAAAAATTGATTGCCCTGACTCGGATTCGAACCCAGGCCTCACAAAAGCATCGCTTCACTTCGCCAAGAAAGTGATACTTAAGCATTCCTGCAATTTTTGTTGATTCGCCAGTGACGCCATCTGTTATCAGGAATCGGTCAGCCAGACCACCGCATTGGACGGTGGTAATATTTGATACTGACGCTCGCAGCGCTACCTGAAAAATTAAGTAATGAAATATTGTTAAGGATTAATCGGATGGAAACGGAGCGTGAGTTCAAAAATAGTATTTAACAATCATAATTCTAAAATAACGTAATTTATTACAAAAGTGTAACTAATGATGAGGTTAGGCAAAGGAGTTTGCAATTTCCTTTAAGCAGCATATTGTGCAGAGAGAGACTCCGTTGGTTTGGCCATGTTGCCCATATGGATAATTATAGATTGGCGAATAGGGTTATGAACAGTGTGCCTAAAGGCCTCAGAAAGAAGGGGAGACCTAGGATGCGGTGGGCAGACAATGTCAAACAGGACCTTGTTAGAATTGGTGTGCAGTGGCCGGATGCAGTAGATGTAGCTCAGGATAGACTTGCTTAGAGAACTAAATTGCACGGTCTGGTTGGACCTCCGTAGCCCATAGCTGCTTGAGGATGATGATGATGATGAAAAGAGTTATGAACAGTGTGCCTAAAGGCCTCAGAAAGAGGGGGAGATCTAGGATGCGGTGGATAGACAATGTCAAACAGGACCTTGTTAGAATTGGTGTGCAGTGGCCAGATGCAGTAGATGTAGCTCAGGATAGACTTGCTTAGAGAACTAAATTGCACGGTCTGGTTGGACCTCCGTAGCCCATAGCTGCTTGAGGATGATGATGATGATGATGAAAAGAGTTATGAACGGTGTGCCTAAAGGCCTCAGAAAGAAGGGGAGACCTAGGATGCGGTGGATAGACAATGTCAAACAGGACCTTGTTAGAATTGGTGTGCAGTGGCCAGATGCAGTAGATGTAGCTCAGGATAGACTTGCTTGGAGAACTAAATTGCACGGTCTGGTTGGACCTCCGTAGCCCATGACTGCTTGAGGATGATGATGATGATTACAAAAGTATGAATGAAAACATTTATAAAAACTAAAGTCAAGCAACACAAATCTTCATCAGCATAAAAATAAACCTTCAGAAGAAGAAAGCACCTTATCACCATTCCTACAAAGAGAAAATGAGGCTTTTACAGCAGTCGATAAGTGACACAATCATATCTGTGAACAATCCTGCAATCTATAAAGAATACCTTCACCAATTCCTAAACAAACTAAATATAACTATGAATCAATTGATGAACTCTTCCTGCAGAAAAGTTGAGATCAGTTCTGCTTGTTCAACTAACATATAACCTCCTCAGCCACATCTTTAAGTGTCTTAAGTATCCTTTTTCTTACCAGTTCGCTAACAGCATTAACACTAATAAACTTATTTAACACCCGCGAACTCACCAAATAAAATCATTTCTTTTTTATACTTCAGTGCATAGACAAAGCAAACTACGTTTTCCTTCACAGTCTAATTCCTCTTTATTCAAATCTCTTATTCTTTGTTTTTAAGTTCGTTCGAAGTGATTAGTTTCGTATTTCTCACGTGTTTATGTTACCGCTAAAGCTCGAAAGCCGTTAATGTGCACATTACCAAGCTAATCTGCAGATTAACTGATTTGCTCCGTTAACGTGCGGAATCAAGAGTTTTCCGCATTTGACCTAGGTAATGTGCACATTAACGGCTTCCGTATCGTTAAAGTTCAAAAGTTTGTTTCTCTCATAGTGGTGAATCTCTTGAATATGAATCTTTGTGTCACGTGATTCACTCGTCCGCATTATAAAAAACGGCCCGGATGAGCGGAGGCCAAGTGAGAACGAATCGGTAAAGTGATTCATTCTTGATAACGAATCACTAAAATGATTCGTTCTCACTTGGCCTACTCATTTTGGGGGCGTTTTTTATAATTCGGACGACTGATTCATGTTGACAGAGGGATGACCCTGGTTTCAACTCTACTCTCGGACACTAGATAAATAACATTATGTTAATTTAAGCGTACAGAAACGTTCCTGTTGTTCCAGCAAAGATCTTATTTTCACTTTAACGAGTGCCTAGTAGGTAATGTGCAGATTATCGAGGTAATTTGCAGATTACCTAGGTAATTTGAGAAATGAAACAATTATCCGCACCTTAATGGATCACCCTAGTTAATCTGCACAATACCTAGATAATCTGTAGAATAACTGATTTCTGCACTTTAGCGGTAACATATACACGCGAGCATCAAGACGGTACATCACGGATTCATTGTAGCACGTTCATCTGTCGTAACAATATTTTTCTCAACCTAATCGGTTATGTACGCTTTTATTGAATGCATGATACGATCGTAAGTTTCTTTAAAAAATTTACTGTTGGAAGTATTGTTAAAAACACCGAACATAAATAATCTTAGTGTCTGTATTTAAATTTTAATTGAATAAGTCTTTATTATTAAATGCATATATTATAGAAAGAGAAAGACAGTTACATTGTTTTACAAATATCAGCTTAAGTGTAAGTCGTTAAAACAGTGCTCTATGGAAAAATCAGAGAAATTATTTTAAGAAAAACAAAACTTTGCATTGGAGACGAATTCAGGATACATTTTGTTTCAGATCTTGTCCTTCTTATTTCTTTCCCATCTGTAATTGCTTCATTGTCATACAAGTAGTGATCAAATTAACCATGCAGCCCTGTAAGAAGAAATTAAGCGACATTAATACAATATTATTTCATGAGTTTCACGTCTGCAAGACATCTTCTGTGATACTTTAATACTGAATCATTAATACAAGTAACGTCTACAGGACATCTTCTGTGATATTTTAATACTGAATCATTAATACAAGTAACGTCTACAGGACATCTTCTGTGATACTTTAATACTGAATCATTAATACAAGTAACGTCTACAGGACATCTTCTGTGATACTTTAATACTGAATCATTAATACAAGTAACGTCTACAGGACATCTTCTGTGATACTTTAATACTGAATCATTAATACAAGTAACGTCTACAGGACATCTTCTGTGATACTTTAATACTGAATCATTAATACAAGTAACGTCTACAGGACATCTTCTGTGATACTTTAATACTGAATCATTAATACAAGTAACGTCTACAGGACATCTTCTGTGATACTTTAATACTGAATCATTAATACAAGTAACGTCTACAGGACATCTTCTGTAATACTTTAATACTGAATCATTAATACAGGTAACGTCTACAGGACATCTTCTGTGATACTTTAATACTGAATCATTAACACAAGTAACGTCTACAGGACATCTTCTGTGATTCTTTATTACTGAATCATTACACAAGTAACGTCTACAGGACATCTTCTGTGATTCTTTAATACTGAATTATTTATACAAGTATTACTTTTGTACAATAAAAATTTTTAGCTTAAATTTGCATAGTTCTGTATGCTTTTGTACTGTATTGTAGTAAACGTAATTTCTTTCCGTTGTTTTCTCTTTATATTGAAATTAAAATTAACATTTTTAACAAAACTGCGAGAATGCTTATATTTTATTATAATCAACTGATGCTTCCATATTTTTATTGCAATTAATTTGTGAGAACGTTCATTGTTCAGTTGAACTTTCATTTCCATTATTTCGCGTAATATTAACTACAACAACCATGATTAAAGAAGACTTTTGGGCTGTTTATATTGTGCTACATGTATAGTCTAATGTGTTGAGAAAAAGAGTATTTTGATTCATTAAAATAAGTAATTAAAGAAATCATTGCTGATAGATGGAAAGAAAACATGAAATAGGGGAATGAAACCGATTTCTTTATTAACCCTTTCACGACTAAGGGAAACATTTTTCCCATTTTAAAATTGGTGATTGTCGTATTTAATTATAACCTTATATGCATTTTTTATACAGAATGTCAAAATAGAACGTATGCCGAACGCAATTACGTAAACGGGAACGTTTAGAAAACAAAAACAGAACTGTCAGGACGCATAATATATGTACTATGTGCAATGTCCATCTTTGCCTCACTACCAAAAGAAATTGCTTCGCAGAATATCATAATTAGCACATCATTTTGTATAGTAATTTTATTTCATAATTTTGTATTATTTTAGTTAACATTTTGTTCTAATAAACCAATAAATAAAAGACATTGTATAATAAGCCTAACTATAATTTGTGTTACCTTTATAGTCCATTGGGAAAAATATTTCCCATAAAATTCCAAAAATACTACACATTGTTATGTATTTTTCTTATGATTTTTATTTATTTTAAGGCTAAACAAACTAAAATAATCAGTTACATACTAATATTTACTCTTAGAAACCTTATGGTCCTGAAAGGGTTAAAACAATGCTTAAATAAAATTAGAGTTTTCCTCAAAACAAAATAAGTTTTTCTTTATTTTTATAAGAATTTCGCACCAGGATTTTATCATCGGGAGAGTTAAACCTAACGTTTAGAACATGATGGAATAAAGTGGAATATTTCTTTCTGATTTTCTCGGGAGTTTACTTCCAATTCTCAAGGAAGTCTGAGTTGGGTTGGGTTGTTTTACCTCTGAGCGGCACTTTTTTGCACACCATGGGCTAAATGGCCAGGTCACATGGACCCCGAAGGCTCAGAGAAGGTTGGGGGAGGGGACCCACTGGAACAGCTGTTGGGAGACAGATGGTAGCCTCCCGTCAAGGCCATCCAGCGTGTTCTTTAACGTGCACAGGGTATGACTCTCCCGCATACGGGACCACGGCTTAACCGACGGACGGCGGCCTTTCCAAGCCCATCGGTGTCCCCTACTGACCGTGGGCAGGGCGGGGAATTTTGCGGAGATAAATCTCAACGCTGACCCATCTGGGACTCGAACCTCGGAACTACAGATTACGAGCCTGGCGCGCTACCAACTAAGCCACCCCCGCCCACAAGGAACTCTGACAGGAGCCTCTCCAAGTGGTACGTCACAGCGCACACATGTGAGGTAGACTGGACACAGTCGCAACGAAGACGGAATGATTTAATTTATAATCTAATTTCTGTGTACAAATCACCACTACATATAAAAACTGTTTTTTAACAAATTTGTAAGAATGGTTGGAATCTAGTTTGCAAAGATTCCTAAATTTAGTAGAGATCGATCCACTTCTTACTTGCTTCATCAGAAAAGAAACAGCTTTAGACTATTTATGCCCATTGATCGGGGCGGGGGTGGCTCAGTCGGTAGCGCGCCATGCTCGTAATCTGTAGTTCCCAGGTTCGAGTCCCAGCTGGGTCAGCGTTGAGATTTATCTCCGCAAAATTTCCCCGCTCTGCCCACGGTCAGTAGGGGACACCGATGGGCTTGGAAAGGCCGCCGTCCGTCGGATGGGACGTTGAGCCGTGGCCCCGTGTGCGGGAGAGCAATACCCTGTGCACGTTAAAGAACACGCTGGATGGCCTTGACGGGAGGCTACCATCTGTCTCCCAACAGTGTTCCAGTGGATCCCCTCCCCCAACCTTCTCGGAGCATCGGGATCCTTGTTGCCTGGCCATTTAGCCCATGGTGTGCAAAAAAGTGCCGCTCAGAGGTAAAACAATCCAATCCAAAGCCCATTGATCAGTTAAACATTAAACGAAAGGGGAATATTAAAACTAATTGAATAATATTGCAGAAGAAAATCACGAATCATTACATTGTTGCTTCGATACCTGGACAACACAAACGCTAATCACATCTTATTAAAACCGAACCAAAATTAAACAGAAGTTTCAATCAGATATTGAGATATATTTTATGTCTGAATTTATTTAGATAAAAACTATTAAATCCACTAATTAGAATTTATCGAAAAATAATTTACTTATTAGCATAAGACTTTTAAAATTTCATTAAAAATTAATCTAATATTATTTTAAATAAAAACAAGATTTCATCATCATCATCATCATCCTCCTCAAGCAGCCATGGGCTACGGAGGTCCAACCAGACCGCGCAGTTTAATACTCCAAGCATATCTGTCCTGAGCTACATCTGCTGCATCCGGCCACTGCACACCAATTCTAACAAGGTCCTGTTTGACATTGTCAGCCCACCGCATTCTAGGTCTCCCCCTCCTTCTGAAGCCTCTAGGCACACTGTTCATAACAACCATCGCCAATCTATAATTATCCATACGGGCAACATGGCCAAACCAGCGGAGTCTCTCTCTGCACAATATGCTGCTTAAAGGAGGTTGCAGACTCCTATGCCTAACCTCATCATTAGTTACAAAGTTAAACCACCTAATACCCAAGATACTGCGTAAGCATCTAGAATCAAAAGCATCTAGTTTCCTGTTATCTTGCTTATACAGCGTCCAAGTTTCACTACCATAACTAACCCTAGAAAGAATCAAACTATTATACAGTCTAATTTTAGTCTTTAGGTGTATACGCCTATTTCTCCACAATCTCCATAGATTCTTAAAAGTCCCGGCAGCAATACCTATTCGTCTGTTAATCTCATGCCGCACATCACCTGTATCAGTTACGGAGCTCCCAAGGTAATTAAACTGTGACACCTGCTCAAGACTGCAACCATTCAGATTAACTGAATCACAACCTGCCTGACCAATTTTCATCACTTTAGTTTTCTCTCTGTTTATAACCAAACCTACTCTACTACCAGTCTCATCAACTGCTCGAATGAAAGAGTTCATCTCATCAACATCATTTGCCAAAAGGGCTAAATCATCAGCATAATCTAAATCAGAAATTTTCGTATTTCCAGTCCATTTAAGGCCAAAATCTTTCCCTTGAAGTGAATTTCGCATAACATAATCAATAACCAAGCTAAAGAGAAAAGGAGACAAAATGCACCCTTGTCGAACAACCAGAAGTAATGCTAAACCAATTGCTACAAGACTTACCAACCCTCACACATGACTCAGTGTTATTATAGAGAGCTTTCATTATGTTAACTAACTTGTCTGGTATACCATATGATCTCACAATCAACCACAAATTTTGACGATCAACAGAGTCGAAAGCCTTTTTGAAATCAACAAAGCTAGCAACCAAAGGTTTCTGAAACTCTAAACATTTCTCAAGAATCTGCCTAAGTGAAAATATCTGATCTACACATCCCCTACCACTTCTGAATCCACATTGCTCATCACGCAATTGACTGTCAACCAGATTCTTAATTCTATTAAGCACAATCATGGAGAGAACTTTACCTGGAACGGAGAGTAGGCTGATACCCCTATAGTTATCACAAGAACTGCGATCACCTTTTTTGAAAATAGGGATAATAATAGCTCTGGTAAAGTCTTTAGGAACCATGCCTTTATCATAAAAGTTATTCAAAATTTCAGTCATCCAAATGGTAACTGAAACATTCCCATCTCGAAGCATTTCCGTAGTAATTTCATCCACCCCTGGGGATTTATGAAGTTTAAGTTTAGAAATAGCCAAACTAACTTCAGATTTGTTATAGGGCCAACATTAAAGCCACCAATGCATCTATCATCATTGCAAACAATGGGAGTAGAACTAACCACATTGTTTAGAACATCACTGAAATGCTCAGCCCACCTAGCCATGACAGAATCCTCACCTTCTATAACCTTGCCTTGTTTATCCTTCAATCCCTGTATACCTGTTCGTTTTCTACCACACAAAACATTAACTATCTGGTACAGCTCTCTGCTGTTATGCTGTCTAACTGCTTCCTCAGCTTTGTCAGCAAGGCCATCAAGCCAAAGATTCTTATCAGTAGCTAACTGACCCTTTACACGTTTATTGAGTTCTTTGTAATGCTTTCTATTAGGACTAGTAGGGTACTGATTAAGGACATTCCTGCAGTTCCTTCTTTCTGAAATAAGCTCAAGTGCCTTATCACTTAAACAATTCTGCCTCCTCTGCTCCTTTTTCCCTAAAAGAGTACTGTTAGTTTCCAAAAAAGCCTGTTTAAAATGGCCCCATTCTTCCTCAACTTCAGTATTAAGCAAACCATGACTGTCATAATGACTAAGTAACCTATCATGGTAAGCTTTAGCTATAACTGGGTCTTTCAGAGCTTCAGTATTAAAGGTAAATTTTTTAACCCTAGCACAACACTTTTTAAGTTTAAGTTGCAAGACACTTTTAACAAGGTAATGGTCAGATCCAATTTCAGCTCCCCTATATGCCCTGGTATTTCTAACAGAACTAGCCCATTTGCTGTTAATTAATATATAATCAATCATATTCTTATGCAGCCCATCAGGTGAAACCCATGTGTGTTTATGTATGTCGCGGTGTTTGTAATATGTGTTAGTTATTCTGAAATCATTGAGTTTACTTACCTGTAGGAGACGTTGCCCATTGCCATTGCAGCTACCAATACCAAAAGGGCCTATTACTCCTCCCCAAAGGTCAGAGTCGGTACCAACTTTGGCATTGAAGTCACCAAGAACAAGGGTAATATCTCCTTTCTTGACAGAATTCAAAATATCCTGAAGTTGTCTGTAAAACCTATCCTTCTCATCCTCATCAGAATCCTCAGTGGGGGCATAACAGCAGATAACATTCAAGTCTTTAATGCTTGTCTGAAATTTTGCTGTAAGAAACCTTTCATTAATGCACAAGATTTACCACGTGAATAACAGAAAAATCTCATCTGAACTTAAAATAAAAAAAAGAATGGATCATCCCAGAAAAAATTACATTGATAAAAAGCATTGTTAACACTTAATTTAGTTACAGATACAATACAAAGAATGATTCTTACAAAAAAATTAAACAAAACTTTCGTAATTTCGTCCGATATGAAATTTTTACTTTTTTTAATTATAAAGGCAAGAAGGAACCTCCCTCCACAAATGACGAAGATAACCTAGAAGAAATATTACTCTTCTCCTGGTTTATCATAAATATAAAAACACTTTCACAACACTATTACAACATACAAACACTCCTGTGGTCTTAGTAGTCAGATACACTAACCACTAGATCAGATTGGGCTTTTTAAATTCAAATGCAGACCATTTCTTAAGAATAGCTAGTCTGCAAAAAATAGGCAAGAAACAAACTTGGGATTTCATTCATGAAATATTAAAACTCATAAAAAAATTAGTCAATTAAAGAAACTACGGTTAAGAATATGCCACAAAAGTTGCTCCTTTGAAAACTACAATAAAACTAATAATGAATGTAAAAAAAAATGATTTCGAAATAATTAAAAAGAACCTCTTAGAAAGGTGAAAATTTATTAAAGAAAATATAAGTAAAAATGCCTATATCTCTTTTACATTACTATCCCTTGCAGATGAAAGACGCATTTGGATAGCATAGCTCAGAAAACTTCCCAAATTTCGGATCCGACATGTCCTTTGAGGGTCAAATTTCGATCTACTCATACTAGAGAGTTGGGTTGTTTTACCTCTGAGCGGCACTTTTTTGCACACCATGGGCTAAATGGCCAGGTCACATGAACCCCGAAGGCTCAGAGAAGGTTGGGGGAGGGGACCCACTGGAACAGCTGTTGGGAGACAGATGGTAGCCTCCCGTCAAGGCCATCCAGTGTGTTCTTTAACGTGCACAGGGTATGGCTCTCCCGCACACGTGGCCACGGCTTAACGTCCCATCCGACGGACGACGGTCTTTCCAAGTCCATCGGTGTCCCCTACTGACCGTGGGCAGGGCGGGGAATTTTGCGGAGATAAATCTCAACGCTGACCCAGCTGGGACTCGAACCTGGGAACTACAGATTACGAGTCTGGCGCGCTACCGACTGAGCCACCCCCGCCCCCATACTAGAGCGATAAAAATTTCTGCCTATAGATATTTCGGGTCCTACATGTCAGAAACATTTCGAAATTCCAGATCCCGCAGGTCCATCGAAGTAAGCTGTGAAATTTCGATCTACCTAAATTAATGTCTCGGCACATTTCAGTTTGTGAATCTCAGAAATTTCAGATCCACTGAAAGTGAAAAAAAAGGTCTGTGTGACTGTCGAGAATCAAAAGACACCGAAAGTAGGATACATTTCTCTTTTTACAGTCGCTCAAAAAAGTATCCGAACACTATGGCTAATTATAGAATTGAGAAAAAAAATCGTTGCCAGGTATTTTTTCTGAATTCTGTAATCAACCATAGTGTTCGGATATTTTTTTGAGCGACTGTAGGTGGTCACATTATTTTGACACTAGATCGTGTGGGCTCACTCACGGAAATATTGAGCGTGTGCAGTTACCGTTCACAACAAACTGGAGCGTGTGCAGTAACTGCACACGCTCCAGTTTGCTGTGAACGGTAACTGGAGCGTGTACAGTTGCTGTACACGCTCCAGATATTTTTCCTGAATTCTGTAATCAACCATAGTGTTCGGATATTTTTTAGGGCGACTGTACCAGGACTCCAGCAAGACTCGAGGAGAATATTTCTTTACTCTTGTAGCCAGGAAGTTTCATTAAACTTTTAATGAGACTTATTCTGAGCTTTTGTTATCTTAGATTTAGTATCTCATTTCAGACGATTATTCATTTTTGTTTAAAGTTTTGTCAAAATTTTATAACAAAAAAAAGATAGATAGCGAATAGACACCAAAAAAAACAAATTTTTAGTATTCACAAAATTTAAAGTAAAAAAAAAATATTACTTACATTGGACTGTGAATATTTCACATTTTCCTCATTAGTAAAGTTTGACTGTTGAAAAAAATAATAAATTTTGAAAAGTTGATCATTCTTTTGAAGGAAATTTATTTTTTAATCAGTACTCTCAATTATCTTACTCACATAAAACAATTTCAAAATGATGCCTTTCAGCTGTTCAGTTGAACGATTAATTTCCATTCGTAGTAAATACACAGATTAACTGTAGAAATAGACTTCAACAATAGTAAAAATTTCTGAAAAAAATATTTTTCATTCATTTCTTATTTCAATGTACAGTCGCTCAAAAAAATATCCCCAACACTATGGTCGATTACAGAATTCAGAAAAAATATCTGGCAACGATTATTTTGAGAAATTAGTGATCTGGCAACCTTCGTGTCACGTGACACGAAGATTGCCAGATCACTAATTCCTAAAAAAAGTCATTTCCAGATATTTTTTCTGAATTCTGTAATCGACCATAGTGTTCGGATATTTTTTTGAGCGACTGTATATTACCCTAACAAATATCTCTATTTTATTTTTCAAAAAAATGGACAGATCGTTAATATCGCACAAATACTGAGCACTACGTGTTAACTCTGGATCTGAAAAATATTGTGTATAAATAGGAGGGGAGAGGTGGGGGGGGGCAACCTTCGTGATGGATATGGATAGGGGGGGCAACCTTTCCCTTGGATATGGGTCTCCGCTGAGGCTGCGGAGACCCATATCCAAGAACTTACGATCCAAGAGCAACTGCGTGTTCGGACACATTGGGCCCTTTACCACAATTGAAATTGTGGGTAATGCCTCTTATCTCCGCAAAATTCCATGCCCTGCCCACGGTCAGTAGGGGACACCGATGGGCTTGGAAAGGCCGCCGTCCGTCGGATGGGACGTTAAGCCGTGGCCCCGTGTCCGGGAGACCCATACCCTGTGTACGTTAAAGAACACGCTGGATGGCCTTGACGGGAGGCTACCATCTGTCTCCCAGCAGCTGTTCCAGTGGGTTCCCTCCCCCAACCTTCTCTGAGCCTTCGGGGTCCATGTCACCTGGCCATTTAGCCTATGGTGTGCAAAAAAGTGCCGCTCAGAGGTAAAACAACCCAACCAACCCAAGGTAATGCCTCTGGCATCAATGAGGAGTGGCCAGCTCGCGCCTTGTCGACGGCTTAAAGTGTCACGTGTTTTGGTTGTTGTTGTTTTACCTCTGAGCAGCACTTTTTTGCAAACCACGGGCTAAATGGCCAGGTCATAAGGACCCCTAAGGCTCAGAGAAAGTTGGGGAGGAGACCCACTGGAACAGCTGTTGGGAGACAGATGGTAGCCTCCCGTCAAAACATCCAGCATGTTCTTTAACGTGCACAGGGTATGGCTCTCCCGTACACGGACCACGGCTTAACGTCCCATTCGACGGATGGCGGCCTTTTCAAGCCCACCGGTGCCCCAAACTGACCGTGGGCAGGGCGGGGAATTTTGCGGGGATAAATCTCAATGCTGACCCAGCTGGGACTCGAACCTGGGAACTACAGATTACGAGCCTGGCACGCTACCGACTGAGCCACCCCCACCCTCCCCTGTTTCGGACCATCTTTGATAGGTACTAACCACTGCCTAGCGTGAACAGCCAACCAGCATCGCTGTTTCGGAGCTGCTCTTGCCAAGGCGTCTTGCATAACGATCTGGTCTTCCTCGAAATCCAATAAATCCTTTGCTTTTCTCAGGTTGAGACGAAACGAAATACTGCCTGCGAGAGCTCCGACCCAGGTATTATATATACCATTTGCGATCTTCGCACGTGACACTGATTGACTGTACGCGTGCTCCTTTGCATAATGGCAGAGGTGGTTTTAATGTATTGGCTGATCGGTGTATATATTTGCTTTAAAGTATAATTGTTTGTTTGTAGAGATGTATTAAATTTTTTGGATACTTTTGGTGGTTTAATGTTTTGCATTGGCAACAATAAGTTGACTCCTTATCCATATGGGGCGAGGGTGGCTCAGTCGGTAGCGCGCGTAATCTGTAGTTCCCAGGTTCGAGTCCCAGCTGGGTCAGCGTTGAGATTTATCTCCGCAAAATTTCCCCCGCCCTGCCCACGGTCAGTAGGGGACACCGATGGGCTTGGAAAGGCCGCCGTCCGTCGGATGGGACGTTAAGTCGTGGCCCCGTGTGCGGGAGAGCCATACCCTGTGCACGTTAAAGAACACGCTGGATGGCCTTGACGGGAGGCTGCCATCTGTCTCCTAACAGCTGTTCCAGTGGGTCCCCTCCCCCAACCTTCTCTGAGCCTTCGGGGTCCATGTGACCTGGCCATTTAGCCCATGGTGTGCAAAAAAGTGCCGCTCAGAGGTAAAACAACCCAACATTAAAGAACACGCTGGTTGGCCTTGATGGGAGGCTACCATTTGTCTCCCAACAGCTGTTCCAGTGGGTCCCCTCCCCCAACCTTCTCTGAGCCTTCGGGGTCCTTGTGACCTGGCCATTTAGCCCATGGTGTGCAAAAAAGTGCCGCTCAGAGGTAAAACAACCCAACATTAAAGAACACGCTGGTTGGCCTTGATGGGAGGCTACCATTTGTCTCCCAACAGCTGTTCCAGTGGGTCCCCTCCCCCAACCTTCTCTGAGCCTTCGGGGTCCATGTGACCTGGCCATTTAGCCCATGGTGTGCAAAAAAGTGCCGCTCAGAGGTAAAACAACCCAACCTTATCCATAGGAGAGTGAGAAAACGATTTTATTTTGTTTTAAGAGGTAATTGTTCGTGTTGAAATATAAATTAATAATTATTTTCCTGTTGGATAGGTATTGACGAAATTCAATTACGATTCGCACTTTACAAATTCATCAAAAGTCGCGACCTTTAATGAAGGAAAAATTTAAAATTTGAAACATCTAAATGAATATTGCGGGAGATGCATTTAGGTTGGAAATTCGAAAATTTTCTGGTGGAATGGGAATAATGTCACGAGGTTTGCATTAGCAACAGTAAATTTTCCCCTTGCAGCGATTGCGGCGGGAACGCAAATGGTCGCTTTTAAGAGATTATTGGAAAAATTCTTTTCTAGTGAGATAGGTAAAGTTTCACATTTTTCAAATACTTGGGGAGTTTTAATTTACGTCGTTAGAGGTCCCTAAATATGGAAAACGCGAAATTTTTAACGAATATTTGCACGTGATTCGTTTATGGTTGAAATTTGAAATTTTGGTTGTAAAGTGCCAAGCGATATTCTACTGATAGCAAAAATCTGATTCTTTTTTCTCAGAGGAGTTCGATAAAGGAAACTTTTTAAACTGAAGAATAAAACACAAATACGTTTTCTGTTGTATAAGCACTAATAAAATATTAAAATAAATAAAAAAAAATAAATACCCCCTCAAGCAGCTGCTTGCCACAGAGGTCTGACAGGGTCCTGTCATTTTATATGCCAAAGTAGAAGATCTGTGATGATGGCAGGACCTCAGCAGAAAAACGACACATACATCCAGGCCTTACCCGGGGCTCGAACCCAGGTCCCTTAGATCAGTAGCCGAGCATGCTAGTCACTCGGCCATGGGACGGCAAATTCATCCCCGCCACGGCGGGAATCGAACCCGCATCTCTCTAGATTCATGCCAGAGTGCGCTACCATTGCACCACGCGTCGGACTTTTTCACTGTTTGATATTCCACCAGCAGACGAACAACATTCTCTTTCAAAACGACGTTTATCACATTCGCTACAACAGACGATATGTGTTGCCCCAGTTTAAAACTGATTTTGAATTTATCTTTTTATATATCTAACCATCTCTTCAAACTTTTGCTTTTGGGTTTTTTTATATGCTGATTAAATATATTCTGAAATTTCTAGCCACAGTAAATTTGAACTTGAGTTTGAATTTATGACTAAATAAAAAATTAACACATAAGCAAACTCATAAACATAAGACACCAAGAGTTCTGAAACAATCAGAATCAAATCAATCTCTACATAAGTGAAATTTTAAGAAAAATACCTTTTTCCCAAAGATTAAAGTTTTAACGTTCTTTTCATTCAAAAAATTCCTTTGTCCAAAGATTTTCCCAAATATTCCTCCATAAAAGTTCTTTGAGACTTTTATTTCCACTTTTCCTTTGTGATTTGTTCTTACTTAATATCAGTCGTCATCATTTGCAGAATAGTTGACTAATTAATTGCCGAATTGTCGTTTTAATCCTGTTTATAAAAAAAATAAATAAATAAATACCCCCTCAAGCAGCTGCTTGCCACAGAGGTCTGACAGGAGCCTGCCAGTTTATATGCCATAGTAGAAGATCTGAGAGGATGGCAGGACCTCAGCAGAAAAACAACACGAACATCCATGCCTTAATCCGGGGCTCGAACCCAGGTCCCTTAGATCAGTAGCCAAGCCCGCTAACCACTCGGCCACGGGACGGCAATCCTGTTTAGTAGACTTTAAATATAATATATTCACTGAACAGAAATAGGAAATATACAAGGTGAAATACACAATCGTATCAGAATCATATGACCACCTACCATTCCCATTATTAGGTAGGTGGTCATATTATTCTAATACGAATGTGTATAATCGATGATGAAGAAGTATTATAACTTACCATACAGCTTTGTCTTTCGGACATACATTCACATACAGCCTGAAAAATGATGAGCGTCATTAAAGCAAATTTCTATAATAATCTCATTAATATAATCAATTATAATCAAGTACAGTCGCTCAAATAAACATCCAAACACTATGGTTAATTACAGAATTGAGAAAAAATATCTGGCAACGATTTCTTTTAGAGATTAGTGATCTGAAAACCTTCGTGTCACGTGATTACAGAATTCAGGAAAAATATCTGGAGCGTGTACAGCAACTGTACACACTCCAGTTACCGTTCACAGCAAACTGGAGCGTGTGCAGTTACTGCACACGCTCCAGTTTGCTGTGAACGGTAACTGCACACGCTCAATATTTCCGTGAGTGAGCCCACACGATCCAGTTCTTTGTGAGCTCACACGATCCAATGTTCTGTGAACATTAACCGCAACCGCTCCAGTTTGCTGTGAACGGTAACTGCACACGCTCCATATTCATTGCATTATATATTCATACGCATTATACATATTAAAAAATATCCGAACACTATGGTTAATTACAGAATTGAGAAAAAATATCTGGCAACGATTTTTTTAGAGATTAGTGATCTGGCAACCTTCGTGTCACGTGACACAAAAGGTTGCCAGATCACTAATCTATAAAAAAAATCGTTGCCAGATATTTTTTCTTAATTCTGTAATTAACCATAGTGTTATGATTTTAATTTGAGCGACTGTAATGTCATGAAATTTTTAAATGTAATATATGCTCGGCGATAAGTCGATCCGAAATATAGGGCGAACTCCTATTTTCCCACCAAGAAAACTAAAAAGGAATTTTTTGTCAAAAACTCAAATAATCAGAGTTCGAAGGACAGAGATTTAAGAAGAAAAAAATTTAAACATATGAAAATATCGTTATTGAAAATTCCTTCTTCACATTTATTGGTCCGAGCATAAGTCGACGCCTCCGTTTCTGAAGGATAATTTTGGGGGGGAAATCTCTGGCCTTATATTCTGGCATATACGATATATGCCACCAAAAATCTGAACCTGCAACTCAATGTCAGACCACATACCGAAAAGATTCAAGTTGCCATCAGTACAAAGACCCGAACACTCTGTTCCTAACACACTGTCTATTCAGAAATTGCTTTCCCATTTTACCACTGCACGCCAATTGCAATAAGATCGTCTCTCACAACGTGAACCTCACTCTTTCTTCGCCTCACTCTTTTCGTTACACCAGTAGTTCTTAAACTTTTGGGGGCGAGGGTGGCTCAGTCGGTAGCGCGCCAGGCTCGTAATCTGTAGTTCCCAGGTTCGAGTCCCAGCTGGATCAGCGTTGAGATTTATCTCCGCAAAAATTTCCCGCCCTGCCCACGGTCAGTAGGGGACACCGATGGGCTTGGAAAGGCCGCCGTCCGTCGGATGGGACGTTAAGCCGTGGCCCCGTGTGTGGGAGAGCCATACCCTGTGCACGTTAAAGAACATGCTGGATGGCCTTGACGGGAGGCTACCATCCGTCTCCCAACAGCTGTTCCAGTGGGTCCCCTCCCCCAACCTTCTCTGAGCCTTCGGGGTCCATGTGACCTGGCCATTTAGCCCATGGTGTGCAAAAAAGTGCCGCTCAGAGGTAAAACAACCCAACCCAACTTAAACTTTTATGTTTCACGTACCCCCTGGAAATGTGTATGTAACTGGCGTACCCCTTATATAGAGAGATAAAACTATAGTTATAGTATAACAATGGGAAAAAAACATATATATCAGTGGTTCTCAACCTTTTATGCTTCACGTACCCCCTGGAAATGTGTATGTAACTGGCGTACCCCTTATACAGATGGATAAAACTATAGTTAGAGTATAATAACGCCAACTTAGCGACTTTGTTACTAGATCTAGCGACCTTTGAGCTCTCACGACGTACCCCAAAAAATTTTACCGCGTACCCCACGTTAAGAACCCCTGCATTAGACCTTTAAGAGACTGTCCCTAACGCCATCTCTTGTTCAATTTCTTCTTATGCCTCGGCTTTGTGTGCAAGAAGCGATGCCCAGCGTACACGCTAAACGAACATCGGAAGATTTTGGTCTGAGGCGTCCTTCTGCTCTTGGTTATATACAGGTTATACCATATTGGTATATAATGGCTATATACAGTGAATTGTGTGGAAAAAAGTGCACTCGGAGATAAAACAACTCTGCTGTCGAAATAATAGGATCTCTCAGATATACACCTGGTAGTAATGTGTTATAATAATATAGAGGAAAAATTGTCATTCGCATGGTGGGATCTGAACCAATGACCTCCTGATAACATGTCAGGTGCACTGACCGCTGAGCTGCCAGACGCCAAACAATCATCCTCTATTAGTGACAAACGAATTAAATAAAATAAAAAATACTCCCTCAAGCAGCTGCTTGCCACAGAGGTCTGATAAGAGCCTGTCAGTTTATATGCCATAGTAGAATGTCTGAGAGAATGGCAGGACCTCAGCAGAAAAACAACACGAATATCCATGCCTTACCCGGGGCTCGAACCCAGGTCCCGTAGATCAGTAGCCAAGCGCGCTAACCACTCGGCCACGGAACGGCTTTAGTCGTTGGAAATGTAGTTGATTGTAATTGAAGACTCTGATCTAGAACGCGCCTTCCAGTTTAGTGCACATTGCCAGCCCACGTAAAGCAGCATGGTATTTTTTAAGCCAACCTGCCGAGTACGGAGCGAAATAATTATTGTGGAAATCTATATTATTCTAACAAATTACTAACAACAGATCTCAGAGATCCTATTATTTCAACAATAATGCTTTACGCTCGATACTTGGCTTAAAAGTTAAAAATACCGTTTGACATGGGTTGGGTTGAGTTGTTTTACCTCTGAGCGGCACTTTTTTGCACACCATGGGCGAAATGGCCAGGTCACATGAACCCCGAAGGCTCAGAGGAGGAAGGGACCCACTGGAACAGCTGTTGGGAGACAGATGGTAGCCTCCCGTCAAGGCCATCCAGCGGGTTCTTTAACGTGTACAGGGTATGGCTCTCCCGCACACGGGGCCACGGCTTAACGTCCCATCCGACGGACGGCGGCCTTTCCAAGCCCATCGGTGTCCCCTACTGACCGTGGGCAGGGCGGGGAATTTTGCGGAGATAAATCTCGACGCTGACCCAGCTGGGACTCGAACCTGGGAACTGCAGATTACGAGCCTAGCGCGCTACCGACTGAGCCACCTCCGCCCTAACTAATTCTACAGTATAATGCTTAAAGCAACTAATAAAGAGAGGACGATTTTTTCGGCGGCCGGTTCAGTGATCAGAGCACGTGGCATGTTATCAGAAGGTCGTGAGTTCAGATCCCACCAAGAAAATGACAATTTTTCCCTCTATATTATTCTCTCTTTAACGCTTGACCAATGAACGCTTAAACGAGATACGAAACGACAAGGGTCAAAAGCGTAGAACGCTTTCGCCAGTGTTGCCAATTCACACGTAAGAAATTAAGCTAGACAAAGCTCTAAAAAAAGCGATTCGACACGAGGAAAGCGAGTTCTTTTTTCATCAGGTTTGAAAAAATATTTTCTTTACATCGTAATTTTTGTTGTGCAGTGAAGCCTACATTCGAGTTTTGAGCAGGTAAAATCTCTCTGTTTTGAAAAAATTGAAATAATTTAAAAATAAAATATGATAGAAAACATGAAATGCTGATCGATGTGAAATCTTCACAAAATAAACTATACTTAATCCCAATTTAAATGCTTTTTCATATTACATATACTATTTTTCTTGGCATATTGCAAATAATAGCATAATAATTATTTCGCATTACTTTCACTAGACCGCCCTGCCCACGGTCAGTAGGGAACACCGATGGGCTTGGAAAGGCCGCCGTACGTCGGATGGGACGTTAAGCCGTGGCCCCGTGTGCGGAGATCCATACCCTGTGCACGTTAAAGAACACACTGGATGGCCTTGACGGAGAGACTACCATCTGTCTCCCAACAGCTGTTCCAGTGGGTCCCCTCCCCCAACCTTCTCTGAGCCTTCGGGGTCCATGTGACCTGGCCATTTAGACCATGGTGTGCAAAAAAGTGCCGCTCAGAGGTAAAACAACCCAACCTAACTTTCACTAGAATGTAAAACCCAAAATATAAATAAATTAGGTAAAATGGGAAAAAGTTTCTCTGGAAAGTGGATGAATTTTTTTTTTTTATATTAAATGTGAATAGGAAACTTTCGTTTCATTCCGTCTCTTGATAGGTAATTCAAGCATATATTCTTTGGCTCTTATACTATCTTTTTTTTTCAGAGTAAGCTGTTATATGACATTTCTCTGTTATCACTTACTCTATGCGATTTATTTGAATCACTTTACTAAATTCTTTGCTTATTGACTTACCTTGAGGTCTATGTGCATCTTTGTCATTACTTCGTTTAGTGTTTGCAATACACAGTCGTATCAGAATAATATGACCACCTATCATACATATACTATGGTAAGTGTCATATTATTCGGGGTGGCTCAGTCGGTAGCACGCCAGGCTCGTAATCTGTAGTTCCCAGGTTCGAATCCCAGCTGGGTCAGCGTTGAGATTTATCTCCGCAAAATTCCCCGCCCTGCCCACGGTCAGTAGGGGACACCGATGAGCTTGAAAAGGCCGCCATCCGTCGAATGGGACGTTAAGCCGTGGCTCCGTGTACGGGAGAGCCATACCCTGTTCACATTAAAGAACATGCTGGATGTCTTGACGGGAGGCTACCATCTGCCCCCCAACAGCTGTTCCAGTGGGTCCCCTCCCCCAACCTTCTCTGAGCCTTCGGGATCCTTGTGGCCTGGCCATTTAGCCCATGGTGTGCAAAAAGTGCCGCTCGGAGGTAAAACAATCCAATCCAAAGGTCATATTATTCTGATACGACTGTGTATATCTTAACTACTCTGTTCTTCAACGTTTATTTCTTGCATTTATTTTGGGTATGCTATCGCTTCATTTTGATGTAGATGTTGATATCATATTTCCTTTTCAGAAATACATATCTGTATCGGTTGTCTTTACTTAATTTAATGCATATACTTTATCTAAATCACTGCTCTTCAGAATATTTAAATGTTAATTTTTTTTAAACTAGGCAAATCATATATTTGAATACAAGCAATCAAGGTTTGCACGATTTATTTGAATCACTAATTTCGATCAATTCTTTGCTTATTCATTCACACATGTAGAAGTCTGTGACATACGTGTGACAGAGACTTCTAATGTGTTCTATACTATATGTACAGTCGCTCAAAAAAAGTATTCGAACTCTATGGTTGATTACCTGAGTTTTTGACAAAAAATTTCTTTTTAGTTTTCTTGGTGGGAAAATAGGAGTTCGCCCTATATTTAGGATCGACTTATCGCCGAGCATATATTGCATTTAAAAATCATGATAATACAGTCGCTCAAATAAATATCCGAACACTATGGTTGATTACAGAATTCAGAAAAAATATCTGGTAACCTTTTTTTTATAAATTAGTGATCTGGCAGCCTTCGTGTCACGTGACACGAAGGTTGCCAGATCACTAATCTTGCCTCAGATCAAATCATTCTTAAAAGGGGTCTCGAGGCCATGGTTTGATCTGAATCTAAGGTTGTGGCTAAGGTATTCACTGTATATATAACCATTAAGAGCAGAAGGAAGCCTCAAATCAAATCATTCTGAAAAGGGGTCTCGAGGCCATGGTTTGATCTGAATGTAAGTTTGGGGCTAAGGGATTCACTGTATATAACCATTAAGAGCAGAAGGAAGCCTCAGATCAAATCATTCTGAAAAGGGGTCTCGAGGCCATGGTTTGATCTGAATGTAAGTTTGGGGCTAAGGGATTCACTGTATATAACCATTAAGAGCAGAAGGAAGCCTCAGATCAAATCATTCTGAAAAGGGGTCTCGAGGCCATGGTTTGATCTGAATGTAAGTTTGGGGCTAAGGTATTCACTGTATATAACCATTAAGAGCAGAAGGAAGCCTCAGATCAAATCATTCTGAAAAGGGGTCTCGAGGCCATGGTTTGATCTGAATGTAAGTTTGGGGCTAAGGGATTCACTGTATATAACCATTAAGAGCAGAAGGAAGCCTCAGATCAAATCATTCTGAAAAGGGGTCTCGAGGCCATGGTTTGATCTGAATGTAAGTTTGGGGCTAAGGTATTCACTGTATATAACCATTAAGAGCAGAAGGAAGCCTCAGATCAAATCATTCTGAAAAGGGGTCTCGAGGCCATGGTTTGATCTGAATGTAAGGTTGTGGCTAAGGGATTCACTGTATATAACCTTTAAGAGCAGAAGGAAGCCTCAGATCAAATCATTCTGAAAAGGTGTCTCGAGGCCATGGTTTGATCTGAATGTAAGGTTGGGGCTAAGGGATTCACTGTACATAACCATTAAGAGCAGAAGGAAGCCTCAGATCAAATCATTCTAAAAAGGGGTCTCGAGGCCATGGTTTGATCTGAATGTAAGGTTGGGGCTAAGGGATTCAGTGTATATAACCATTAAGAGCAGAAGGAAGCCTCAGATCAAATCATTCTGAAAAGGAGTCTCGAGGCCATGGTTTGATCTGCATGTAAGGTTGTGGCCAAGGGATTCACTGTATATAACCATTAAGAGCAGAAGGAAGCCTCAGATCAAATCATTCTGAAAAGGAATCTCGAGGCCATGGTTTGATCTGAATGTAAGGTTGGGGCTAAGGGATTCAGTGTATATAACCATTAAGAGCAGAAGGAAGCCTCAGATCAAATCATTCTGAAAAGGTGTCTCGAGGCCATGGTTTGATCTGAATGTAAGGTTGTGGCCAAGGGATTCACTGTATATAACCATTAAGAGCAGAAGGAAGCCTCAGATCAAATCATTCTGAAAAGGGGTCTCGAGGCCATGGTTTGATCTGAATGTAAGTTTGGGGCTAAGGTATTCACTGTATATAACCATTAAGAGCAGAAGGAAGCCTCAGATCAAATCATTCTGAAAAGGAGTCTCGAGGCCATGGTTTGATCTGAATGTAAGTTTGGGGCTAAGGTATTCACTGTATATAACCATTAAGAACAGAAGGGAGCCTCAGATGAATCATTCTTAAAAGGGGTCTCGTGGCCATGGTTTGGTCTGAATGTAAGGTTGGGGCAAAAGGATTCACTGTATATATAACCCTTAAGAGCAGAAGGAAGCCTCAGATCAAATCATTCTTAATAGGGGTCTCGAGGCCATGGTTTGATCTGAATGTAAGTTTGGGTTAAGGGATTCACTGTATATAACCATTAAGAGCAGAAGGAAGCCTCAGATCAAATCATTCTGAAAAGGGGTCTCGAGTCTATGGTTTCTCCCTCCCTAGATTTGGCCCTTGTTCCACTCCTTATTTCTTCTTAATGACTACTGATGCACCTTTGACAAATGTTTGGAAGATATCACGAACTACAGTTACTTTTGTCTCGTTCAAAGTTTAAATTAATCCAAATCCCTGGGGATGATCATCTTACTATTGAAAAGGTTTAGCGCGGGGAAAGTTTCTGTCGCAATTTTCTGGAAACAATTTTTATCCATAATTGTGTTCGACAGAATTAAGAATTTGGTTGATGGACAACTTCGACACTGTGGCTCAGATATGGTGGAGATATGGTGGATCTCGCACAGATGAAACGCTTTCATTAAAGTAGCTTTTTAGAGCTTCTTGAGAATTTCAAGTAGCTTCTTGAGAAATGCTTTGTTTTCGAAACCTGCCGTTGCAGCTTTACAGATTTGAAACAGACTTCATCACTCTGTAACGCCCTCGTCATAATTTCTTTTTAATCGTGAGATCGAATGGCCCTATTGGACAAGTCAGATGGCACAGTTAGCAAAGCTTGGATTGGTTGAACTTTTACCATCTCTAGTCCATTAAGTATACAACTAAGTTCTACATCCAGGTCCCCCCACCCCGAGAGAGAACACCTTGTCGTGGGGGGAGTGCTTAAGGCCTGTGTGAAGTTGAGGGCCCCGCTGACTGGTATTGGGAAGTATCTGGTCGGACGGGGACCCGATGGAACGGCTGAGACTCAGTGAAGTTGAGGGCCCCGCTGACTGGTATTGGGAAGTATCTGGTCGGACGGGGACCTGATGGAACGGCTGAGACTCGGTGAAGTTGAGGGCCCCGCTGACTGGTATTGGGAAGTATCTGGTCAGACGGGGACCCGATGGAACGACTGGGACTCGGTGAAGTTGAGGGCCTCGCTGACTGGTATTGGAAAGTATCTGGCGGACGGGGACCCGATGGAACGGCTGAGACTCGGTGAAGTTGAGGGCCCCGCTGACTGGTATTGGGAAGTATCTGGTCGGATAGGGAACAAGATGGAACAGCTGAGACTCGGTGAAGTTGAGGGCCCCGCTACTGGTATTGGGAAGTATCTGGTCGGACGGGGACCCGATGGAACGGGTGGGACTCGGTGAAGTTGAGGGCCCCGCTGACTGGTATTGGGAAGTATCGGGTCGGACGGGGACCCGATGGAACGGCTGAGACTCGATGAAGTTGAGGGCCCCGCTGATTGGTATTGGGAAGTATCTGGTCGGACGGGGACCCGATGGAACGGCTGAGACTCAGTGAAGTTGAGGGCCCCGCTGACTGGTATTGGGAAGTATCTGGTCGGACGGGGACCCGATGGAACGACTGGGACTCGGTGAAGTTGAAAGCCCCGCTGACTGGTATTAGGAAGTATCTGGTCGGACGGGGACCCGATGCAACGGGTGGGACCCGGTGAAGTTGAGGGCCCCGCTGACTGGTATTGGAAAGTATCTGGGACGGGGACCCGATGGAACGGCTGAGACTCGGTGAAGTTGAGGGCCCCGCTGACTGGTATTGGGAAATATCTGGTCGGATAGGGAACAAGATGGAACAGCTGAGACTCGGTGAAGTTGAGGGCCCCGCTACTGGTATTGGGAAGTATCTGGTCGGACGGGGACCCGATGGAACGGGTGGGACTCGGTGAAGTTGAGGGCCCCGCTGACTGGTATTGGGAAGTATCTGGTCGGACGGGGACCCGATGGAACGGCTGAGACTCGGTGAAGTTGAGGGCCCCGCTGACTGGTATTGGGAAGTATCTGGTTGGACGGGGACCCGATGGAACGGCTGAGACTCGGTGAAGTTGAGGGCCCCGCTGACTGGTATTGGGAAATATCTGGTCGGATAGGGAACAAGATGGAACAGCTGAGACTCGGTGAAGTTGAGGGCCCCGCTACTGGTATTGGGAAGTATCTGGTCGGACGGGGACCCGATGGAACGGGTGGGACTCGGTGAAGTTGAGGGCCCCGCTGACTGGTATTGGGAAGTATCTGGTCGGACGGGGACCCGATGGAACGGCTGAGACTCGGTGAAGTTGAGGGCCCCGCTGACTGGTATTGGGAAGTATCTGGTTGGACGGGGACCCGATGGAACGGCTGAGACTCGGTGAAGTTGAGGGCCCCGCTGACTGGTATTGGGAAGTATCTGGTCGGACGGGGACCCGATGGAACGGCTGAGACTCGATGAAGTTGAAGGCCCCGCTGATTGGTATTGGGAAGTATCTGGTCGGACGGGGACCCGATGGAACGGCTGAGACTCGGTGAAATTGAGGGCCCCTCTGAGTGGTATTGGGAAGTATCTGGTCGGACGGGGACCCGATGGAACGGCTGAGACTCGGTGAAGTTGAGGGCCCCGCTGACTGGTATTGGGAAGTATCTGGTCGGACAGGGAACACGATGGAACAGCTGAGACTTGGTGAAGTTGAGGGCCCCGCTGACTGGTATTGGGAAGTATCTGGTCGGACGGGGACCTGATGGAACGGCTGAGACTCGGTGAAGTTGAGGGCCCCGCTGACTGGTATTGAGAAGTATCTGGTCGGACGGGGACCCGATGGAACGACTGAGACTCGGTGAAGTTGAGGGCCCCGCTGACTGGTATTGGGAAGTATCTGGTTGGACGGGGACCCGATGGAACGGCTGAGACTCGGTGAAGTTGAGGGCCACGCTGACTGGTATTGGGAAGTATCTGGTCGGACGGGGACCCGATGGAACGGCTGAGACTCGATGAAGTTGAGGGCCCCGCTGATTGGTATTGGGAAGTATCTGGTCGGACGGGGATCCGATGGAACGGCTGAGACTCGGTGACGTTGAGGGCCCCGCTGACTGGTATTGGGAAGTATCTGGTCGGACAGGGAACACGATGGAACAGCTGAGACTTGGTGAAGTTGAGGGCTCCGCTGACTGGTATTGGGAAGTATCTGGTCGGACGGGAACCTGATGGAACGGCTGAGACTCGGTGAAGTTGAGGGCCCCGCTGACTGGTATTGAGAAGTATCTGGTCGGACGGGGACCCGATGGAACGGCTGAGACTCGGTGAAGTTGAGGGCCCCGCTGACTGGTATTGGGAAGTATCTGGTTGGACGGGGACCCGATGGAACGGCTGAGACTCGGTGAAGTTGAGGGCCCCGCTGATTGGTATTGGGAAGTATCTGGTCGGACGGGGACCCGATGGAACGGCTGAGACTCGGTGAAGTTGAGAGCCCCGCTGACTGGTATTGGGAAGTATCTGGTCGGACGGGGACCCGATGGAACGGCTGAGACTCGGTGAAGTTGAGGGCCCCGCTGACTGGTATTGGGAAGTATCTGGTCGGACAGGGAACACGATGGAACAGCTGAGACTTGGTGAAGTTGAGGGCCCCGCTGACTGTTATTGGGAAGTATCTGGTCGGACGGGGACCCGATGGAACGGCTGAGACTCGATGAAGTGGAGGGCCCCGCTGATTGGTATTGGGAAGTATCTGGTCGGACGGGGGACCCGATGGAACGGCTGAGACTCGGTGAAGTTGAGAGCCCCGCTGACTGGTATTGGGAAGTATCTGGTCGGACGGGGACCCGATGGAACGGCTGAGACTCGGTGAAGTTGAGGCCCCGCTGACTGGTATTGGGAAGTATCTGGTCGGACGGGGACCCGATGGAATGGCTGAGACTTGGTGAAGTTGAGGGCCCCGGTGACTGGTATTGGGAAGTATCTGGTTGGACGGGGACCCGATGGAACGGCTGAGACTCGGTGAAGTTGAGGGCCCTGCTGACTGGTATTGGGAAGTATCTGGTCGGATAGGGAACAAGATGGAACAGCTGAGACTCGGTGAAGTTGAGGGCCCCGCTACTGGTATTGGGAAGTATCTGGTCGGACGGGGACCCGATGGAACGGGTGGGACTCGGTGAAGTTGAGGGCCCCGCTGACTGGTATTGGGAAGTATCGGGTCGGACGGGGACCCGATGGAACGGCTGAGACTCGGTGAAGTTGAGGGCCCCGCTGACTGGTATTGGGAAGTATCTGGTTGGACGGGGACCCGATGGAACGGCTGAGACTCGATGAAGTTGAGGGCCCCGCTGATTGGTATTGGGAAGTATCTGGTCGGACGGGGACCCGATGGAACGGCTGAGACTCAGTGAAGTTGAGGGCCCCGCTGACTGGTATTGGGAAGTATCTGGTCGGACGGGGACCCGATGGAACGACTGGGACTCGGTGAAGTTGAGAGCCCTGCTGACTGGTATTAGGAAGTATCTGGTCGGACGGGGACCCGATGCAACGGGTGGGACCCGGTGAAGTTGAGGGCCCCGCTGACTGGTATTGGAAAGTATCTGGGACGGGGACCCGATGAAACGACTGGGACTCGGTGAAGTTGAGGGCCTCGCTGACTGGTATTGGGAAGTATCTGGTCGGACGGGGACCTGATGGAACGGCTGAGACTCGGTGAAGTTGAGGGCCCCGCTGACTGGTATTGGGAAGTATCTGGTCAGACGGGGACCCGATGGAACGACTGGGACTCGGTGAAGTTGAGGGCCTCGCTGACTGGTATTGGAAAGTATCTGGCGGACGGGGACCCGATGGAACGGCTGAGACTCGGTGAAGTTGAGGGCCCCGCTGACTGGTATTGGGAAATATCTGGTCGGATAGGGAACAAGATGGAACAGCTGAGACTCGGTGAAGTTGAGGGCCCCGCTACTGGTATTGGGAAGTATCTGGTCGGACGGGGACCCGATGGAACGGGTGGGACTCGGTGAAGTTGAGGGCCCCGCTGACTGGTATTGGGAAGTATCTGGTCGGACGGGGACCCGATGGAACGGCTGAGACTCGGTGAAGTTGAGGGCCCCGCTGACTGGTATTGGGAAGTATCTGGTTGGACGGGGACCCGATGGAACGGCTGAGACTCGGTGAAGTTGAGGGCCCCGCTGACTGGTATTGGGAAGTATCTGGTCGGACGGGGACCCGATGGAACGGCTGAGACTCGGTGAAATTGAGGGCCCCTCTGACTGGTATTGGGAAGTATCTGGTCGGACGGGGACCCGATGGAACGGCTGAGACTCGGTGAAGTTGAGGGCCCCGCTGACTGGTATTGGGAAGTATCTGGTCGGACAGGGAACACGATGGAACAGCTGAGACTTGGAGAAGTTGAGGGCCCCGCTGACTGGTATTGGGAAGTATCTGGTCGGACGGGGACCTGATGGAACGGCTGAGACTCGGTGAAGTTGAGGGCCCCGCTGACTGGTATTGAGAAGTATCTCGTCGGACGGGGACCCGATGGAACGGCTGAGACTCGGTGAAGTTGAGGGCCCCGCTGACTGGTATTGGGAAGTATCTGGTTGGACGGGGACCCGATGGAACGGCTGAGACTCGGTGAAGTTGAGGGCCACGCTGACTGGTATTGGGAAGTATCTGGTCGGACGGGGACCCGATGGAACGGCTGAGACTCGATGAAGTTGAGGGCCCCGCTGATTGGTATTGGGAAGTATCTGGTCGGACGGGGACCCGATGGAACGGCTGAGACTCGGTGAAGTTGAGAGCCCCGCTGACTGGTATTGGGAAGTATCTGGTTGGACGGGGACCCGATGGAACGGCTGAGACTCGGTGAAGTTGAGGGCCCCGCTGACTGGTATTGGGAAGTATCTGGTCGGACAGGGAACACGATGGAACAGCTGAGACTTGGTGAAGTTGAGGGCCCCGCTGACTGGTATTGGGAAGTATCTGGTCGGACGGGGACCTGATGGAACGGCTGAGACTCGGTGAAGTTGAGGGCCCCGCTGACTGGTATTGAGAAGTATCTGGTCGGACGGGGACCCGATGGAACGGCTGAGACTCGGTGAAGTTGAGGGCCCCGCTGACTGGTATTGGGAAGTATCTGGTTGGACGGGGACCCGATGGAACGGCTGAGACTCGGTGAAGTTGAGGGCCACGCTGACTGGTATTGGGAAGTATCTGGTCGGACGGGGACCCGATGGAACAGCTGAGACTCGATGAAGTTGAGGGCCCCGCTGATTGGTATTGGGAAGTATCTGGTCGGACGGGGACCCGATGGAACGGCTGAGACTCGGTGAAGTTGAGAGCCCCGCTGACTGGTATTGGGAAGTATCTGGTTGGACGGGGACCCGATGGAACGGCTGAGACTCGGTGAAGTTGAGGGCCCCGCTGACTGGTATTGGGAAGTATCTGGTCGGACAGGGAACACGATGGAACAGCTGAGACTTGGTGAAGTTGAGGGCCCCGCTGACTGTTATTGGGAAGTATCTGGTCGGACGGGGACCCGATGGAACGGCTGAGACTCGATGAAGTGGAGGGCCCCGCTGATTGGTATTGGGAAGTATCTGGTCGGACGGGGACCCGATGGAACGGCTGAGACTCGGTGAAGTTGAGAGCCCCGCTGACTGGTATTGGGAAGTATCTGGTCGGACGGGGACCCGATGGAACGGCTGAGACTCGGTGAAGTTGAGGGCCACGCTGACTGGTATTGGGAAGTATCTGGTCGGACGGGGACCCGATGGAACGGCTGAGACTCGATGAAGTTGAGGGCCCCGCTGATTGGTATTGGGAAGTATCTGGTCGGACGGGGACGCGATGGAACGGCTGAGACTCGGTGAAGTTGAGAGCCCCGCTGACTGGTATTGGGAAGTATCTGGTCGGACGGGGACCCGATGGAACGGCTGAGACTCGATGAAGTTGAGGGCCCCGCTGATTGGTATTGGGAAGTATCTGGTCGGACGGGGACGCGATGGAACGGCTGAGACTCGGTGAAGTTGAGAGCCCCGCTGACTGGTATTGGGAAGTATCTGGTCGGACGGGGACCCGATGGAACGGCTGAGACTCGGTGAAGTTGAGGCCCCGCTGACTGGTATTGGGAAGTATCTGGTCGGACTGGGACCCGATGGAATGGCTGAGACTCGGTGAAGTTGAGGGCCCCGGTGACTGGTGTTGGGGGGCGCCTAGGTTGGACGGAGCCTCGGCGCAGTGGCCTGGTAAGGTCGACTAAGAGTTCCCACCACGGGAGCCGAGGCAACTTGGATCTATATATCCTTGTTTGTGGCTAACCAGGGCGCAGATTTATATTTATTTTTTGACCGATGAATGCCGTGGGGCGAGCTGCATCTATGTGGTGCTGTCTTGCCCTCGTCGTAGGTAGTGGAGATTTTGGCATCATCCCTATAGATGTACTGCAGTCCATGTATTGCGGAGCATCTCGGTTTAGCCTACATTACTAACTACCACATTCAGGTGTATTTGGTCTCTTCCGTTTTGTTATTGACTGTATTACGCGGAAAGCATTACAAGGTGGAAGTTGGGATTTAGAGTTGTGCAGAGCAGGATTTCGCAAACTTCATATAGCAGAAGATCTTTTTTATCAGTAGCATTTTTTGCGGTCCAAAACTAAAATAGAAAAACAACGAAAGAGGCGAAAAAACTTTTACATTGCAGTTATTTGCTAATAAAAATTGGATGTTTCGTAAGCGTAATAACAGGAAACTCGCTCATTCAAACTTCAATGAAATCAAATCAAATGACAATAAATCAAACCTGTGCCTTTGATCTAGATATGTATTATCTTGGTCATTAGGTAGTTTGACTTTCTAAGTAACGATGAGGATATACGAAAGAATCAGCAATTACTTTTGAGCAGCATAATTGCGAAACGAGAAATTCTGCACAATATGCTTAGATAATTAATTATCAGAGTAATGAACAATTTGCCTAAAAGCTTTTATAAAGAGTGGGATACCTTGTAAGCAGTGACAGAAAATGGGGTTTGGTTGTTTTACCTCTGAGCGGCACTTTTTTGCACACAATGGGTTAAATGGCCAGGTCACAAGGACCCCGAAGGCTCAGAGAAGGTTGGGGGAGGGGACCCACTGGAACTGCTGTTCGGAGACAGATGGTAGCCTCCCGTCAAGGCCATCCAGCGTGTTCTTTAACCTGCACAGGCTCTCCCGCACACGGGGCCACGGCTTAACGTCCCATCCGACGGACGGCGGCCTTTCCAAACCCATCGGTGTCCCCTACTGACAGTGGGCAGGGCGGGGAATTTTGCGGAGATAAATATCAACGCTTACCCAGCTGGGACTCGAACCTGGGAACTGCAGATTACGAGCCTGGCGCGCTACCGACTGAGCCACCCCCGCCCCACAGAAAATGGGGAACCAGGCCTTGTCAGAATTTAGTCTTCAGCTTTCAATGCAACAACTGTAGCTAAGAATAGATGTTTTTGGAAGACTAAGGAAAATAGTAGGTTGCAGTTCTGCAGCGCATTAATGCTTGATTATTATGCACATACATTGATGTTGTTACGACAGATGAACGAGCAACAATGAAACCGTGATGTGATATATCATTTTGATGCTCGCATGTGCTTCAGCGTGAGAAATACGTTACCAGTAGATTAAAATAGTCTAACTCAAAATCTAACGTTGGGTTGGGTTGGGTTGTTTTACCTCTGAACGGCACTTTTTTGCACACCATGGGCTAAATGGCCAGGTCACATGGACCCCGAAAGCTCAGAGAAGGTTGGGGGAGGGGACCCACTGGTACAGCTGTTGGGAGACAGATGGTAGCCTCCCGTCAAGACCATCCAACGTGTTCTTTAACGTGCACAGGGTATGGCTCTCCCGCAATGGCGCCACGGCTTAACGTCCCATCCGACGGACGGTGGCCTTTCCAAGCCCATCGGTGTCCCCTACTGACCGTGGGTAAGGCGGGGAATTTTGCGGAGATAAATAAATCTAACGGTGTTCTTGAGAGGAAGGAAAAAGGTGGCTTCTATTAATTGAACGAGGGAGATTCTCCGAAGAAATAATATCAAGTAGCAAGTTAATTTTATTTGGCGTGTGCGCTGGAGGATAAAAGAATTTGTTAATGATAATCTTTTTAGTAAATTAGTAAGGAAAAGATAAGAATTCGTCATCTAATGTGTGGAGATCAACGTCTGAAAAGAATTGGTTGTGAGAGACTAGTAGGCTTAGCTGTAGCTTTAGAGTACTTGATGAGTAGAATCCTGGAAGAAAGTCATTTGGTGTATACAGGGTGATTCAAAATTCTTGGGCAAAACTTTAACGGGTGATAGAACACACCTAAACAAGCACTTTTCCTCATACAATGCTTGGTCGGAATTCAAGCGGTGAAGCGCTAGAGGGCGCTTTCCAGTGAACACTTATTAGCGCGGGTTTTCGCACTCGTCGTCATTTCTACCGTGGAATGCAGAATGGATGGATTGTTTCATGAATCAGGAGAAGGCGGACATGCATTTCACATACGGAGCTGCGGACGGGAATGCGAGGGAAGCCCAAAGACTGTACTGGGAGCGCTTTCCGACCAGACGTGTGCCTTATCGTAAAACGTTTCAGCGATTGCACCGGTATCTGTGCGAAACAGGCTCCTTGGTCAATGGTTTGCACGATACTGAGCGTGCAAAGAGGGTTGTTTGGGTTGGGTTGTTTTACCTCTGAGCGGCACTTTTTTGCACACCATGGGCTAAATGGACAGGTCATATGGACCCCGAAGGCTCAGAAAAAGTTGTGGGAGGGGACCCACTGGAACAGCTGTTGGGAGAGAGATGGTAGTCTCCCGTCAAGGCCATCCAGTGTGTTCTTTAACGTGCACAGGGTATGGCTCTCCTGCACATGGCGCCACGGTTTAACGTCCCATCCGATGGACGGTGGCCTTTCCAAGCCCATCGGTGTCCCCTACTGACCGTGGGCAGGGTGGGGAATTTTGCTGAGATAAATCTCAATGCTGACCCAGCTGGGGCTCGAACCTGGGAACTACAGATTACGAGCCTGGCACGGTACCGACTGAGCATGCAAAGAGGGTGAAGAAGCCACGTGTTACAGAGAAAATTCTACATAGGGTTGGAGATCATCCCAAATGTAGCACGCGGGCAATTTCCAATGCCGTAAGTGTGCCTCAATCGACGGTGTGGGGAGTTCTACGAGACGAACGATTACACCCCTACCATGGGCAGAGGGTGCACACCTTGATACCTGCAGATTATCGGCCTCGTGTGGATTTTGCACAGTGGTTCCTGCAGCAGACTGCAGCGCAACTGGACTTTGATGTGCATGCCTTATCCACTGACGAATGCACCTTTACACGTGAGGGCATTTTTAATACCCACAATTCACATGTGTGGACCACCAGTAATCCGCACGCCACACTTCCACATTCATATCAGTGGCGTTTCTCCACAAATGTTTGGGCTGGAATCCTCCATGACCATTTGATTGGCCCATACCTTCTGCCAGCTCGACTGAACGGGAGAACGTACCTCGTATTTTTACAAGAAGTCTTGCCAGAACTACTGAACCCTGGTTCCAGCAAACATTCAAACACGTATGTGGTTCCAACACGACGGAGTGCCACCCCATTTCAGCGTGAATGTTCGGAACGCCTTGGATGCAACATTTCCAGGACGATGGATTGGTCGGGGTGGTCCCATCGCTTGGCCGCCACGATCGCCCGATCTCTCATGTCTTGTCTTTTTCCTATGGAGCCATATGAAAAGCCTCATCTACGATAGCCCCACCGATTCCAATGAGGACCTAGTTGCAGGATTTCTATTGCCGCTGCTCCTTTACAAGAAACGCCTGGTGTTTTCGCCCGTGTACGACGATCACTACGTCGAAGGTGTGATAATAACGTTGGCGGTCGCTCTTTTGAGCAGTTTCTGTAATTTGTTCAATAAAATTCTGAACTTTCTGTTCTGTAATTTCTGCAATTGTTTCAAACCTCTTCTCATTCTTGTGTTTCTTCATTTCCTCGCACAGTAACTGCTAACCCCTAGCGCTTCACCGCTTGAGTTCCGACCATGGATTGTGTGACGAAAAGTGCTGGTTTAGGTGTGTTCTATCACCCCTTAAAGTTTGGCCCAAGAGTTTTGAATCACCCTGTATATTTAGTTTGTTTAAGGAATTGGTAAGGTTATTCTTAGTAGATTACAGGTTGGTTCGCAAATATGATTATGCCACTTGTTGAGTATTGTAAAAAGCCTTATTTTATGCTTTGAGTAGAGATTGTAAGAATTATAAAGAAACGACTATTTATAATAATGATGAGGTGCTATATTCTTCTGACGGTTTATTTTCGTACTGATGAAGATTTGTGTTGGTTCAATTTAGTTTGGTTCGAGCCCCGGTATAATTCATGGACGTTTGTGTTGTTTTTCTGCTGAGGTCCTGCCATCCTCTCAGACCTTCTACTGTGGCATATAAACTGACAGGCTCCTGTCAGACCTCTGTGGCAAGCAGCTGCTTGAGGGGGTATTTATTTATTATTATTAAATATCTTTTGAACCCACGCTCTTCCCATTCGTTAAATTTTTTATTTTTTTTTATTTTTTTTTTTATTTGCGACATATAGGACAGAGAAGAATCCTAGAAGCTACTCCTATCTTAATACAGGCCTTCTCATACAAGGACATGCCCTACTAAGACCGAAGTCACTGCTGACCACTGCCCTAGTTAGAGCTAACACAACACACAAAGTTTGCCTTGCTGGAACAGTCGCTAGATTCATAATAATATCTAACAGTAGTTGCTACATACGTAGATGTTGGATTCACTTTTATTTGCTTTTGTCCACATGGCAACAGTACTCTTCAAATAAAGAACAATTTAAAGAATTTTCATTTATTTTAAACTTTTCACATGGAATTTATTTTTTACCTGTTCTGACTTAACGGGATCTGCGCACCCACTTCGGATTTTCTCTGCCATGTCTCCCGGAGGAAAATAACGATCTAGGCATTCGGCATGGAAATCTTTATCCTGTAAAGAAAAATGAACATTTTACTCTTAATATTGTTCTTAAAATTGGTCCCTAATTGGTAGATAGGCATCACTAATTTCTAAATTTAATCGTTGCAGATATTTTTTCTGATTTCTGTAATCAACCGTAGTGTTAAGATATTTTTTGAGCGACTGTAAATGTAATAAATGTAAACAAAATTTTATTTATTTATTTATTTATTGAAAAAGGAAAAGGGATCTCCTTATATAAAGACGCAAAATGCCTCAAAACTTCAGTACGTTTCTCCTGCAACAAACAAACTAATATACAACTCCTTTATTTTCCTAGTCATACAAACTCGCATACAACTCTTGTCGTTTAGTAGTCATACGAACTCGTATACAACTTTTGTGGTTTAGTAGTCTGTTACCTTAGCACAATGGTACATTTTATGCTTCACGTACCCCCCCGGAAATGTGTAGGTAACTGGCGTACGTCTTGTATAGATAGATAAAATTATAGTTATAGTATAACAATTGGAATAAAATAAAACATATATATCAGTGGTTCTCAATCTTTTATGCTTCACGTACCCCCCTGGAAATGTGTAGGTAACTGGCGTACGTCTTGTATAGATAGATAAAACTATAGTTATAGTATAACAATTGGAATACAATAAAACATATATATCAGTGGTTCTCAATCTTTTATGCTTCACGTACCCCCCTGGAAATGTGTAGGTAACTGGAGTACGTCTTGTATAGATAGATAAAACTATAGTTATAGTATAACAATTGGAATAAAATAAAACATATATATCAGTGGTTCTCAATCTTTTATGCTTCACGTACCCCCCTGGAAATGTGTAGGTAACTGGCGTACGTCTTGTATAGATAGATAAAACTATAGTTATAGTATAACAATTGGAATAAAATAAAACATATATATCAGTGGTTCTCAATCTTTTATGCTTCACGTACCCCCCTGGAAATGTGTAGGTAACTGGCGTACGTCTTGTATAGATAGATAAAACTATAGTTATAGTATAACAATTGGAATAAAATAAAACATATATATCAGTGGTTCTCAATCTTTTATGCTTCACGTACCCCCCTGGAAATGTGTAGGTAACTGGCGTACGTCTTGTATAGATAGATAAAACTATAGTTATAGTATAACAATTGGAATAAAATGAAACATATATATCAGTGGTTCTCAATCTTTTATGCTTCACGTACCCCCCTGGAAATGTGTAGGTAACTGGCGTACGTCTTGTATAGATAGATAAAACTATAGTTATAGTATAACAATTGGAATAAAATAAAACATATATATCAGTGGTTCTCAATCTTTTATGCTTCACGTACCCCCCTGGAAATGTGTAGGTAACTGGCGTACGTCTTGTATAGATAGATAAAACTATAGTTATAGTATAACAATTGGAATAAAATAAAACATATTTATCAGTGGTTCTCAACCTTTTATGCTTCACGTACCCCCCTGGAAATGTGTAGGTAACTGGCGTACGTCTTGTATAGATAGATAAAACTATAGTTATAGTATAACAATTGGAATAAAATAAAACATATATATCAGTGGTTCTGAATCTTTTATGCTTCACGTACCCCCCTGGAAATGTGTAGGTAACTGGCGTACGTCTTGTATAGATAGATAAAACTATAGTTATAGTATAACAATTGGAATAAAATAAAACATATATATCCGTGGTTCTCAATCTTTTATGCTTCACGTACCCCCCTGGAAATGTGTAGGTAACTGGCGTACGTCTTGTATAGATAGATAAAACTATAGTTATAGTATAACAATTGGAATAAAATGAAACATATATATCAGTGGTTCTCAATCTTTTATGCTTCACGTACCCCCCTGGAAATGTGTAGGTAACTGGCGTACGTATTGTATAGATAGAAAAAACTATAGTTATAGTATAACAATTGGAATAAAATAAAACATATATATCAGTGGTTCTCAATCTTTTATGCTTCACGTACCCCCCTGGAAATGTGTAGGTAACTGGCGTACGTCTTGTATAGATAGATAAAACTATAGTTATAGTATAACAATTGGAATAAAATAAAACATATATATCAGTGGTTCTCAATCTTTTATGCTTCACGTACCCCCTGGAAATGTGTAGGTAACTGGCGTACGTCTTGTATAGATAGATAAAACTATAGTTATAGTATAACAATTGGAATAAAACAAAACATATATATCAGTGGTTCTCAATCTTTTATGCTTCACGTACCCCCCTGGAAATGTGTAGGTAACTGGCGTACGTCTTGTATAGATAGATAAAACTATAGTTATAGTATAACAATTGGAATAAAATAAAACATATATATCAGTGGTTCTCAATCTTTTATGCTTCATGTACCCCCTTGGAAATGTGTAGGTAACTGGCGTACGTCTTGTATAGATAGATAAAACTATAGTTATAGTACAACAATTGGAACAAAATAAAACATATATATCAGTGGTTCTCAATCTTTTATGCTTCACGTAGCCCCCCTGGAAATGTGTAGGTAACTGGCGTACGTCTTGTATAGATAGATAAAACTATAGTTATAGTATAACAATTGGAATAAAATAAAACATATATATCAGTGGTTCTCAATCTTTTATGCTTCACGTACCCCCCTGGAAATGTGTAGGTAACTGGCGTACGTCTTGTATAGATAGATAAAACTATAGTTATAGTATAACAATTGGAATAAAATAAAACATATATATCAGTGGTTCTCAATCTTTTATGCTTCACGTACCCCACTGGAAATGTGTAGGTAACTGGCGTACGTCTTGTATAGATAGATAAAACTATAGTTATAGTATAACAATTGGAATAAAATAAAACATATATATCAGTGGTTCTCAATCTTTTATGCTTCACGTACCCCCCTGGAAATGTGTAGGTAACTGGCGTACGTCTTGTATAGATAGATAAAACTATAGTTATAGTATAACAATTGGAATAAAATGAAACATATATATCAGTGGTTCTCAATCTTTTATGCTTCACGTACCCCCCTGGAAATGTGTAGGTAACTGGCGTACGTATTGTATAGATAGAAAAAACTATAGTTAGAGTATAACAATTGGAATAAAATAAAACATATATATCAGTGGTTCTCAATCTTTTATGCTTCACGTACCCCCCTGGAAATGTGTAGGTAACTGGCGTACGTCTTGTATAGATAGATAAAACTATAGTTATAGTATAACAATTGGAATAAAATAAAACATATATATCAGTGGTTCTCAATCTTTTATGCTTCACGTACCCCCTGGAAATGTGTAGGTAACTGGCGTACGTCTTGTATAGATAGATAAAACTATAGTTATAGTATAACAATTGGAAGTAAAACAAAACATATATATCAGTGGTTCTCAATCTTTTATGCTTCACGTACCCCCCTGGAAATGTGTAGGTAACTGGCGTACGTCTTGTATAGATAGATAAAACTATAGTTATAGTATAACAATTGGAATAAAATAAAACATATATATCAGTGGTTCTCAATCTTTTATGCTTCACGTACCCCCTTGGAAATGTGTAGGTAACTGGCGTACGTCTTGTATAGATAGATAAAACTATAGTTATAGTACAACAATTGGAACAAAATAAAACATATATATCAGTGGTTCTCAATCTTTTATGCTTCACGTAGCCCCCCTGGAAATGTGTAGGTAACTGGCGTACGTCTTGTATAGATAGATAAAACTATAGTTATAGTATAACAATTGGAATAAAATAAAACATATATATCAGTGGTTCTCAATCTTTTATGCTTCACGTACCCCCCTGGAAATGTGTAGGTAACTGGCGTACGTCTTGTATAGATAGATAAAACTATAGTTATAGTATAACAATTGGAATAAAATAAAACATATATATCAGTGGTTCTCAATCTTTTATGCTTCACGTACCCCACTGGAAATGTGTAGGTAACTGGCGTACGTCTTGTATAGATAGATAAAACTATAGTTATAGTATAACAATTGGAATAAAATAAAACATATATATCAGTGGTTCTCAATCTTTTATGCTTCACGTACCCCCCTGGAAATGTGTAGGTAACTGGCGTACGTCTTGTATAGATAGATAAAACTATAGTTATAGTATAACAATTGGAATAAAATAAAACATATATATCAGTAGTTCTCAATCTTTTATGCTTCACGTACCCCCCTGGAAATGTGTAGGTAACTGGCGTACGTCTTGTATAGATAGATAAAACTATAGTTATAGTAAAACAATTGGAATAAAATAAAACATATATATCAGTGGTTCTCAATCTTTTATGCTTCACGTACCCCCCTGGAAATGTGTAGGTAACTGGCGTACGTCTTGTATAGATAGATAAAACTATAGTTATAGTATAACAATTGGAATAAAATAAAACATATATATCAGTGGTTCTCAATCTTTCATGCTTCACGTACCCCCTGGAAATGTGTAGGTAACTGGCGTACGTCTTGTATAGATAGATAAAACTATAGTTATAGTATAACAATTGGAATAAAATAAAACATATATATCAGTGGTTCTCAATCTTTTATGCTTCACGTACCCCCCTGGAAATGTGTAGGTAACTGGCGTACGTCTTGTATAGATAGATAAAACTATAGTTATAGTATAACAATTGGAATAAAATAAAACATAGATATCAGTGGTTCTCAATCTTTTATGCTTCACGTACCCCCCTGGAAATGTGTAGGTAACTGGCGTACGTCTTGTATAGATAGATAAAACTATAGTTATAGTATAACAATTGGAATAAAATAAAACATAGATATCAGTGGTTCTCAACCTTTTATGCTTCACGTACCCCCCTGGAAATATGTAGGTAACTGGCGTACGTCTTGTATAGATAGATAAAACTATAGTTATAGTATAACAATTGGAATAAAATAAAACATATATATCAGTGGTTCTCAATCGTTTATGCTTCACGTACCCCCCTGGAAATGTGTAGGTAACTGGCGTACGTCTTGTATAGATAGATAAACTATAGTTATAGTATAACAATTGGAATAAAATAAAACATATATATCAGTGGTTCTCAACCTTTTATGCTTCACGTAACCCCCTGGAAATGTGTAGGTAACTGGCGTACGTCTTGTATAGATAGATAAAACTATAGTTATAGTATAACAATTGGAATAAAATAAAACATAGATATCAGTGGTTCTCAATCTTTTATGCTTCACGTACCCCCTGGAAATGTGTAGGTAACTGGCGTACGTCTTGTATAGATAGATAAAACTATAGTTATAGTATAACAATTGGAATAAAATAAAACATATATATCAGTGGTTCTCAACCTTTTATGCTTCACGTACCCCCCTGGAAATATGTAGGTAACTGGCGTACGTCTTGTATAGATAGATAAAACTATAGTTATAGTATAACAATTGGAATAAAATAAAACATAGATATCAGTGGTTCTCAATCTTTTATGCTTCACGTACCCCCTGGAAATGTGTAGGTAACTGGCGTACGTCTTGTATAGATAGATAAAACTATAGTTATAGTATAAAAATTGGAATAAAATAAAACATATATATCAGTGGTTCTCAACCTTTTATGCTTCACGTACCCCCCTGGAAATGTATAACTGGCGTACCCTTGTATAGATAGATAAAATCATAGTTGAAGTATAACAATGGGAATAAAATAAAACACATATATCAGTGGTTCTCAACCTTTTATGCTTCATGTACCCCCTGGAAATGTGTATGTAACTGGCGTACCCTTGTATAGATAGATAAAACTATAGTTATAGTATAACAATTGGAATAAAATAAAACATATATATCAGTGGTTCTCAATGTTTTATGCTTCACGTACCCCCTGGAAATGTGTAACTGGCGTACCCTTGTATAGATAGATAAAATCATAGTGGAAGTATAAGAATGGGAATAAAATAAAACACATATATCAGTGGTTCTCAAACTTTTATGCTTCATGTACCCCCTGGAAATGTGTATGTAACTGGCGTACCCCTTGTATAGATAGATAAAACTATAGTTATAGTGTAACAATTGGAATAAAATAAAACATATATATCAGTGGTTCTCAACCTTTTATGCTTCACGTACCCCCTGGAAATGTGTAACTGGCGTACCCTTGTATAGATAGATAAAATCATAGTTGAAGTATAACAATGGGAATAAAATAAAACACATATATCAGTGGTTCTCAAACTTTTATGCTTCACGTACCCCCTGGAAATGTGTAGGTAACTGGCGTACCCCTTGTATAGATAGATAAAACTATAGTTATAGTATAACAATTGGAATAAAATAAAACATATATATCAGTGGTTCTCAATCTTTTATGCTTCACGTACCCCCTGGAAATGTGTAACTGGCGTACCCTTGTATAGATAGATAAAATCATAGTTGAAGTATAACAATGGGAATAAAATATAACACATATATCAGTGGTTCTCAACCTTTTATGCTTCATGTACCCCCTGGAAATGTGTATGTAACTGGCGTACCCCTTGTATAGATAGATAAAACTATAGTTATAGTATAACAATGGGAATAAAATAAAACACATATATCAGTGGTTCTCAACCTTTTATGCTTCACGTACCCACAGGAAATGTGTATGTAACTGGCGTACCCTTGTATAGATAGATAAAATCATAGTTGAAGTGTAACAATGGGAATAAAATAAAACACATATATCAGTGGTTCTGAACCTTTTATGCTTCACGTACCCCCCTGGAAATGTGTAGGTAACTGGCGTACCCCTTGTATAGATAGATAAAACTATAGTTATAGTATAACAATTGGAATAAAATAAAACATATATATCAGTGGTTCTCAACCTTTTATGCTTCACGTACCCCCTGGAAATGTGTAACTGGCGTACCCTTGTATAGATAGATAAAATCATAGTTGAAGTATAACAATGGGAATAAAATAAAACACATATATCAGTGGTTCTCAACCTTTTATGCTTCACGTACCCCCCTGGAAATGTGTAGGTAACTGGCGTACCCCTTGTATAGATAGATAAAACTATAGTTATAGTATAACAATTGGAATAAAATAAAACATATATATCAGTGGTTCTCAACCTTTTATGCTTCACGTACCCCCTGGAAATGTGTAACTGGCGTACCCTTGTATAGATAGATAAAATCATAGTTGAAGTATAACAATGGGAATAAAATAAAACACATATATCAGTGGTTCTCAACCTTTTATGCTTCATGTACCCCCTGGAAATGTGTATGTAACTGGCGTACCCCTTGTATAGATAGATAAAACTATAGTTATAGTATAACAATGGGAATAAAATAAAACACATATATCAATGGTTCTCAACCTTTTATGCTTCACGTACCCACTGGAAATGTGTAGGTAACTGGCGTACCCTTGTATAGATAGATAAAATCATAGTTGAAGTATAACAATGGGAATAAAATAAAACACATATATCAGTGGTTCTCAACCTTTTATGCTTCATGTACCCCCTGGAAATGTGTATGTAACTGGCGTACCCCTTGTATAGATAGATAAAACTATAGTTATAGTATAACAATGGGAATAAAACACATATATCAGTGGTTCTCAACCTTTTATGCTTCACGTACCCACTGGAAATGTGTAGGTAACTGGCGTACCCTTGTATAGATAGATAAAATCATAGTTGAAGTATAACAATGGGAATAAAATAAACACATATATCAGTGGTTCTCAACCTTTTATGCTTCACGTACCCACTGGAAATGTGTATGTAACTGGCGTACCCTTGTATAGACAGATAAAATCATAGTTGAAGTATAACAATGGGAATAAAATAAAACACATATATCAGTGGTTCTCAACCTTTTATGCTTCACGTACCCCCCTGGAAATGTGTAGGTAACTGGCGTACCTCTTGTATAGATAGATAAAACTATAGTTATAGTATAACAATTGGAATAAAATAAAACATATATATCAGTGGTTCTCAACCTTTTATGCTTCACGTACCCCCTGGAAATGTGTAACTGGCGTACCCTTGTATAGATAGATAAAATCATAGTTGAAGTATAACAATGGGAATAAAATAAAACACATATATCAGTGGTTCTCAACCTTTTATGCTTCACGTACCCCCCTGGAAATGTGTAGGTAACTGGCGTACCCCTTGTATAGATAGATAAAACTATAGTTATAGTATAACAATTGGAATAAAATAAAACATATATATCAGTGGTTCTCAATCTTTTATGCTTCACGTACCCCCTGGAGATGTGTAACTGGCGTACCCTTGTATAGATAGATAAAATCATAGTTGAAGTATAACAATGGGAATAAAATAAAACACATATATCAGTGGTTCTCAAACTTTTATGCTTCATGTACCCCCTGGAAATGTGTATGTAACTGGCGTACCCCTTGTATAGATAGATAAAACTATAGTTATAGTATAACAATGGGAATAAAATAAAACACATATATCAGTGGTTCTCAACCTTTTATGCTTCACGTACCCACTGGAAATGTGTAGGTAACTGGCGTACCCTTGTATAGATAGATAAAATCATAGTTGAAGTATAACAATGGGAATAAAATAAAACACATATATCAGTGGTTCTCAACCTTTTATGCTTCATGTACCCCCTGGAAATGTGTATGTAACTGGCGTACCCCTTGTATAGATAGATAAAACTATAGTTATAGTATAACAATGGGAATAAAATAAAACACATATATCAGTGGTTCTCAACCTTTTATGCTTCACGTATCCATTGGAAATGTGTAGGTAACTGACGTACCCTTGTATAGATAGATAAAATCATAGTTGAAGTATAACAATGGGAATAAAATAAAACACATATATCAGTGGTTCTCAACCTTTTATGCTTCACGTACCCACTGGAAATGTGTATGTAACTGGCGTACCCTTGTATAGATAGATAAAATCATAGTTGAAGTATAACAATGGGAATAAAATAAAACACATATATCAGTGGTTCTCAACCTTTTATGATTCACGTACCCCCCTGGAAATGTGTATGTAACTGGCGTACCCCTTGTATAGATAGATAAAACTATAGTTATAGTATAACAATTGGAATAAAATAAAACATATATATCAGTGGTTCTCAATCTTTTATGCTTCACGTACCCCCTGGAAATGTGTAACTGGCGTACCCTTGTATAGATAGATAAAATCATAGTTGAAGTATAACAATGGGAATAAAATAAAACACATATATCAGTGGTTCTCAACCTTTTATGCTTCATGTACCCCCTGGAAATGTGTATGTAACTGGCGTACCCCTTGTATAGATAGATAAAACTATAGTTATAGTATAACAATGGGAATAAAATAAAACACATATATCAGTGGTTCTCAACCTTTTATGCTTCACGTACCCACTGGAAATGTGTAGGTAACTGGCGTACCCTTGTATAGATAGATAAAATCATAGTTGAAGTATAACAATGGGAATAAAATAAAACACATATATCAGTGGTTCTCAACCTTTTATGCTTCACGTACCCCCCTAGAAATGTGTAGGTAACTGGCGTACCCCTTGTATAGATATATAAAACTATAGTTATAGTATAACAATTGGAATAAAATAAAACATATATATCAGTGGTTCTCAATCTTTTATGCTTCACGTACCCCCTGGAAATGTGTAACTGGCGTACCCTTGTATAGATAGATAAAACCATACTTGAAGTATAACAATGGGTATAAAATAAAACACATATATCAGTGGTTCTCAACCTTTTATGCTTCATGTAACCCCTGGAAATGTGTATGTAACTGGCGTACCCCTTGTATAGATAGATAAAACTATAGTTATAGTATAACAATGGGAATAAAATAAAACACATATATCAGTGGTTCTCAACCTTTTATGCTTCACGTACCCCCTGGAAATGTGTAACTGGCGTACCCTTGTATAGATAGATAAAATCATAGTTGAAGTATAACAATGGGAATAAAATAAAACACATATATCAGTGGTTCTCAACCTTTTATGCTTCATGTACCCCCTGGAAATGTGTATGTAACTGGCGTACCCCTTGTATAGATAGGTAAAACTATAGTTATAGTATAACAATGGGAATAAAATAAAACACATATATCAGTGGTTCTCAACCTTTTATGCTTCACGTACCAACTGGAAATGTGTATGTAACTGGCGTACCCTTGTATAGATATATAAAATCATAGTTGAAGTATAACAATGGGAATAAAATAAAACACATATATCAGTGGTTCTCAACCTTTTATGCTTCACGTACCCCCCTGGAAATGTGTAGGTAACTGGCGTACCCCTTGTATAGATAGATAAAACTATAGTTATAGTATAACAATTGGAATAAAATAAAACATATATATCAGTGGTTCTCAACCTTTTATGCTTCACGTACCCCCTGGAAATGTGTAACTGGCGTACCCTTGTATAGATAGATAAAATCATAGTTGAAGTATAACAATGGGAATAAAATAAAACACATATATCAGTGGTTCTCAACCTTTTATGCTTCACGTACCCCCCTGGAAATGTGTAGGTAACTGGCGTACCCCTTGTATAGATAGATAAAACTATAGTTATAGTATAACAATTGGAATAAAATAAAACATATATATCAGTGGTTCTCAATCTTTTATGCTTCACGTACCCCCTGGAAATGTGTAACTGGCGTACCCTTGTATAGATAGATAAAATCATAGTTGAAGTATAACAATGGGAATAAAATAAAACACATATATCAGTGGTTCTCAACCTTTTATGCTTCATGTACCCCCTGGAAATGTGTATGTAACTGGCGTACCCCTTGTATAGATAGATAAAACTATAGTTATAGTATAACAATGGGAATAAAATAAAACACATATATCAGTGGTTCTCAACCTTTTATGCTTCACGTACCCACTGGAAATGTGTAGGTAACTGGCGTACCCTTGTATAGGTAGATAAAATCATAGTTGAAGTATAACAATGGGAATAAAATAAAACACATATATCAGTGGTTCTCAACCTTTTATGCTTCACGTACCCACTGGAAATGTGTATGTAACTGGCGTACCCTTGTATAGATAGATAAAATCATAGTTGAAGTATAACAATGGGAATAAAATAAAACACATATATCAGTGGTTCTCAAAGTTTTATGCTTCACGTACCCCCCTGGAAATGTGTATGTAACTGGCGTACCCCTTGTATAGATAGATAAAACTATAGTTATAGTATAACAATTGGAATAAAATAAAACATATATATCAGTGGTTCTCAATCTTTCATGCTTCACGTACCCCCTGGAAATGTGTAATTGGCGTACCCTTGTATAGATAGATAAAATCATAGTTGAAGTATAACAATGGGAATAAAATAAAACACATATATCAGTGGTTCTCAACCTTTTATGCTTCACGTACCCCCCTGGAAATGTGTAGGTAACTGGCGTACCCCTTGTATAGATAGATAAAACTATAGTTATATTATAACAATTGGAATAAAATAAAACATATATATCAATGTTTCTCAACCTTTTATGCTTCATGTACCCCCTGGAAATGTGTATGTAACTGGCGTACCCCTTGTATAGATAGATAAAACTATAGTTATAGTATAACAATGGGAATAAAATAAAACACATATATCAGTGGTTCTCAACCTTTTATGCTTCACGTACCCACTGGAAATGTGTAGGTAACTGGCGTACCCTTGTATAGATAGATAAAATCATAGTTGAAGTATAACAATGGGAATAAAATAAAACACATATATCAGTGGTTCTCAACCTTTTATGCTTCATGTACCCCCTGGAAATGTGTATGTAACTGGCGTACCCCTTGTATAGATAGATAAAACTATAGTTATAGTATAACAATGGGAATAAAATAAAACACATATATCAGTGGTTCTCAACCTTTTATGCTTCACGTACCCCCTGGAAATGTGTAACTGGCGTACCCTTGTATAGATAGATAAAATCATAGTTGAAGTATAACAATGGGAATAAAATAAAACACATATATCAGTGGTTCTCAACCTTTTATGCTTCACGTACCCCCCTGGAAATGTGTAGGTAGCTGGCGTACCCCTTGTATAGATAGATAAAACTATAGTTATAGTATAACAATTGGAATAAAATAAAACATATATATCAGTGGTTCTCAATCTTTTATGCTTCACGTACCCCCTGGAAATGTGTAACTGGCGTACCCTTGTATAGATAGATAAAATCATAGTTGAAGTATAACAATGGGAATAAAATAAAACACATATATCAGTGGTTCTCAACCTTTTATGCTTCATGTACTCCCTGGAAATGTGTAGGTAACTGGCGTACGCCTTGTATAGATAGATAAAACTATAGTTATAGTATAACAATTGGAATAGAATAAAACATATATATCAGTGGTTCTCAATCTTTTATGCTTCACGTACCCCCTGGAAATGTGTATGTAACTGGCGTACCCCTTGTACAGATAGATAAAACTATAGTTATAGTATAACAATGGGAATAAAATAAAACATATATATCAGTGGTTCTCAATCTTTTATGCTTCACGTACCCCCTGGAAATGTGTATGTAACTGGCGTACCCCTTGTATAGATAGATAAAACTATAGTTATAGTATAACAATGGGAATAAAATAAAACATATATATCAGTGGTTCTCAACCTTTTATGCTTCACGTACCCCCTGGAAATGTGTATGTAACTGGCGTACCCCTTGTACAGATAGATAAAACTATAGTTATAGTATAACAATGGGAATAAAATAAAACATATATATCAGTGGTTCTCAATCTTTTATGTTTCACGTACCCCCTGGAAATGTGTATGTAACTGGCGTACCCCTTATATAGATAGATAAAACTATAGTTATAGTATAACAATGGGAATAAAATAAAACATATATATCAGTGGTTCTCAACCTTTTATGCTTCACGTACCCCCTGGAAATGTGTCTGTAACTGGCGTACCCCTTGTATAGATAGATAAAACTATAGTTATAGTATAACAATGGGAATAAAATAAAACATATATATCAGTGGTTCTCAATCTTTTATGCTTCACGTACCCCCTGGAAATGTGTATGTAACTGGCGTACCCCTTATATAGATAGATAAAACTATAGTTATAGTATAACAATGGGAATAAAATAAAACATATATATCAGTTGTTCTCAACCTTTTATGCTTCACGTACCCCCTGGAAATGTGTATGTAACTGGCGTACCCCTTGTACAGATAGATAAAACTATAGTTATAGTATAACAATGGGAATAAAATAAAACATATATATCAGTGGTTCTCAATCTTTTATGCTTCACGTACCCCCTGGAAATGTGTATGTAACTGGCGTACCCCTTATATAGATAGATAAAACTATAGTTATAGTATAACAATGGGAATAAAATAAAACATATATATCAGTGGTTCTCAACCTTTTATGCTTCACGTACCCCCTGGAAATGTGTATGTAACTGGCGTACCCCTTGTACAGATAGATAAAACTATAGTTATAGTATAACAATGGGAATAAAATAAAACATATATATCAGTGGTTCTCAATCTTTTATGCTTCACGTACCCCCTGGAAATGTGTATGTAACTGGCGTACCCCTTATATAGATAGATAAAACTATAGTTATAGTATAACAATGGGAATAAAATAAAACATATATATCAGTGGTTCTCAACCTTTTATGCTTCACGTACCCCCTGGAAATGTGTCTGTAACTGGCGTACCCCTTGTATAGATAGATAAAACTATAGTTATAGTATAACAATGGGAATAAAATAAAACATATATATCAGTGGTTCTCAATCTTTTATGCTTCACGTACCCCCTGGAAATGTGTATGTAACTGGCGTACCCCTTATATAGATAGATAAAACTATAGTTATAGTATAACAATGGGAATAAAATAAAACATATATATCAGTGGTTCTCAACCTTTTATGCTTCACGTACCCCCTGGAAATGTGTATGTAACTGGCGTACCCCTTGTACAGATAGATAAAACTATAGTTATAGTATAACAATGGGAATAAAATAAAACATATATATCAGTGGTTCTCAATCTTTTATGCTTCACGTACCCCCTGGAAATGTGTATGTAACTGGCGTACCCCTTATATAGATAGATAAAACTATAGTTATAGTATAACAATGGGAATAAAATAAAACATATATATCAGTGGTTCTCAACCTTTTATGCTTCACGTACCCCCTGGAAATGTGTATGTAACTGGCGTACCCCTTGTACAGATAGATAAAACTATAGTTATAGTATAACAATGGGAATAAAATAAAACACATATATCAGTGGTTCTCAACCTTTTATGCTTCACGTACCCCCTGGAAATGTGTATGTAACTGGCGTACCCCTTGTATAGATAGATAAAACTATAGTTATAGTATAACAATGGGAATAAAATAAAACATATATATCAGTGGTTCTCGACCTTTTATCCTTCACGTACCCCCTGGAAATGTGTATGTAACTGGCGTACCCTTTGTATAGATAGATAAACTATAGTTATATTATAACAATGGGAATAAAATAAAACATATTTATATATAGCATATATCTAGCGACTTTTAAGCACTGACTTCGTGCTGCTAAAATATAATTACTAATAATAATATAAATCTGTAATACTATATAATAACGACAAAGAAAATAAAAATTAGGTTTTACCTTCTGACACATCTTGTTTATGCAAGCCATTATTTTAGTTGGCCCACCTACAAATAAAAAGAACTTTTATCCACATTTTGGTGATGAAAAATGAAAGAAATAAAATTAAATAAATAGTAACAAAAATTTCTTGAGTTAAATATATATTTTTAACAATATAAAATCTCGTAATATAATCTGCGAACAGTGCATGTTTAACAAGAGCTTACTTGAATATTTCTTAATAACGGCGTTTATGTTTTACGACAGAGTGTAAAAAAGAAGTTTTTAAAGGAGAAGGAGTTTCGCTTCCCCAAGAAACGAAACATTTTAGCTCATTTTTTTACGAACGTGTAGAAGATATTCCACAAATATCCATGTATTGGTTGTCCAGTATCTGATGAAATAATGATTTTTCCCGTCAAGTTTTTATGTTAATGAGCCGTTTAGTAGGTTAAGCAGGTGATGAGCAAGAACTGGGGAGCTTTCGTCTCGACTGGTGGAAAATGTAAAATATGTCTCGAACAAATCAACTCTGTACAGTCGCTCAAAAAAGTATCCGAACGCCATGGTTGATTACAGAATTCAGGAGAAATATCTGGAGCGTGTACAGCAACTGTACACGCTCCAGTTACCGTTCACAGCAAACTGGAGTGTGTACAGTTACTGCACACGCTTCAGTTTGCTGTGAACGGTAACTGCACACGCTCAACATTTCCGTGAGTGAGCCCACACGATCTAGTATCAAAATAATATGATCACCTACAGTCGCTCAAAAAAGTATCCGAACACTATGGTCGATTGCAGAATTCAGAAAAAATATCTGGCAAAGAATTTTTTTTTTGAATTCTATAATCAACCATTGCGTTCGGATACTATTTGAGCGACTATACAACAGCTCATAAGATTATAAATATAACTTGAGAAATAACCGGCAAGGAACAAAACCAACTCAAATATCAATGAAAGAGAAATACACATCTTCCGCTATATACAGTTACATCTCATTCAACGTAATATTGGATAGCGTTCCCGCTCTCTCTCGATCTTAGATGGCGCCACAAGCGGCATGGTCGTCAAGATTTTTTCGTCACATTAGCGAATAAATAAGAGAGCCGATGCTACTCTAGTGGTTCATCGACATCCTCAGTGGAGGTATTATAACAGCAGGTAACATTCAAATCTTTAATGTTCGTGTGACATTTTGCCGTAAGAAACCTTTCATTAATGCATTCATATCCTAGAAGAGCATCACTAGCGTGTCTGCTGAGAAGCAGACTCACGCCTTGGTGATGCTTATTATCTTCCTTCCCCGAAAAGAGAAATTTATGATCATTTTAAGAACCAGACCATTATCTGTCTTGCAATCTATCTGGTTTCTTGAAATATAAAACTAAATACCCCCTCAAGCAGCTGCTTGTCACAGAGGTCTGACAGGAGCCTGCCAGTTTATATGCCACAGTAGAAGGTCTGAGAGGACAGCAGGACCTCAGCGGATCTGGTTCCTTGCAAGCCGAGAATACTTGAATTTTAAGGGTGGAATTATTGTGTGAGGATCTCAAAGTGTTATAATCAAATATTATTGTCATTATTTATTATTTATAAATAGAATTCAACAACAGGTCTCGATGACGCAATCGAGGGTGGAAAATATGAAGTTGGGGGAGACGTATTCCCAATGAAATATAACACTACAAGTCTTTAAAATTTTATTGAAAAATGCTTGAATTATAAATGAGTTTAATAATGCCTCTCTTATCCTTACTGCCATTCTGAAAGCAAGGGGGGAGCAAGTTCCCTCCCTACTTTCGGAATTGTTTATTGTAATAATTGTTATATATGTTTTTGTTCAGTAATAATAACAATAATTTAAAGAAAACTGGAAACTGGATTCTGGAAAACTGAAAATCGAAAACAGGAAGAGGCAGCACCGAAAGATTTCCTGCATTTTTAGTGTGCATTTTCAATATTCCTTTTAAAGATCAATATTCCTTCAGCGGTTCCTTCGTTTCGGAAACAATAATTGAAAGATGTGATGGCTGTCGAAAACAGGAAGATGCATCACCGAAAGATTGCCTTTTTAAGTCTGCATTTTCAATATTCCTTTTAACGATCAATATTCCTTTCAGCGGTTCCTTCGTTTCGGACATCCGCAATCGTTGTGTAAAGGGGAGTCAAATTAAAAGCACTCTTAAAAAGACTCCTTTTCGAAAAATGTGACCCACGTTAAAAGTTCAATATATCACTAAGAGCTTTTTTTTTATATATATATCTCTGTTTTCAGCAATCCTCGCTTTCAATTTAAAGACCTGCGAAAAGACGAACATTAAAACTTCAGCAATTCCAGTTAAAAAAATATTATTCTGAAAAGTGAATAAAAACGCGATAAAGTAAAAACAATCATTGCCATATTCAACTGCATCAAGATGAGTAAGAAACCCATTTCTAGCACGTGATCATTGATTACCGACGAATCTTTTTCGAAAAGAGGGACCTTTAAATGCGTATTATCATAAATCTGGCGAAGGATGGATTAAGCAATTCTGGAATTTAAAATTTTAGCCCCCCCCCATCTCATGTTATCAGAAATGAAACATAAAAAAGCGAGTGAATAAATAACACCACCGATTTTTTATCTCCTTTCTTTAAGCATAATAGTGTTGATAAAAATTTGAAAATTTTCACATCTTCAAAAATTTATTAATTATACTTATAATAAGGCTAGTTATTAGTAAGAAAGGGGGCCCCCTCCCTTGTTCTTAGGGCGTGGTGCTCGGGACCCCTTGAACCCTTTCTTAATCCGGCCGTGATTCAGGTACACCCCAAAAGAAAATATATGCTTCAAATATTATTTCCAGTGGTGAAATGCAATCCGACCGAGTACAGTCGCTCAAAAAAGTATCCGAACACTATGGTTCATTACAGAATTCATAAAAAATATCTGGCAACGATTTTTTTAGAAATTAGTGATCTGGCAACCTTCGTGTTCTGGCAACCAACACGAAGGTTACCAGATCACTAATTTCTAAAAAAATCGTTGCCAGATATTTTTTTTATGAATTCTGTAATCAACCATAGTGTTCGTATACTTTTTTGAGCGACTGTCGATGGTCGTATTATTTTTATACTAGATCGTGTGGGCTCACTCACGGAAATATTGAGCGTGTGCAGTTACCGTTCACAGCAAACTGCAGCGTGTGCAGTAACTGCACACACTCCAGTTTGCTGTGAACGGTAACTGGAGCGTGTACAGTTGCTGTACACGCTCCAATATTTTTTCTGAATTCTGTAATCACGTGACACGAAGGTTGCCAGATCACTAATCTCTAAAAAACTCGTTGCCAGATATTTTTTCTGAATTCTGTAATTAACCATAGTGTTCGCATACTTTTTTGATCGACTGTAGGTGGTCATATTATTTTGATACTAGATCGTGTAGGCTCACTCACGGAAATATTGAGCGTGTGCAGTTACCGTTCAAGGCAAACTGGAGCGTGTGCAGTAACTGCACACACTCCAGTTTGCTGTGAACGGTAACAGTTGCTGTACACGCTCCAATATTTTTCCTGAATTCTGTAATCACGTGACACGAAGGTTGCCAGATCACTAATTTCTAAAAATATCGTTGCCAGATATTTTGTTATGAATTCTGTAATCAACCATAGCGTTCGGATACTTTTTTGAGCTACTGTACAGCTTCCCAATCCATAGTGCTCCGCGCGCCCAGATATCAAAACATAGTACTACACTCAGATGTATCGATAACATTATCACCTACTTGTTTTCTGACAAACTTCGCTTTGGAAACAGCTTGAATAAATTTCAGATGTCTCTGCAGATCTCGTTTCGAAAAAGAGAGGGAAAAAGTTGATGGCGATGCACAGCGTCTGCTTCAAGTAATGCATTTCTCTCGAGCTGACTTCTTCTGTCTGACACCTGCGGAGAATCGAAGCGAAGGGGACTTTTACAATCTTGCGCGTGCTCTTTGGGAGCATTTCTCTTTATATACACGTGCAAAGGGACTTATTCATTTCCTCTTGCGAAAAGTCTTTGCGACATCTAGGAAAAAAGGTCGCGTGGAAACAGTATTGTTGAGCATTGGGAGGAAAACCGACATTCGAACAATGATTTATGTAAATGTTTTTCGTTTCTTTGCTCTTTGTGTTATTTAGACAGCTGACGATGCTTTCATCAAAATGATTCTCTCTCATCCCTTCAGTCAACCAAAACACAAAACCCGAAAAGTTAATGAAACGAAATAATGTCTCGCCACGCTACGGAGGGCGTTCTAAACGTTCTTGGCACGTGTCTCAAGATTTGCATTCGTTCTTCCGAAGTTAAAGAGCTACGACTTGTTTGAAAGCCCCTCTGAACTTGTCTCTGTTGCGTGTTAAAAACAAAGGTCGTATCACCGTATCATCGCAGGCGGAACTTAAAGTTCGGTGTTCTATTTTGTTGCGATCTTAAGCCACCACGGCAATTCCCGATTCCGCCTTACGACACTACCAGTTATGAAAAGCCGTGCCTATCTAGAGCCGGGGGCAGGAATGCGCCATGTAGACGCACCTCAACCTCGACCTCACATGGCAGCAATCCTACAAAAGGAAAGCTAACCACCGGAAGAAACCTATTATTTAATCTGTTCCCCGGCGGGGCGGTGGTGGCTCAGTCGGTAGCGCGCCAGGCTCGTAATCTGTAGTTCCCAGGTTCGAGTCCCAGCTGGGTCAGCGTTGAGATTTATCTCCGCAAAATTCCCCACCTTGCCCACGGTCAGTAGGGGACACCGATGGACTTGGAAAAGGCCGCTGTCCGTCGGATGGGACGTTAAACCGTGGCCCCGTGTGCGGGAGAGCCATACCCTGTGCACGTTAAAGAACACGCTGGATGGCCTTGACGGGAGGCTACCATCTGCCTCCCAACAGCTGTTCCAGTGGGTCCCCTCCCCCAACCTTCTCTGAGCCTTCGGGGTCCTTGCGACCTGGCCATTTAGCCCATGGTGTGCAAAAAAGTGCCGCTCAGAGGTAAAACAACCCAATCTGTTCCCCGGTTAGCCGTGAACAAGGATATGTAGATCCAAGTTCGCTCGGCACCCGGGATGGAGACTCTTAGTAAGGCCCAGACTTTTAATACGGCTCGTACCTACTAGGCAGGCTCAAACCGTTCGGCAGAGCCCTTGAACTTGCTCACACAGAGCACCTGAGGTTGAGGCCTAAGACACCGTCACCGTCCAACCGGTCGGCGATGTCGTCGGCCTCGGCTGGTCTTGGCTATGTTCCACCGGGGGACCATTCCGGTCGGCACAGCCTTCGACCGGGTTGCTGGGCCCGAAGCCCCCCCACCACGCCAAGGTGGTCCCCTATCAGGGGGGGGGGGGGGGTAAAGTTCGGTGTGCAGAATATGAGCATGGTTGCTATGGAGTCTACTAAAGACGGGGAAAGATTTTACATTTTCACAAAGATGCAGTTTTGGGACGACGCTGGAAAAATTCATGCCGATTTATAACAGATATTATGCGTGGTGTTCATGCCTATTCATATGGCTCTGTTACGAGACGGATGCACAAATTCAGATAAAGACGGCAGTGCTTCGAAGACCTCCCTCGTGCAAGAAGACCGGAGGAACATGAACGAGAGAACCATCGGTGATGATCGTGAACTCATCAAGGAAAACTCGCACATCATCATTCGGGTAATAAGTTTAGATTGCAGTGCATCGATTGCAGTGTGGAAACAATCATTCATTAACATTTAAAGTTTGGAGAGATCTCTTCCAAATGGGAACCACAAAAACTAACAGAACAGCCAAAAAGGACTAGAGTCGACTCGTGCTAGCAGATGTTGGCAATGTTTGAACCTAGTGACCCCAAACGGTTAACAACAAGACTTTTGCTCGAGGGATAATATTCTCAGTGTTTTTCAGTTCCCAAGGAGTGGTAGCCATGAACACGTGACCTGAAATAATGACTGTAAATGGTCAATACTACTCTAACATGGGGCGGGGGTGGCTCAGTCGGTAGCGCGCCAGGCTCTTAATCTGTAGTTCCCAGGTTCGAGTCCCAGCTGGGTCAGCGTTGAGATTTATCTCCGCAAAATTCCCCGCCCTGCCCACGGTCAGTAGGGGACACCGATTGGAAAGGCCTGCCGTCCGTCGGATGGGACGTTAAGCCGTGGCCCCATGTGCGGGAGAGCCATACCCTGTGCACGTTAAAGAACACGCTGGATGGCCTTGACGGGAGACTACCATCTGTCTCCCAACAGCTATTCCAGTGGGTCCCCTCCCCCAACCTTCTCTGAGCCTTCTGGGTCCTTGTGACCTGGCCATTTAGCCCTTAGTGTGCAAAAAGTGCCGCTCAGAGGTAAAACAACCCAACATTGTTTTTCCCAAAATGCTTCAGGAGATGAAGGAGCAGCGTCCAACATCTTCCGTGTCGTGGGTTCTCCTTCCTGACAAGTGTGACAGTGCTCACAAAACTCAGCAAGTTACGGCGTACCTGGAGCAAGAAACCATCAAGCATAATCACCCTATCTTGCACCACTATGAGATTTTTGGTTGTTTCCAAAAATTGGAAAGGAACTTGCTGGGAAGCCCCTTTCCAAGGCTACAAGACCTGGCAAAAGGCTTTCATTCAGAGAATCCCCCAACAGCAGTTCCCACCAAGCGTTGCAGAATAGGCGTACGCGTCTGCAACTTTACATAAATTGTGGAGGGGCGAATTTTAAGAAACAATAAAAGTTTAGTTGAGGTAAGTGCAATTCTGCAGATGCATATCTTTTTCACACAATTCTGCAGATTTTCACACAATTCTGCAGATGCAAGAATTGTGTGAAAGTTACTCGTAATAAGATTGTTGAGTTGTTTTACCTCTGAGCGGCACTTTTTTGCACACCATGGGATAAATGGCTAGGTCACAAGGACCCCGAAGGCTCAGAGAAGGTTGGAGGAGGGGACCCACTGGAACAGCTATTGGGAGACAGATGGTAACATCCCTTCAAGGCCATCCAGTGTACAGGTATGCACAGGGTATGGCTCTCCCGTACACGGGTCCACGGCTTAACATCCCATCCCACGGACGGTGGCCTTTCCAAGCCCATTGGTATCCCCTACTGACCGTGGGAAGGACGGGGAGTTTTGCGGAGGTAAATCTCAACCCTGACCCAGATGGGACTCGAATCTGAGAACTAGCAGATTACGAGCCCGGCGCGCTACCGACTGAGCCAGCCCCGCCCAAAAATATCAGGAGGAGTAATTGTGTCACATTAAATAAGGATGGGAAGTGAGCCAGATTTTAAAACTGTTGACTTTGTGGAATTGCGTATCCGTAAAAGCTTTCAATTACGAACTTGGCCTTGTTGCAATTTATAGAGCTCGTGAAATCGGTAAATCAGAAATTATTGATGAACTAGGAACGTGGCTGAACTGCGTTGAACGAAATAGCATGATAAAGATTTTAATTTGGATTTATTATCTGATGATCTATACAAAATCAATTTTTTACAAATGACAAATTCAAATGGTTTCCATTCCTGTCATGCTTCTGTTGCTAGGGAAACTACTAAAACTTGTCTACATCATCTTTACATTAGAAATTTTAGGTTAGACACTGTAACAACATACACAGTCGTGTCAGAATAATATGACCACCTACCATTCATATACTATGGTAGGTGGTCATATTATTCTGATACGACTGTGTATACGACTGATACGACTGTAGCCCCCTCGTACTAGGAATAAGCTAAGCTGCAGTTATTATCGTGATTTCAGAACGGTACCTTACTAGTTATAGAATCTTTAGACGTTTTTCCCAATTAATCGAGGCTCGTAATCTGTAGTTCCCAGGTTCGAGTCCCAGCTGGGTCAGCGTTGAGATTTATCTCCGCAAAATTCCCCGCCCTGTCCATGGTCAGTAGGGGACACCGATGGACTTGGAAAGGCCGCCGTCCGTCGGATGGGACGTTAAGCCGTGGCCCCGTGTGCGGGAGAGCCATACCCTGTGCACGTTAAAGAACACGCTGGATGGCCTTGACGGGAGGATACCATCTGTCTCCCAACAGCTGTTCCAGTGGGTCCCCTCCCCCAACCTTCTCTGAGCCTTCGGGGTCCATGTGACCTGGCCATTTAGCCCATGGTGTGCAAAAGAGTGCCGCTCAGAGGTAAAACAACCCAACCCAACTGAATAAGGTTTAAAATTACGACCCACGAGGAAGAGATGTTTTTTGCAATGCACGATCAACGTCCGATTTCGTTTTCGTTTGCTCACCGAAGTGAAGTGATGACACTCGATCAATACTCTAGCACGAGAAGTCGGGGATAAATAACATCGGGAATGGAAAACGAAAACAATTGAGTTGACTTTAGAGATGAGGAAGAGGAAGATGAGGATAACCTTTCGAGGAAAAATATTACCCATCGTTCATCATTCAGAGATATCTGCAAGCGCTTGTTGATTTATGGCAAACAATAATCATGACCAATCGTGCTTGTGAATGGGATGCGAATCTTGCGTGAATTTATGCAGCGCACGCGTTGTTGAACCAGTTCATCAAATAGAAATACGAAACCCTAAGTTGATCTTTTTCTCTTTCTTTAGAGAAAGGTTTCGTTTCAAAGCTTTAACTTTCGATGTCGTGATTTTAATAAGAATCTTTAATACTTGCTATATGACCCACTTCACCAGTGGCTTAGAATAAGGGATAACTGGATAACTATGAGATTGCGCAGTTCACACTTCCACAATTCTCATTTAAATAAATAAATAAATACCCCCTCAAGCAGCTGCTTGCCACAGAGGTCTGACAAGAGCCTGTCAGTTTATATGCCACAGTAGAAGGTCTGTGAGGATGGCAGGACTTCAGCAGAAAAACGAGACAAACGTCCATGCCTTAGCCGGGGCTCGAACCCAGGTCCCTTAGATCAGTAGCCAAGCGTGTTAACCACTCGGCCACGGGACGGCTCAATTCTCATTTACAATCGCTCAAATAAATATCCGAAAAAATATCTGGCAACCTTTCGTGTCACGTGACACGAAGGTTGCCAGATCACTAATTTCTCAAAATAATCGTTGCCAGATATTTTTTCTGAATTCTGTAATCGACCATAGTGTTGGGGATATTTTTTTGAGCGACTGTACATTGAAATAAGAAATGAATGAAAAATATTTTTTTCAGAAATTTTTACTATTGTTGAAGTCTATTTCTACAGTTAATCTGTGTATTTACTACGAATGGAAATTAATCGTTCAACTGAACAGCTGAAAGGCATCATTTTGAAATTGTTTTATGTGAGTAAGATAACTGAGAGTACTGATTGAAAAATAAATTTCCTTCAAAAGAATGATCAACGTTTCAAAATTTATTATTTTTTTCAACAGTCAAACTTTACTAATGAGGAAAATGTGAAATATTCACAGTCCAATGTAAGTAATATTTCTTTTTTTACTTTAAATTTTGTGAATACTAAAAATTTGTTTTTTTTTTTTTGGTGTCTATTCGTTATCCATCTTTTTTTTTTTGTTATAAAATTTTGACAAAACTTTAAACAAAAATGAATAATTGTCTGAAATGAGATACTAAATCTAAGATAACAAAAGCTCAGAATAAGTCTCATTAAAAGTTTAATGAAACTTCCTGGCTACAAGAGTAAAGGAATATTCTCCTCGAGTCTTGCTGGAGTCCTGGTACAGTCGCTCTAAAAAGTATCCGAACACTATGGTTGATTACAGAATTCATAAAAAATATCTGGCAACGATTTTTTTAGAAATTCGTGATCTGGTAACCTTCGTGTCATGTGATTACAGAATTCAGGAAAAATATCTGGAGCGTGTATAGGAACTGTACACGCTCCAGTTACCGTTCCCAGCAAACTGGAGCGTGTGCTCCAGTTTCCTGTGAACGGTAACTGCACACGCTCAATATTTCCGTGAGTGAGCCCACACGATCTAGTATCAAAATAATATGATCACCTACAGTCGCTCAAAAAAGTATCTGAACACCATTTTTTCTGAATTTTGTAATCAACCGTAGTGTTCGGATACTTTTTTGAGCTACTGTACTACCGTCGGCAAGAAATTTTGCTTACATTGACATGTGTCATGGTGATTCCCGAAGGTTCATGATAATTTGGCCGTGCAGTGTGTATCTAGTACAACAGGTGATTTATGTCTGTGACCAGTGATACGCCATGAAGGGTAATGTCCCACTTCCAAGTGCTCGAGGCACGACATCGCCTGTTTTCCTTTCGCTACGTCACCCACGTTCGGATTTGCTTTCGGCATCTCTGATTTCCCAAACTGAGGGTGATCAAAGGCGGTATTAGAGGGACAGCCGCAACTCCTTCACTCTAAACAAAGGGTTCGGTTGGGTTGTTTTACCTCTGAGCGGCACTTTTTTGCACACCATGGGCTAAATGGCCAGGTCACGTGGACCCCGAAGGCTCAGAGAAGGTTGGGGGAGGGGATCCACTGGAACAGCTGTTGGGAGACAGATGGTAGCCTCCCGTCAAGGCCATCCAGCGCGTTCTTTAACGCGCACAGGGTATGGCTCTCCCGCACACGGGGCCACGGCTTAACGTCCCGTCCGACGGACGGCGGCCTTTCCAAGCCCATCGGTGTCCCCTACTGACCGCGGGCAGGGCGCAGAATTTTGCGGAGATAAATCTCAACGCTGACCCAGCTGGGACTGGAACCTGGGAACTATAGATTACGAGCCTGGCGCGCTACCGACTGAGCCACCCCCGCCCCTCATTGAGTGGAGCCCACTCAAAGTCACTGAAGAGGAAATCCTCTCACAGCTCACTCCCCAAGGACTAACAGTGGTCCACCGGGCCACTGTTACTCCAACGTTACTTTCTACATGTCGTGATGGTAAATTGATACAACCCGGATATTGGTTACTACCCTCAACACGCCACGCTGGTCTACTTCCATCAAGGCAAGTTATTTGCATTTTGAAGTACGGCTGTATATACCAAAGCCTCTGCACTTCTTTCAGTGCCAGATATACGATCATGCCCGCACAGCTTGTCGGGGAAAACTCACCTGTGCTTGCTGTGGAAAAGATCACCTTGATCCTGACTGCACCACAGAAAAGGCAAGCTGTGTGAACTGCAGTAGCGACCATCCGGCATATTCCCGCGACTGTCTCAAGTGGAAGGAGGAAAAGGAGGTGCAACGCCTGAGGATAATGAATAACATATCATATGATGAGGCACGAAAGCTCGCTGCACTGCCTGGAAAGACAGCTGGCAAGATTTCTATGCCAATGCATTCATTAGAAAGTTCGTTCCAATGACTTCGGTTATGGTGCAGACTGACATCAGTGTCCCATCTACTGAATCTTTCTCACCTGATGCAAGAGACCTCCTCACGCAGTCGAAACCGATGTTGGTGTTGACTTCGACATCAACCCTGGTTTACTTTCCTGCACATCAGCCTTCCACCTCCATTGGAAGGCTTCCTCCTTCCAGTCATCAAACGGCTAGACCTTCCAAACCGAAGGAACCCCCAGTGGGGCCAAAAAAGAAAACCATCACTCCTCCACAAAGGGCAGTCACTGATCTGTGTCTCTCAGACGATTCCGAGAACATGGATATAGACCGACCTCTATTCACTAAACCGTCGTCTGCAGCGGTTGTTGAATAGGAATTCGTTTTCCCCCCCACTCTTCTAAGTCTTGAGATGGCCACACTCCTACAATGGAATTGTCGTGGATTCCAGAGGAATATTGACGACGTCAAGGCCCTTCTTGTGGCACACCAGCCCATCTGTGTGTACCTGCAGCAGACATACTTGCAGTGAATCACATATCGCAAGATCCGACAATTTTCACTGGTTCGCCAGGACCAGGACGGAGATGGTACAGCTCGTGGGATGTTGCCATCCTCGTGAGCAGCTATTCTCCATTCCAGGTCATACTCCTAACCACCAACTTAGAGGTGGTTAGTTATCCGTCTCTTCGTGGAGTTCTCCCTGACTGTATGCTCAGTATATCTTCCACCTGAGAGCATTGTCTACCAGGAAGACCTTGATGACCTCGTCTCGCAACTGCCATCCCCTTTCCTCATCATGGGGGACGTGCATGAACAGAGCCAGTGCTGACACCAATTGGAAGGGTGGGGTCCTGGAGCAGTGTCTCCTGGATCCTTCTCTCTCCCTCTTGAATACCGGTTCCAGTACGTACTTTCACTCCCCAACCCGCACATTTACTTCCATTGACCTCACCATCTGCTCCTCCTCGATCCTTCCACTCTTTACAAGGAGGTCGAGGACAACCCTTAGGTTATAGTGATCAACACCCTGTGGTGTGCACCGCCTCCAGTGGGTAGCCTTGCAGCCCTTCACATGTCTCACAGTGTAGGCTTCGAGCTCCTCTCTGAGCTCGATGACCACTCTGTCAGCCACGAGCCCATCAATGTGACAGTAGCAGAGATCACGGGCTGTATCGTAGATGCAGCTGCATCAACAATTCCTCAAAGTTTGACACAATTTCCTTGTTTTCAGAAACCGTGGTGGAATTCAGATTGCACTGCAGCTCATAAGGCTCAGAACAAGGATTAGGGGATGTTTCGGAGATATCCGACGTCCCCCAACCTTGAAGCGTTCAAGTGCGCCACAGCGAAAGCTCGTTTTGTTTGGCGCCAGAGCCAGAAGAAATCTTGGATCAAATATATACGTCTTCTATCACCCGCACGACCAGTTCTATTTCGTGTGGGATAAAGTCCAGAAGATGGGTGGGAACTAGACATTATACTCATTATCGATCCTGGAGCACAATGGACAGGCAATTACTGATCCCAAAGCAATTGCTGACACTCTGGAGGAGTCAGTTTCCTCCTTCAATTCTTCGTCTTCTTACTCCCCCGGGTTTCTGGCGCAGAAGAGCAAGGCAGAATGCTCTCCATTGTCCTTCCACTCGAATGGTTCGAGCCTTACAACAGGGGCGGGGGTGGCTCAGTCGGTAGAGCGCCAGGCTCGTAATCTGTTGTTCCCAGGTTCGAGTCCCAGCTGGGTCAGCATTGAGATTTATCTCAGCAAAAATTCCCCGTCCTGCTCACGGTCAGTAGGGGACACCGATGGGATTGGAAAGGCCGCCGTCCGTCGGATTGGACGTTAAGCCGTGGCCCCGTGTGCAGGAGAGCCATACCCTGTGGAACACGCTGGTGGACACGACGGGGGCTACCATCTGTCTCCCAACAACTGTTCCCGTGGGTACCCTCCCCCAACCTTCTCTGAGTCTTCGGGGTCCATGTGACCTGCTCATTTAGCCCATGGTCTGCAAAAAAGTGCCGCTCAGAGGTAAAACAACCCAACCAAAGCCTTACAACTGGTTTTTCACAGCAGAGGAGTTTCGCCTTGTTCTGCACTCGTCTCGTGCATCTGCTGTCAGGCCAGACAATGTCCATTATGCCAAGCTCCAACGTCTCTCACCATCGAGTAAGGATCGGCTGCTCCATCTTTTCAATGTCATTTTTCTCCATGAGCAATTTCCGGAAAAGAATACGACAGGGCTTGAAGATTTGGCATTCTTCGTGACCTCCATAGCTTTGGCTTGAAAGGTCACAGGCCGACCTTCATCTCCAACTTCTTATCGGCATGTTATTTTCGTGTCCATGTCGGCCACACTCTGTCGCAGCCGTACCCCCAAGAAGAGGGGGTGCCACAAGGCTGCGTTCTGAGTGTTACGCTTTTCGCTATCAAGATTGATTCTATTACTACACAACTTACTCCATCTGTAAGCAATGTCCTCTATGATTACGATTTTAGCATATTTTGCTGTTTTTCTACGATGAGGATCATTGAAAGACAACTGCAAATTGCCCTGAACAATCTTTCAGTTTGGGATATGGCCAATTAGTTTCGGTTCTCCCCACAGAAGACACAGAATTGCGTGATGAGCAATGTGGATTCAGAAGTCGTAAGGGATGTATTGATCAGATATTTCTATTTAGGCAGATTCTTGAGAAATGTTTAGAGTTTCAGAAACCTTCGGTTTCTAGCTTTGTTGATTTCAAAAAGGCTTTCGACTCTGTTGATCGTCATAATTTGTGGTTGATTGTGAGATCATATGGTATACCAGAGAAGTTAGTTAACATAATGAAAGCTCTCTATAATAACACTGAGTCATGTGTGAGGGTTGGTAAGTCTTGTAACAATTGGTTTAGCATTACTTCTGGTGTTCGACAAGGGTGCATTTTGTCTCCTTTTCTCTTTAGCTTGGTTATTGATTATGTTATGCGAAATTCACTTCAAGGGAAGGATTTTGGCCTTAAATGGACTGGAGATACGAAAATTTTTGATTTAGATTATGCTGATGATTTAGCCCTTTTGGCAAATGATGTTGATGAGATGAACTCTTTCATTGGAGCTGTTAATGAGACTGGTAGTAGAGTAGGTTTGGTTATAAAAAGAGAGAAAATAAAGTGATGAAAATTGGTCAGGCAGGCTGTGATTCAGTTAATCTGAATGGTTGCAGTCTTGAGCAGGTGTCACAGTTTAATTATCTTGGGAGCTATGTAACAGATAATGGTGATGTGCGGCATGAGATTAACAGACGAATAGGGATTGCTGCCGGGACTTTTAAGAATCTATGGAGAGTGTGGAGAAATAGGTGTATACACCTAAAGACTAAAATTAGACTGTATAATAGTTTGGTTCTTTCTAGGGTTAGTTATGGTAGCGAAACTTGGACACTTTGTAAACTAGATAACAGGAAACTAGATGCTTTTGATTCCAGATGCTTACGCAGTGTCTTTCAGATTCTGCGTAAGCATCAGAATTTCAGAATCTTGCAAGATTCTTATCAGCAGCTTGGGCATTAGGTGGTTCAACTTTGTAACAAATGATGAGGTTAGGCAAAGGAGTTTGCAACCTCCTTTAAGCAGCATATTGTGCACAGAGAGACTCCGTTGGTTTGGCCATGTTGCCCGTATGGATAATTATAGATTGGCAAATAGGGTTATGAACAGTATGCCTAGAGGCCTCAGAAAGAAGGGGAGACCTAGGATGCGGTGGGCAGACAATGTCAAACAGGACCTTGTAAGAATTGGTGTGCAGTGGCCAGATGCAGTAGATGTAGCTCAGGATAGACTTGCTTGGAGAACTAAATTGCACGGTCTGGGTGGACCTCCGTAGCCCAGGGCTGCTTGAGGAGGAGGGACCAGGGAGTCAACAGAAATTTGTGAAGGTACCAGAGAGTTAATAAAAAATTGTGGAAGGAAGGGACCAGAGAGTCAAGAGAAATTTGTGGGAGGAAGGGACCAGAGAGTCAAGAGGAACTTGTGGGAGGAAGGGACTAGAGAGTCAAGAGGATCTTGTGGGAGGAAGGGACCAGAGAGTCAAGAGGAACTTGTGGGAGGAAGGGACTAGAGAGTCAAGAGGAACTTGTGGGAGGGAAGGGACCATGGAATAAACTGAAACTTGTGGCAGGAAGGCTTGTAAATGGTAGCTAGGCGTAAACTGGAAGGAGAGCTGTGTACCAATCCCCAGTGATGATGCACAGAACCGGCCAGGTCTAGCACCTAATGTCCGACCCCGCCTTCTCGTGGTGCAGGCCGTTAGTACCTTTCAAGAGAGATATTCTCTTTTGGAAGGGAACGGAAGGGGAGGGCTGCCAGTTCAGTATGGCCTACTGATCTGGTCATCTATGGCCACTTTTTTCTTTTTTTTCAACCCTGCTGAGGAGTGGTCAACTTCACAGGGTCCTGGTGCTGACCATTTATACCTACTAGACTGGACTTGTTTATGGATTTGAGCTTGATTATGGATCCTGGACTTGCTGCACTGGTGGGCCTCTGTTGAGGGAGAGTCTGCTGCTGTGTTTTCTGTTTGCTTCTGGGTTGCCAGCTCTAAGTGAACAGAGGCATGGGATACCTTATATCAGCTGGTGGATAATCCTAATCAGAGGCCATCGCAGGTACCTGAACCTTACTTAGCTAGTTGGGCATCGTCAAGCCTAAACTGGAGTAATGTGTCTCAGGCAGGCCATATGGTTCTTGAAAAAGTCCACTTGAAAAGGTGGTGCCTGAAGTTCCTACCAGCATCGGTGACTTCAGCCTTTAGCGGAGGAGGAACAGGTCTTTGCCCCATGCCTGCGATCAGGGGGCTGTTTGATATTGTTGGCCCTACCAATCTCAATAAACCTAATTTCTTTAAAAATCCTACTAATCATTTTCTCTCTGCAGGAACGGGGAACGTGAGGACATTACATAGAGATTATTCTCTTGATGTCCTCATGCAGGAATTCCAGCGCTATAACCTAGATATTCTAGGCTTGCAAGAGACCAGATGGACAGGTAAAGGTGGGATACTTAAAAATAACTTTTAATTTCTCTTTACAGGGAGGGAGGATGGAAAGCATCACCAAGGCGTGGGTCTGCTGCTCAGCAGACATGCTAGTGATGCTCTTCTAGGATATGAGTGCATTAATGAAAGGTTTCTTACAGCAAAATTTCAGACAAGCATTAAAGACTTGAATGTTATCTGCTGTTATGCCCCCACTGAGGATTCTGATGAGGATGAGAAGGATAGGTTTTATAGACAACTTCAGGATATTTTGAATTCTGTCAAGAAAGGAGATATTACCCTTGTTCTTGGTGACTTCAATGCCAAAGTTGGTACCGACTCTGACCTTTGGGGAGGAGTAATAGGCCCTTTTGGTATTGGTAGCTGCAATGGCAATGGGCAACGTCTCCTACAGGTAAGTAAACTAAATGGTTTCAGAATAACTAACACATATTACAAACACCGCGACATACATAAGTATACATGGGTTTCACCTGATGGGCTGCATAAGAATATGATTGATTACATATTAATTAACAGCAAATGGACTAGTTCTGTTAGGAATACCAGGGCATATAGGGGAGCTGAAATTGGATCTGACCATTACCTTGTTAAAAGTGTCTTGCAACTTAAACTTAAAAAGTGTTGTGCTAGGGTTAAAAAATTTTCCTTTAATACTGAAGCTCTGAAAGATCCAGTTATAGCCAAAGCTTACCATGATAGGTTACTTAGACATTATGACAGTCATGGTATGTTTACTACTGAAGTTGAGGAAGAATAGGGCCATTTTAAACAGGCTTTTTTTGGAAACTAACAGTACTCTTTTAGGAAAAAAGGAGAAGAGGAGACAGAATTATTGAAGTGATAAGGCATTTGAGCTTATTTCAGAAAGAAGGAACTGCAGGAATGTCCTTAACCAGTACCCTACTAGTCCTAATAGAAAGCATTACAAAGAACTTAATAAACGTGTAAAGAATCAGTTAGCTACTGATAAGAATCTTTGGCTTGATGGCCTTGCTGACAAAGCTGAGGAAGCAGTTAGACAGCACAACAGCAGAGAGCTGTACCAGATAGTTAATGTTTTGTGTGGTAGAAAACGAACAGGTATACAGGGATTGAAGGATAAACAAGGCAAGGTTATAGAAGGTGAGGATTCTGTCATGGCTAGGTGGGCTGAGCATTTCAGTGATGTTCTAAACAATGTGGTTAGTTCTACTCCCATTGTTTGCAATGATGATAGATGCATTGTTGGCTTTAATGTTGGCCCTATAACACAATCTGAAGTTAGTTTGGCTATTTCTAAACTTAAACTTCATAAATCCCCAGGGGTGGATGAAATTACTACGGAAATGCTTAGAGCTGGGAATGTTTCTGTTACCATTTGGATGACTGAAATTTTGAATAACTTTTATGATAAAGGCATGGTTCCTAAAGATTTTACCAGAGCTATTAATATCCCTATTTTCAAAAAAGGTGATCGCAGTTCTTGTGATAACTATAGGGGTATCAGCCTACTCTCTGTTCCAGGTAAAGTTCTTTCCATGATTGTGCTTAATAGAATTAAGAATCTGGTTGACAGGCAATTGCGTGATGAGCAATGTGGATTCAGAAGTGGTAGGGGATGTGTAGATCAGATATTTTCACTTAGGCAGATTTTTGAGAAATGTTTAGAGTTTCAGAAACCTTTGGTTGCTAGCTTTGTTGATTTCAAAAAGGCTTTCGACTCTGTTGATCGTCATAATTTGTGGTTGATTGTGAGATCATATGCTATACCAGACAAGTTAGTTAACATAATGAAAGCTCTCTATAATAACACTGAGTCGTGTGAGAGTTGGTAAATCTTGTAGCAATTGGTTTAGCATTACTTCTGGTGTTCGACAAGGGTGCATTTTGTCTCCTTTTCTCTTTAGTTTGGTTGTTGATTATGTTATGCGAAATTCACTTCAAGGGAAAGATTTTGGCCTTAAATGGGCTGGAGATACGAAAATTTCTGATTTAGATTATGCTGATGATTTAGCCCTTTTGGCAAATGGTGTTGATGAGATGAACTCTTTCATTCGAACTGTTGATGAGACTGGTAGTAGAGTAGGTTAGTTTATAAACAGAGAGAAAACTAAAGTGATGAAAATTGGTCAGGCAGGTTGTGATTCAGTTAATCTGAATGGTTGCAGTCTTGAGCAGGTGTCACAGTTTAATTACCTTGGGAGCTGTGTAACTGATACTGGTGATGTGCGGCATGAGATTAACAGACGAATAGGGATTGCTGCCGGGACTTTTAAGAATCTATGGAGAGTGTGGAGAAATAGGCGTATACACCTAAAGACTAAAATTAGACTGTATAATAGTTTGGTTCTTTCTAGGGTTAGTTATGGTAGCGAAACTTGGACGCTGTGTAAGCAAGATAACAGGAAACTAGATGCTTTTGATTCTAGATGCTTACGCAGTATCTTGGGTATTGGGTGGTTTAACTTTGTAACTAATGATGAGGTTAGGCAAAGGAGTCTGCAACCTCCTTTAAGCAGCATATTGTGCAGAGAGAGACTCCGCTGGTTTGGCCATGTTGCCCGTATGGATAATTATAGATTGGCGAATAGGGTTATGAACAGTGTGCCTAGAGGCCTCAGAAGGAGGGGGAGACTAGGATGCGATGGGCAGACAATGTCAAACAGGACCTTGTTAGAATTGGTGTACAGTGGCCGGATGCAGCAGATGTAGCTCAGGACAGATATGCTTGGAGAATTAAACTGCGCGGTCTGGTTGGACCTCCGTAGCCCATGGCTGCTTGAGGATGATGATGATGATGTGGCAGGAAGGGACCAGAGAGTCAAGAGGAACTTGTGGGAGGAAGGGACCAGAGAGTCAAGAGGAACTTGTGGGAGGAAAGGTGCCAGGGAGTCAACAGAACGTTGTGATAGGGAAGGGATCATGGAGTCAACAGAACGTTGTGATAGGGAAGGGACCATGGAGTCAACAGAAAGTTGGGAGAGAGACTGAACCAGGAAGTCTGTTGAAAGTGTAAAAAATACGCTTCCTTTGCAAGGTGAGAACAGTTGTGTTAGATGAGATATTCTTTTTTGTGGGGAAGGTTCTCTTCTTGTGTAGATATTATAAAATAAAGATAATTGTCCTTCAAGTAGTAGCTTGCTTCAGGGGACTCTCAGGAGCCTGTCAGTTGACCCGCCGTAGTAGAAGGACTGTGAAGATGCAGGATGTCAGATGAAAGAAAACACGAACCTCAATGCATAACCCTGGGCTCGAACCCAGGTCCCTTTGTTCAGTAGACAAGCATGCTAACCACTCGGGTTACATATGAGAAATTTTGCGCAAATTGTGAGTTGTTAGTTGTATGAGAAGAAGACTTTTCTATGGCCATGGGATTCTTCCTGATAAACTGTGATGAAAGCTGCTTTATGACATAAAGTCGCTCAAAAAAGTATCCGAACACTATCGTTGATTACAGAATTCAGAAAAAATATCTGGCAACGAATTTTTTAGAAATTAGTGATCTGGCAACTTTCGTGTCACGTGATTACAGAATTCAGGAAAAATATCTGGAGCGTGTTCAGCAACTGTACACGCTCCAGTTACTGTTCACAGCAAACTGGAGCGTGTGCAGTTACTGCACACGCTCAATATTTCCGTGAGTGATCCCACACGATCTAGTATCAAAATAATATGACCACCTACAGTCGCTCAAAAAAGTATCTGAACACTATGGTTGATTACAGAATTCAGGAAAAATATCTGGAGCGTGTACAGCAACTGTACACGCTCCAGTTACCGTTCACAGCAAACTGGAGCGTGTGCAGTTACTGCACACGCTCCAGTTTGCTGTGAACGGTAACTGCACACGCTCAATATTTCCGTGAGTGATCCCACACGATCTAGTATCAAAATAATATGACCACTTACAGTCGCTCAAAAAAGTATCCGAACACTATGGTTGATTACAGAATTCAGAAAAAATATCTGGCAACGATTTTTTTTTTAGAAATTAGTGATCTGGCAATTTTCGTGTCACGTGACACGAAGGTTGCCAGATCACTAATTTCTAAAAAAAAAATCGTTGCCAGATATTTTTTTTGAATTATGTAATCAACCATAGTGTTCGGATACTTTTTTGAGCGACTGTACGTAATCAGAATTGAAACCTTACAGTTCTTATAATGAAATTTTCCCAGCTGACCAATCTCTGTGGTCAGTGAGAAGGAAAGAGGAAAATTTCTTTCTTTCCCTCTCAGACCTCTGTGGCAATCAGGAACTTCAGCGGTCATTATTTGAATCTCGTTTTCAAAAACGAACGAGATAATTGTTTCACTGTCGTCTGTCTGTCCGTCTGTAGAGTCATTGTTTTTTGCTAACAGAGATAAATATAAAATTATTTCTTTGTTTCTTTGTTACCTAGGTATTAACGAAATATTACGATCTAAACTTCTGAATATCTTAAAAGTGATTAATGTTCCTTTAAACGGCAGAATTGGGTTGGGTTGTTTTACCTCTGAGCGGCACTTTTTTGCACACCATGGGCTAAATGGCCAGGTCACAGGGACCCCGAAGGCACAGAGAAGGTTGGGGGAGGGGACCCACTGGAACAGCTGTTGGGAGACAGATGGTAGCCTCCCGTCAAGGCCATCCAGCGTGTTCTTTAACGTGCACAGGGTGTGGCTCTCCCGCACACGGGACCACGGCTTAACGTCCCATCCGACGGGCGGCGGCCTTTCCAAGCCCATCGGTGTCCCCTACTGACCGTGGGCAGGGCGGGGAATTATTGCGAAGATAAATCTCAACGCTGACCCAGCTGGGACTCGAACCTGGGAACTACAGATTACGAGCCTGGCGCGCTACCGACTGAGCCACCCCCGCCCCGTTAAACGGCAGAAAAATCTCAAAATACCAAATTTTGAAACGGATATTACAAACGATGCATTTGTGCTAGAAATTTTAAATTTCGTGATGGAATGTGAGTCGTGATGTCATAAAGTTTTCCTTGGCGACAATGAGTTGACCCTTACCTCCAGGGGAGGTCGGATGATGCAACATTTGTGTTCGAAGTGGTAATTTCGTTGTTTGTTTTTAAAAATAAACGAAAATTCTTTCTGAATTGGCTAAGTTATGATTCGCACTTTTCGAATCTGCCAAAAAAATTAAATTGCGCCCTCTAACGGTGGAAAAACGAGAATAGTGTAAATTTTAAGGAATATTTAGTGATGTATTGATGTTAGAAATGTGAAATTTTTGTGGTGAAATAGAAGGTCGTGAGATTTTCATCGGCAGCAATGAGTTGACCCCTTAGACCCACGGTGGGTACGAAATGGAACTGTTTTCTTTTAAGAAATAATTATATGTAAAAATCTTTTCTAGTTGAATTGTTACTAATTAGATATTAAAATTCGCATTTTTCAAATCCTTAGGTAGTTTTAATTTACCTCGATGTATGTCAGTATGCATTGAAATGGCGCAACTTTTAACGATCTGTTTATGAAATGGCGCAACTTTTAACGATCTGTTTCTGAAATGGCGAAACTTTTAACGATCTGTTTATGATAGAAATTTCAAATTTCGTTGTCAGAGTGTCAAGAGATATTCCACTGAAAGTAATAATCTGTCACTTTTTTGAGATGGTCAAGAGAAGAGCAAATTTTTAAATTTAAAACATAAAAGGCAAATACTTTTTATGTTGCAAAATCACGCTATTTTCATTGTCGCCATCATCCATGAAATGAAATTAAACTTTTAAGAACGGAAAAGTAAGCAAACGAGATTCTCAGAATCGCCAGAAGCGATGTGCGTTCTTCTAGTTATCTTCCCTGAGCCGAATTTGTAGCACGCTAAAAAATAAATACCTACTCAAGGAACTGCTTGCCATAAAGGTCTGACAGGAGCAGACGCTAACCATAAATAAACTCAAGTAGCTGCTTGTCATAAAAGTCTGAACGGAGCAGACGCTAACCATAGATAAACTCAAGTAGCTGCTTGTCATAAAGGTCTGAACGGAGCAGACGCTAACCATAGATAAACTCAAGTAGCTGCTTGTCATAAAGGTCTGAACCGAGCAGACGCTAACCATAGATAAACTCAAGTAGCTGCTTGTCATAAAGGTCTGACAGGAGCAGACGCTAACCATAGATAAACTCAAGTAGCTGCTTGTCATAAAGGTCTGAACGGAGCAGACGCTAACCATAGATAAACTCCAGTAGCTGCTTGTCATAAAGGTCTGAACGGAGCAGACGCTAACCATAGATAAACTCAAGTAGCTGCTTGTCATAAAGGGCTGACAGGAGCAGACGCTAACCATAGATAAACTCAAGTAGCTGCTTGTCATAAAGGTCTGAACGGAGCAGACGCTAACCATAAATAAAATGAAAAAATTGCAATTCTTTTAGCAAACGTACCTGGCAGGGCTGCAAATGGTGAGGGGGGGGGAGTTGGTAGACAACGTTCCCCTAGTTTGTTTGTTTTTTTCTTTTTATTGTTGTTTATTTATTATTTTACATTCCTTTATAGCATTTTTGGCCATAATTCCTGGGCTTTCAAACATATTTTTTATGTATTGTTTAACATCGTCATGTCAACCTTTTTATACAGGATCTTTTTTCAAGTGATTCAGTTACATCTTCCTAGTTCTGATAACCCATTTACACCGAGAGTACGGGGACATGGCGCAAAATCCACAAAATATTATATTTTGTCTTATATTGTTGATAAAATGATGGCGCGGAGTCATTTTCTTATTTTTTCTGCTGGTACCTGGGTTCGAGCCCCGGGTAAGGCATGGATGTTCGTGTTGTTTTTCTGCTGAGGTCCTGTCATCCTCTCAGATCTTCTACTGTGGCATATAAACTGACAAGCTCCTGTCAGACCTCTGTGGCAAGCAGCTGCTTGAGGCGGTATTTTTTTTATTACTAAACACAAGAAAGCTCTAAATATATAGAGAAAAATGCTTTCTCAAGCAGCTGCTTGACACAGAGGTCTGACAGGAGCCTGTCAGTTTAATACGCCATAATAGAAAGGATCTGAGAGGATGGCGGGTCCTCAGCAGATATTTTGCCAACTGCACGCGGTGTTCCCAGGTGGTCACCCTCCCAGCCACTGACCGCGCCCAAAGCTGCTTAACTTTTGTGATCGGACGAGAACCGGTGTTTCCAGCTTGAATCGGTGTTCGAGTTGGCATTCTAAAATACCCCCTCAAGCAGCTGCTTGCCACAGAGGTCTGAAAGGAGCCTGTCAGTTTATATGCCATAGTAGAAGGTCTGGCAGGCCCTCAACAGAAAAACGACACATACATCCATGCCTTACCTGGGGCTCGAACCCAGGTCCCTTAGATCAGTAGCCAAGCGCGCTAACCACTCGGCCAATATACAATAATATTATTTTGATGAAAATATATTTTGATGAAAAGTAAGAAAGCTCCAATTATATGTAAATCGTAGGTTTTATTAAACCAAGGAAATTACGATTAGATGAGAAACAAAACTTTTATTGAAACAAAAAGGCTTCAGTTGTGTACAAAACCCCTTTTTTGATGAAAACGAAAAAAAGCTTCAGATACATGCACAGCATCATTTTTATTAAAAAGAAATAAATAAAAATAAATAAATACCCCCTCAAGCAGCTGCTTGCCACAGAGGTCTGACAGGAGTCTGTCAGTTTATATGCCACAATAGAAGGTCTGAGAGGATGGGAGAGGCGTTATATAATCTCTCTCCAGGCGTTGAAATGCGACGCTGCAACCTGATAGAGGGCGCATCGCCTGCGAGAGGACAGCGTACCTGAGTGGGCGATGCGACGCCCAGCCTTCGTATTCGTCTCCATCATTGCTCAGCTTACGACAGAGGACAACGATGGTTGAGTAAGAGAGTCTTGCACTTCGGGAAACGTATTCTTCCCATCAGAAACAACCCTGCTGCATACGTAAGTAATTAAGAGTTAGTTGAGAAGCAACATCGTCATTTGTGCCCAATTCATGAGTTGCTCACGAGGCTGCTCAGAAGTGACGTCACCTAGCCAATCTCTGCCCATCTCTTGCACCGCTACATCCGATTGGTTTGAGAGGAAGCCGCGCTTTTAGATGACACGAAAAGTGGCGAACGTTACGAAAAGGCGCTCATCTGTTCTTCGGAGATTATTATCTGCAGATAAAATGAATCTGAAATTGAAAATTGCCTGATTTTCGATTTCGAAAGAGAATTGTTACTGAGAAAAAACTGTCTGTTGCGCACCGGAAGATCGTTATGAGCTATATAACAATGTGAATGACCTTGATTCCAATTCATTTGCTGCTTCTGTTTACGAAATTTAAATTCTCGAAAAACCCTTTAGATACGATCAGCAATGCTATGGGGTTATATATCGGATTTAATTTAATAAAAAAAGACAGATTAATCCTCCACTGAATGGATTCGAAAAGGAACGTTTTCAATGTTATTAAACACAACTGAAGCTTTTATATTGCAATGGATTCCGAACTTCTTTCGAATGCAAGGTTTACAAAAAAGATGATTGACTAATGATGGTTGAAATAACGTTCAGGTAGGTATATAAAAATTCTTTAAACTGCAAGAAATATTTTCTTTACTTAATAAAAAAATAAAATAATAAATACCCCCTCAAGCAGCTGCTTGCCACAGAGGTCTGAGAAGAGTCTGTCAGTTTAATACGCCATGGGTTGGGTTGTTTTACCTCTGAGCGGCCCTTTTTTGCACACCATGGGCTAAATGGCCAGGTCACATGGACCCCGAAGGCTCAGAGAAGGTTGGGGGAGGGGACCCACTGGAACAGCTGTTGGGAGACAGATGATAGCCTCCCGTCAAGGCCATCCAGCGTGTTCTTTAACGTGCACAGGGTATGACTCTCCCGCACACGGAGCCACGGTTTAACGTCCCATCCGACGGACGGCTGCCTTTCCAAGCCCATCGGTGTCCCCTACTGACCGTGGGCAAGGCGGGGAATTTTGCGGAGATAAATCTCAACGCTGACCCAGCAGGGACTCGAACCTGGGAACTACAGATTACGAGCCTGGCGCGCTACCGACTGAGCCACCCCCGCCCCTGCTCCTTAGCACGAGGAGGGCTAAGGAAAAATGCAACTTTTTATTCTAAATGGAAAACGGTTTGTTTTCAGAAATGAATTAAATATTCTTTTATGGGTCGGAGAGGTATTGATGGATTATTACGAATCGCGCTTCGCGAATCTCCAAAAAATTTCCTTTCCGCCTTGTAACGGAGGAAAAAAATTTTAAGAATATTTGCAAAGGTTGTTGCCATCCCGTGGCAGAGAGGTCAGCGTGCTAGGCTACTGGTCAAAGGGACCTGGGTTCGATTCCTGGGTAAGGCACGGTTTTTTGTGTTCTCTTACTAGGTGATATAATATGGGATACACAATGGGCTAAATGGCCAGGTCACATGGACCCCGAAGGCTCATCCCCCTCTCCCAAATCACGCTTTTTTTTTTCTAAATCCAAACTGACAGGCTCCTGTCAGACATCTGTGGCAAGCAGCTGCTTGAGAGGGTATTTATTTTATTTTTAGACATACATATAAAAATTCTTCGAGAAAAAAGAAACATGGTCATAAATAAGTTTATTTCTTCTTTTTATGCTAAAAAATGATCGGTTGAATAACTTGCTTGAGAGGAACCTAACATTCCAGAAAATGGGAATTTAAAGAAATAGAAATGCGAAATATATATTTATGAGGGTTTTATTATTCTGTCCACTTTTCCGTATTTTCTTTCGGCAGCAAAGTGTTCGTGCAGCCGACTAACCATAGCTCATCGCGAGGAGCACGTGACGAGCTTCACAAAGTTATTCACCGCATTAGGTCGATGACGCTACCCGAAGAGATCTCTCCGTGTGGGGAGGATTGGGTTGTTTTACCTCTGAGCGGCACTTTTTGCACACCATGGGCTAAATGTCCAGGTCACATTGGACCCCGAAGGCTCAGAGAAGGTTGGGGGAGGGGACCCACTGGAACAGCTGTTGGGAGACAGATGGTAGCCTCCCGTCAAGGCCATCCAGCGTGTTCTTTAACGTGCACAGGGTATGGCTCTCCCGCACACGGGGCCACGGCTTAACACCCCATCCGACGGACGGCGGCCTTTCCAAGCCCATCAGTGTCCCCTACTGACCGTGGGCAGGGCGGGGAATTAGGGACGTTAAGCCGTGGCCCCGTGTTCGGGAGAGCCATACTCTGTGCAAGTTAAAGAACACGCTGGATGGCCTTGACGGGAGGCTACCATCTGTCTCCCAACAGCTGTTCCAGTGGGTCCTCTCCCCCAACCTTCTCTGAGCCTTCGGGGTCCTTGTGGCCTGGCCATTTAGCCCATGGTGTGCAAAAAAGTGCCGCTCAGAGGTAAAACAACCCAACCCAACTTCTTAGGAGTGTAGAAAACGCGAAAACTGCGTGAAAATTGGCATTGTGAAATAATATGCGACTGAAATGAATGTAAATGAAAGAGAATTCATTGCCAGTACCATCTAATAGAAAGCAAAATACGAGCACGTTCAATGACAATTATTTAATTTTTAAAATGTTTGCTCATCTTCAAGGATTACAGAAATAGTGTCGATGTTCAGCATTGGAAATATTTCTGCAATCTGTGATGTCGTGACGTCACTAGAAGTATGTGAAGAAATGTTTCTTTAAAGTATTTCACTTAAAATGCAAATATATTAAGCATTCTCGGATCAAGAAAAAAGAATCAAAAGTTGAGTAATTAAATATTAGTGATCGGAATGAAACGGAAAGGGCAAGATTGAACCGGAAACTCATTATGCTATAAAATTTTTTCCTTCCAATTTTAGTTGTCTTTAAAGAAATTTTTTCACTATACGTGTCATAAGCAGTGAGTGATCATTGAAATATGTCCAATCTCATCCATGTTATGTCAGTAGACTAACTCTGAAGCTCTATAGGGGAGGGGGTGGCTCAGTCGGTAGCGCGCCAGGTTCGTAATCTGTAGTTTCCAGGTTCCAGTCCCAGCTGGGTCAGCGTTGAGATTTATCTCCGCAAAATTCCCCGCCCTGCCCACAGTCAGTAGGGGACACCGATGGGCTTGGAAAAGCAGCCGTCCGTCGGATGGGATGTTAAGCCGTGGTCCCGTGTACGGGAGAGCCATACCCTGTGCACGTTAAAGAACACGCTGGATGGCCTTGACGGGAGGCTACCATCTGTCTCCCAACAGCTGTTCCAGTGGGTCCCCTCCCCCAACCTTCTCTGAGCCTTCGGGGTCCATGTGACCTGGCCATTTAGCCCATGGTGTGCAAAAAAATGCCGCTCAGAGGTAAAACAACCCAACCCTGTATAACTTCTGAAATAAGAGTTTTATAAGAAACTGTGAATGAATATAAATACCTTAATCAAGTCTATCTAATTTGAATTTTCAACAATTTTCTCTCTGCATTTAAAGAGATATGGAAGTTTAAATATTTAACAGTGAAAATGAAATTTAAAAAACTTTCTGTAAGAATTACAGAAACTTTTTAAATATAAATTTTTTTGTACTAAATGGTTTGAAATAATACATCTTATTCAAATTATAATTAATTTCGGAGGTAAATTCGGCATTGATGTTGTTAAATATTCAAAATTACATATCTCTAATTACAAAGCTTTTATTGCTGAAAAACGACATTTTAATAAATTTGATTTTTAGGCCGGATTAAGGATCTTTTGGCCCCCACCCACATTTAAGAATGACCCCCCCTTCCCCCCCCCCCTCTAACAGTGCCAAGTTGTTGAAGTTGTCCAAGTTGTTGAAGTTGTTTGAAAAGCAGTAAAGATGAGCAATTTACCAAATGAAATATTTTTCTTATTATCATTTATTTTGAATATTTTCTAAGTTGAGTCTGCCGTTGCGTGGCCGAGTGGTTAGAGCGCTTGACTACTGATCTAAGGGACCTGGGTTCGAGCCCAGGATCAGGCATGGATATTCGTGTTTGTTTTCTGCCGAGGACCTGCCATCCTCAGACCTTCTACTATGGCATATAAACTGACAGGCTCTCTGATTCATTCTGCTCTCTTCTGATTCTGTCAGACTTCTGTGGCAAGCAGCTGCTTGAGGGGATATTTATTTATTTATTTATTTATTTATTTTTATATCGGTTGTGAAAGTATATTTGAAGATGATTTGAATATCAGAACAATGTGGAATGTTTCATAAAAGATTAATCGATGTAAATGTCAAGTTAATTGAAAATCTGAATTACAAAAGACTCTTCATGTCCAAAAAGAACTGACTCTTAATTCAACTGATGTACAGAATGTTTCGAAAGCAACTCTACAGCTTTGAAAGTCCGTACAATTATTTTAAACAGAAGTATGCGTGTATCGCCGTCCGTCGGATGGGACGTTTAGCCGTGGCCCCATGTGCGGGAGAGCCATACCCTGTGCACGTTAAAGAACACGCTGGATGGCCTTGACGGGACGCTACCATCTGTCTCCCAACAGCTGTTCCAGTGGGTCCCCTCCCCCAACCTTCTCTGAGCCTTTGGGGTCCATGTGACCACTGAGGATTCTGATGAGGATGAGAAGGATAGGTTTTATGAACAACTTCAGGATATTTTGAATTCTGTCAAGAAAGGAGATATTACCCTTGTTCTTGGTGACTTCAATGCCAAAGTTGGTACCGACTCTGACCTTTGGGGAGGAATAATAGGCCCTTTTGGTATTGGTAGCTGCAATGGCAATGGGCAACGTCTCCTACAGGTAAGTAAACTCAATGGTTTCAGAATAACTTAACACATATTACAAACACCGCGACATACATAAATACACATGGGTTTCACCTGATGGGCTGCATAGGAATATGATTGATTATATATTAATTAACAGCAAATGGGCTAGTTCTGTTAGAAATACCAGGGCATATAGGGGAGCTGAAATTGGATCTGACCATTACCTTGTTAAAAGTGTCTTGCAACTTAAACTTAAAAAGTGTTGTGCTAGGTTTAAAAAATTTACCCTTAATACTGAAGTTCTGAAAGATCCACTTATAGCCAAAGCTTACCATGATAGGTTACTTAGTCATTATGACAGTCATGGTTTGCTTAATACTGAAGTTAAGGAAGAATGGGGCCATTTTAAACAGGCTTTTTTGGACACTAACAGTACTCTTTTAGGAAAAAAAGAGCAGAGGAGGCAGAATTATTTAAGTGCTAAGGCACTTGAGCTTATTTCAGAAAGAAGGAACTGCAGGAATGTCCTTAATCAGTACCCTACTAGTCCTAATAGAGCGCATTACAAAGAACTTAATAAACGTGTAAAAGATCAGTTAGCTGCTGATAAGAATCTTTGGCTTGATGGTTTGGCTGACAAAGCCGAGGAAGCAGTTAGACAGCACAACAGCAGAGAGCTGTACCAGATAGTTAATGTTTTGTGTGGTAGAAAACGGACAGGTATACAGGGATTGAAGGATAAACAAGGTAAGGTTATAGAAGGGGAGGATTCTGTCATGGCTAGGTGGGCTGAGCATTTCAGTGATATTCTAAACAGTGCGCTTAGTTCTATTCCCATTGTTTGCAATGATGATAGATGCATTGGTGGCTTTAATGTTGGCCCTATAACACAATCTGAAATTAGTTTGGCTATTTCTAAACTTAAACCTCATAAAGCCCCAGGGGTGGATGAAATTACTACGGAAATGCTTAGAGCTGGGAATGTTTCAGTTACCACTTGGATGACTGAAATTTTGAATAACTTTTATGATAAAGGCATGGTTCCTAAAGATTTTACCAGAGCTATTATTATCCCTATTTTCAAAAAAGGTGATCACAGTTCTTGTGATAACTATAGGGGTATCAGCCTACTCTCCGTTCCAGGTAAAGTTCTCTCCATGATTGTGCTTAATAGAATTAAGAATCTGGTTGACAGGCAATTGCGTGATGAGCAATGTGGATTCAGAAGTGGTAGGGGATGTGTAGATCAGATATTTTCACTTAGGCAGATTCTTGAGAAATGTTTAGAGTTTCAGAAACCTTTGGTTGCTAGCTTTGTTGATTTCAAAAAGGCTATCGACTCTGTTGATCGTCATAATTTGTGGTTGATTGTGAGATCATATGGTATACCAGACAAGTTAGTTAACATTATGAAAGCTCTCTATAATAACATTGAGTCGTGTGTGAGAGTTGGTAAGGCTTGTAGCAATTGGTTTAGCATTACTTCTGGTGTTCGACAAGGGTGCATTTTGTCTCCTTTTCTCTTTAGCTTGGTTATTGATTATGTTATGCGAAATTCACTTCAAGGGAAAGATTTTGGCCTTAAATGGGCTGGAGATACGAAAATTTCTGATTTAGATTATGCTGATGATTTAGCCCTTTTGGCAAATGATGTTGATGAGATGAACTCTTTCATTCGAGCTGTTGATGAGACTTTTAGTACAGTAGGTTTGGTTATAAACAGAGAGAAAACTAAAGTGATGAAAATTGGTCAGGCAGGTTGTGATTCAGTTAATCTGAATGGTTGCAGTCTTGAGCAGGTGTCACTGTTTAATTACCTTGGGAGCTATGTAACAGATAATGGTGTTGTGCGGCATGAGATTAACAGACGAATAGGTATTGCTGCCGTGACTTTTAAGAATCTATGGAGATTGTGGAGAAATAGGCGTATACACCTAAAGAGTAAAATTAGACTGTATAATAGTTTGGTTCTTTCTAGGGTTAGTTATGGTAGTGAAACTTGGACGCTGTGTAAACAAGATAACAGGAAACTAGATGCTTTTGAATCTAGATGCTTATGCAGTATCTTGGGTATTAGGTGGTTTAACTTTGTAACTAATAATGAGGTTAGGCAAAGGAGTCTGCAACCTCCTTTAAGCAGCATATTGTGCAGAGAGAGACTCCGCTGGTTTGGCCATGTTGCCCGTATGGATAATTATAGATTGGCGAATAGGGTTATGAACAGTGTGCCTAGAGGCCTCAGAAGGAGGGGGAGACCTAGGATGCGGTGGGCAGACAATGTCAAACAGGACCTTGTTAGAATTAGTGTACAGTGGCCGGATGCAGCAGATGTAGCTCAGGACAGATATGCTTGGAGAATTAAACTGCGCGGTCTGGTTGGACCTCCGTAGCCCATGGCTGCTTGAGGATGATGATGATGATGTGCAAAAAAGTGCCGCTCAGAGGTAAAACAACCCAACGTTAAAGAACACGCTGGATGGCCTTGACGGGAGACTACCATCTGTCCCCTAACAGCTGTTCCAGTGGGTCCCCTCCAACCTTCTCTGAGCCTTCGGGGTCCTTGTGACCTGGCCATTTAGCCCATGGTGTGCAAAAAAGTGCCGCTCAGAGGTAAAACAACCCAACAACAACCCACCAAATTATGACGTCAGCTTAAGTAGTTCTACACTATAGACACTTGTTATATTTTTGATCCTAATGTTATTACTGGTGGACTCTGTGCTAATCTTTATACTAATGTTTATCTATAATTATATTTTATTTAGAAAGAAAATTATTCGTAGTTATTATCAAATTTAATAATGCTAATTAATGCAAAGAAATTTTCTCCTAAATTAAGTATATTTGTAGACAAACATTAGTATAAAGTTTAGCACAGAATCCACCAGTAATAATATTAAAATAAAAAATATAAGAAGTGTCTGTAGTGTATGACTACTTAAGCTGACGTCATAAATTTGGTCCAATGGCCTTCTGTTATGGGAAGTGTTGATCGAACTGTCATTCTGGCACATGGAACGAAACTTGATGTGTTTGGCTACATTTCTTTGGAATTTGATTTGTATCTCCCATTTCTTTTTTAAAATTATAAATCTCTTCAATGTGGTAAACCTACTCTTGAAACATTCTGCATATTAGATTCAATAATCTAACACAACAGCAGGTCGAGCTGATGTTGCTCTGTGTAAAGTGCAAATATCTAGAATGTGAAAAGCATTCTCAAAAGAATGTGAAACATTTATCTTACAGCAGATGTCTGACGTGACTCCTTCAATACAATACGTCATTACAAAACTGTGTCACGAATGGAAGATTTCATCATAAACACAACGTCTTAAAAATTGTAAATGTAGCTAAGTATCACTGGGTTGGGTTGTTTTACCTCTGAGCGGCACTTTTTTGCACACCATGGACTAAATGGCCAGGTCACATGGACCCCGAAGGCTCAGAGAAGGTTGGGGGAGGGGACCCACTGGAACAGCTGTTGGGAGACAGATGGTAGCCTCCCGTCAAGGCCATCCAGCGTGTTCTTTAACGTTGAGTTGTTTTATCTCTGAGCGGCACTTTCTTACACACCATGGGCTAAATGGCTAGGTCACATGGACCCCGAAGGCTCAGAGATTGCATTGTTTTACCTCAGAGCGGCACTTTTTTGCACACCATGGGCTAAATGGCCAGGTCACATGGACCCCGAAGGCTCAGAGAAAGTTGAGGGAGGGGATCCACTGGAACAGCTGTTGGGAGACAGATGGTAGCCTCCCGTCAAGGCCATCCAGCGTGTTTTTTAACGTGCACAGGGTATGGCTCTCCCGCACACGGGGCCTTGGCTTAACGTCCCACCTGACGGACGGCAACCTTTCCAAACCCATCGGTGTCCCCTACTGACCGTGGGCAGGGCGGGGGAATTTTGCGGAGATAAATCTCAACGCTGACGCAGCTGGGACTCGAACCTGGGAACTATAGATTACGAGCCTGGCGCGCTACCAACTGAGCCACCCCCGCTTCCAAGTATCACTTGAAAAAAGCTTTGTACAATTTTTCTAGGATCAGACATGTAGTCAGGATTTTTTTTAGGGAAGTACTGAATTTAAGATTTTTTTCTTCAATAGCCGCGAAGAAAAGAAATCTAGGCATGCCATATACAGTAGTGTGTTCAAAATATTTATATTAGCAGGAGGGGGACTCGGTTTTTTTTTTTATATATGAATTCAAAGCAGTTTATGTAGAAGAAACGTCTCTTCTCTTATTATAATCCATGGTTTGCGTTGTTGAAAATAACGTTATCTGTGCTCGTGGCTCAGAAAGTTAAACTTCACATATTCACTGAAAATTTTATCAGTCAGCATAATATCGCTGTTCGAAAATAAGGAATAGTCTGCGCCAGTTTTGTACACCATGATAAACTGCAACTGGCTTAGTATCATTTTACTTAATTTCTTTCAGTTGAGGGGCGGGGGTGGCTCAGTCGGTAGCGCGCCAGGTTCGTAATCTGTAGTTTCCACGTTCGAGTCCCAGCTGGGTCAGCGTTGAGATTTATCTCCACAAAATTCCCCGCCCTGCCCACGGTCAGTAGGGGACACCGATGGGCTTGGAAAGGCCGCCGTCCGTCGGATGGGACGTTAAGCCGTGGCCCCGTGTGCGGGAGAGCCATACCCTGTGCACGTTAAAGAACACGCTGGATGGCCTTGACGGGAGGCTACCATCTGTCTCCCAACAGCTGTTCCAGTGGGTCCCCTACCCCAACCTTCTCTGAGCCTTCGGGGTCCATGTGACCTGGCCATTTAGCCCATGGTGTGCAAAAGAGTGCCGCTCAGAGGTAAAACAACCCAACTCTTTCTGTTGACATGGCGGCGTTTTGAATCATGCCTGTGAGTAAGTTTATCCTTTCCTAAAATTTTCTTTCCTAAAAAATAATTTCTAGCTTTCAGAGAAAAAGGGGATGGTGTAAGCAAATCCCCCTCCCTACAACTAACATAAACAGATATTGAATGGTCCATGGCAATAAATTTATTCTTTATTCCTTGGTTTATTTTATTTATTATCTTTCTCACTTATAATAATTCCATGGCACTAATATTAACTATTTACATGTTGGTTTATTTTATACCCTATCTTCTCATTCTCAATCATGCGATGTTCATCAACTAATTTTAATCGTTATTGAAATGTCCATGACAATAATATTATATTATTTAATTGTTGGTTTATTTTCTTTCTTATCCTTCTCACACATAACCTTACCATGTTCCACAACAAGTATCAATTGATATTGAAATGTCCATGGCATTAATATGATATTATTTATTATTGGTTTATTTTATATGGGGGCTCAGTCGGTAGCTCGCCAGGTTCGTAATCTATAGTTCCCAGGTTCGAGTCCCAGCTGGGTCAGCGTTGAGATTTATCTCCGCAAAATTTCCCCGCCCTGCCCACGGTCAGTATTGGACACCGATGGGCTTGGAAAAGCCGCCGTCCGTCGGATGGGACGTTAAGCCGTGGCCTCGTGTGCGGGAGAGACATACCCTGTGCACGTTAAAGAACACGCTAGATGGCCTTGACGGGAGGCTACCATCTGTCTCCCAACAGCTGTTCCAGTGGGTCCCCACCCCCAACCTTCTCTGAACCTTCGGGGTCCTTGTGGCCTGGCCATTTAGCCCATGGTGTGCAAAAAAGTGCCGCTCTGAGGTAAAACAATCCAATCCAATGGTTTATTTTATATCTTATTTTCTGAATCACAATCATGAAATTTAACTGAGATTGAAATATTCATAGCACTAATATGGTCTTATTTATTTGTTGGCTTAATAGTATATCTAATCTTACCCACATCTAATATTTATTGATATTGAAATGTCCATGGCGTTAATATTATATTATTTAATTGTAGGACTATTTTATCTCTACTCTTTCTGAGCCATAATAACACCATGTCCCTACAACAGATGTTAATCGATATTAGAATGTCCATTGCATAGAAACTATATTATTATCTGTAGGCTTAATTTATTTAATCTTTCAATTTCACAATAAGTCCCTGCAACTAGTGTTAAAACTGGAATGTCCACGGCATTGATTTCATATTATAAATTGTAGACTTATTCCATTTAATCTCTCTGATTCTCAATACCACTATATCCCTATATCCAGTATAGATTAATATTAGGATGTCCATGATATTGATTTTATATTGTATACTCGTGGGTTTATCTTATTTATTCCTTCTGATTCACATTCACTCTATGTCCTTACAACTAATATTATTGTTTATTAATTTACCATGCCGTCCTACTATTGGCTTGATGGGAGTCTCTCCCCCACTTTCCCCTCCCCTCTCTTCCATGGGCACACAGCACTCTTGCTGCGCTGCCCCCCCCCCACTCCACATACTGCTATAAGTCTTACTTCTCTTGCTCAGCCCCCCCCCCCCTCCACCTACACTCCCACTGTATCTTAACTTCCATAACTAAACTGACACATATTCAAATAATTAAAATACTGATAGTATGACAGGCAGGGCCGCTGACAGGGGGGGGGGGCAAGGGGGACTAATGCGTAGGGGCCCGTCAGCAATAAGGGCCCATCAGATTCAGTGACTCTTTACTTTTTCTTACAAAAATTATTCTTAGTTAGGCTTATATATTGATCCTATAAAATTCGATAAGAATATTATTTGTTATAATATGCTTTTAAAAAGAAACACTAGTTGGATTATGACATATTATCTCATTAATAGTAGTTGAATGAATCATTTCTTAACATCTTTTGTCCGCGTTAACTTACAACATTTGTTTGTATTTTCCCTGTTAACCACCCCACCCCTGCAGCAGTAGTAACAGTTGGACTCTCCCAAACCCAACCCGTGCGATCAGGTATATTACATTGTTCATGTTTCGAGTTCCAGTAATATCGTCTGTGGTCTGTGTTACAAATTATAAGTTAAAAGTCTCTTGTCGGCACATTTGTTTCACCATTTCGTTGTCATTTGTTTAGTAAAAAGATATATTCATTGGTGCTATAGTCTAACTGAATAGTGGACAAGTATAAGCATAAGTCAGGAGCTGAGAAGCGAAAGGAGAGAAATAAAAAATTGGAAGTTATTATAAGAAAGGGAGTAGAACTTTGTTCGAAGTCGGTGTAAAAGTGAATGTGGACAGTGAAGGTGCAAAAAATGAACTAATCTCAATCTCAAGCTCATCTGTTCCCGCTCTCAAAAATAAAGACATTTCAAATTCAGAGGGGAATGATGATGGTTCTGGTTTTTTTAAAAAAAATTTTGACGACAACAGTATTGAAACGAAACAACCAAACAGCAGTGAAAATGGTGTGCGTTCTATAAACTATGAAAGTGAAGCGAACTTACCCTCTCCAGTTCTGAACTCTGAGTCATGGCAAGTATCGTGTGATCTTGGAAAATTAAAAAGTGGCAGCCCAAGTGTAAGTGTAATTGAAGGTATAGTTCGAAAAGGTCCCCCTTCTATGCCTAATAACCTTCCAAGTGACGGAACAAGAGCCTTTCCGAAAACAGTTTTATTTTCAAAACTCAAGAATGGAGAATGTGTTCCTAGAGACTGGTTAGTGTGGAGTGAAACAAATCAGTCGTTATACTGTTTTCCTTGCAGATTATTTCGTGGCAACCCTGAATCCCACAAATCCGTTTTAGTTAGTGATGAAGGCGGGAAAAAAGATTATTCTTGGCGTAAACTATATAACAAATTGCCAGTTCATGAAATGAGTGATAATCACAAAAAATACTATATTGAATGGAGAGGATTGGAAAGAAGACTTCGTCATGGAACTGATATTTATTCTGAAATGAACTCTGAAATTGCCTCTAAAGTGAAATATTGGAGGAATTTATTTCACAGGATTCTGTCTGTTACATTATTTCTTGGTGAGAGCATTTAGAGGTTCTTCCAGCAAAACAGGGTCATCGGATAATGGTAACTTCCTCGGGATTATTGAGGTGCTCGCTCAATATGATCCGCTGTTGAGAGAACATGTGACTAAAGTTCAAGAGTCACAACAAGAAGGGAAGAGACTTCAAGCCTTTCAAACCTTTCAGCGGATTCTCAAAACGAGTTCATTAAGGCTTGCAGCAACAAGGTTCTTCAAACTGGACTCTTAGAAAGAGAAAAATCAGAGTATTTTTCAATACTAGCTGATGCTACTCCAGATACATCTCATAATGAGCAAATGACATTAATTTTAAGATACGTTCTAGACCGTGATTCTTCATTTAAAGTAATGGAGAGGTTCATAAGTTTTGTAAAGTGCAATGAGAAAACTGGACAAGAAATTGCAAATGTACTCACTGAAGAATTAGAGAAGCATAAGATCCCTTTAAAAGATTGCAGGGGGGAGGGATATGACAATGGAGCGAATATGGCTGGTGCATACAATGGCGCGCAAGCCATTATAAGTGCGCTAAATCCATTTGCCATATTTTCTAACTGTAGTGCACATAGTCTAAATTTGTGTGGTTTGAACGCTGCTGAATGCTGTGAAGATGCTATTTACGTTTTTTGGTATGGTTCAAAAAGTGTATAACTTCTTTTTAAAGACCCCTCAGAGATGGGAGATATTAGAGAATACAATAGGTTGTTCCTTGCATAGCCTATCAAAAACAAGATGGTCTGCTCGTGTTGACAGTGTTAAACCATTTTCCAAACACCTATCACTCATCAAACATGCATTAAATCAATGCAAAAATTTTAATCTCTCAGCTGAGTGTAAAACGGAATTGATGGGAATAAAACGATACCTTGAATCATTTAAGTGCACTTTGATGGCAACAATCTGGTTCAAAATTCTCTCGGCAATTGACATTCACAACCAGGTTCTACAAGCTCGTGATGCAACTCTTGATGTAGAGATTGATAATATTCGCGATCTGATCCAGGAACTGAAACAACTCCGTGATAAATGGGAGAACTTATTAAATGAAGCAAAAGTAGTGGCCACCTCATTAGCAAGTGATCTTCCTGCAGAGACAGACCTTCCGAAGACGAGAGTGAAAAGAAGGAAAACTTTCTTGGACGAAATAAATGAAGATGTTCCTGAATTTCGAGGGAATGAGGGGGAAACTAATGAAGAATGTTAGTTCAGAGTAAATGTGTTTTATAGGGTAATTGATTCTGTTGTTTGTGGACTTACTAATCGTTTCACTTTGGCGGAAAAGTTAAATGATAGATTTAAGTGCTTATGGCTATATCCAGACATTGAAGAACGTGACATTGAAAATACGGGTGTTACTTTGCATGAACAATATTATGAAGACATTAATAGAGAGATCAATGATGAGCTGAAATATCTAAAATCAATTCATTCTTCTAATTTAGAGACAGGCCCATTGAAACCACTGGAGCTCTTAAACCGTCTGAGAGAATTGAAACTGGACAGTTTATTTCCAAATATTAGTATAGCCATTAGAATATTCTGTACAATTCCTGTGACAGTTGCTGATGCTGAAAGATCCTTCAGCAAAATGAAGGAAATAAAAAATGTATTCAGATCAACAATGTGTCAAGAAAGACTGAGTAACCTTGGTTTGCTGAGTCTGGAGAGCGATCTTGCTAGGTCTTTAAATTATGATGACAAAATTGACGATTTTGCATCAACGAAGGCAAGGAGAGTTGTTTGTTGACATTGATCTACTGTATAGGTTAGAAGTTGCAACTCTTTGGGAATAATGGGTTATATTTAGTGTTGAATCTGCTATTATGCTAATGTGAAGTTTAACAAATAGTGTTGCCTATTTTTCAGTACTGACAATTAAAAATGAAGACTCGCAGAATTGCATAGTTTTTCTCCATGATATGTTATGTAGCCTATATTAAATTTACTCAAAAATCCTAAATCTTGCTGTGAGCTTTGCAAAATATGTTCCCTAAAATAAATGCTAAAAAGTTTTATCTGACACAAACTGTGTAGGTCTATATTTTTGCATGCCTGACTGCGCAACAGACTTTTTTTCCTCTGAATGTCATCATTGTGTCCAAAATAATTGCTATTAATGATTTGTAAAGATAAAAAGTTTTCAAGGGGGGCCCCGAGCATAATATTACATAGGGGCCCATAAATTCTCTCGGCGGCCCTGATGACAGGGATCCACCATTAATTAACTTTGATTTCTTTTTTTTTTCCTATTTTAATTTTAATTTTTTTTTTTTCATTATTCTTCCCTCTCCACGCCTCCCTCTCTCCTTTAGGGCTGAGCCCTTTTCCTTCTCCTTTATCCCCCACCCCCATCCAAATTTTCTCTCTCATTCTGATCTTGTCTTTAACTCGCCGTGTCATGTGCTTCCCTAGGGGGTCGAGGGTAGCCTTGACCCTCTAGGTTTTGCTTCCGGCCGGTCCGCTCTTAGTCCATGGTGGGGAGCAGGGGTGGGTTTGAAAGCCTCCATCCCTCACCAGTATTAATTTCCAAACCCCCCTCCCCCCCCCCCTGGCCCTTAGGTGGCCAGCCTCGTACGGGTGTTGCCTTGACCTGGCTGGCTCACCTGAGGGCCATTCCCTTTTCCCAAAGGTCGACCGGGTCCATGCCTGATCGGAGTATTGCTCTGATCCATGCTGGCTTTCGGCCGGCCGTCTGCTCTTTCTCTTCTCTCTCTCTTCTTCTATTTAAAGTAACTAATTTATGAAAGTATCTCTTTCAAGATTGGCATTCTAAATTCAAAATTTATTACCAATGTTCAGATTATAAGTATGTTTGGCAAATTTTATTAGATTGAAATTTCATTGATTGTTTGGCTGTTATGTTTAGGCACCGCTCAAAATTCGAAAAGACCTCCCACCCCCCAGACTAATCCTGATTTATCAGTACGGTCTTGCTCGTCATGACAGGTCTTTTCTCCGCTACGCTGAATACATTTAATCGTCAAAAGGATTCTCTGGATACAGATAGGGGAAAACATGGCATCACCCATATGATGTAATGCTGTCTCTGTATATCTGAACATCGGGTGCTGCCATTAAATTTACTACAATTGCCCCCCCCCCCCCCCCCCATAATGCATGCCTGTCTCTGATGATGATGCTGCACAGAACCAATCAGTAAGTGCAGCTAAACTCTGATCCAGACTTCTTCTGATGCCTTTCAAGGAGATATTCTCTCATCTATGATAGATCAGTTTGACTTATGATGTGGACTCCTGCTGAAGAATGCGTCTCCAAGACAGACTTGCTGGCGCTAGAAGCATCGTAATGGATTCTGATATTAAAGGATTCCATTGCTTGTCTGAGTTCCTGCGAGCGTTGTGCATTCGTCTCGAGCCCGTTCCTAGGCAGTAGACCAGTCAGAACAAAGATTTAGTTTGGAAGTGGGGCTGAATAAGAGGAATCTGACAATAAGAGTTGAATAGGGTTTCCCACTTATTAATGGGGCGGGGGTGGCTCAGTCGGTAGTGCGCCAGGCTCGTAATCTGAAGTTCCCAGGTTCGACTCCCATCTGGGTCAGCGTTGAGATTTATCTCCGCAAAATTCTCCGCCCTGCCCACGGTCAGTAGGGGAAACCGATGGGCTTGGAAAGGTCGCTGTCCGTCGGATGGGACGTTAAGCCATGGCTCCGTGTGCGGGAGAGCCATACCCTGTGCACGTTAAAGAACACGCTGGATGGCCTTGATGGGAGGCTACCATCTGTCTCCCAACAGCTGTTCCAGTGGGTCCCCTCCCCCAACCTTCTCTGAGCCTTCGGGGTCCATGTGACCTGGCCATTTAGCCCATGGTGTGCAAAAAAAGTGCCGCTCAGAGGTAAAACAATCCAATCCTTTCAGTAGTATATCACAGGAGATAATATAAGTAAAGTATGGGACTCAAGAATAGTTAGCTGAAAAAACTGACTTTCACCATGAGTCGTACTCAAAACCCCATCTCCTGAATTTCGAGATCATCTTTCATAAAGAACAAAAGCTGCAAAATTACATAATATTTTTGTTGATCCCATATCAGTTGAAAATAGTGTTTCTCTGGGATCTGTTTTAGGCTCGATATTGTTTCAAATATGTATTAACGATTTTCGCAATAAAATTCCAAATTATCGTATTAATGCCTATGCTGATGATATGATTTTGACCTTTAGTACTAATACTTTTAAAAATTACATTTTTTAATGTAAATTCAGAACTTTGAATAATTGCAAAATGGTTTTATGAAAATAGACTATAAATGTGTTGAAAACTAAATATATCCTGTTCTGTTCAAAAATTCAATAGGTACAAATTTTGATAAGTTGCTACTACAGATACATAAACCAAAATATAGAGATAAAAAAATTTGTCCTTGTCCTGAAATTGAGAAACTTTGTAATTTTCGATGTCTCAGTGTTTTAATTGATCATATTTAACATATTTGGCCTGTAAATGGTAGCTAGGCGTAAACTGGAAGGAGAGCTGTGTACCAATCCCTAGTGATGATGCACAGAACCGGCCAGGTTTAGCACCTAATGTCCGACCCCGCCTTCTCGTGGTGCAGGCCGTTAGTACCTTTCAAAAGAGATACTCTCTTTTGGAAGGGAACGGAAGGGGAGGGCTGCCAGTTCAGTATGGCCTACTGATCTGGTCATCTACGGCCACTTTTTTCTTTTTTTTCAACCCTGCTGAGGAGTGGTCAACTTCACAGGGTCCTGGTGCTGACCATTTATACCTACTAGACTGGACTTCTTTATGGATTTGAGCTTGATTATGGATCCTGGACTTGCTGCACTGGTGGGCCTCTGTTGAGGGAGAGTCTGCCGCTGTGTTTTCTGTTTGCTTCTGGGTTGCCAGCTCTAAGTGAACAGAGGCATGGGATACCTTATATCAGCTGGTGGATAATCCTAATCAGAGGCAATCGCAGGTACCTGAACCTTACTTAGCTAGTTGGGCATCGTCAATCCTAAACTGGAGTAATGCGTCTCAGGCAGGCCATGTGGCTCTTGAAAAAGTCCACTTGAAAAGGTGGTGCCTGAAGTTCCTACCAGCATCGGTGACTTCAGCCTTTAGCGGAGGAGGAACGGGTCTTTGCCCCATGCCTGCGATCACGGGGCTGTTTGATATTGTTGGCCCTACCGATCTCAATAAACCTAATTTCTTTAAAAATCCTACTAATCATTTTCTTTCTGCAGGAACATGGAACGTGAGGACATTACATAGAGATTATTCTCTTGATGTCCTCATGCAGGAATTCCAGCGCTATAACCTAGATATTCTAGGCTTGCAAGAGACCAGATGGACAGGTAAAGGTGAGATACTTAAAAATAACTTTAAATTTCTCTTTACAGGGAGGGAGGATGGAAAGCATCACCAAGGCGTGGGTCTGTTGCTCAGCAGACATGCTAGTGATGCTCTTCTAGGATATGAGTGCATTAATGAAAGGTTTCTTACAGCAAAATTTCAGACAAGCATTAAAAACTTGAATGTTATCTGCTGTTATGCCCCCACTGAGGATGCTGATGAGGATGAGAAGGATAGGTTTTACGGACAACTTCAGGACATTTTGAATTCTGTCAAGAAAGGAGATATTACCCTTGTTCTTGGTGACTTCAATGCCAAAGTTGGTACCGACTCTGACCTTTGGGGAGGAGTAATAGGTCCTTTTGGTATTGGTAGCTGCAATGGCAATGGGCAACGTCTCCTACAGGTAAGTAAACTCAATGGTTTCAGAATAACTAACACATATTACAAACACCGCGACATACATAAATACACATGGGTTTCACCTGATGGGCTGCATAGGAATATGATTGATTATATATTAATTAACAGCAAATGGGCTAGTTCTGTTAGAAATACCAGGGCATGTAGGGGAGCTGAAATTGGATCTGACCACTACCTTGTTAAAAGTGTCTTGCAACTTAAACTTAAAAAGTGTTGTGCTAGAGTTAAAAAATTTACCTTTAATACTGAAGCTCTGAATGACCCAGTTATAGCTAAAGCTTACCATGATAGGTTACTTAGTCATTATGACGGTCATGGTTTGCTTAATACTGAAGTTGAGGAAGAATGGGGCCATTTTAAACAGGCTTTTTTGGAAACTAACAGTACTCTTTTAGGAAAAAAGGAGCAGAGGAGGCAGAATTATTTAAGTGACAAGGCAATTGAGCTTATTTCAGAAAGAAGGAATTGCAGGAATGTCCTTAATCAGTACCCTAGTAGTCCTAATAGAAAAGATTACAGAGAGCTTAATAAACGTGTAAAGGATCAGTTAGCTACTGATAAAAATCTTTGGCTTGATAGCTTGGCTGACAAAGCTGAGGAAGCGGTTAGGCAGCACAACAGCAGAGAGCTGTACCAGATAGTTAATGTTTTATGTGGTAGAAAACGGACAGGCATACAGGGATTGAAGGATAAACAAGGTAAGGTTATAGAAGGTGAGGATTCTCTCATGGCTAGGTGGGCTGAGCATTTCAGTGATGTTCTAAACAATGTGGTTAGTTCTACTCCCATTGTTTGTAATGATGATAGATGCATTGGCAGCTTTAATGTTGGCCCTATAACACAATCTGAAGTTAGTTTGGCTATCTCTAAACTGAAACTTCATAAAGCCCCAGGGGTAGATGAAATTACTACTGAAATGCTCAGAGCTGGGAATGTTTTGGTTATCACTTGGATGACTGAAATTTTGAATAACTTTTATGATAAAGGCATGGTTCCTAAAGATTTTACCAGAGCTATTATTATCCCTATTTTCAAAAAAGGTGATCGCAGTTCTTGTGATAACTATAGGGGTATCAGCCTACTCTCTGTTCCAGGTAAAGTTCTTTCCATGATTGTGCTTAATAGAATTAAGAATCTGGTTGACAGGCAATTGCGTGATGAGCAATGTGGATTCAGAAGTGGTAGGGGATGTGTAGATCAGATATTTTCACTTAGGCAGATTCTTGAGAAATGTTTAGAGTTTCAGAAACCTTTGGTTGCTAGCTTTGTTGATTTCAAAAAGGCTTTCGACTCTGTTGATCGTCATAATTTGTGGTTGATTGTGAAATCATATGGTATACCAGACAAGTTAGTTATTATAATGAAAGCTCACTATAATAACACTGAGTCGTGTGTGAGAGTTGGTAAGTCTTGTAGCAATTGGTTTAGCATTACTTCTGGTGTTCGACAAGGGTGCATTTTGTCTCCTTTTCTCTTTAGTTTGGTTGTTGATTATGTTATGCGAAATTCACTTCAAGGGAAAGCTTTTGGCCTTAAATGGGCTGGAGATACGAAAATTTCTGATTTAGATTATGCTGATGATTTAGCCCTTTTGGCAAATGATGTTGATGAGATGAACTCTTTCATTCGAACTGTTGATGAGACTGGGAGTACAGTAGGTTTGGTTATAAACAGAGAGAAAACTAAAGTGATGAAAATTGGTCAGGCAGGTTGTGATTCAGTTAATCTGAATGGTTGCAGTCTTGAGCAGGTGTCACAGTTTAATTATCTTGGGAGCTATGTAACTGATACTGGTGATGTGCGGCATGAGATTAACAGACGAATAGGTATTGCTGCCGGGACTTTTAAGAATCTATGGAGATTGTGGAGAAATAGGCGTATACACCTAAAGACTAAAATTAGACTGTATAATAGTTTGGTTCTTTCTAGGGTTAGTTATGGCAGTGAAACTTGGACGCTGTGTAAACAAGATAATAGGAAACTAGATGCTTTTGATTCTAGATGCTTGCGCAGTATCTTGGGTATTAGGTGGTTTAACTTTGTAACTAATGATGAGGTTAGGCAAAGAAGTCTGCAACCTCCTTTAAGCAGCATATTGTGCAGAGAGAGACTCCGCTGGTTTGGCCACGTTGCCCGTATGGATAATTATAGATTGGCGAATAGGGTTATGAACAGTGTGCCTAGAGGCTTCAGAAGGAGGGGGAGACCTAGGATGCGGTGGGCAGACAATGTCAAACAGGACCTTGTTAGAATTGGTGTGCAGTGGCCGGATGCAGCAGATGTAGCTCAGGACAGATATGCTTGGAGAAGTAAACTGCGTGGTCTGGTTGGACCTCCGTAGCCCATGGCTGCTTGAGGATGATGATGATGATGATGATGATTTAACAATGAAACCGTACATTATATGCATCTTGCTGATAAACTGAGATTAATATTAGAAAGGTTTTACTGCTTGAAAAATATCGAATATATGTATATATATTGAATAAAATACATTTTATTTATCATGGGTACAGTATTATTCAAATATGGTATAAGTTAGGGAGGCAATTATTTTACAAATTTAAGAAGCGTTGCTTCTGTTCAAAACAGAATAATTAATGTTATAATAAGAAGAAACGACAGAAATTTAATGCAATTTGAAAAATATTGTAATTTAGACATTTTTCTGCTTAGACATTTAATGCATTTTTAGAATGCTAATTTTTTTTACACTAACAGTCATTTGCGATTGTAAGAGGATTATATTATAATAGCAAATTTAGTGGCTTTAGATATGTAATTCCAATCTGGAAAAAAGAAATAATGCATAACCACTTCTACCTTCTTGGATTAAAGATTTTTAATTCATTACCTTTATATATATGTATGAATGAAACAAATCAAATGCCTTCCATTTTAAGTGTCTACTGAAGGATTATCTTTGAAATAGTAGCAAAGTAGAGCACTTTCTCGCTATTTCACAATGATTTAAAATCATCTAACTTCTAACTTTTTTTGTTAAAGTTATTAGAGAATTAAATTTACACATATTCCCTACTGCTTTAAAAATAAAACTTAATATTCACTCTTTCAACCTAGACGAGCTATTGCTCTTGGGTTACAAATATCACTTCGCAAGCAAATATATGAATACTTCGTTCATATGCATAAATGTAGAAATATATATATATGCATTTTTTGTTCATGTGCATAAATGTACAAATATAATTTTATGTAAATGTAATAAACTTTTTTAATATATTGTTGAAAATTTTAAATGGACAGACACTGAGCGTGAGTATCAATAAGAATATTTTTAAACAAATTACAATGCAGTGCAAATCATTACAAAAATATGGATGAAATAACTTATAAACAAACTAACAACTATCATACCTAAGTCGATAACTTTTTTTCTACAGAGCATACAAGACCAGCTCTGTCTGTTCTACTAAACTACTACCTCTTCACTTTGTCATATCTCTTGAATACCTTCACTTTGTCTGTCATCTCTTGAATACCTTCACTTTGTCTGTCATCTCTTGAATACCTTCACTTTGTCTGTCATAACGCTTGAATACCTTCACTTTGTCTGTCATGACGCTTGAATACCTTCACTTTGTCTGTCATATCTCTTGAATACCTTCACTTTGTCTGTCATATCTCTTGAATACCTTCACTTTGTCTGTCATATCTCTTGAATACCTTCACTTTGTCTGTCATATCTCTTGAATACCTTCACTTTGTCTGTCATATCTCTTGAATACCTTCACTTTGTCTGTCATATCTCTTGAATACCTTCACTTTGTCTGTCATATCTCTTGAATACCTTCACTTTGTCTGTCATATCTCTTGAATACCTTCACTTTGTCTGTCATATCTCTTGAATACCTTCACTTTGTCTGTCATATCTCTTGAATACCTTCACTTTGTCTGTCATATCTCTTGAATACCTTCACTTTGTCTGTCATATGTCTTGAATACCTTCACTTTGTCTGTCATATCTCTTGAATACCTTCACTTTGTCTGTCATATCTCTTGAATACCTTCACTTTGTCTGTCATATCTCTTGAATACCTTCACTTTGTCTCTCATATCTCTTGAATACTTTCACTTTGTCTGTCATATCTCTTGAATACCTTCACTTTGTCTGTCATATCTCTTGAATACCTTCACTTTGTCTGTCATAACGCTTGAATACCTTCACTTTGTCTGTCATATCTCTTGAATACCTTCACTTTGTCTGTCATATCTCTTGAATACCTTCACTTTGTCTGTCATATTTCTTGAATACCTTCACTTTGTCTGTCATATCTCTTGAATACCTTCACTTTGTCTGTCATATTTCTTGAATACCTTCACTTTGTCTGTCATATCTCTTGAATACCTTCACTTTGTCTGTCATATCTCTTGAATACCTTCACTTTGTCTGTCATATCTCTTGAATACCTTCACTTTGTCTGTCATAACGCTTGAATACCTTCACTTTATCTGTCATATCTCTTGAATACCTTCACTTTGTCTGTCATATCTCTTGAATACCTTCACTTTGTCTGTCATATTTCTTGAATACCTTCACTTTGTCTGTCATATCTCTTGAATACCTTCACTTTGTCTGTCATAACGCTTGAATACCTTCACTTTGTCTGTCATAACGCTTGAATACCTTCACTTTGTCTGTCATATCTCTTGAATACCTTCACTTTGTCTGTCATATCTCTTGAATACCTTCACTTTGTCTGTCATATCTCTTGAATACCTTCACTTTGTCTGTCATATCTCTTGAATACCTTCACTTTGTCATATCTCTTGAATACCTTCACTTTGTCTGTCATAACGCTTGAATACCTTCACTTTGTCTGTCATATCTCTTGAATACCTTCACTTTGTCTGTCATATCTCTTGAATGCCTTCACTTTGTCTGTCATATCTCTCGAATACCTTCACTTTGTCTCTCATATCTCTTGAATACTTTCACTTTGTCTGTCATATCTCTTGAATACCTTCACTTTGTCTGTCATATCTCTTGAATACCTTCACTTTGTCTCTCATATCTCTTGAATACTTTCACTTTGTCTGTCATATGTCTTGAATACCTTCACTTTGTCTGTCATAACGATTGAATACCTTCACTTTGTCTGTCATATCTCTTGAATACCTTCACTTTGTCTGTCATATCTCTTGAATACCTTCACTTTGTCTGTCATACCTCTTGAATACCTTCACTTTCTCTGTCATATCTCTTGAATACCTTCACTTTGTCTGTCATATCTCTTGAATACCTTCACTTTCTCTGTCATATCTCTTGAATACCTTCACTTTGTCTGTCATATCTCTTGAATACCTTCACTTTGTCTGTCATATCTCTTGAATACCTTCACTTTGTCTGTCATATCTCTTAAATACCTTCACTTTGTCTGTCATATTTCTTGAATACCTTCACTTTGTCTGTCATATTTCTTGAATACCTTCGCTTTGTCTGTCATATCTCTTGAATACCTTCACTTTGTCTGTCATATCTCTTGAATACCTTCACTTTGTCATATCTCTTGAATACCTTCACTTTGTCTGTCATAACGCTTGAATACCTTCACTTTGTCTGTCATATCTCTTGAATGCCTTCACTTTGTCTGTCATACCTCTTGAATACCTTCACTTTGTCTCTCATATCTCTTGAATACTTTCACTTTGTCTGTCATATGTCTTGAATACCTTCACTTTGTCTGTCATAACGATTGAATACCTTCACTTTGTCTGTCATATCTCTTGAATACCTTCACTTTGTCTGTCATATCTCTTGAATACCTTCACTTTGTCTGTCATACCTCTTGAATACCTTCACTTTCTCTGTCATATCTCTTGAATACCTTCACTTTGTCTGTCATATCTCTTGAATACCTTCACTTTCTCTGTCATATCTCTTGAATACCTTCACTTTGTCTGTCATATCTCTTGAATACCTTCACTTTGTCTGTCATATCTCTTGAATACCTTCACTTTGTCTGTCATATCTCTTAAATACCTTCACTTTGTCTGTCATATTTCTTGAATACCTTCACTTTGTCTGTCATATTTCTTGAATACCTTCGCTTTGTCTGTAATATCTCTTGAATACCTTCGCTTTGTCTGTCATAACGCTTGAATACCTTCACTTTGTCTGTCATAACGCTTGAATACCTTCACTTTGTCTGTCATATCTCTTGAATACCTTCACTTTGTCTGTCATATCTCTTGAATACCTTCACTTTGTCTGTCATATCTCTTGAATACCTTCACTTTGTCATATCTCTTGAATACCTTCACTTTGTCTGTCATAACGCTTGAATACCTTCACTTTGTCTGTCATATCTCTTGAATACCTTCACTTTGTCTGTCATATCTCTTGAATACCTTCACTTTGTCTGTCATATCTCTTGAATACCTTCACTTTGTCTCTCATATCTCTTGAATACTTTCACTTTGTCTGTCATATCTCTTGAATACCTTCACTTTGTCTGTCATATCTCTTGAATACCTTCACTTTGTCTCTCATATCTCTTGAATACTTTCACTTTGTCTGTCATATGTCTTGAATACCTTCACTTTGTCTGTCATAACGATTGAATACCTTCACTTTGTCTGTCATATCTCTTGAATACCTTCACTTTGTCTGTCATATCTCTTGAATACCTTCACTTTGTCTGTCAAACCTCTTGAATACCTTCACTTTCTCTGTCATATCTCTTGAATACCTTCACTTTGTCTGTCATATCTCTTGAATGCCTTCACTTTCTCTGTCATATCTCTTGAATACCTTCACTTTGTCTGTCATATCTCTTGAATACCTTCACTTTGTCTGTCATATCTCTTGAATACCTTCACTTTGTCTGTCATATCTCTTAAATACCTTCACTTTGTCTGTCATATTTCTTGAATACCTTCACTTTGTCTGTCATATTTCTTGAATACCTTCGCTTTGTCTGTAATATCTCTTGAATACCTTCGCTTTGTCTGTCATAACGCTTGAATACCTTCACTTTGTCTGTCATAACGCTTGAATACCTTCACTTTGTCTGTCATATCTCTTGAATACCTTCACTTTGTCTGTCATATCTCTTGAATACCTTCACTTTGTCTGTCATATCTCTTGAATACCTTCACTTTGTCTGTCATATCTCTTGAATACCTTCACTTTGTCTGTCATATCTCTTGAATACCTTCACTTTGTCTGTCATATCTCTTAAATACCTTCACTTTGTCTGTCATAACGCTTGAATACCTTCACTTTGTCTGTCATATCTCTTGAATACCTTCACTTTGTCTGTCATATCTCTTGAATACCTTCACTTTGTCTGTCATATCTCTTGAATACCTTCACTTTGTCTGTCATATTTCTTGAATGCCTTCACTTTGTCTGTCATATCTCTTGAATACCTTCACTTTGTCTGTCATAATGCTTGAATACCTTCACTTTGTCTGTCATATCTCTTGAATACCTTCACTTTGTCTGTCATATCTCTTGAATACCTTCACTTTGTCTCTCATATCTCTTGAATACTTTCACTTTGTCTGTCATATGTCTTGAATACCTTCACTTTGTCTGTCATAACGATTGAATACCTTCACTTTGTCTGTCATATCTCTTGAATACCTTCACTTTGTCTGTCATATCTCTTGAATACCTTCACTTTGTCTGTCATATCTCTTGAATACCTTCACTTTGTCTGTCATATCTCTTGAATACCTTCACTTTGTCTGTCATATCTCTTGAATACCTTCACTTTGTCTGTCATATCTCTTGAATACCTTCACTTTGTCTGTCATATCTCTTGAATACCTTCACTTTGTCTGTCATATCTCTTGAATACCTTCACTTTGTCTGTCATATCTCTTGAATACCTTCACTTTGTCTGTCATATCTCTTGAATACCTTCACTTTGTCATATCTCTTGAATACCTTCACTTTGTCTGTCATAACGCTTGAATACCTTCACTTTGTCTGTCATATCTCTTGAATACCTTCACTTTGTCTGTCATATCTCTTGAATGCCTTCACTTTGTCTGTCATATCTCTCGAATACCTTCACTTTGTCTGTCATATCTCTTGAATACCTTCACTTTCTCTGTAATATCTCTTGAATACCTTCACTTTGTCTGTCATATCTCTTGAATACCTTCACTTTGTCTGTCATAACGCTTGAATACCTTCACTTTGTCTGTCATATCTCTTAAATACCTTCACTTTGTCTGTCATAACGCTTGAATACCTTCACTTTGTCTGTCATATCTCTTGAATACCTTCACTTTGTCTGTCATATCTCTTGAATACCTTCACTTTGTCTGTCATATTTCTTGAATACCTTCACTTTGTCTGTCATATCTCTTGAATACCTTCACTTTGTCTGTCATAATGCTTGAATACCTTCACTTTGTCTGTCATATCTCTTGAATACCTTCACTTTGTCTGTCATATCTCTTGAATACCTTCACTTTGTCTGTCATAACGCTTGAATACCTTCACTTTATCTGTCATATCTCTTGAATACCTTCACTTTGTCTGTCATATCTCTTGAATACTTTCACTTTGTCTGTCATATCTCTTGAATACCTTCACTTTGTCTGTCATATCTCTTGAATACCTTCACTTTGTCTCTCATATCTCTTGAATACTTTCACTTTGTCTGTCATATGTCTTGAATACCTTCACTTTGTCTGTCATAACACTTGAATACCTTCACTTTGTCATATCTCTTGAATACCTTCACTTTGTCTGTCATAACGCTTGAATACCTTCACTTTGTCTGTCATATCTCTTGAATACCTTCACTTTGTCTGTCATATCTCTTGAATGCCTTCACTTTGTCTGTCATATCTCTTGAATGCCTTCACTTTGTCTGTCATATCTCTCGAATACCTTCACTTTGTCTGTCATAACGCTTGAATACCTTCACTTTGTCTGTCATATCTCTTGAATACCTTCACTTTGTCTGTCATAACACTTGAATACCTTCACTTTGTCATATCTCTTGAATACCTTCACTTTGTCTGTCATATCTCTTGAATACCTTCACTTTGTCTGTCATAACGCTTGAATACCTTCACTTTGTCTGTCATATCTCTTGAATACCTTCACTTTGTCTGTCATATCTCTTGAATGCCTTCACTTTGTCTCTCATATCTCTTGAATACCTTCACTTTGTCTGTCATATCTCTTGAATACCTTCACTTTGTCTGTCATATCTCTTGAATACCTTTACTTTGTCTGTCATATCTCTTGAATACCTTCACTTTGTCTGTCATATCTCTTGAATACCTTCACTTTGTCTGTTATAACGCTTGAATACCTTCACTTTGTCTGTCATATCTCTTGAATACCTTCACTTTGTCTGTCATATCTCTTGAATACCTTCACTTTGTCTGTCATATCTCTTGAATACCTTCACTTTGTCTGTCATATCTCTTGAATACCTTCACTTTGTCTGTCATAACGCTTGAATACCTTCACTTTGTCTGTCATATCTCTTGAATACCTTCACTTTGTCTGTCATAACGCTTGAATACCTTCACTTTGTCTGTCATATCTCTTGAATACCTTCACTTTGTCTGTCATATCTCTTGAATACCTTCACTTTGTCTGTCATATCTCTTGAATACCTTCACTTTGTCTGTCATATCTCTTGAATACCTTCACTTTGTCTGTCATATCTCTTGAATACCTTCACTTTGTCTGTAATATCTCTTGAACACCTTCACTTTGTCTGTCATAACGCTTGAATACCTTCACTTTGTCTGTCATATCTCTTGAATACCTTCACTTTGTCTGTAATATCTCTTGAACACCTTCACTTTGTCTGTCATAACGCTTGAATACCTTCATTTTGTCTGTCATATCTCTTGAATACCTTCACTTTGTCTGTCATATCTCTTGAATACCTTCACTTTGTCTGTCATATCTCTTGAATACCTTCACTTTGTCTGTCATATCTCTTGAATACCTTCACTTTGTCTGTCATAACGCTTGAATACCTTCACTTTGTCTGTCATATCTCTTGAATACCTTCACTTTGCCTGTCATAACGCTTGAATACCTTCACTTTGTCTGTCATATCTCTTGAATATCTTCACTTTGTCTGTCATAACGCTTGAATACCTTCACTTTGTCTGTCATATCTCTTGAATACCTTCACTTTGTCTGTCATAACGCTTGAATACCTTCACTTTGTCTGTCATATCTCTTGAATACCTTCACTTTGTCTGTCATATCTCTTGAATACCTTCACTTTGTCTGTAATATCTCTTGAACACCTTCACTTTGTCTGTCATAACGCTTGAATACCTTCACTTTGTCTGTCATAACGCTTGAATACCTTCACTTTGTCTGTCATATCTCTTGAATACCTTCACTTTGTCTGTCATATCTCTTGAATACCTTCACTTTGTCTGTCATATCTCTTGAATACCTTCACTTTGTCTGTCATCTCTTGAATACCTTCACTTTGTCATATCTCTTGAATACCTTCACTTTGTCTGTCATATCTCTTGAATACCTTCACTTTGTCTGTCATAACGCTTGAATAACGCAAAACAACCACCCGCGAGCACACCAATAAAGATGCTTCTTGTTTTTACTTATCGCACACTAACTCAGACTCTCTGAATCTCTTTTTCGATCTCTTCAATTCCAGCACACTGGAATTCTATCATTCTCTTTTTTTTTAGGTCGGATCTACATTCAAATTCGTTTGCTGTATAAATTTCGCTCAGAAGTATATGCGAGCGTTCATATCACGTTTTATCATGAAGTCACTGTAGCTCGTTCATCTGTCGTAACAATATATATATAAGTTTCATTCACTTCTTTATCCTTAAGTTTCATTTTGAATTATTTTGTTTTTTTAGAAAAATTTATGCTTTTAGTAAAGTGCAGTTTTTTGTGATTTTAAATTTTTAGTGTTTATAATTCTCAAATATCCATTTATTTTTTTTATAAGCTAAGGATGTGTGCTCTCTTTTCTTTCAGGCCACTGCTGAAAATAAATGATACTTCTGGAGAGAGGAAAACTGCTGTTTACAATTGCTATGACAACAGCCAAGGAAAAGTCATTTGCATGAAAGAAAGACAAGGCAACTGTTGAATCATTACTTTTATGGCCTTTTGCTAAAAAATAATGTCAAAATACATAACTCCTATACCCTATGAAAGAAAGAAAAAACAGTTACTATAACAGAAAAATATTCTAAACCAGTTTGAAACATTTTAAAATCAAATATCTACAGTATATAAAAAATTTCGAAGTCATTATGTTTTCACAAATGCTTTTTTGCAAAAGTTCATTCAAATGTACTTCTTGAATCATCGGAGAGGAATATTACATATATTGCAGCTGATCACCTATATTGATATCTGATCAGCTGCAAATAAATTTATGCAATTTAGTAATGTGCATCGAATAAGACATGAAGCTGCTGCAATGTATGAAATGAAATTTTTCTGAATGGTTCTTTGTTAATGCACTTGTTGATACTTTGTAGAGGCCAATATTTTCACAGTTCAAATGAAACGTTGACTGGGCCAGATGAAATAAAAGCATGCTGAATTAATTTTTAGAAAACCCTTACGCAGCAAGATCTATCAAACCACTTAACCATTTATAATAAATAAATAAATAATAATAAATACCCCCTCAAGCAGCTGCTTGCCACAGAGGTCTGACAGGAGCCTGTCAGTTTATATGCCATAGTAGAAGGTCTGAGAGGATGGCAGGACCTCAGCAGAAAAACGACTACAATGAAATAATTTAAAATCCAAATTTTTGAAGAAATATTTTCGCTTTATGTTATAAATATAGAAATTTACCAGCGTACTGATTAATAGATATGGCAGAACAGTCGCACAGTGATGAATTATGCGCCAAAACATCCCAGCAAAAGGGCAGTCCCGCACAGCAGAAGCCAATCCATACAAAAGAAGGCAAATACTGTTGCGATGTTTGCAGCAAAACTTTTCCAGCAATTAGTACACTAAAGAAGCACTTGTTAATGCATAACGAGGAATTCTCACATAATTGTGTTGTTTGTAATAAAAAATTTCATAGAAGACGTAATCTAATGGAGCATCTGTTAATACACACAGGAGAGCGGCCGCACCGTTGCACTGTTTGCGATAAAAGTTTTCGAACAAGGAGCAGTCAGAAGAATCACATGTTAATACATACCGAGAAACGGCCATACAGTTGCAATGTGTGTAATAAAGCCTTTAAAGGTGCACGCAATCTAAAGTTGCACATGTTGAAACATGCAAAAGAATTTCCGCATAGTTGCAATGTTTGCAAAAAGATATTTAGGGAGAAGGATGTTCTAAATGATCACAAGTTAATGCACACAGAAGAAAAAAGAAGTCTGCACAGTTGCAATATTTGCAGCAGAACATTTAAAACTAAAGGCAACCTAAATAATCACTTATCAATATGTACTGGGATATTCCCACATAGTTGCAATATTTGCAGTAAAAAATTTCCTCATAGATATAATCTCCTGCAGCATATGTTGATCCATACAGGAGAACGCCCACACAGTTGTGATGTTTGCAGTAAAAGGTTCCAAAGGAAAAGCACTCTAAAGAGCCACTTAACAACACATACAGGAGAACGACCACACAGTTGCGATTTTTGCTCGAAAACCTTCAGTAAACGCAGTTACCTAAAGATTCATATATTAATGCATACAGGAGAGCACCCACACAGTTGCAATATTTGCAGTGAAACATTTCAAGATAAAAACAGGCTGAAGAAGCACATGTTAATCCACGCTGAAGAACACCCATACTGCTGTGATGTGTGCCATAAGACATTTACAGAAAGTAGTAGTTTAAAGGACCACATTTTAATCCACACAGGTGAAAGACCTCACTGTTGTGACATTTGCAGTAAGACTTTTAGAGTTAGAGGTGGTCTAAGAAACCATATGTTAGTACATACAGATGAACGACCGCACATTTGTAGCATATGTAGTAAATCATTTAAGCGGAAACGTGGTCTAAGAGATCATATGTTAACACACAAGAGAAAGCCATCAGAGTAATGATGTTTTGCAGTAAAACTTCAAGGAAGTTCCTGTCAGAAACTTATTCGAAACAAAGAACAGAATACTTAATCACTACTTTTTCAGAAAAGCTTCCATCAAAAACGTTTGGGTTGTTTTACCTCAGAGCTGCACTCTTTTGCACACAATGGGCAAAATGGCCATGTCACAAGGACCCCAAGGGCTCAGAGAAGGTTGGGGGAAAGGACTCACAGGAAGAGCTATTAGGAGACAGATGGTAACCTCTTGTCAAGGCCATCCAGCTTGTTCTTTAACCTGCACAGGGTATGGCTCTCGCACTCAATGCCATGGCTTAGCATCCCATCCGACGGACTGCGACTTTTCCATCCCATCAGTTTTCCCTACTGACTTTGGGCAGGGCACGGAGTTTGTGGAGATAAATCTAAACACTGACCCAGCTGAGACTCGAACCTGGGAACTGCAGATTACGACCCTGGCATGCTACTGACTGAGCCAACCCCACCCTCCATCAAAAAGGAGCAGTGTAAGGAAACGTAACGTTAGTGCACCCAGATCATTCTGATGTTTGCAGTGAAATCTTTAGAGAAGGAACATTCTAAAACAGTGTGAGAAAAATGCATGGAGGATAAACCGCAAAAATACGATTCTTGGAGCAAAAGATTTTCAACAATAAGCTGCAAATTGAGATGTTTTTACTTCCTTATAGGTGTAATGATTCTTCGGAGTATTTTCTAAATCGCCAAATTTACAGTTGGATTGGATTGGATTATTTTACCTCTGAGCGGCACTTTTTTGCACACCATGGGGTAAATGGCCAGGCCACAAGGACCCCGAAGGCTCAGAGAAGGTTGGGGGAGGGGACCCACTGGAACAACGGTTGGGAGACAGATGGTAGCCTCCCATCAAGGCCATCCAGCGTGTTCTTTAACGTGAACAGGGTATGGCTCTCCCACACACGGGGCCAAGGCTTAACATCCCATCCGACGGACGACGGCCTATTCAAGCCCATCGGTGTCCCCTACTGACCATGGGCAGGACAGGGAATTTTGCGGAGATAAATCTCAACGCTGACCCAGCTGGGACTCAAACCTGGGAACTACAGATTATGAGCCTGGCGCGCTACCGACTGAGCCACCCCCGCCCCCCAAATTTACAGTAATGAGGCATTAAGTTTCAGTAAGATGTACTAGAAAATAAATATTTATTCCTGTAATTAATGAGGATTACTCTCTTTTAGTTTTAAGATCTCATCGCTTTCACATGATGCGATGCTTTGGCTGCGATGATAAGAATGAAATGTTTTGTCAGTGGTGGTGGTAATGATGATGATGATGAAATGCTTTGGCAATGGTGGTGATGATAATGAAATGTTTTGGTGGTGTGGTGATAATAATGAAATGCTTTTTAATTTTTATAATTTGTAACAAGAGTGTGAAGCCATGAAACCTGTCCCATCCCAAAACAGCAAGCAAGCCAGCTATTGCCTGACAACAGCACTTTACAAGAGGTGGCAAAATGAATTAAATATTTTTGAAAATGAAATAGGCAAAACAACTACTTCATTTGCATGATGCTAAATTCACTACAGAAACTTGATGCATAAATTTTAACTATAAAACGCTTGACTTTGTATCCGGCGTCACTAACCAATAAGGCTAAAAGATTTTATAGTTCTCTGACTTGGTCAAGAGGTTTCTGAAGTCGAGTGATGAAGAGAAGCAGAAATGAAGAGGAATTGTGTTCTTGAAACGCTGCCCATTCTCTATTCTTTGGGTTCAGTGTTTCTGGTGGAAATTCTGATATAGTCAAAGTTATTGTTTATATTTCAGGCAATTATACCGTTTTTACATATGGTATGATACTGCTTATATGGTGATATTTTAATTCCAAGAAAACTTCTTAAAATATAAATATAGCACTGTAAGATAAAAAGATATAAAGAATATAATGTTTCTAATTTCTATTGCAAACCTTAAAATAATTACCTACAGTTAGTCTATGGCCTGACAGGACATCTACACAATATGCTTTCGTTTATTGACGAAAACAAACTAGTTCTATGTTTTTTCTTTTTTCGGGAAAACGTTCATTTCAAAGAACTAATTGCACATCCTCTTCAGTTTCCTTCCACACAATTCTACTAAAACCCAAATTATAAGTCCTACGCTCTATTTCTGACGATTTTAAGTCTGTCTTTTGAGGGTTGCCGAAGTAGCAGATCTTTTATTATTTGTATTTTGTGAGTGGCTTCTTTCTATTCTGAACATACATGTACTTTTTCCCTTTCAAAATAGAAATTGCTGCAATGCTATCCTATTAGCATTTCTTTTTGGCAGGAGTAGCAATAAAAGTTTCATTTGAGAAATTACAGCAGGCACAAGAAACATTTTTCAAAAATGTTTGGTAATCACTGAAATGGAAGAGAATAACTAGGCACAATCTATTTTAACAGCTTCATATTAAAATTAGTTTTCCAGTTAGTGTTTCAATGTGGTCCCATGGAGGCTGAAAGAATTGATGAATTAATAATTAAGAAAACATCACCCCCATTAAATTTTTTAAAAAGCTCCCCTTCTCCTTACATGCGTGGGGCGGGGGTGGCTCAGTCATTAGCGTGCCAGGCTCGTAATCTGTAGTTCCCGGGTTCGAGTCCCAGCTGGGTCAGCGTTGAGATTTATCTCCGCAAAATTTCCCGCCCTGCCCACGGTCAGTAGGGGACACCGATGGGCTTGGAAAGGCCGCCATCCTTCGGATAGGATGTTAAGCCATTGCCCTGTGTGCGGGAGAGCCATACCCTGTGCACGTTAAAGAACACACTGGATGGCCTTGACAGGAGGCTACCATCTGTCTCCCAACAGCTGTTCCAGTGGGTCTCCTCCCCCAACCTTCTCTGAGCCTTCGGGGTCCATGTGACCTGGCCATTTAGCCCTTGGTGTGCAAAAAAGTGCCGCTCAGAGGTAAAACAACCCAACCTTACATGCGTTGGCTATCATTAATACACTGTCTTACCGAAATATCGGTTTCCATGCATAGTCAATGGGAATCTAAGTTCAAAGCTCTCTAACTTCTAAAATATGCATATAACGATAAAATGTTACTGAAGATAAATTAAAATTCATCAAATTTATTTAAATATCGATTTTCCACAAAATTTTTTAAGTGTAAGCCTTATGGTGCAACGACCGCGAAAATGCTGTTCATGAAACCTTTTATGTATGGACATGAACTCTGCGTCAGTAGTATTAAAAAATTTTAGTTTTTCAAAATACTTTTTTTTTTCAGCTAAGTTTTATACTTATATACATTTTTAAAATAGTCATGCTTAATGTTTTCAATTTATTACTCAACTTGATGCTACAGATAATGGGAAAATTTTAATGTTCTTCAAACTGTGATCAGCAGTCCAGATTATGGACTTTTCTGCTGACGTTGTTCATTTTAAGTACGCTCCCCAACTAACTGACAGAGCTCGTGCGAATTGAATTGTTTGCCATCAATCATATGCAATAAGTGAACATTATTTTATTGAAATTAAAAAAAAGTTATATTGATTTATACTTTTATTTTATTCATATAAAATTTATTTTAATATATAAATATATATTTTTTTACTAAAAAGTTAGTAATATTTGCCAAAAGATAAAACATAATAATATTTGTCTAAAAAGATAAAATATTTGTCAATCATGAATTAGTTTCAATTACCATCGTTAGAAAGCTAAAGAGTTGGAAGATTGAAAATTTCATTCTCTTTGAAAATGAGCATCCCATGTACGTCAAAGACTTCGGGTTGATTTACCTCTGAGCAGCACTTTTTTGCACACACTGGGCTAAATGGGCAGGTCACATGGACCTCAAGGGCTCAGGTAAGGTTGAGGGGAAAGGACCCCACCGAGCAACTATTAGGAGAGAAAGTATCTTATCAAGTCCATGCTGGTATTCTGTAATATTGTTGTGCACCCCACCAGCTCTGGGTGATAGGGGGGGGGGGGGGTGACAACTAGGGGAGAAATATCGCCAGGCGATTCGATTCCCCAAACGGGTGTGCATTTGCGCTGTGTATTTGTTAATTTATTTCTTACCCAACAGTAAGTGCTTCGCCTTCCCATGGCCGAGTGGTTAGCACGCTTGGCTACTGATCTAAGGGACCTGGGTTCGAGCCTCGAGTAAGGCATGGTTGTGTGTGTTGTTTTTCTGCTGAGGTCCTGCCATCCTCACAGACCTACTACTTTGGCATGTAAACTGACAGGCTCCTGTCAGACCTCTGTGGCAAGCAGCTGCTTGAGGGGGTATTTATTTTAAGTGCTTCGACTAAATAGGCTACCTGAACCGTTGATCTCATTTCATCCGATTTCCTCCTTACGTCCACTTAGGACTCGGCTTAATCAAACTCCTCGCATGTCAGGATTACAAATAAAACATTTTTATTACACAATTCTATTTAACAAGACCAACAGTTACAGGAGTTATCGGCATCCCACGTCCGGGATGTTCTCGACATAAGAGTTACAACTCGACCTCTTCAACCGAGGCTAACGTAAAGTCCGTTGTTAAGAAAATTAGCAAAGTCTCTTTTTGACAAAAATTGAATTACTGCGTTCAGTCCGTTATGGGAGTGCGACGACGAAGACTAGCAACTTTTCATATGTGAGAAACGCTGAAATGTTGAAAAAGTCCCTACCTCCTTGTTTTTGGAGCCGAAATTCCGTCGACACCATCGCTCTTTGTTCTCGCTCACACTCCGAGAACTTGGACCACTGGCAGGACGCGTTTGCTCACATCGCTGACTCGGACAAGAAGAGAGAAAGCTCATCACACATGGCAACGACACTGTTCATTTCTTTGTTTTTGACTGTGGAGTCATTGTCACCAATCGGGAGGTCGCCAGGCGATATGTGTCTTCACCTCATTGGCGCGGACATCCGAAAAACAAAGGGGAAGGCTCCCTCTCCGGGGTCCTTGAAGCAGGTCACGGCGGGAGCATCGCGCACGACCTACGCCACGAGGAGGGGGGGGGGGGTGAACCTGACTTCCGCTGCAGCCCGGCGTCCTCGGATCTTCCAACATGGAGGTTAACTCACCAGTTCGATTGTTCGCGAACCTTCCAGCTCTCCAAAGTCGTGTCCACAGGACGAGTCCACTGTGGGCACGACAGTGTGATGCTCTTTTATACACAGAGCCATAGCTTTACGTCCCATCTGACTGGCGGTTGCCATTCAGAGCCCATTGGTGTTCTCTCTAGAAACAAAAGCATGGAGAGTTTAGTGTAAATAAGTCTCAACGCTGGCCCAGGTGAACCTAAAATCGAGGAATTGCAAAATATGAGCCTGGTCAGAGGAAATACGTGGTCTTCTAATTTAACAATATTTGGCTAATATTTATAGAGGGATGGAAATTCGAATAATAACCATTAACGTAGCTCATACAACAAAAAAAAATCAAATATGTCAAAATTTAAATAATGGTTTCATAAACTACTCAAAATTCATAAGTTTTAGCAAAGTGTTTTTCTAAATAAAGAAATCGAATTTTTAATCAAGAGAGCTATGCAATGAATATAGACAACTGTTTGTTTCTTTTTCAGGTTGGTTAACACATATTCCCGATGATAGAATAAATGCAAGTTGCGAATATTGCAAATGCATTCTTCAAGCTCATAGAAAGGCCCTTTTGACTCACAGTGCAAAGAAGAAGAACCAGAACTCAACTACGCATGTAAAGGAAGCGAAACATGCAATTCTCTTGCGATTTTTGCAAAAGAGTCTATCAGCACAAAATGAAAAATGGCAGAACTGAAAATAGCTGCACTTTCTAGTGAACACTGTTCTATTAGCGCTTATGCTTACGATCATATGTAAACATTAATAAAAAATATTGGATAAAACGTTTTCCATTTTAAGAATTAAAACTTCACCGCACCAAGCAGTAATAAAATATGTATTATCACTTTGCATTTTAGATGAATTAGTAGCTGATGTTGCCGAAAGTCTTTGATGAAAGTATATCTGTTGACACAAAGAAGCTCTTGTGTATTGTGATACACAAGAATTTTAGTCGTAAAATTTTTGTAATCACAAAAAGTCGCAAATTAAGTAATCGCAATGTTAAGTCGTTTTTTCAGTTGTAAATTAAATAGTGACATTGTTTTAGAGAGTGTTACATATTGAATTTTTATTTTTTAAGAACGGTTAAGGAATGATGATATAAAATTAAATAAACTCATTGGAATTAGTGTAGATGGAGCAGATGTTATGATGGGCAATCATAATCCTGTTGCAAAGTTGCTGAAAAATTCGGTTCCTGAACTAGTGGTTATGAAGTGCTTGTTCCATTCACTCCATCTGGGAGCAGAAAACGCGTGCAAAGTACTCCCAAGACGCTTGAATTTCATATTACGAGAAACACAATTAAAAGACAAATGGATAATAAAAAATATATGAAAATCTAACTAACAGGGAACCATCAAATTTAAATACGTTTTCTGGAATCAGATGGCTTGCAAGACCTGAGGCCATTGCCAAAATTTTAGAACAGTAGGATGCACTACAACTGCATTTTGAGATATTTCTCATCTGTCAAATGATGTTACACGACTTATATTGTAAATCAGATGTTTAAATCATCAGAGAACAGATTATACTTTATATTTTTACGTATTATTTTACAAAACGTTATAAGTTTAAACAAACTTTTCCAGAGTGACTCGGTTGATCCATTGAAATTGCAGATTTTCAAACATTAATCTATTCCTTATTTCAGACAATAGTTCCAAAAAAAAATTTTTTTACCTTTCCTAAGACAGATAATTTGTTTTTCCTGATTATAGATGGCGCGAAGTCCACTGCATTCGGCGAAAAATATAAAGGTCACATTGTGGAAACAAGTTATCGTCTGACCACAGACATTGCGAGTGCTGACTTATCGGACATTAAAGAAAGATGGCAAGCATTTTCTTTGAGAATTGTGCAAATAATTGTAACGTTGCTTGCCCAGAGAATGTAAAACTATTATAGAAATGGACGTTGCTTTCTCGGCAAAATGCAATCTGCCAGATAAAAAGCGATATAATTATTCTCTGGAATATATAATAATCCTGGACCTGGAATGGACAGTTCTGCAATGTGACCTTTATGTTTTTCGCTGAATGCTGCCTCATCTATAATCAGGAGAGGCGACTCAACCATTTCCATAGTCATTCTGATAGACTGTATTTTAGCAAATGGATTCAGATTTTGGCACCTCCCCTGGATTTTGAATAGATATCTTTCATTGTTACATTCAAATACGTGTGTTAAAATATAGATGACATAGTAAAAGAATGGAAGCTAGCATACCGGGAGGAAAGGGAATCCGTCCATGACACTGAAAGCTTTTTGGTGGAACTGGGTGGTCTACTGGATTCTGGAAAAAGAAAATATGGAAACATCTTCAAACTGGTTTCATTTGCTCGTTTACATTTTTCAAATACATCGGAGGAGAGAACTTTTTCTATTGCAAATATCAAAAATAAACTGTGAAAGAAAAGGACTATGGAAATGATTGAGTCATTACTCCGAGTAAGATAGAATTTTAAAAATGTTTGTAATAATTTTTCTCTCTTACCGGTTATTCTAAAAGCCTTTAATATAGAAAGAATGTATAAAAAACATGTTAATTGAGGTGATAAAATTTTGGCAGAATTTGGGAAAATTCACGACATATAAGGTTTGAAATGTTTATTGATGTTTTGATGAATTTTAATAAAGAATCTTGGAAAGAAATAATTTTTACCATAGTGTTAATCATGATGCACATTATTATGGTTGTAATGGAAATAAAAACTTTTCTGTAGTTAAAGTAAATTACTTATCACAAAAACACGCCAAAATCAAACAGGCTGGTTTATTTTACCTCTGAGTGTCACTTTTTCTGCACACACTGTGCTAAATGGCCAGGTCACAAGGACCGCGAGGGGAGGGGACCCACTCGTAAGCTGTTAGGAGAGAAATGGTAGCCTGCCATCAAGACAACCCAGTGTGTTCTGTAACATGCACTTAACGTGCCATCTGATGGACGAGCCCATCAGTGTCCCCTATTACCAAAGGAACGGCGAGGAGATTCGGGGAATAAATCTCAACGTTGGCTCAGGCGAGACTCGAACCTGCGAATTGCAGATTACAAGCTTGCAGCGCTACTGACTGAGCCACACCTACTATAATCAAACGAGTTCTTCCTCTCCTCTGATACCTACGTATGACTCAATTACACTCAGTTGTTTTCAGTCGTGTAATCTCTAATAATCCTAGCATTGATGCAGGAGGTGATTTTTTTTTTCGATCATTTATATCAAAAACCTTCAGGGGCCGGGGTGGCTCAGTCGGTAGCGCGCCAGGCTCGTAATCTGTAGTTCCCAGGTTCGAGTCCCAGCTGGGTCAGCGTTGAGATTTATCTCCGCAAAAATTCCCCGCCCTGCCCACGGTCAGTAGAGGACACCAATGGGCTTGGAAAGGCCGCCGTCCGTCGGATGGGACGTTAAGCCGTGGCCCCGTGTGCGGGAGAGCCATACCTTGTGCACGTTAAAGAACACGCTGGATGGCCTTGACGGGAGACTACCATCTGTCTCCCAACAGCTGTTCCAATGGGTCCCCTCCCCCAACCTTCTCTGAGCCTTCGGGGTCCATGTGACCTGGCCATTTAGCCCATGATGTGCAAAAAAGTGCCGCTCAGAGGTAAAACAATCCAATCCAATCCAATCAAAAACCTTCAGCCTATTTTTTTCTTTGTTTAATTTAGAAACTTTAGCACCTTATGTTCACTTTTTTTCTAGAGTTAAAATATTTTTTAATTAATATTACTATATAAATATCTTCCCTTTAAAGGGCGAAGTCCTTCCAGGGATAACTTTGTTGTGTCATAGGATCCAAACAGTAATATTTTACTAAAACGATATACTTTTGAAAATATTGAAGAAACAACTTTCAATTTAGGGGTTTCTGAAAATCGAGGAATCCAGTGGCATAGCTATGCCCCCCCCCCCCCCCTCAAAGTTAATTGGATTTGGCAAAATTCGAAGCGACTTCGTAAAATCCTGGTGAATTCTGAAAATTGACATTTTATTTTTGTACAATTAAGGGGAGTTAGCAAATTCGAGGCAACTTGGCAAAATCTAGGGGAGTTGGCAAAATTTGAATCCATTGGGTAAAATACAGACCAGTTGAGAAAATTGGGATTGGTTTTGTGAAATTAAGGCGAGTTGGAAAATCTTGGAGTGTTGGTAAAATTGGAACAACTTGGAAAAACCTTGGGGAGTTGGTAAAATTCAGATGAGTTGTAAAAATTGGGATTTTTTCTGTAAAATTATGGAAGTTGGCAAAATTCAACTCACTTGGTAAAATATAGGCGAGTTGTGAAAATTGGGATTGGTTTTGTGAAATTAAGGATAGTTTGCAAAATCTAGACAACTCGGCAAAATTCGAAACCACTTCGTAAAATACAGGCAAGGTGTGAAAGTTGGGAGAGTGTTTGTGTAGTTAAGGAGAGTTGGGGAAATCGAGGAGAATTTGCAAATTTTGAAGTGACTTGGCCAATTCGGGACAGATGTAAAATTTGCGTACTTTCCTGTAAAATTATGATGAGTTAGTAAAATGTAGGGTAATTTGCCAAGTGCAGGTAATTTGGCGAAATCTAGGGCATTTGGCAAAATTCGAAACCACTCGGTGAAATGCCGATAAGTTGGAAAAATTTGGATTGGTATTGTAAAATTATCGACAGTTGGAAAAATCGGTAAAACTCGTCAAAATCTATGGGAGCTGATGAATACGTAGTGACTTGGTAAAATTCATGATAGTATATAAGTTAGTAATTGTTTTGTATAAATCACTGCGAGGATGCGAAAACGAGGCACTTGGTAAAAAAAATTTCAAACCCACAACCTCCACTGAGCGAAATTTTGGGTTCATTCCTGACAGCAGAATATTCACGATACAAAATCCACTGGTTCGTCTTTCAGCACTACCAGTATTAGGAATTACAGTCTTACCACTAACTACGGTCGGGGCAAGACTATACCATATAGATAGAGCTCATCCCGACTATCCTATGGCGAGCAGTCCTATAGAAGGAAAGCTCATCCATCGGTCAAAACCTAAATTTAATTTATTCCCTGGTTAGCCACAACAAGGTATACTGTATAGATCCAGGTTGAGTCAGCTTCCGGGGTGGCAACTTTTAGTTGGACCCAGATTTTGGAAAAGGGCCCTTGCCTACTAAAGGGACCAGGTCGTTCAGCAGGGCCCCGAACTTGCTCCACAGAGCCCTGATTTGAGGTCTTAGCACTGTCTAACCGGGCCACTAAACCGGTGAGCAGCACCTTCGACCTCGGTTTGTCTTAGCTCTGTCCAACCAGTGCCCAAGCTGGTCAGCAGAGCATTCGATGGCACTGGGCCACAAGTCCCCCCCACCACCACCACGTCAAGGTGGTTCCCTGTCGAAGGGGTCCTGACAGCAGAGACATTATTTATGTAAAAGTCTTATTTTCTCAGTTGGCAAAATTTAAATTCCGAGTTGGAAAATTTTCGATCTTTTCTTCCCCCGCCCCCCAACCATAGTCCTTCGTATGCCCCTGCTCGAATCTAGCAGGCTTTGATGCTTAATCTCGGGGCAGTGTTGTCAAGTTGGACGTTTCCTCCTATATCTAGCTTTTTTAAACATCTGGGGTGAAATCTAGGGCAGCATTTATTTTGGGGGTCAAATTTAGTGGGAATAATAAATTTGTAGGGGATATTTTGGGGGTTTATTTAAAATGAGGCTTATTTGCGCAATTTTTTTAAAAAAATTAATATAACAAGAATTGGGAGGGGGGGCAGTGAAAACTCGACTGTTGGCAATCTGCATTTGTAGAATGGTACTATAACCACAATTGTCATTTTGATTCTTTTTGGCTCTTCACCATATATATATATAGAGATGAGGTTCAGAAAACATATTAGTTATTTCGATTTCAACAATATTTATTCCGATTCACAGCAATAATTGGGGATATTCGTTTGAAGAATCCTCAATTGATAATATGAGGACTGACATTGACTATTAAAAAAGATGCAAGTGTTTCGTTTGCAGTTGCACAAAGAAATGCAATGTCGCTTGCCAAAAAATATCAAAGTATTGGAGAAATGGACAAAATGAAACCTGTAGGTGTAAAACGATATTATTACTGTCCTTGATAAAGTATACATGTGAAAATAGAGTCATGCATTAAAAGAATGGAAACTATTACACTAGAATGAATAGAAATCTCTCCATCACACAAAGCTTCTTGGTAAAACGGATGGTCTATTAGATGGTGGCGAGGATCAACATATATGGAACTATCTCCATGCTGGTGTAACATTGGTCGTCACCGTTTCCAAATGTGTCGGTGGAGAGAACATTTCTCCTTGTAAATATCATTAAAGATAAACTGAGAAATAACGTTGTTTGGATTGGATTGTTTTACCTCTGAGCGGCACTTTTTTGCACACCATGGGCTAAATGGCCAGGTCACATGGACCCCGAAGGCTCAGAGAATGTTGGGGAGGGAACCCACTGGAACAGCTGTTGGGAGACAGATGGTAGCCTCCCGTCAAGGCCATCCAGCGTGTTCTTTAACGTGCACAGGGTATGTCTCCCGCACACGGGGACACGGCTTAACGTCCCATCCAATGGACGGCGGCCTTTATCAAGGCCATCGGTGTCCCCTACTGACCGTGGGCAGGGCGGGAAATTTTTGCGGAGATAAATCTCAACGCTGACCCAGCAGGGACTCGAACCTGGGAACTACAGATTACGAGCATGGCGCGCTACCGACTGAGCCACCCCCGCCCCGAGAAATAATGTGGAATGGCCTTCGTACATACAACACGGTTGCTCCAACACAAAAGATATTCAGTTTGTTTATAAAATAATTACTCTTTTATTCAATATCTACAGGTAATCTGTGTATTTATTGTAGACTGATTTTAATAACACTTAAGCATGTGTGACTTCCTTATTAACATCTAATCCATTAGCCAAATTTGAAAAATAATTTGCCTCTCCTGGTTATAGATGGCGCAGCATTCAGCGAAAAATATAAAGGTTACCTTGCATAACAAGTATCGTCTGTCAGTTGGTTTAGTGATTAGAGCACTACGGCTTGTATGTACAACAGCATTTCTCAAAACGTTTTGACCTCAGAGCACTCTTTAATGTTTAAAAATTATGCATATTCATAATTACATATTATAGATATTATATTACATACAAAATTAAATATATCCATAATATAGCATGAAAACTAAGGGTACTAATATCTAATAATCTGAAAGCACATTTAACCCTTTCAGGACCATAAGGTTTCTAAGAGTAAATATTAGTATCTAACTGTTTATTTTAGTTTGTTTAGACGTAAAATAAATAAAAATCATAAGAAAAACACATAACAATGTGTAGTTTTTTTGGAATTTTATGGGAAATATTTTTCCCAATGGACTATAAAGGTAACACAAATTATAGTTAGGCTTATTATACAATGTCTTTTATTTATTGGTTTATTAGAACAAAATGTTAACTAAAATAATACAAAATTATGAAATAAAATTACTATACAAAATGATGTGCTAATTATGATATTCTGCGAAGCAATTTCTTTTGGTAGTGAGGCAAAGATGGACATTGCACATAGTACATATATTATGCGTCCTGACAGTTTTTTTTTTTTTTCTAAACGTTCCCGTTTACGTAATTGCGTTCGGCATACGTTCTATTTTGACATTCTGTATAAAAAATGCAGATAAGGTTATAATTAAATACGACAATCACCAATTTTAAAATGGGGAAAATGTTTCCCTTAGTCGTGAAAGGGTTAATATACATAAGATTGTTCAATGTTAAAGAAATTTTCTGATATTCCAACGATTTCTGCTGTATTGTGCAAATTTAAGTTTTATCTTTTTGATTTATCACAGGGAACCGAAAGGGAATTCGCTTTATATGACCATTTGCACCCTGGCACAGTGCAATGGCCCATTTTTTTTTTTAAAGTAAGTGACATTTAGCTAAATACATATATTATATAGGCAATGTTACAAATAACAGTTCAATTAAAAATAACTACACTTGTAACAAGTGGATATTGCAATTATTCGAAATGAAAACAAATAACTCTTTAGTAAGTCAACGTTTCTTAATATGTGTTCTGGGGTTCTGGGCCCAAACTATTGCTAATCTGACAAATTGCCAGATTAGCAATTTGAGAAATGCTTATCTGGAGAGTTCTGTGTTTGACTCCTGCACCTTCGGTAACAATTTTTTCCGCACAATTATATCTTTGTATAATTTTATTTTAACTCCATTATATATATATCTGACACTAAAATAAGATTTGAAAAAAAAAACTAAACATTTTATTCCATATAGAATATTATTTTAACTATCCTGTCCGGTGGAATATTTATTTAGCAATTGGGAAACCCTACTCAAGTCTTATTTTCCGACTATGTAATTCACCAAACCCCCCAATACTAAATCATGGGTACATGTCTGACCCAAACCATATAAAATTTATGGAAATTCAGGGGATGTTTAAAGGGGAGTTAAACTACACCCCTACACTCTGTCCCAGATGTATACCTTATAATTTTTTTCTCAGACATGTTTTGCAACTTCTAAGCATAGATATAAAATATATCATAGGTTTTTATTTATTTATTGGTTGCTGTTTTTAAATATTTTCCTAAAAATTGCTTTTTTTTTTATATTTTTCAAAAAAAATCAACTTTCCCCCCCAAATATATTTTGAACATACGCCACTTGGCAAAAGATAACTTTCATTTCATTTCATTAACTATTTCATAATTAATGAAAGGAATCATGGAAAATTATATTTCATTAGGACCAAGCATGTTTTTAATTTTAAGAATGACATGGAGTGATATTGAAAACTCTCCAGTAAGTGTCATACCTTGGAAGCAATGCAAAACAACAAAAACTTCTAGAAGAAACTAATGGATCCAAACATAGGGAAATTTTCATTCACACAAAATCAGAGCAACCTACAAGCAGAGGAACTACTTTGGATAGAAGCAGTGAAATTAAATAAAATCTATACTCCCGCTGAAAAAATAAGATTAAGAAAAATAAAACAACGAAAAAAAAAGAAAAGAGCAACATATAAAAGATCAACAGAACACTTAACAAGTAGCAACGAAGAAGAAATAGAAAATGAAAAATTTTATATTAACACAGATTATACCACAAACGAAGAATATCAAACTGAATCAACAAATTACAGAGAAGATGGAACCAAGATATTTAAAAAAGAAGAAACTGAGGATTCCATAGTATCCACACTTTGTTATGCATTAACTATTGACCCAGAAACCAACCAAATGAGAGAAAAGGAATTTAACATCCCCATTAGAAAACTTTGCAAAACAGTGAATGACAACTGGGAAACCTCTAAATTATATCATTCTCTCTCTATGTGAGGATCTGCCAAAAATTCTATGAATTTGGACCCGTCAAAGTTTTAAAGAAGGCAACAAATTATTTGTAAATGTACGAAAAAACAAAAAATATTGAAATTCATCATGAAAGCGACCTTAAGCTTGCTCCCACAGGACCTATGATCGCTTAGAATTATCGCCACTCGCTCTCTATACGGTCTGGAATTTAGCTTCCTGATCCGGTCGGTCTTATACTTGTGCTTTATGTTCTTGTTGCCTCTCTATTTTCCCCGCCCTGCCCGCGATCAGTAGGGGACACCGATGGGCTTGGAAAGGCCGCCGTCCGTCGGATGGGACGTTAAGCCGTGGCCCCTCTGCGGGAGAGCCATACCCCGTGCACGTTAAAGAACACGCTGAATAGCCTTTACGGGAGGCTACCATCTGTCTCCCAACAGCTGTTCCAGTGGGTCCACTCCCCCAACCTTCTCTGAGCTTTCGGGGGTCCATGTGACCTGGCCATTTAGCCCATGGTGGGCAAAAAAGTGCCGCTCAGAGGTAAAACAACCCAACCCTCTCTATTTCTCCCACCATAACATCTCATATTCTCTTCGTGGACTCAAAAATTTTTTATGCGCTTGTTGATATTATACGTTAGATGACAGACATATAAATCCATGGTAATGAAGATATTAGACAGACAGTTTGTACACCCATAGTAACAATCTTCAAACCAGAATATTTTGCATCTCTTTTTAACCTTGGTAATTGAATGAAACGAACTCCCTGAAATTAGATCTAATACTTTCATCTGCTACCAGATGTGGCGTCTATAACAAAATAATCAGAAATGCGTCTTTCATACTTAAAATATCAACTTTGAAAAATTACAATGCACGTTTCTTTTATAGAAATAAAACTAATTAATAATTAATGAAACTTTGAAGTAAGTAACAGTATGGTGTTACAAGAAAAAAAAGGTGCATATAGATATATAATGATTATTCTCGTAGAGTAACTAAGGTTTTCACTCTGTGTTTCTCTGTAGACTTTCAATTGCACTACAGGGAAAAAATTGAAACACCCGGAATTATTAATACCATTTTAAAGAATTTAATTACTCAACTTATAATTTTCCAAAATTTATTTTTTCCCCATTTCACTTTACCACCTAAATAAAGCGCGGATCGGACAGTTGGCATGAATGATATTATCTAATAGGTGGTAATAGGTACAGACCTAGGTGGACAACAATAATTCTATCCAAATATCTTTATCATTATCGACTTGTATTGGCTACTTAACAGTAGTTGAAGCTAATATGTGTTAATTAATTTATCATTTTTGTTTGTTAATTGATTATCGTTATTATTTTTAATTCTTAAAAATTTTCCTTTTTGTATTATTAATGTGTATGCACTATAATAACCTAGTCAAGTTTGGGATTGTTTATTTTTTTTATAAAATTTATTGTGTAATTTCTAATGACAATAGACTAGATAGATTCTAATGACTAAAACTTTTGCAAATACTCGAGGTCCCTATAAATAAAAATAAATACCCCCCTCAAGCAGCTGCTTGCCACAGAGGTCTGAACAGGAGCCTGTCAGTTTATATGCCACAGTAGGAGATCTGAGAGGATGGCAAGACCTCAGCAGAAAAACGACACACACATCCATGCCTAATCCGGGGCTCGAACCCAGGTCCCTTAGATCAGTAGCCAAGCGTGCTAACCACTCGGCCACGGGACGGCTAGGTCCCTATACCTTACCAAATATAAATTAAAAAAATATATACCTAACTGTAATATATTTAAAATTCTTCCGAGTTAATTTTGCCTTTTTCAAATGATGTTGTCAGCGATTATGGAAAGGCATCCATTACTGAAATTTTTAGTTTTTAATCCAATTTTTAAGCAGCCCTCGATTTTTTTTAACTTATATTTTGTTTTGACTGAAAAACGATCACTTGTTTCACACAAAATAAGTTTTTTTTCCTTTTAAAGTTGATATCATCACTGAATTTTAGAATAATATTTTTTTCTTATATTAAATGTTTTTTTTTTCATTGATGTCAGCCTTCAATAATGTAGTAATGTTTGTCCATGCTCTTGCAGATCTTATCATATCCGAATTAATATCAATATTTTTACCAGTGATTTTTTCCACTATACACGTTAACATTAATCATTTATCAGTGGAGCTCCTTTAAATGGGGATATATGCATCTGACAAATATCTTTAATGGAAAGTATAGGGTGAGAAACGCAACTTTTCCATTTTAAGAGATAAATGAGGTTTTTGTGCTGCCTAGCACTAATAATATATACGGAGTGTTTCAAAAATGACACAACCCTAAATATAAGAGAGTAGAATTTACGCACATATACATGTTATGCCATAATATTAGTCAGTTGGCATTACTATCCTCAAGGTTAACAGCGTTTAGCAGTTGAAATGACCTTGTCACATGCTAGTCTCACTCAAGAATTCATTCCTTTGTGTTATGACAGCTATGTCGTTTCCCAAAAACGAACGTGTATTTATTGTTGAGATTTACTGTGCGTACAAATCTTACAAACGAGTGAGAGAGGAGTTTGAGTTGAAGTTTCCTCAGTCTGCAGTTCCCAACAAGTCGACAATATCTCGTTTTATTGATAAATTTCGTGACACTGCGTCTGTGCAGGATAGAAAGAGCCCAGGCCGACCATCACTGTTAACTGCCAAAGTTCTTGATGATGTGTCTCAGCGTTTAGCTCGCTCACCCAGAGAATCTCTTAGAAAGTTATCTTCACAGGTTGGACTGTCACCAACTACTGTTTTCAGGGCTACAAAGAAGTTGAAATTTCATGCCTTCCATATTGGTGTTGTTCATGAACTGAAAGAACCAGACCATGAAGAACGTGAACAGTACTGTCGTGTTGGACCATATTTATTTCAGTGACGAGGCTTGGTTTCACTTGGATGGGTATGCGAACAGTCAAATCAATCGATTATGGAGTGGTGAAAATCATCACACTTTTCACAAATGACCATTACACGAGTGGAAAATTGGTGTTTGGTGTGCAATTTCCTGTCGTCGTGTGATAGGGCCTTTATTTTTTGACTCAACTGTAACTGGTGAAGTTTATCGTGACCTCATCCAATAGTTTATTGCACTATTGGATTCGATTGAACGAGAGTGTGGGTTTCAACAAGATGCGCAACCGCCCATATTGCAAATGACGCAATGGTCATGTTGCAGCAATCTTTTGTTGATCATTTGATTTTAAAAAATTTCTTGCCCCCAAGATCCCCAAATCTTACTCCTCTAGATTTTTTCCTTTGGGGATATCTCAAATGTGCAGTGTTTCAAAACAATCCTCATACACTTGAAGACTAACACACTGAAAGAGAGATTTTAAGCATAAGAAAACAAACATTAGGAAAGGTGGCTACAAATGTCATGAAATAGGTACGAACCTACATCCAGGTTGCAGGAAATCATTTTCAACATCTGTTGTAAAGGTAGATATGTGTAATTTTATCTTTTCAAATTTATGTCTTTTGTCAAGTTTAAAAAAAAATACAATAGAGGTTTGTATCCTTTTTGAAACACCCTGTAGTACTGTTCACATTTTACAAACCATCCATTAGTAATAATTATTACAGTTAAAAGATACAATATTCAGAAAATAAAACACGAAATTTTCTTCGGAAGCAAATATAATCATATTCGCCAGAGGTGATATGTTTTCTTCTAATTTATATATCATCGTCATTATCCTCAAGCAGCCATGGGCTACGGAGGTCCAACCAGACCATGCAATTTAGTTCTCCAAGCAAGTCTATCCTGAGCTACATCTACTGCATCTGACCACTGCAACTAATTCCAACAAGGTCCACTTTGGCATTGTCTGCCCACTGCATCCTAGGTCTCCCCTTCTTTCTGAGGCCTTTAGGCTAAAGTGACCAGATTTTAACATTGGTAAAGCGGGACACCATGAGCGGTCACCATTGGTAAGCGGGACACCATATTTTATTCTTAGTTTATAAATTAAATTAATTTGATTGTTATAAAGTAACTATATTTTAAAAATTATTTTAATTTTAATCCTATGTTTCTTTCTAAATAATAACAATACTAACTTGTATTATTTTTCCTCTGAATTTGCCGTAACGTAAGTCGTAAGTGTCACTTACAAGACCGGCGCTAGACTTTTTGCCGCCACTATAAAATATAAATAATACGAGTACTGTCTGCTAAATTCAAGAAAATTTATGTATTTATGAAATAAATAAGTAAATTACTTACCTAAATTATCTGAATAGCTGATTTGTTGACATCACTTGTTTAACTAGCACTAGCACGCAGTACGGTCATTGTTCATTATGTCTAAACAATGGTGGTCGAATTCTAACAACTGATCAACAATGCGAACTTTGATAAGCAGTTCTCAACAATTATTTCTTATTATTAAAGTTTAACATTATAAAATTAACAAAAATAATATAAAACTCATATCCTGGCGAAATAGCCACATGGCCGCCGAAAACCGTATATTCCCTTCCCGTTCTCCCGCCGTTCCCTAGCTTGTCGTTTATTCTTTCCAAAAATCGGGACTTTTTTAAAACACCGCGGGACGCGGGACAAATTGTTAAAAATCGGGACTGTCCCGCCAAAAGCGGGACGTCTGGTCACCTTACTTTAGGCACACTTTTCATAACCCTATTCGCCAGTCTATAATTATTCATATGGGCAACATGGCCAAACCAACGGAGTATCTCTCTGCACAAATGCTGCTTAAAGGAGGTTGCAGACTCCTTTGCCTAACCTCATTGTTAGTTACAAAATTGAACCACCTAATACCCAAGATACTGTGTAACATCGAGGATCAAAGTCATCTAGTTTCCTGTTATCTTCTTTACAAAGTGTCCAAGTTTCACTACCATAACTAACCCTAGAAAGAACCAAACTATTATACAGTCTAATTTTAGTTTTTAGGTGTATACACCTATTTCTCCACACTCTCCGTAGATTCTTAAAAGTCCCGGCAGCAATTCTTCTCTTTCTGTTCCAGATACACTATCATTCATCATCATCATCTTCAAGCAGCCATGGGCTACGGAGGTCCAACCAGACCGTGCACAATTTAGTTCTCCAAGCAATTCTATCCTGAGTTACATCTACTGCATCTGGCCACTGCACACCAATTCTAACAAGGTCCTGTTTGACATTGCCTGTCCACCGCATCCTAGGTCTCCCCTTCTTTCTGAGGCCTTTAGCCACACTGTTCATAACCCTATTCGCCAATGTATAATTATCCATACGGGCAACATGGTCAAACCAACGGAGTCTCTCTCTGCACAATATGCTGCTTAAAGGAGGTTGCAAACTCCTTTGCCTAACCTCCTCATTAGTTACAAAGTTGAACCACCTAATGCCCAAGACATTGCGTAAGCATCTGGAATCAAAAGTATCTAGTTTCCTGTTATCTTGTTTACAAAGTGTCCAAGTTTCACTACCATAACTAACCCTAGAAAGAACTAAACTACTATATAGTCTTAATTTTAGTCTTTTTTCTAATTTTCTTCTTTCTCTTACATAGCTCCCGAGATGATTAAAATGTGACACCTGCTCAAGACTGCAACCATTTAGATTAACTAAGTCACAGCCTACCTGACCAATTTTCATCACTTTAGTTTTCACTCTGTTTATAACCAAACCTACTCTACTACCAGTTTCATCAACAGCTCGAATGAAAGAGTTCATCTCATCAACATCATTTGCCAAAAGGGCTAAATCATCAGCATAATCTACATCAGAAATTTTCGTATCTCCAGCCCATTTAAGGACAAAATCGTTCCCTTGAAGTGAATTTCGCATAACATAATCAATAATCAAACTAAAGAGAAAAGGAGACAAAATGCACCCTTGTCGAACACCAGAAGTAATGCTAAACTAATTGCTACAACCTTACCAACTCTCACACACGACTCAGTGTTATTATAGAGATCTTTCATTATGTTAACTAACTTGTCTGGTATACCATATAATCTCACAATCAATCCTAAATTATGACGATTAACAGAGTCGAAAGCCTTTTTGAAATCAACAAAGCTAGCAACCAAAGGTTTCTGAAACTCTAAACATTTCTCAAGAATCTGCCTAAGTGAAAATATCTGATCCACACATCCCCTACCACTTCTGAATCCACATTGCTCATTAGGCAATTGCCTGTCAACCAGACTCTTAATTCTATTAAGCACAATCATGGAAAGAACTTTACCTGGAAAAGAGAGTAGGCTGATACCCCTATAGTTATCACAAGAACTGCGATCACCTTTTTTGAAAATAGTGATAACAATAGCTCTGTTAAAATCCATAGGAACCATGCCTTTATCGTAAAAGATATTCAGAATTTCAGTCATCCAACTGTTAACCGAAACATTCCCAGCTCTCCACAGAGGCCCACCAGTGCAGAAAATTCAGGATCCATAATCAAGCTCAGAGCCTTAATTCAGTCCAGTCGGTTTATATGGTTAGCACCAGGACCCTGTGTGTTCGACCACTCCTCAGCAGGGTAGAAAAAAAAAGTAGCCTAGTTGTCCAGATCAGTAGGCCACACTAATCTGGCAGCCCTCCCCTTCCGTTCACTTCCACAAGAGAGTATCTCTTTTGAAAGGTACTAACGGTCTGCACCACGAGAAGGCGGGGTCGGACATTAGGTGCTAGGCCTGGTCGGTTCTATGCATCATCACAGGGGATTGGTGCATAGCTCTCCTTCCAGTGACTACGTAGCTACCATTTACAGACCGTATATATTTATACGTAAATGAGAATAATATGCGAAAATATCATTTGGCGCTTAACTTACATGGCCATAGCCAGCCATACGTAAATATGGCTCTGTATGCTACCGATAGACGTTTCTGATAACCACTATCCCAACATGCATCTCGTGATTTAGCTTCGCTTTGATTGCCATGAAAAATTACAGAATTTGTGAAAAAAAACAAGGTACCGATCTCACACCATCAAGCTTCTGATCGCTGAACTGGAAATTTGTGTTGAGCAAAGCTGGTGTAGTTGGCAAGTTCTTAATAAAGCTTCTCAGTTTATATGTTTTTTTCGGAGTGCTCACAAAACATTATAAGGATGCAGATCAAGGATTTTAAGTTTCGAAGGGAATTTACTCTTCATGACTAGTAACAATATCTGTTGTGTATTGCAGGATAAATCCTCAATTTCTCTCAACTTCAATCTGATCATAACCGCTTCTGCGTGAGAAGATTCATTAGACTCAAGTGATTATGAAAATCAGAGATCAAAGGCACTACGACTAATTTATGCATTATTAATTAATTAATTATGTAACAGAGAATAGGTAAGAACTTAATGGATGTAATTGGCAAAATGAAGGCTTCGTGAGATAGCATTATTCCGAGTAAAAGGAGCATTGCGTTTTGGTGTGAAAGTTATCTTGCAAGAGTCTAATAGCAGCGCTCATTCGAAAATTCTACGATTTGTGCTGACATCAGTGGAAGGTATGTATATAGAAATACTGAATAGAACATTAAATATTTTAAAAAGTTACGTAAGAAAGTTTAAATCGCCCGGCTCACTAGATGGCGCCACGAGTGAACGTAAACTAAACACATGATGTAATGTGAAACAGTTTCTTTCTATCGTTTTATGTCCAACACTTAAAATAGATTTAAAAAAATCTGTTAAATCTTATTCCATAGAGAATATCAATATTAATCTTTCCTGGTTGGCGAAATATTTTAGTAATTGGGAAACTATATTTAAATATAAATGATTAACTCCCTCCGAAACTAAATCCCAGGTATGTGCCAGCCCCAGTGGCGGTCATAAAGTAGGGGCCATGGCCAAGACACTGTCAAATGTTATGTTTTCTCATTCCAACAGCCAACCAATTTCTTTTCCTCAAAGGCAAATCCCTGAAGCCCTCAGGACACCAATGGCCAAATGACAAGCCTTTCAAAAAGATTTCAATTACTAAATACATTGGTAAAATTAAGTGTTATTTCTGGACTGCAAAAATCCTTCATACCTTTAAATGGCCTCCCAAAGACTTGAGATTTATGACCGCTCCTGAAAAACAATCCTGAACCCTCAAAACAATCTCGTGGAAGGCCAACTAGAACAACAGGGGGAAAAATCTAACCAAAATATGGTTATATCACCAAAGTACCTCCCCTCCCCCAAAAAAATTTCGAATTTGAGAATACCAAAACTAAAGCACAGATGTGCAAATTATAAATCCCATTGTCCCAAATTTCCCTCTTACCATAAAAGAATTCAATTTGCTACACTTTTTTAAAGCCAAAATTTACACGTTTATGCTATATATATAAAGATAAATCATAAGGAAAACAGTAGCAATTCCTGACCATTTACTACCAAAAAAACACCTTTAGACTTAAAAATCAAATGCCTTAAAAGGTTCTGAACATTTTATGCTTCACGTACCCCATGGAAATGTGTATGTAACTGGTGTACCCCTTGTACAGTTAGATAAAACTATATACTACTACAATGGTTATTTTTACTTTGTTACTAGATCTAATGACCTTTGAGCTCTTGTGGCGTACCCCAAAAAATTTTAGCACATACCCCATATTGAGAACCCTTACTATAGATCATCCATACCATGAATACCATACCACTGATGTACTGAACACTTTTCACTTTACACATTTTGCTTACATTCAGTTATGTATCAACAATGTCACCAGGTGCCATCTCTGATACATAACTCAAATACATGCATTGTGATACAATAACATCTAGTAAGGTGAACAATTTAAACTGTAAATGCACCTAGAATGGCTGTAAATTGTTAACTTTTTTTTGCTTTTTAGATCTGTCTCTGATAAGATTATTTTGTACTGTTTTTTTTTTAAGTATGGAAAACTGTGTTGTTTAACAGCATGCATGGATTAAAATGGTTAATTTCAGTGTAGTTTTTTATGGAAGTAAGTTGGATATATTTATATAATTCTTCCCAAAAATGTTTTTTACACTGCCATCAGTCATCTTTATGGGTTCAAAGGTTGATCACTCTATCAAAGCACATCAGTACCTTGCAGCAAAAAAAAATGGTACCTGAGCAATTGAAACTACAGAGTTGCTGTCATGAAAATTATCATCTGATCAAATAATGGAAACTTTGAACATATAGAAGGTCACTTTTCTAGGAAAGTGCATTGTTAGGTTAAAATCCTGGAAACAAGTAGCTTGGTGCACGAGTTGCCATTTTACTGGTCACCGATTAGAATTTGTTTTTGAAATTAAATAACTTTAGTTTTCATTAGAAAATAATTTTTCCCTGAGGTTCAGCTTTAGTACTGTTTTTTTAAAGGCAGAGTATGCAATAACTTTTTAAAAAAAAGAAATAGCCATAGTTCCTTTCTATAATATTTGCAGTTACAGAGAGCAGTGACTGTTAATATAATAAAAAGTGAATTGCAGATGAAAGCAGTTTCTTGTCTTAGAATTATGACACGAACCTTGCATTCTAAATAGCCATGAGGTGATCTGTAAAGAAAGAAAAATCTCAACACGATAACACAAGAAAGTCTCCATGTCTTATCCATGTCTTATCTTGGTCTCAAACCCAGGCCCCTATATTCAGTACAGGGGTGTATATGAACAGGATGTACAGAATTTGAACATCCCTTACCACATCTGAATCCACTGCTCATGATGCAGTTGGCTATCAACCAAATTCTCAATTTTACTAAGCACAATAATGCAAAGAACTTTATAAATCGAACTATTATATAGTTTATTTTAGTCTTTAGTTGTATATGCTTATATTTCCACCCTCACAATAGATACTTAAAAATCCCAGCAGCAATCCCTATTCTTTTCATGCTGCATATCACCAGTATCTGTAACACAATTCCTGAGCTAAACTGAGAAACTCAAGGATTCAGCCATTCAAAAGAACTCTAACACAACATGCACAACCAGTTTTCTCTCTGATTATAAAACCCATTCTATTACTAGTGTCACCAACAACTTTATCAAAGAGTATCATCACTAAAAAGGCTAAACCATCAGCATAAACTAAATTAGAAATTTGAAATCTTTGGACTCCTGTTAGACTTCTTCTTGACAGACTTCTGTGGCAGGCAGCTGTTTGAAAGGGGGTTTTCTTAATCATCACCCCTTTATAGTGAATTCTGCATAACATAATAAAAGAAAAAGAGAAAGAGACAAAATGAACCATTCTTGAACTCCAGTAGTAATGTTTAAATGAGTTACTATAAGTCTTAACAACCTTCACATATTCTTATATGTGTCATAATCATGTATATCATAAGCCATCATTATCTAACAAATGACGATGATCAGCAAAGTCAAAGGCCTTTACCAAACTATTAACTGCAATCACTGTTAGTAAATATTTTGTGGAAAATTTTTTGATGACATACAGGACTTGAACCCACATCTCTCCAGAAACATGCTAGACTCGGAGAGAAATTATTCGAGCAGAAGGTATCAATCGGCAGTTAATTTAGCTGAATATAGAAATGTCCCAAAAGTAAGGAGGTGCCATAAATGTCGATCCGATGAACATTTGATGAGAGATTGCCCACTGAGAACTGGGGACCGTGGGAGCCGAACTCAAGTACACCAAGTTAGCACCTTGGATCAGAATTCTGATGTTTGTGAGGCAACGATAGGAAGGGTTACCACAGATTCAAAGCCAAGTCCAAGCAGATGAGTAATGGAACAGGGAAAGATATGTATCCCAGTAGATTATAAAGAGGTTCGAATACTATTGAACTAATGCGAGCTCTAATCAACAGAATAGGTCATGTTATATTCCAAATTAAAGAGAATTCAATTCTGAATTTTACTGAAGTACAAAATTGAACATTGTAGTAACATATTAATTTTAATAGCACTCTTTACAGTGGTATACCAAAAAAAGGAACATGTTTCATAATCACTTCCAAAATCTTCCCGTTTTGAAAATATCAATTTTGTTTGTTAATTTTTGAAAGATTTTCCAAAATTTAAAGGAAAATATGGTGATAATAATTCAAATTTGTGAATTTAAATCAGGTGATATCTTTAATAAAATATGCATCAAATGAAAAAAGGAAATATTATTTTTTTTAAGCTTGAATTATGTATTTTTAAAAGATATATGTAAGAATAGTTTCCAATGACAATTTAAAAAAAAATTGAAGTTTCATGTGTTGTACAAAAAACATCTATAGATCTGGTTGACCTGGGAAGGATTAAAAACAGTGTTGGAAAACATATTGTAGTGTAATGGAATAATGAAATGATTTTTGAATAACTTTAACTAAATTTCAAAATGTTTATAATAATGTAACAAATAATGTGTAAAAAATAATTTCGTTATTTTCACAGTTTCTGTGTTTTAATACATTTCAGTTTTTTCCTTCATAAGATATACTTAGAAACTTGCGTGAAGCAGACAGTGTAAATTTTACTCATATGATTAACGAGTGAAGCCCTTCATTGGTACATTCCAAAAGAATTGGGGAAGCAGCTGTCTTAGCCATCTTCATTACAATTAGCTCTCATTGTGATAGCCAGATAAAAGCTGTAGTGGAAAAGAAAGAGTGAGTCTCCATTCATGCAGAAGGAAAACAGGGCAATTACAATAGGACAAAAATCCCCAATATATTGCAATTCCCTGTCATCTGCTTAAACACTTTAAGGTTTAGAGAAGGAATTATGTAGATGGGATAATTTGGGTATAGGATACAGAATTGGAGGAAAAGGCTATTGACAATGGATGAAACTTTCAGTTTTGTCTTCCCATCAAATCTTCAACATCTCTTCATGTCCCCCTCTCCACCCTCCAAAACATTTCCATTGTATATGGTTGCAGATATCTTAATCAGCCTCACGTTGCACACATGTTGAAAAAATGAAGGAGGTTATTCTTATGTTTCGATTGAGCAATGATGAAGTGTGTGTTATACTTCTCTGCAGCTCCTTTAAGAACAGACTGCATAAAGTTATATAAGTAATGTTTTAAATTAATTTTGTGGTATTTGAAGTTTCAGCAAAAACTCATTTAATTAATTTGCATGAGTACATTCAAAAACACAGCAAATCTCTTCTATAGGAAAGCATCAATAAGTATCAATGTCAACAAATGATTTGCTGGAAACCTATCGTAATGAAACCAAAAAACTGGAGGCGAAAGAAAATAAAATTTCAATTTTATAAATAAATTTCAGAGAGCAAAGAGAATTTTTATAGAGGAAAATATTTTTCACCACTGGAAAAATCAAGACAAAACATTGCAAAGACTTGCAATATTGTTCTCCCTCAGACACTCCTTGGCTCAAGTATCTAGTGTTTTTTCCCGTGAACACTACAGTGAACACACTTTTTTCCATTTCTCTGACAAAAGAAATAATTTGGATTGAAAATTATTAGAAGACATTTGCTTATAGTGACGAATAAAATAGTAGAATAATATTTATTACATTATGATATTAACATTTTTCAATGAATTTCATTTTTTTTTGTCAACTGCATTAGATGTTAATATTTCTGAAGGAGAATTTCACTTTTTATTTCCTCAAGGTCACTTGCTTTAAAAATAATCTGTGCCCAAAAATCATTATAGTACTAAGAATTATGATTGCTCACTTATGCTCAGAAACTTTTATTAATAATGCTCCATTTTATTCTGAACAATTCCTAGAAATTTGGTGTAAATTTCTTCAGTCAGGGATGTATCCAGGGGGATGAGTTCCCCCCCCCCCCCCAGAAATCCAGTTATGCGAAATCTTAAACTTGTCTATCTGCTTTGAAATGCAAAAAAAAAAAGGTGTCTTTGTATAATTTTTATTTTAACCCCATACTTTACTCGTCTTATTCATTATTATTCTTAAACCATAATTTTTTTAAGAATCAATAGTAGGAAAAGTAACTGCAACAATATTATTTACATTTATGTATTTATTTTGTTATTAATATCGATAATTTTCTTTTTTCCAATTATTTTATCTGCTTTTAAACAAGTGGATTCATTGGATAACCCTACTGCATACATATCTAATAAAAATGGTAGCGTAGATTTTATTATTATGTATTTGTACAAAATTATTTTGAAATAACAACGTAATGTTATAACAAAATTAAAATTTTGCTATAACGAAAAACTAAAAAAAATACTAAATTTTCTCTCCCAAACTTCTTTGAGCCCTCAGGGTCCTTGTGACCTTGCCACTTAGCCCATCATAGTACACAAAAAAGTGGCACTCAGAGGTAAAACAACCCAATCCAACTCTGTTTTTGCACTGTGCCCTCTAGCTGCTTCCTGCATTTTGTTAGCCAAATCAACAAACCAAACAACCCCGTCAGCTATTTACTGATTCTTTATATACCTGTTAAGCCACCAATGCTGATAGGAACTTCAGGCACCACCTTTACAAGTGGACCTTTTCAAGAACCAGAATCGAAATTGAACCTGACCCTCCTGAGACATTATTCCAGAACTGAAAGAGGTATTCTCATTGGCGACAACTTTTAAGGTATTTTCTTTGCTTAGGGCTGGCAACCCTTAGGCAAACAGAAAACACCACTGTAGATTTTCCTTCAACAGAAGCCCATTAGTGCAAACAAGTCCAGGAGCTTGAATCAAGCTGAAATCCATAAGCCAGTCTACCTAGTTTAAATGGTCAGCACCAATACCCTGTGAAGTTTACACTCCTCAACAGGGAAGATAAAAAAAAGAGTATATGATTATATATGACCAGATCAGTAGGCCACATTGAGTCAACAGCCTTCCCCTTCTGTTCCCTTCCAAAAGAGATTATCTCTTTTGAAAGGTATTAGTAACCTGCACTAGAAGAAGTTGGGGTTGACTTTAGGTGCTAGGCCTGGCTAGTTCTCTGTGTCATCACAGGGAATTGATACACAGCTTTCTGTCTAGTGTATGCCTAGCTACAATTTACAGATTCAGTTGTCAGGTAATCACCTGTAATCGATCAGCCCATATATATGATCATGATAAATGCCCTATTATCAAAACATGGACCCTTAGTTATAGGGTTTCAGGGCCAGTTTTTCTGCAATACAACTTTGCAATAAGAAGCTAAGGCAGAGTTACTCTGGTAAATATTGCAGAATCCTTTGTACCATCTGCTGTTCCACTGTTTGTCTTACAAGGATATTCTTGTGCTACTTTTAATGTATTTGCCTCAGTTGAATTCTTCTCAGCTGCTCTGTTCTGGCTAGTATCACCATCACCTGTTGCTTTTCATCAGGGGAATATATTTTCCTCCGAAATTATCTGTCAAAATTTAACTTGACTACCTCAGTTAATGATAGGTTTTAAGAAATTTTAATTCATAATAGCATTAAAGGTAAGAAAAAAGGGTGTAAATAACACTGAAATTAAGATTTATGCTGTTAAGACTATTATATTAATAAAGTAGTAAGTAGGAAATTTCTTATAATTCTATATTATGCATGGGAGTACTTGGCTCTATAATATAAATACCCCCTCAAGCACAGAGCCTGTCAGGAGCCTGTTGGTTTATATGTCATAGTATGTCATAGTAGAAAGTCTGTGAGGATGGCAGGAGCTCAGCAGAAAAATGACACAAACATCCATGTCTTACCCAGGACTCGAACCGAGATCCCTTTGATAAGTAGCCAAACACACTAACCACTCAGCCACTGGCCAATGCTCTACATCATGGAATTTGTTGTTCAGGAAATGCTTGCAAGCATAACATTCATAACTTGACCATTGTTCTAGAAATATTTTTAGACCTGTTTTTCTTTCAGTTATACCAATCCTATATACACTTTTACTGATGTTAGACAGATCTGTGTGTCTATTTTTATTAAATTTGGACATTGATTACCTACAAAAAAATTTGAGTATAATATGAGAAACAAAGGATTTTTTTTTATGTTCCAAATGGCTAAAAAAATCTATTTTGCAGCTTTATGAAATCAGAATTTGGAAAAGCACTCATGTCTTCAAGAACAAAATTCACAATGTAATCTGTCATTCTACTAACTTAGCCATGACATTTTAATCATTGTATTCTTAGCTCAATTATGTCAAATGTATTTTTTACAATGCAAAGTATTTTATTTTTCCCTTGTACTTACCACTTGCTAAAGTTTTAAGAATTATTTGTTTCTATCTGGAATCCAGACAAGCTACGTGCCTTGTTTCCAGCTTTCTTTCTATTCTTGTTTATTTTATTTGTTCTATATGTTTGTGTTGTTGATATGTTTGTGATATATGTTTATGTTTATGATATATGTTTTGGTGAATTTGAATTTCAATTCATTAAAGCTGTAGCTGATCAGATTTTAAAAATGCCGATTTTTTTTTTAATTAGCTATATATCAAACCGTAATCATATTAAGTTATCAGGGGGAAAAGCAACTACCTTTAAATGTTAGATTAAAGACATTTAAATTGGCTTAGAACATTCATATTACTCATTTTACACATCCATTATAATTATTTTTATTAAGCCAAAGTGTAAGACATACTAAGTAGGATAATTTATTAACAATGTTAAAATTCAGAGGAAAATGTTTATTTGATGATGATTATGGATCCTGAATTCGCTGCACTGGTGGGCTTCTATTGAAGGAAAATCCTCTGCTGTGTTTTCTGTTTATGTGTGGGTTGACAACCCCAAGTGAATAGATTCACAGGATACCATTTATCATACATACATACATACATACATACAATTTACCAGCTGGTGGATAATCCTGATCAGAGGCCATCTTAGGTACCTGACCTCTTGCTTCTAGGGGCATCATCAAAACCTACACTGGAGGAAACCTTCCAGTGTAGATGGCTTCAGCCATTAGTAGTGGGGGAATGGGTCCATGTGTGTGATTAGAGAGCTGTTTGATATTGTCAGCATTCCCTCTCTCAATAAATATATTTCTTTAATCATCCCACTAACCCATTTTCTGTCCACATTCGATGTGTATGTGTCTGATTGCTTCTTGATGATTTTGCATACAATGGGCTATTGGTACCAATGGGTAGTTGGAATGTGAGGACTTTGCACAGAGATTATTCTCTTGATATCCTCACACAAGAATTCCACCATTATGATTTAGATATTCTCAGCCTGCAAAAGACCAGATGGACAGATAAAGGTCAGATTCTTAAAGATAACTTAAATATCTCTTTTTTCAGAGTGGGAAGCATCTCTCAGCATACATGCTAGTGATGCTCTTCTAGGATATGAGTGCATTAATGAAAGGTTTCACACAACAATGCTAGTGATGCTCTCTAGATATTGAGTGCATTAATGAAAAGTTTCTTACAGCTAAATATCAGATAAGCATTAAAGACATGAATGTTATCTGTTATGTCCCCACTGAGGATGAGAAAGATAGGTTTTATGGCTAACTTCAGAATGTTTTGAATTCTGTCAAGAAAGGAGATATTACCCTTGTTCTAGGTATCTTTTAGTATTGGTAGTTGCAATGGGCAGCATCTCCTACAGGTAAGTAAACTTAATGGTTTGAGAATAACACTGCGACATACATAAGTGCATGTGGGTTTCACCAGATGGGCTGCATAAAAATACGATTGATTTTATAATAATTTGTAGCAAATTGGCTAGTTCTGTTAGGAATACATTGCCATATAGGTGAGCCAAAATTGGATCTGACAGTTACCTTGTTAAAAGTGTCTTGCAACTTAAACTTATTGAGTGTTGAGTTCAGGTTAAAAAAAGTTACCTTTAACCCTTCCTGGGTCAAGAATGTCTATAGATTGCGGCCAACAAGGTTAGCGACAATCCTAGCACCGTTGTACACATATGGCGCCAGTGGGTTCAAGAAGGATCCAGCACGTCACAAGGATCAGGAAGATGACGTATGACCACGAAGTGACAGGACTGCTGTTTGCGACACATGGCATTGCATGACAGATTATGACTATAATGCAACTGTAAAGGGACTGGCAACAGGTAACACATCGAATACTTACCAGGTGGACGGTAAACAGCAGGCTTTTACAGTGTTCATTGCAAGCTTATCCTGCACTGTTTGCTCCTCACATCTGTCCACATGCAAGCAGTCTTCAGTGATGTCGCCATAGACAGAACTGGAATGAACAAGAGTGGAATACCTTGGTGTTCAGTGATGAATCTAATTTTTGTCTTGGCCAGCACGACGGTAGACAAAGTGTTTGCCATCATCCAGGGGAAAGGAACGCTATCCAGTGCATGCGACATCATCACACAGCTCCAGCACTTGGTGTGGGGTGCCATATTAGAATATCTCAGTCAGAACGGTCATCATAAGGGATCTCTAACTGCCCAACGATATGTTACCAACATTTTGCAGCCAGTGGCTGTCCCATTTGTTCAGCAGAACGAACTTTTTACCAGCAAGTCCCTACACAGCGCACATTAGTCTGCAGTATCTACAGGTGCAAATCATTCAGGTACTACCATGGTCAGCACACTCGCCGGACCTTTCACCTATTGAACATGTCTGAGACACAATGGGCCAACAGGTCCAACAACACCCAAGAGGTGCGCCAACCACTGTTGCTGAAATGGAACAGTGACTTCACGATATTTGGCATTCTATCCCTCAGGAGGACATTTTAGAGTGTATGATAGCCTTCCTCACGTGTTCATGAATTCATTGCTGTGGGGTGGTTCAGCATCATACTAATTATAACACTTGATTGGGTATATAAAGTGGTAATTTTCCTTTTTTTTTTTTTGATAATTTAATCAATCACACAACTCAGTATATGCTAAAAGCTGCCTGCATTTCAATAAAATGGCATTAATTCCAGGTGTGAAATATTTTTTTTCCTGTGGTGTATATATGTATAAATATAAAAGTTAGCTCAAAATTTAGTATTTTTTTAAAATTAGTGGTTTTTTTCTTTATAGTACTAATGATGAAGTTTACCGTTTTGGCCATCTATGCAGACTTCATAAACAGGATTTTTATGATTGTGGCCGCCTTGACCAGCATTGAGATTTATCTCCACAAAACTCCCCACCCTGCCCTCTGTCAATAGGGGACTCTGATGGACTTGGAGAGGTCGCTGTCTGTCAGATGGGATGTTAAGTTGTGTCTCATATGCAGGAGAGCCTTCCTTGCTGGGGAAGAACACTCTGGAAATGGATGGCCTTGGTGGGAGGCTACCACTGTATCCCAATAGCTGTCTGGTAGGTTCTCCCCCCCCCCCCCCATCTTCTCTGGATCCTTGTGACCTAGCCATTTAGCCCATTGTATGCAAAACAGTGCTGCTCAGAGATAAAACAACCCCAACTCAAGAAGCAAGCATTAGAAATTCTCGAAAAGAAACCAATTAGGTATATTTTTTTAAATCCAATGTTAGTGCAATAAAGAAAAACAAAATCCCTATATGTTGCCTCAGTAACAATTAATATAAGCCAATAAAGGCCAATTTATCCTTTAAATTTCATTTCAGTTATTCATAAGTAAGTAAATTGTGTAATATTGTGTAAATTCAGTAATATTGTAGCAATTTTTTTTTAATATCTTGTGTTTCATTAATAGTTCACACTTTTAATGATGTAAAATTTATTTTAGTTTCTATAATTCCTTATCCATATATTATTTAATGATTGTATGGAGTTGTTTTATTTTTATTTTAGGCTAACTTGAAGATAATTAAAGCTCTTATTGAAAAAGGGAAGCCAATCTTGGTAAATCCTCATAATGGTATATCTGTAACAAATTCACACTTACTATGAGCTAAAAAGAAATGTTAAAAAGTAAACAGAAATGAACTTTTAGAAACCAGAGTTATTTTTGATAATTGTAGGCAATACTGCCAGAGAGAACAATTTATTAAAAAAAAAGATTTCCAAAAGTTACGTTAACGAACTTTCAAGTAAAACAACCTGAAAATATATTTCCAACATCATTACATGAATATTTCTGAATAGCCACTTCTAAGGGAAATTGAGCAAACACAGATTGCTTGCAGCTAATGTTTCAAACTGCTGTGTTATGTAACATCTTAAAAAGGAAGTTCACTGATACATTTCTTCATATAAAAAGAATTATATATATATATAGAGTTCCCACTAAACTTTCACAGAAATGCATGGTACATGCTGATATAAGAGTAAACAAAACAATTTTAGGCAAAGAAACTTTAAAACTTGTAATGATATATATTAAAAACTAGTCAATAAAATAATACTATATATTAAACTAAATAACAATTTATCAGCACACTGATTAATGGCAATGGCACAACAGCAACACAGTTGTGAATTGTGCAGCAAAATATTTCCAACAAAGTATAGTCTTTCACAACACATGCACACAGGAGAATCTCCAGAATGTCATGATATTTGCAGTAAAACAGTTGAAACAAAAAATGCCTTGAGGGCCATGTTATTACGTAGAGTAGAACAGCAACACAGTTGCGACATTTGTAGTGAAACATTCAACACAAAACACAATCTTATATGCCACATGTCAATGCATAAAGTAGAACGGCGATACTGTTGCGATATATGTGGCAAACTGTTCAAAACAAATGGTCATCTAAAGGACCATGTAATAATTCATACAGGAGAACGACCACATTCTTGTGATGTTTGTAGTAAAACATTTCAAACAACGCAATGTCTAAGGAGCCATATGTTAGTACATACTGCGGAACGAAAACACAGTTGTGGTATGTGTGGAAAAATGTTTAAAATAAAGTCCAATCTGGTGCAACATTTGTTGATACATTCAGGAGAACGGCGATACAGTTGCAAATTTTGCAGCAAAACATTCCTGACCAGTAGTCACCTGAAATGTCACCTATTAGTGCATACAGGAGAACGTGCATACAGTTGCAATTTTTGCAGTAAAACATTCAAGCAAAGTAGACACTTGAAAGGCCACCTGCTAGTACATACAGGAGAATGCCCGCACATTTGTAATGTTTGCAGAAAAACCTTTCAAACTAAGACCTCTCTCAAAAGACACTTAAGATACTCGCATACAACAGAACCTCTAAAGGTGTGACATTTGCATTGCAACAAGTCAAAGATAATAATTAAATTATTTCAGTGACTGCTTAATATATGTTTATGAATTTCCACAATATTGCAATGAATCAAGTGTTTTCCATACCATGTGTTAATACATACAATTGGACACCCACATAGATGTGTGCACAGAAACGTTTCAAATAAAGTGCAGTCTGGTGTCACATTTGTTGATACATACAGGAGAATATCTGCAAAGCTGCAAGTTTTGGAGTAAAATGTTGAAGAGAAATAGCCACCTGATACACCACATATCAATATATACAGGAGAATGCCCACACATTTGTGATATTGTGTCATAATACCTTTCAAACTAAGTCATCTCAGGATTCGCTTGTTACTACTCAAAACAGGTAACCAAAAGTTGTGATATTTGCACTGAAATTTTTCAATGTGGTAATCTAGGTATCATCATCATCAACCTCAAGCAGCCATGGGCTAAGGAGGTCCAACCAGACCATGCAATTTAGTTCTCCAAGCATATCTGACCTGAGCTACACACTTGTTAATCAACAGATGGGAACACCATAATGATGAAATGAGAAAATTGTTTCAAATTGGGGTCAGGTCTAGAGGGATGACATGCCCTCTCCTGGTAGTGAGATTAATGGAGGCCAGTGATTGTTAAACTTGTGCAAATTTCATGCAATATTGAAAAAATTTAAACCCCTAAAGCAGGAGGGAAAAATGATACCCTGCAATGAAAATCCAGTCTCCTTTGCCCACCACCATGTTCTTTCTCCCTTTTCCACCACCCTTTCTTCTTGATCCAATCCTGATCAAGATTTTAGCCTGTTCCAGACTAATTATATGGAGGGCATTCAAAAAGTTCTTGATGTGTGTGTTTGTCAATTTGCACTTTTTCCTCCATAGTTAACGAGCTATGATTTGTTTAAAATCTTGTCTAAACTTGTCATTATGTGTTAAAAATTAAGTTTGTATCATCATTTCTCTCTTTGCTGGTGGCACATAAAGTTCAGTCTGTGAAATCTGTGTTGTTGCTATATAGCCTACTAAAGGTGAGGATAGATTTTACATTTTCACAATTATTCAGCCTGGGGATGAAACAAAAAAAGATCATGCCAATTTATCACATGCCAATATCTGCAAAGCTGCAATTTTTGCACAAGTATATAGTGGCAATGTTATATGATGGATACACAGATTCAGAGAATGACGACAGAGCTTCGAATACCTCCCTCATGCAGGAAGGTTGAAGGAGGCTGTGAATGAGAGAACCATCGCTGCTGTTCATGAACTCTTTAAGGAAAACCCACTTATCACCATTCAGGTAATATGTTTAGATATCAGTACTAATTGGTACTGTGGAAACAGTTACTCTTCAACATTTAAAGATCTGTGCCAAAATAAGGGCTGGAGTACACTAGTGCAAGGAGATGCTGAACATGTTTGAACCTAATGACTCCAAACGATTAACATATATTGTCATAGATGATGAGAGGTGGTTTTATTGTTATAGAACTCCCAGAAAGATCAATAACTTTGTTTGAGTTGCGAAAGATGAATCATGTCTCAAATTCTCCAATAAGACTTTCGCTCAAGGAAGAGGATGTTCACAATTTGTTTCAATTGCCAAGGAGTGCTAGCCATTGACATCTTTCCTGAAAAAATTACCATAAATGGTCAATACTACACCATTGCTGCTTAACCATTTACAAAAAAAAATGTCCAACAACAGGCTTACATTTTGTTTACATAATACAGAATAGATTTCAATATGGGCATCAAATGTTCATTTAGAGTTGCATAGTATTCCTCAACAGGATTACCACCAGGCATTCCAGAATTGGTATAAATATTTGTAACTTTGCACAGATACTGGAGGGGGGTACTTTGAAGGACAGTAAAAGTTTTGTTAAGGTAAGTGCAATGCTTTTTTGTTCCACAGATGCATGTCAAGAACTTTTTCAATGTCCCTTGTAACATAAAGACACATGTTCAAACTGTGAAATTGTGTCATCTAGAATCAGTGGATTGATTCATCCAAAATGTAAACACGTACTGTGGCTGATATGTAGCAATAAACCAGACCTGGTAATTAATAATAAAAATTAAATACCCCCTCAATCAGCTGCTTGGCACAATATATATAGAGTGGCAACTCAGTGCCACTGGGCAGTGAAAGTGCACCTTTGAATAGCAGTAGTCACACAATGCATTGGTTTCCAGACAGAATGCAATAGTAATATTTCAATGTAGAGAACAGATGGATGACGGTATTTGAGGACTCTGTCTATAGCTGCCAATAGCTACTCACATTATCCATTGCAATATTTTCTCATTTCTCTCCATTAGCAACTAGGATTAGAATGATATGTGCCTATATCTGATTTGAGAGATTAGAATGATGCCAGACTGTAGCTGATTTGAGAAATGAGTGGCAGTGGTCATCTTCAGCATTGAGTCACATTTCTGCCTATATACAGATAATCATTATATTCACGTTTGGAAATGATCAGTGTGCAGGAACTTTTTTCCCCGTTTTTTTTTTATTTATTTTTGAGGGGGATACATTTATCCCAAAAATTTCAGAACTTGCATCATTTAAAAGAATGGTTGTAGCTGTTGCAAGTGATACACCGAATATACTGAACCGAGTATAGACAGAAGTTGAATATCACCTAACAATGATGCCCATATTGAAATCTATTCTGAACACAAAACTAAACTTTGAAACTTGCTTGGGATTCTTTACAAACCATTACTTTTATTACTTAATTATTAAACACAAAATTGCACTTTGAAATATAGGAATTTCTGTATAATGACCCTGTAATCTCACTGCATTGAAGGCCAACATGTTCCCTTCTAGTATTTGCTCACAGTCAGGCTTGGAGCTACCTACTTTGCCACTTAGAGCAAGCTTGGATATTTGCTGCCTGGAGCAAACTTGGACATGACTCTGCCACCTCTTTCTCTCAGTTGGATCTTAGATATTAATTACTAATATGACTGTATTTAATACCACTTTTAAAAGCATTTGAAAATCATCTGTTGAAAAAGCATTTATTCCAATCAACTGTACCGCTGCTGATGTCGTTGGTATGCAAATTTGCCGCCCCTAAATAATAACCTCACAGCTTCACTTGGAACCACAGAGGCAATATCTTCCCACCTCTGCTTCACAGAAAAGGCTAACCAGTAACTAAGGGGGCCTATTTTCTGATGTTCAGCCATGACATACATCATAACAAATGATTATAGCCATCAGATTACAATGCCTTCTGTTTGAAGATGAAGGAATTACACAAATATATGATTGTAAGCAAAGGATTATTGTGTAACATATATTCGGAAATCTATTAAAGATTTTCACCATTAAAGAGGAAAACACCAGTATTCAGATTGTGAATAAAATACCTAGATTAAAAAAAAGTAATGTTTCTTTTAACACTTACAGAATCCTCCAGAAACCATAGGTTACAGAGGACCAACCAGACTGCACAATCTACTTCTCCAAACATGTCTGCCCTCAGCTACAGCTGCTACATTTGAACATTGCTGACCAGCTTTAACAAGGTCCTGTTTGCATTGTCTGTCTATTTCATCCTAGATCTCCCCCTTTTCCTGAGGCCTTGAGGCACAATGTTCATAACCTTATTCACTAATCTATAGTTGTGCATACAGGAAATGTGGCTAAACCAACTGTCCCTTTCTGCACACCATGCTGCTCAAAGGAGGTTGCCAACTCGTTTGACTAACCTCATAACTACTTAAAAAGTTGAACTATGAAATTGTATCATCTAGAATCAGTAGATTGATTCATCCAAAACGTGCACATATACTGAGGCTGATACCCAAGATACTGCATAAGCATCTAGAATCAAATTTCCTGCTATTCATTTACAAAGGGTCCAAGTTTCACTCCATAACCCTAGAAAGAACCAAACTATTATACAACCTAATTTTTGTCATGTGGTGTATACTCCTATTTCTCCACACTCAATAGATTCTTAAAAGCCCTAACAGCAATACCTATTCGTCTGTTTATCTCGCGTCGCATATCACCAGTATTTGTTCCATAGCTCCCAAAATAATTGAACTAAGACAGTTGTTCAAGAGTGCAGTAATTTAGATTAAACTACAGCCTTCAGCATTTTTTATCACTTTAGTTTTCTCTCTATCACCAAACCTATTTACCAACAGCTCTAACGAAACAGTTCATCTCATCAACATCATTTGCAAAAAGGACCAAATTATCAGCATAATCTAAATCAAATTTTAGACCAATTGTTCACAACCTTTCATTCCCACGGACCGCCCCCACTATATAGTTTTAATTCTTTTGGCTGACCCACTTTCCATCAGTATTTAATACATTTTAATTAACATGGCCCACACAATGAGGACTCTAAAAGTTCTAAGCATGGATTATATCTAGTTTTTATCTCCTGGTATTGGCTATTTTGCAAATTGACTCAACGTTTCAGTAGAGATATTTGATGCTTCAGCCAGTGCTGTCATACAAAATTCCAGCCAAATGCAATAAAACTTAATGCTGTAACGTAATCACTGTAAATGTGCTATTTCTGTTAGAGCTATCTCAAGTAATTGAAATTGCTCATAAGACTCCAAGGGTCTAGTGACCATAGATTGGGAACCACCGTTCTAGACCGTTTAAGGCTAGACCCTTTGTGGTCAATTCTGCGTAACTTAATAACTAAAGAGAGAGGGAGATAAAAAGCATCATCATCCTCAAGCGGCCATAGGCTACGAATGTCCAACCAGAGCGTGCAATATAGTTCTCCAAGCAGTCCCGAGCTATATCTGCTGCATCTCGCCATTACACACCAATTCTAACAAGGTCCTGTTTGATATTGTATGCCCACAGCATCCTAAGTCTCCCCTCTTTCTGATACCTTTAGGCACACTGTTCATAACCCTATTCGCTAATCTATAATTATCCGTATGGGCAACATGGCCAAACCAACGGAGTCTCCCTCTGCACAATATGCTGCTTAAAGGAGGTTGCAAACTCCTTTGCCTAACCTCATCATTAGTTACAAAGTTGAACCACCTAATGCCCAAGATATTGCGTAAGCATCTAGAATCAAAAGCATCTAGTTTCCTGTTATCTTGTTTACAAAGTGTCCAAGTTTCACTACCATAACTAACCCTAGAAAGAAATAAACTATTATACAGCCTAATTTTAGTGTTTAGGTGTATACGCCTATTTCTCCACATTCTCCATAGATTCTTAAAAGTCCCGGCAGCAATCCCTATTCGTCTGTTAATCTCATGCCGCACATCACCAGTATCTGTTACATAGCTCCCAAGACAATTACACTGTGACACCTGCTCAAGACTGCAACCATTCAGATTAACTGAATCATAGCCTGTCTGACCAATTTTCATCACTTTAGTTTTCTCTCTGTTTATAACCAAACCTACTCTACTACCAGTCTCATCAACAGCTCGAATGAAAGAGTTCATCTCATCAACATCATTTGCCAAAAGATCTAAATCAACAGCATAATCTAAATCAGAAATTTTCGTATCTCCAGTCCATTTAAGGCCAAAATCTTTCCCTCGAAGTGAATTTCGCATAACATAATCAACAACCAAACTAAAGAGAAAAAGAGACAAAATGCGCCGTTGTCGAACACCAGAAGTAATGCTAAACCAATTGCTACAAGCCTTACCAACTCTCACACAGGACTCAGTGTTATTATAGAGAGTTTTCATTATGTTAACTAACTTGTCAGGTATACCATATGATTTCGCAATCAACCACAAATTATGACGATCAACAGAGTCGAAAGCCTTTGAAATCAACAAAGCTAGCAACCAAAGGTTTCTGAAACTCTAAACATTTCTCAAGAATCTGCCTAAGTGAAAATATCTGATCCCCTACCACTTCTGAATCCACATTGCTCATCACGCAATTGACTGTCAACCAGATTCTTAATTCTATTAAGGACAATCATGGAAAGAACTTTACCTGGAACAGAGAGTAGGCTGATACCCCGATAGTTTCACAAGAACTGCGATCACCTTTTTTGAAAATAGGGATAATAATAGCTCTGATAAAATCCTTAGGAACCATGCCTTTATCATAAAAGATATTCAGAATTTCTGTCATCCAAGTGGTAACCGAAACATTCCCAGCTCTAAGCATTTTGGTAGTAATTTCGTCTAGCTCTGGGGATTTATGTAGTTTAAGTTTAGAAACAGCCAAAATAACATAACTTCAGACAATTATAAGACGAACATTAAAGCCAGTATGCATCTATCATCATTACAAACAATGGGAGTAAAACTAATCACATTGTTTAGAACAATGTTTCCCAAAGTGGGTGGGGGTGGCTCAGTCGGTCGCGTGCCAGGCTCGTAATCTGTAGTTCCCAGGTTCGAGTCCCAGCTGGGTCAGCGTTGAGATTTTTCTCCGCAAAATTCAATCTGTAGTTCCCAGGTTCGAGTCCCAGCTGGGTCAGCGTTGAGATTTTTCTCCGCAAAATTCAATCTGTAGTTCCCAGGTTCGAGTCCCAACTGGGTCAGCGTTGAGATTTATCTCCGCAAAATTCCCCGCCCTGCCCATGGTCAGTAGGGGACAGCGATGGGCTTGGAAAGGCCGCCGTCCGTCATATGGGACGTTAAGCCGTGGCCCCGTGTGCGGGAAAGCCATACCCTGTGCACGTTAAGGAACACTCTGGATGGCCTTGACGGGAGGCTACCCAACAGCTGTTCCAGAAGGTCCCCTCCCCCAACCTCTGAGCTTTCAGGGTCCATGTGACCTGGCCATTTAGCCCATGGTGTGCAAAAAAACTGCCGCTCAGAGGTAAAACAACACAACTCAAAGTGGGTGATACCGCCCCCTGGGGAACGCTGGAACCATCCAGTGGGTTGGTAGTAGCCTCGGGTGCAATTGTGGGGCGGTGGAAGCATAAAGAAATACGGGAAGATAAGAAAATTTTGAAAAACTATTCGTACATGTTTCATCTGTTGTGTAGCATAGAGTTAAAGTCATAAAGATTACTTCATTTTCCAAATAAACAAAATTATCCTTCGTTAATTTTCTGTGTGTAATGCGAATGTTACTATGGTTGATTTTAATAAATAATTTTATAATTTCAAGGTGTCTTATTTACAACAACATCTTTCTTTACTATGGTGTAGGACATAGGTAGAAATATATATACATTAAAGAACGCAAATTTGTCGCTGCATCTTTCTGTTTATTCGCTTAAAGAAGGTAGATTTCCAGGGGGCGCTGAGTAATTTTTTTTCTCAAAAGGGGGCGGTTGAATCTCTGGTTTAAAACATCACTGAAATGCTCAGCCCACCTAGCCATGATAGTATCCTCACATTCTATAACCTTACCTTGCTTATCCTTCAATCCCTGTGTTGTGCACCCCACCAGCTCTGGGTGATGGTGTGGCTACAACTCGGGGAGAAATTAGCATGTAATTTCGATTCCCCAAATATGTGGGTGATTGCGTTGTGCATTTTTTTTTTATATCTATCTTATCGTTACAACCAGGTTCTACTTTACGATGCGTATTTCGCCAAAATGGCCTTTGGACTGTTGATACATTTTGCCTGAGGCCTCCCCCCCCCCCCCGTGCTGGTGTGCAACTTAACCACACTTATAGGTTACAAACAATTATTTTTACTACTCCACAACTAAGCATAAGAATCATACAAACATGATAATCACAAAGGCCGTTAGCATCCCTCATCCGGGATGTTCTTATTGGACATTAGCTGTTTCAGTCGCTCGGTCCCTTCGACCGAAAATGGACTCAAAGTTCGTTGGGGCCGAGAAAGTTGAAAAAGTCTCTTTTTGACCAAAAACTAGGTTAATTGCGACCAGTCCACTATGGGAGTGCTGCGACGGAGGCTAGACACTGGTTATGTGCAAGAGAACCCAGAATGTCGAAATAATCCCTACCTCGTTCTTGCTGGAGTCGAAGTTCAGCCACCACCATCTTTGTCTGCAGGTTGGACTTTGCAGAGCACTCGAAAGGCACGTCAGCCCATCTCACTGACCCGGAACAGAAGAACGCAAAAACAGTCATCCTCTCAGGCAAGGAAAAGTCTCCTCTCTTTGTTTCAGACTTTGCCACCAATCATTGACACCAGCGAGATGTGTCCCCACCTCATTGGTCTGGCTTTTGAAAATCAAAGGTGAGCGCCTCCCCCCCTCCTCTCTCCGGGGTCCTTGGTGTGGGTCAAGGTGGGAGCACCATGCGCGCTCAACGCTGCGAGGAGGGGGAAGGGGGTCATCTTGACCTCTGCTGCAGTCCGTTCCATTGAACTTCTAACATGGCGGCTGGCTCAACGGCTGTCGTTCTAGAACCTTCCAGCTTCCCATGCCCCACCGAGTGTCGGATTCCGATGGCGGCTGGCTCAACGGCTGTCGTTCTAGAACCTTCCAGCTTCCCATGCCCCACCGAGTGTCGATTTCCCGAGTGTCGGATTCCGATGGCGGCTGGCTCAACGGCTGTCGTTCTAGAACCTTCCAGCTTCCCATGCCCCACCGAGTGTCGATTTCCCGAGTGTCGGATTCCGATGGCGGCTGGCTCAACGGCTGTCGTTCTAGAACCTTCCAGCTTCCCATGCCCCACCGATTTCCCGAGTGTCGGACATGACCAGGGAGATTTGTCCCGCCGTTAGGCGCCACGTTTCAGAGGCGTCCCTTCGCAACGACATTTGCCCATGAGGTGGAACTCGCCTCATCAGCACTCGATGTTCTCAAGCGTTGCCTAATTTGGGGCGGCAGAGGAGGCGGTGGTGTGGACGTCATAACAGGCCAAGGTTTGTGAGGATTTGGCAGCGGCGAGGGCCGGGGACAGTATGACTCTCCCGTGTTCTCCACGTGGTTGTAGCTCGTACTAACTGGCCGCTGTGGCGGCGGCGGTAGGCTTGCTGCGGCAGGGCGCAACCGGCACCGGACGTCCTGCGATGTGATCCCGTGCGACCCGGGGATTCGGTTCCCAATCGTCTTCTTTTGATGCAGGCTCAAGGAGGGGTGATAGAGGCGTCGGGGTTTCCGGTGTGGGTTCCTCCTGAACAAAGGGCTCGCCTAGCAGATACGAGCGGCGTTTCTGCAGTTTCGTGAGCCAATCAATGTGCACTGTCTCAATTTTGTGTGGGTTGGTGACGAAGGCGATTCTATAGTTTACTTCGGTAAGGCGCTGCAACACTCGCCATGGTCCTGTGGACATTCTCGATAACTTCCTGGTGTTTCAGCGAGGGATCCATGGGCTATACAAAAACACTAGGTCACCGGGCCGAATTCCTTCACTGCTTCTCTTGTTTGGCAGCTGCCGCCGTTGGAGCTCGGGTGATAGAAACTCTTGTTCTGTTTTGTGACGCCTAGTCGGATAAATACTTCGGTCATCACGCGATCGGTAAAGTTTCGCCCGTTATCACTGATAACAGTGGTGGGAATTCCATGCTTAGGAATAAAGTCTTCCACAAATGCTCTGGCAATGGACTCTGCCAACTGGTCTGCCAGTGCGTAGACCTCTGGCCATTTGGTAAAATAATCCACAATCACTAGGGCATACCTATATCCCCGCTGAGTGAGGGGGAGAGGACCTAAAATATCCATGCCTATCCGCTGAAAGGGTCGGCTTGTGAGTGAGGAACCAGATTTCCCTTCTTTCTCTCTTGGTAGCCTCTTCGTTGTAGACAAGATGTGCAGGTCTGGACGTAATTTCGAACATCGGCATACATGCCGGGCCAGTAATACTCCGACCTTACCCTTTGCAAGGTCTTATATTCTCCCAGGTAGCCTGAGCATGGGTTGTCGTGGCATAATTCTAATATCTGTCCTCGAAGACTGACGGGGATCGCTAGTTGCTCCGTTGCTTCCCTGCGGGGGCTATGGCTAGCTGGGGGAGCCAAATGGTATAATATACCCTCTTTCAAATAAAACGGTTTGGCGGGTGAGTCGGGGGCCCTACTCTCTAAAATTTCGATAGTGTTTCTAAATGTGGGGGTCCTCCAGCTGTAGGTTCCTTAGATGGGCCAAATCGCCAAGGGGGCTCTGGGAAGGGGTCTCTCTCTCAACTGCCTGTATGTGACGGGACAGAGTATCGGCGGGGACATTGTGTTTCCCAGGCCGATAAATGATGTCAAAATCATAGTCATGTAGCGTTAGATTCCACTTGGCCAGTCTACTGGAGGGGTCTTTGAGCTTCAGTAAATACGTGAGGGAGGCATGGTCGGATATGACCGTAAATCGTCGTCCATACAAATATCGTTTAAAATGCGTAATGGCGAAACATATGGCGAGGGCCTCCTCAATTGTTGAGTAGCGGGTTTCCGGGGGCTTCAACTTCCGACTGGCGTAGGCGACCGAATGACGGAGTCCGTCATCCGTTTCCTGCTCGAGTACACCGGCTACCGCATTGTCCGACGCATCAGTCGACAGGAAAACTTCCGTCCAAAGTCGGGGTAGAGGAGAAGGGGTTCTGTCAATTTCCTTTTCAATGCTTCCGAGGACCATCTAAAACTGGTGTCCTTTTTCACCAAATGGACTAGGGGGGGGGGCCGTAAGGTTGGTGTAGCGATCGATGATACGTCGGTAGTAGTCGGTTAGGCCTACGAAGGCTCGAACGTTCCACACACTACAGGGGCGGGGGAAATCTTCATTTGCTTGGACGTTCCGCGGGTCCGGCTGGACCCCTGCGGAAATCAAATGTCCCAGGTACGTGATGGATTCCTTCATGAACTGACACTTCGCCGGTTTCAGCTTCAAATTGTAAGCCCTTAGGCGGTCAAATACCCTGTGTAAGCGTTCAGCGTGTTGTTCAAATGTCTGGGAGGCCACCATTATGTCGTCGAGGTATACGAGAACTTGCTTTTGTCGCATTCCCATTAGCACGTGGTCCAGTAAATGCTGGAAAGTAGCGGGACTGTTCTTCAGTCCAAATGGTAAGTAGTTAAACTCAAATAACCCTTTCCTGTTAATGAATGCCGTTTTCTCCACGTCACGTGGGTGAACTGGAACCTGCCAATATCCGGATACCATATCCAGCGAGCTGAAATATTTGGCATGAGCCAGTTGTTCGATAATTTCATTGACGAGGGGGAATGCCCGCTGCTGTATGCCCGCTGCCTCACAGGGCAGTCATCGGTGAGGTGGATTTCGTGGTACACGGCGTCTGTGCCGGTCAATTCGCTGACATCTCTAGCAAAGACGTCCCTATTTCTCATCAATAATTTACCCAATTTACTCTTCTCATGGGGCCCAAGATGGTCCAACTGGAAATCCTCCAGGAACAGGGGCAATTTTCTTCTGGGGAATGCTAGGGGGCTCTATTTGTTCGGCGTCGAGTGCTTCCAGCCGGGCAATGCACATACTCTTGTTCAGCCAGATGGGGGCCAGGGAGGTATTGGCGACCCGTATGTTAAGTCGGCCGCTACCGTCCACGCAGTTCACCGAACGAGCCACGCGCAGGGAACCGGTTTTCAGCCGCTCATGTGGCTGAGCCAAGATCGTGCAGCCTCGGAGCTGGGGGGCAGAACACTCGACGAGGGCTATGCACTCGGGGAGGGATGCAGAGCTTCTGCACCATACGCCCAATGTACGTGGGTGTAAGGGAGGGGGGTGAAGGTTGTTCCTGGGCAGGGTAGGCGGACAATGTGAGGGGGGTGCTCCTATGGTTCGATTCCTTGTCTTCTTTCCTTCGCAGTGTGCCCGAATGATAATCTATAACGAATCGGTGCTTTTTGAGGATGTCGTGTCCCATTATCATGTCGTACCGTGGAATGTCAATATCAAGGGCCACTATCGAGTGCTCAAAACTAATCTCGTCAAATATGAGGGTCACCATGAATCTGCCTAGCACTGGAAGGGGGTGTCCATCTACTGTTTTCAATTGATGCTGAAGAGGGACCATTTTGTGGAGGAATCGGCTCTTCAAGCGCTGGAAGCATTGGCTATCCATGACGGACACAGTGGCGCCGGTATCGGTGAGGGCCGACACCTCCGTGTCCTTCATGCGGCCAGACACAATGGGTGAATTTTGATCACTGCTCAAGATGGCACACGGCGCAATGCGGGCGGCTAACGCTTCGAGGGGAATCTGGGAAAGTGCATGCGGGGCTTCCCTCCCGTTCCAGTTTAAAGGAGCCGTAGGACGGTTGGTGGGCTCTATCTCCTCTCTGCATTGATCTCGGGCTTGCTGGGGGAGAGACAGGAAGTCCATTGCTCCTTGTCCAGCAGGTCCTCCATGGGGTCGCTTGGTTACGATTCTGTGGCTGGGCTCGCTGCGTTTGGTATCGCGGGCCACGTGGGGTCGGGCAACGCACACTGATGGGCGTAATGTCCCACTCCACCGCACGCAAAACACGTGACGCCCCGTTGATCCACCCAGAGGGGCTGCCGTTGCTGGGGTTGACTGGTGCGATTTCGTCCTTGCTGCCCTTCAATCTGGTGAAGACACTCCCCCAGGCATACTAAATCTGCCTAGATCTGGCACAGCGGAAGGGCTGCCAACAGGTCCTGGAGCTAGGGTAGAGGGTTCGACTCCATGGGCCTTGTGGGCATTTCCTCGCCAAGCGCCCGTATGGCTGCTGTTCGTCCGGCGGCACGCTCGTTGTTTTCCTCCAATATAGCCAAAGCCTCGTCAAAAGTGCTGGGGTTATGGGACAGCACAAACCATCTGAGTCGCGGGACCAGACCTGCCAAAAATTGGGCAAGGCGCATCTGATCACCTATTCCTTGATCATCGTTGTCCGTGCTCCTTCCAGCGGTTCCCAAGAACTGATAGGCCCGGGTTCGAATGCGGGCAGCATACTCTCTGACACTTTCGTCCGCAGCTTGCCGACAACTTGTGAACTCGTGCAAACAGATGGCTAACGGGGTCTCACTGTCAAATTTTCTAACACTGCTCTCTTGAAAATACTAAAATCTTCGTTCCTCAGTTCCGGTGATTGATTAACAAACTCCGCGGTGGCTCTTCACAACTTCGAGCGGGCAATAATGGCTATCTCGCTCGGCTCCCATCGTGCAATTTTTCCTACTCCCTCTAACTGCTCGAAAAATGCTGCAGTACGGCTGCTATCCCCTTCGTTTGGGTTTACTAAATTCACAAACCCCGCCATTAGGGACGGCTCCTGGATGGGTAGCGCACTCATGTCCTGACTATCCATGGCCTTCTATCAAGTAGAGAGTGTACTGAGTGTTTTTATGGTGCTCGAGTTTGTTGTATCCTCCGAAAGTGCAGGGAGGTGTAGTACAAAAATGCAGGTTACCAGTAAAATAAACAAAATATTACTCCTAGCTAAAATGAACGATGCAGTGGTCCCTAGACGAAAATCTCTTAATAATCCCTCTGTACAATACTACTCCTGGGCCTGATCTACTTTCTTAAAATTATTACCAAACATAATTCATTTTCATGACACTTCATTGAAATCAAAAACACATTTTTTTTTTCACAGATGTCCCTGAAAATCCCGCCTAAGAACATATATGCCACTCTAGCTAGTCCAAAAATTTCTTACTAGACATACTACACAATTTAATACAGTACAATATTCCACTTTTCAATACTAGCAGTTTCTAGCACCGCCCTGTCTCCACATAACCATACATCACTCCATATTAAACGTTTCAGATTTTCATTTATATTCACAACATTTGCCTGTGATAACTTATAGACATGAAAAATTTGCAATGACATTACACTAGAAATCCGCAATAACATTATAGGTTCGAAAGATCCTGGTCACGGTACCAATTTGTTGTACACCCCACCAGCTCTGGGTGATGGGGTGGCTACAACTCGGGGAGAAATTAGCATGTAATTTCGATTCCCCAAATATGTGGCTGATTGCGTTGTGTATTTTTTTTTTATATCTATCTTATCGTTACAACCAGGTTCTACTTTACGATGCGTATTTCGCCACAATGGGCTCTGGACGGTCGATACATGTTGCCTGAGGCCTCCCCCCCCCCCTCCCGTGCTGGTGTGTAACTTCACCACACTTATAGGTTACAAACAATTATTTTATTTTCACTACTCCACAACTAAGCATAAGAATCAAACAAACATGATAATCAGAGGCCGTTAGCATCCCTCATCCGGGATGTTCTTGTTGGACATTAGCTGCTCCAGTCGCTCGGTCCCCTCAACCAAAAATGCACTCAAAGTTCGTTGAGGCCGAGAAAGTTCAAAAAGTCTCTTTTTGACCAAAAACTAGGTTAATTGCGACCAGTCCACTAATGGGAGCGCTGCGACGGAGGCTAGACACTGCTTATGTGCAAGAGAACCCAGAACGTCGAAATAATCCCTACCTCGTTCTTGCTGGAGGAAGTTCAGCCACCACCATCTCTCTTTGTCTGCAGGTTGGACTTTGCAGAGCACTCGAAAGGCACATCAGCCCATCTCACTGACCCGGAGCAGAAGAACACAAAAACAGTCATCCTCTCAGACAAGGAAAAGTCTCCTCTCTTTGTTTCAGACTTTGCCACCAATCGTTGACACCAGCGAGATGTGTCCCCACCTCATTGGTCTGGCTTTTGAAAATCAAAGAGGAATCCCCCACCCCCACCCCTCCTCTCTCCGGGGTCCTTGGTGTGGGTCAAGGCAGGAGCACCGTGCGCGCTCAATGCCGCGAGGAGGGGGAAGGGGGTCATCTTGACCTCTGCTGCAGTCCGTTCCACTGAACTCTTAACATGGCGGCTGGCTCAACGGCTGTTGTTCTAGAACCTTCCAGCTCCCAAAGTCATGTCCACAGGATGAACTCGCTGTGGGCACGACACCTCTATACCTGTCCGTATTCTACCACACGAAACATTAACTGTCTGGTACAGCTCTCTGCTGTTGTGCTGTCTAACTGCTTCTTCGGCTTTGTCAGCCAAGCCAAAGATTCTTAGCAGCTAACAGATTAGATTATGCTTCCTATTTGGACTAGTAAGGTATTGATTAAGGACATTTCTGCAGTTCTTTCTAAAATAAGCTTAAGTGTCTTATCAATCAAATGATTCTGCCTCTGTTCCTTTTTTCCTAAAAGAGTACTGTTAGTTTCCAAAAAGCTTCTTTTAAACGGTTCCATTCTTCTTCAACTTCAATAATAAACAAACCATGACTAAGTAACCTATCACGGTAAGCTTTAGCTATAACTGGGTGTTTCAGAGCTTCAAAATTAAAGGTAAATTTTTTAACTTTAGCGCAACACTTCTAAAGTTTAGGTTGCAAGAGACTTTTAACAAGGTAATGCTCAGATCTAATTGCAGCTCCCCTATATAACCTAGTATTCCTAACAGAACTAGCCCATTTGCTGTTAATTAATATATAATCATATTCTTATGCAGCCCATCTGGTAAAACCCATGTGTACTTATGTATGTCGTGGTGTTTGTAATAGGTGTTAGTTATTCTCAAACCATTAAGTTTACTTATATGTAGGAGACGTTGCCCAATACCAAAAGGGGCCTATCACCCCTCCCCAAAGGTCAGAGTTAGTACCAACTTTGGTATTGAAGTCACCTAGAACAAGGTTAATATCTCCTTTCTTGCCAGAATTCAAATTATCCTGAAGTCTATAAAACCTATCCTCATCGGCATTCGCAATGTGGGCATAAGAGCAGTTGACATTCAAGTCTTTTTGTAATCTGTAGTTCCCAGGTTCGGGTCCCAGCTGGGTCAGCATTGAGATTTATCTCCGCAAAACTCCCCGCCCTGCCCACGGTCAATAGGGAACATTGATGGGCTTGGAAAGGCCGCCGTCCATCGGATGGGACGTTAAGCCGTGGCCCCGTGTGTGGGAGAGACATACCCTGTGCACGTTAAAGAACACGCTGGATGGCCTTGACGGGAGGCTACCATCTGTCTCCCAACAGCTGTTCCAGTGGGTCCCCTCCCCCAACCTTCTCTGAGCCTTCAGGGTCCATGTGACCTGGCCATTTAGCCCATGGTTTGCAAAAAAGTGCCGCTCAGAGGGAAAACAGCCCAACATTCAAGTCTTTAATGCTTGTTCGAAATTTTGCTGTAAGAAACGTTTCATTAATGCACTCATATCCTAGAAGAGCATCACTGGCATGTCTGCTGAGAAGCAAACCTATACCTTGGTGATGCTTATTATCGTCCCTCCCTGAAAAGAGAAATTTAAGATTATTCTTAAGAATCTGACCTTTATCTGTCCATCTGGTCTCTTGCAAGGCGAGAATATCTAAATTATAATGGGGGAATTCTTGTGTGAGACCATCCAAAGAATAATCTCGGTGCAGAATCCTCACATTCCAACTATCTATTGAGAGAAAATAGTTAATGGGATGTTTAAAGAAACTATGTTTATTGAGAGAGGGAATGCCGACAATATCAAATCCCTATCGCAGACATGGGGCAAAGACCCGTTACACACCACTAAAGGCTGAAGCCATTTACACTGGAAGACTTCCTCCAATGTAGAATTTCATGATTCCTGTAGAAGCAAGAGTTCAGGTGCCTGCAATGACCTCTGCTCATTATTATTCACTAGCTGATAAAACATTCTGTGAATCTGTTTACTTGGGGCTGTCAACCCATAACCAAAGAAAGCACAGCGGAAGATTTTCCCTCCACAGAAGCCCACCAGTGCAGCAAAATCATGATCCATAATCAAGCTCGGAGCCTTAATCCAGTTCAGTAAGTTTATAAGGTCAGCACCAGAACCCTGTGTGGTTGACCACTCTTCAGCAGGGTATTAAAAAAAGAAAAGTTCTGCAGGGTATTACCACTCTTCAGCAGGGGTAAATAATCATGTTTTTTTAATTTTTTCATGTTTTTTAATACCCTGCTTTTAATACCCTGTTTTTTTAATACCCCTGTTTTTTTTAATACCCTGCTGAAGAGTGGTAATACCCTGCAGAACTTTTCTTTTTTTAAGTATTAAAAAAAGAAAAGTAGCCATAGTTGTCCAGATCAGTAGGCCAAACTAATCTGGCAGCTATCTTCCGTTCACCTGCACAAGTATCTCTTTTGAAAGGTACTAACGGCTTGCACCACGAGAAGGCAGGGTCAGACATTAAGTGCTAGGCCTGACCGGTTCTATGCATCATCACAGAGGATTGGTGCATAGCTCTCCTTCCATCTCTATGTCATGATATCCTTGTGATCATGTCACCTAGCTACCATGCATTCTTGCCTAATTCCACTAGCAATGCTGAACCAATTGCTGCAAACCTTATCCATTCTCAAATATGAATCAGCATTATTATAGAGACCTTGCATTATGCTAATTAACTTGTCTGATATCCATATGATCTCACATCAACCACAAATTATGACAAACAACAGAGTCAAAAGCCTTTTCCAAATCTACAAAGTTAGTAGCTACAGGTTTGTGAGACCTCTAAACATTTCTCAAAATTGCCTAAGGGAAAAAATCTCGTCAATACATTTCCTACCACCTCTGAATCCACACTGCTCATCACGCAATTGTCCATCAACCAGATTCTTAATTCTATTAAGCAGAATCTTGCAAAAAAACTTGGAATGGAAAATAGGCTGGTATCCACATAGTTATCACAATTCTTGTGATCTCTTTTTTTTAAGGGATAATAATAACTCTCATCTTGTAAAATTCTTCAGAACAATGTCTTTATCATAAAATATAGTTTTACTTATAATCAGACATGTGATAACAAGCATTTCCAGCTCTAAGCATTTCAGTAGTAATTTCATCTACCATTTGGTTTTATGTACTTCATGGTGAAATTATCCTCCAATGAGGGACAGCCAGTCACAACAGAAGGGCGAGAAAGCAGGGGCAGAAGAGACTGCCTCTCAGCTACCTCTCGAAGCTAATAAGAGTATTAATTTCGAGAAAGAAATAAAACATACTTTTGCAGAAGAGGCCAATGTTCTGAAAGAAATCAGTGACAAGTCGGGAGCGCATTCGCTGCAGCTTAATATTGTGGTAGTTACTAAGTAGGGAGGTGATGGAGTAGTCAGTGGTTCCAATAGCATGAAACTCCCAGAACAAAGCTTCTCTTTCGGAATTGTAGTGGGCGCAGTTGAGCAGAACGTGAGATGTGCTGCATGTGGCACAGTTGGGACTACGCTCTGCCGAGAGTGCGAAGCATATAGTTGCTGTAGATGACACCAACTGTGAGACGATGAAAGAGGGTCTCCTCAGATATGCATAGGTTACCAAGGTTAGGAGTAGTTAGAGAGGAGTCAACCAGGTATCTGAATGAGGAACAGCTGGAGTCCTGCCACTGGGTTGTTGTGTGGGTTGTTTTACCTCTGAGCTGCACTTTTTTTGCACACCATGGGCTAAATGGCCAGGTCACATGGACCCCGAAGGCTCAGAGAAGGTTGGGGGACGGAACCCACTGGAACAGCTGTTGGGAGACAAATAGGGAGTCTCCCGTCAAGGCCATCTAGCGTGTTCTTTAACATGCACAGGGTATGGTTCTCCCGCACACTAGGCCACGGCTTAACGTCCCATCCGATGGACGGCGGCCTTTCCAAGCCCATCAGTGTCCCCTACTGACCGTGGGCAGGGCGAGGAATTTTGCGGAGATAAATCTCAACGCTGACCCAGCTGGGACTCGAACCTGGGAACTACCGATTACGAGCCTGGCGCACTACCGGCTGAGCCACCCCCGCCCCACCTGCCACTGGGCAAAACAGTACTGGCTCATCAGTTGTCAGACAAAACTCTTGCAGTCGCTGAGAGCGAGAGGGTGATTAGGTACATACCTGTGATTCTCAAGCACCTCCATGATGTGATGAGAAAGCTCATTGCCAGGTATCCCTAGATGGGAAGAGATCCACTGGAAATGAACTGTGATTCCAGCAGAAGTGAATCTTGTGATCAATTGATGATGGAGTGCTCCAAGATCAAGTGATCTTGGGAGCAAGTCTCCATGATCTTCTGGATGAGGAAAGGGTTAAAGCTCTTGCTGTCTCCCTTCTGAAGAGCTTCCAAGGCTGCCATCAAGTCACAGAGGATGACAAAGTTACTGCTCTTAAGGATGAGGTTGAAGCTCTGCACAGGTGGTGGAAATGAGATGTGCGAGACGGAAACCTCTAGTGATACCCGTATCAGGGATGGCAGAGGCAGCACGTAGCCTCTTCCACTTCACAGATCCGTCAGTGTAGACCTCAGTACATCTCTCATATTGTGCAGTGACATAGGAGGTGGAGAGAAGTCAGACAGCCTCTTGATCTGAGTCGCTCTTTTGATCTAGAGAAGGGACAGTGACATAAGATCACTTCCTCCAAGGTGGAAGGTCACAGAAGAGCTTATTGCCAACTGTGGAGTTCGCAGGGATGACTCGGTCATAGAAGTCAGTGGCATACAGAGTGATGACAGAGTCAGGCCTGTCATGTAACTTCCTGAGAAGCTCATGTTTAGAGTGCAGGGAATGGAGTCTCGAGAGATAACACAGTATATCTCTCTTATATGTGCAGCGAAAAGGCATGTCATCAACCTCTGCAAATGACAGATGCATTTGGTGTGTTTGGGCAGAGATATAGTGTGTACGGTGGTAAACTTGCTCGACAGTGAAGCAGAGGCATTGCTCAAAAGATGACCACTGTAGTTGACACGGCAGAGGATCAAATTGCCAGTACAAGAACAGGAGGGTCTTGCAGAAACTTCCCTAGTGGGTGCCATCAAGGAAAGACAGTATATTTCTCTGCACTGTGGCAACTGCCTTAAAATGAGGTCTCCAGATCAGCCTGTTGTCCAGGACCACACCAAGGAACTTATGCTGTTTGATGACCATGATGTGGTCTGGTCCCAGTGTGAGGCCAGGGAAGGTGGGCAGAAGGCATCTCTTCGTGAGAACCATGGCCACAGTGTTATCAGTGGAAAGAGTGAGGCTTAGGTTGTCAAAGAATTTGACCACCGTGGCCACAGCTCGTTTCATCCTGAGCTGAGCATAGGCGGGGTCCTGGCTAGGGAACCATACTCGGATGTCATCCACATAGATGGCAATACCCACTCGAGTTAAGAGGGTAGACCTGACAGCAAGATGTTCAGTAACATTGAGATGACACCCCCTTGAGGTACTCCATGATTGATAGTGTGGGAGGCACCGAGGGTGTTGCCCATCTTCACACGAACCATCCTGTTGGAGAGGTAAGCCGAGATTCACTGGATGTTATTGCCTCTGAGGCCGACCAAGGTCATGGAGCCTACAGAGAATATCCGAATGGGACAGGGAGTTGAATGTCGAAGAAGACAGCGACTGTAGTATGTCCTTCGGACAGCTCCTGATCAGCAGCAGAGGTGAAGTCTATTAGATTTGAAGACGTATGTGCTATTTTGAAAACGACCTAAGACGAAACTCCTCTCCACAGCAAATCTTGTCTGAATATGAAAAGTGGGACATCTCAGTTCCTCCATTATACCTGTAAATGAATATCACCTCAAGCAGCTGCTTGCCACAGAAGTTTAACAACAGGCTGCTAGTTATATCTGCATGTTTAAAAAAAAAATGTTATTTAAATCAATCGCGACGTGCAATTTCTTCATTCAATAGTAATTCGTGAATACTGAAGAGATCGAAACGATGCAGAATTCTGTGTCACATGTACCTGTTACATTAACAGCAAAAGAGGGGTGGGGGTGGTTCAGTCGGTAGCGTGCCAGGCTTGTAATCTGTAGTTCCCAGGTTCGAGTCCCAGCTGTGTCAGCATTGAGATTTATCTCCGCAAAATTTCTCGCCCTGCCCATGGTCAGTAGGGGACACTGATGGGCTTGGAAAGGCTGCCGTCCGTCGGATGGGATGTTAAGCCGTGGCCCCGTGTACGGAAGAGCCATACCCTGTGCACGTTAAAGAACACGCTGGATGGCCTTGACGGGAGGCTACCATCTGTCTCCCAACAGCTGTTCCAGTGGGTCCCCTCCCCCAACCTTCTCTGAGCCTTCGGGGTCCATGTGACCTGGGCATTTAGCCCATGGTGTGCAAAAAAGTGCCGCTCAGAGGTAAAACAACCCAACCCAACCCTGGGCAATCCACAATAATAGGGATACCCAGAATGGAGGTAGTTGCCAGAAGCTTATAGGCTAGGTCAGAATGGCTGACCTTGACCAATAAGCTTCCCATTTCCATGTAGGAGGACAAAATTTTACTAGACCAAGGAATTACCACTTTTTAAGTTGATTCAAATTTTTAGTTTAGATATCATCAGTTAGGAGATCTTGATCAGCGGCTGGTAGCTGAGCTGTCCAGAGCACCTGGCATGTTACCAGGATGTCGTGGGTTCATATTCCACCCGGCTCATGACAATTTTTCCTCTAAAAATTTGAATCAACTTAAAAAGTGGTAATTCCTTGGTAAATAAGTTGAGTTTATTAATTATTTATATTTCAGTTTATTATTATATTTAAAATTATTATATAATTATTATTAATAAGTTAATTATTTATATTTCAGTTTATTAATTATTTATATTTTACTTGACGCCTGTAGGATATTATGCCATAATGTGATTTCATGTGTACGCAGCTAGAGTAGTCATATGTTTTAGGATAGGATTATCTCAGTTGATAAAGCACCAGTTTCAAAATCTGATGTTCCCAGCTTCTTGTCCCAATTATACATGCATTCAAATTTATCTCTTCCAACTCCCATGCTTTCCTCATGATCTTGATGATCTTGGGAAAGCTGCTCTCCATCAGATAGGATGTTAACCCATATGCACATTAGTCAATAGACTAGACATCTTAAAAAGGAGACTTCCACCAGTTTCCTAACAGCTATCAAGTGGGTTGCTTCTCCTATCCAACTCTGAGTCGGGGCGGGGGTGGCTCAGTCGGTAGCGCACCAGGCTCGTAATCTGTAGTTCCCAGGTTCGAGTCCCAGCTGGGTCAACGTTGAGATTTATCTCCGCAAAATTCCCCGCCCTGCCCACGGTCAGTAGGGAACACCGATGGGCTTGGAAAGGCCGCCGTCCGTCGGATGAGACGTTAAGCCGTGACCCCGTGTGCGGTAGAGCCATACCCTGTGCACTTTAAGGAACACGCTGGATGGCCTTGACGGGAGGCTACCATCTGTCTCCCAACAGCTGTTCCAGTGGGTCCCCTCCCCCAACCTTCTCTGAGCCTTCGGGGTCCATGTGACCTGGCCATTTAGCCCATGGTGTTCAAAAAAGTGCTGCTCAGCGGTAAAATAACCCAATCCAACTCTGAGTCAACCTATCTTCAGCACAAAATTACCACTCATGTGGGAAAATATAAACCAAACCCACATACTGTAAAGCACATGCAGGTGTATTTCCACATCAATAAACATATCTTGCTAGAAATGGAATCATCTCTTGTTGTTTCATTTTGTATAAGTAATTTGCAAAAAATTTTAGCACCCGTTGACTACTGAGGGGCAAAGTTTATTCAGGTTAAACGTTCTTGTGCAATATTATATGTCATGGCCAGAGATGATAGCACCGCTCTGCAGATGGCATAGTAGTTGTACAACACAGGAAAGCTTCATTTTCAGTGGAAGGTTGGCAGGACATTTTACATTCAATGGCAGTTAAGCCATGCTGCCATCACTAGTATTCTTCAGTTACGTCATTGAGAAGCTAATTTCAAAAATATATATATTCTAAACTTTTAATGAAAACAGTGTGTCCAAAACTTGAATTTTAGTGATATTTATTCAGCATTTTAACCTTTAGCTGCTAATGTGGTTTTTCGGAACACAATTGCTGACGCGACGTGTGTCAGACGTAGCTAAATTATGCCTTGTATTTTTAGTAATCGTGTATAATTACTTTAGTTTATCTTAATTATCTAAAGGTTTTCTAGCAAATATTGTCAAAAATAAAACAATTTGTTTTTTATTTTAGAAAAATATTTTTTTTTTATATCAAGATGAAGAAATTAAGGCAGGCTTCAGGAACTTTCATCTTTTTTTTTTATTATTTAAATATAGCTAAGTACACGTGCTTTAGAAATTAATCAACATAAACTTCAATAGTTATACTTTCAAGAAGAAACGGGTTTATAAAAATCTAACGAAAAGTAAAAATTCTGCGAGCATGTCACTATTGACAATTCAAACTTAATCTTCAATGCAGTCGGAGCATATTTTGTTCGAGCAACCCAGGCAAATTGGCTTTTGGCATGCAAAGCACAAGTACTATTTGTTGCGATGTTATGCAACCACGACAATTCCCGGTTCCGTCTCACACTACCAAGATATTAAAAGCCATGACTATCTAGAGCCGGGGGCAAGAATGCGCCATATAGACGCACCTGAACCCCGGCCTCACATGGCAGCAATCCTATAGAAGGAAAGCTAAAACCTAATACAGTGGACCCCCGATATAACGCGCATGTCGGGCGGGAAACAACACCCGCGTTATAAGGTGAACCGCGTTATACCGAGCGGCGCGGTGGCGACACAATAAATTTCACACTGTAAGCTTTTCTTTTACTCATCATGCATACAATAATTAAACACTATTCAAAATACATGCAGGAACTCAATACGCAGTAACAATAAAATGCGATACTCACTAACGCCGTACGGACCTGTATAAACATGTTTGAACTTATCGCGAACATCGCCCGCGCTATAACCGAGTGCGCGGTATAGCGAGCAGCGCTATAACGAAGGTCCACTGTATTTAATCTGTTCCCCGGTTAGCCATGAACAAGGATATGTAAATCCAAGTTCGCTCGGCACCGGGGTGGAGACTCTTCGTAAGGCCCAGACTTTTGTGAGGGCTCAGGCCTACTAGGGGACCAAATCCGTTCAGCCGAGCCCTCGAACTGCTCACCCAGAGCACCTGATAGGTGAGGTCTAACACACCGTCACCGTCCAAGCGGAACGTCCAACCGGTCTGCGGCGTCCTCGACCTCGGTTGGTCTTGGCTATGTCCAACCGGGGACGCAATCCGGCCGACACAGTCTTCGACCGGGTTGCTGGGCCCGAAGCCCCCACCACGCCAAGGTGGTCCCATATTGGGGGGGAAGCACAAGTACTGCGTGTGTCTCTTCAATCTAGATCAGAGGTTCCCAAACTTATTTGCCCTACTGCCCCCTTTTAAGAAAAAAAAAATTACTCGGCGCCCTCCTGAAAATCTACCTTCTTTAAGCGAACAAACAGAAAGATGCAGTGACAAATTTGAGTTCTTTTGTGTATCTATATTTCTACCTACGTCCTACAACATAGTAAAGAAAGATGTAAATAAGACACCTTGAAGCCTGAAATTATTTATTAAAATCAACCATAGTAAAATTCGCATTACACGCACATATTCCTGCCGATCCATGCTGGACTTTCCGACAATGCGCGAGATGCTCGCCTGCCAACACTTGCGTGATAAGACCTGTAGGTGGACTTGACCACTGATCGGTTATAAATTGCATTTTATGTGTTTATTTGGAAAATAAAGTAATCACTACGACTTTAACTCTGTTACACAACAGATGAAACGTACGAATGATTTTTCAAAATTTTCTTATCTTCCCTTTTTTCTTTATGCTTCCACCGTTCCCTAATTGCACCCGAGGCTACTACCGACCCCCTGGATCGTTCCAGCGTTCACCAGGGGGCGGTATCGCCCACTTTGGGAAACACTGATTTAGATGGACAAATATCACAAGCTCTTCTTGAAGAGCCCAAACTACCAAGCTCAATCCTTGGGGGTTGAGGTGGCAAATCTTTACCAAGAACTCTCCGTATGGTAAGTCTTAGGTCACATGGAAGTCTCTCGTTGTAGACCTTTGTTTTAGCTGTAGCAATATCGGTGACCTTGCGAGATCCTTTAGAAATGCTCCTCTGATAACTGTGGGAGCATTCTCGCAAGATTGGTGCAACACAAAAGCGTTGATTGCAGTCAGGTCTAGGACTTGATAAAAAGAAATGCCATGGGCCAGCATTGTGTCTGACGACTGCAGCTATAGTTTGAGCTTTTCTCATTGATTTCATCGATTCCTCCTTTGGTGTTATTATAGCCACAGGTCATATCAGGCTTTTTAGTGTCGGGGTCCACTTCGGGCTTGTGGTACATCAGTGAGATCAATAGGACAGTCTTGTCTTTCTCTGGCACAAAAGACACCATAGTGTAATCTTTGGTGAATCCGTGCAATGCCGTTTCAGGTATTCTCTGTTTGGAAGGTTGAAACTCCGGTGGTATTTCTCTTTTGTTTTTTCTTAGTTGTTCCCAAATAAGTTAAACATTTTTCTTTCAGTTTTTCCATCAGTTCCATAGAGCTGAACCAGTTATAAGCCGTAATATTACAGGGGCGGGGGTGACTCAGTCGGTAGCGCGCCAGGCTCGTAATCTGTAGTCGCAGGTTCGCAGGTTCCAGCTGGGTCAGCATTGAGATTTATCTCCGCAAAATTCCCCGCCCTGCCCACGGTCAGTAGGGGACACCGATGGGCTTGGAAAGGCCGCCGTCTGTCGGATGGGACGTTAAGCCGTGGCTCCGTGTGCGGGAGAGCCATACCCTATGCACGTTAAAGAACACGACGGATGGCCTTGACAGGAGGCTACCATCTGTCTCCCAACAGCTGTTCCAGTGGGTCTCCTCCCCCAACCTTCTCTGGGCCTTCGGGGTCCATGTGACCTGGCCATTTAGCCCATGGTGTGCAAAAAAGTGCCGCTCAGAGGTAAAACAACCCAACAACAGCCGTAATATTACAATTACTTCCTTCAATTTCTTTGCACAGACGAAGTACAGATTGTGTGGGAATAGCGAGTTTCCTGTCCCTTTCTGTGAGTCCTATGCCATCCGAGTTTTTGCCAAAATAGATGTATGCATTGCATGTATAATGTGTTCTTGCATCACACAAGATCAATATTTTTAGCCCGTATTTCGTGGTTTATTTGGCATGTTCATTTTAAATTTTCATCTAAACGGGATCAGCATTTCATCAATACACGCGTTTGTTCCAATTGTGTAAGATTGTTTACAGTTACTGATGAATTTATTGAAAATAGCTGAGATGGCAGCAAGGACGTCGATGTTAAGACTTTCCTGCTGTGTAGATAAATTATCGAATCGCAGGCAGTTTAGCAAAGTCAAAAATCTGGTCTTTGACATGACACAAAGGAAAATTTCGCAACCTGTTCCATCTGTAGTGAAAATATAGTCCGCGTTTTCGTGATTGGATCTGAAGACAGCACTGTAGAATAATAAGCCAAATACAGCTTTCATTTCGGTTTCACATGTGGGTCCAAGTTTAATTTTTTCTGCAGTTTTGAATTGAGATCGATACACAGAGAACTTATCAATTGTGAAAGTAACGATGTCTCTGATCATTTCGTCGTCCATCATTTCAGTCCACAAGTCCTGAATGTCTTCAAATCGTTTTCCCCCTCTTCTTCCTGGTAATCGAACAATGCTATGATTTGGAGTTCAAGAAGCACGTGGAATGGGTTCTGCGGTTGACCATTTGTAACCGTTCTTTCTGTAAAAATATCTGGATTCAATCTGCATATTATCTTCAGTGAATATTTGATTATTTTCAGGATCAGAGTTTTGTGCTCTCGAACTTGCTAATCCATCTTGTGCAGGATCTTGTTCTGTAAACATTTCTAGCTTATCGTGTTGATGTGATTCTTGTGTCAGAATTTCTTGCACTACATTGTTCTCAGAGTCAGACTGCTCAGATTCTGTTTCATGGTCACTATAAATATGAAAATCTGGATCAAGACGATCATCATCCAAATCACTAAAATCTCCTTCACTTTCACTCTTCAGCCACTCCAGAAGATATTCCTCAAAATGGCGATAGCCTGTCTTAGTTACGATCTTCCTCTTCCGGTTTGTTCCGGAACTACCAGGTTGAGACATCTAAAAGAAAAAAAAATTGTGTGGCCACTGATGCTGACATGACGTCTATGAATGTGTACACACTATTGCTGATGTTACGTCTAAGATACGTCGACCATAAAATCCCACTAATACTGATCTCACGTCTCAGGACAGTGTTGCCGCGGCGCTTGCGCAACAAACACTGACGTAGGGTATGCATGACAATAGAAAGGTACTGAAAGAGACAGAACGACACAAAGAAAGAGTGTAAAGGTATTCTGGATTTTCATTGGGGGGTGTCTCTGAAACACCCACATCAGCAATTAAGGTTAAGAGTTATGAAAGTTACAATATGGAGCAACAGAAATTCTCAAATAACTTAACCCTGTGTAATATATTCTTAAATACATTCATATGCAGTTCCTAAATTTTGAAACTCCCATCATTAATTTGGTGAAAACATTTTACGCTTCAATATTTTATAAAGTGAGCTAATAAAAAAAATAAATACCCCCTCAAGCAGCTGCTTGCCACAGAGGTCTGACAGGAGCCTGTCAGTTTATATGCCATAGTAGAAGGTCTGAGAGGATAGCAGGACCTCAGCAGAAAAACGACACAAACAGCCATGCCTTACCCGGGGCTCGAACCCAGGTCCCTTAGATCACTAGCCAAGCGCGCTAACCACTCGGCGAAACTTAAAAATCATTGAATGTATATAGCATTAATATATTTTCATTTTCCTGTATTATTATGGGAATAACTTTTGTTATATGCATTTCTATAATTTTTATAATTAGGGAGCATTTTTATTTCACTGGTATACAACTGACCTACCCTGTTTTCATTGTATTAAAACCATGTTAATCTATACGAAAATTATTTAACTCTAAAATGTTTTTAAATCGACCGGAATGGTGAAATCGAATTTGATTTCCCCGCAGTGGATTACCATTTGTGTTGTGGTGGGGGATCGGTTTGCATCGGTTTGCTTCATTAAGTGTATGAGTGACACGGAAGATGGTAAATGTTAAACACACAACAGAATTTTTGCAATTATAACTAAATTGATAATATTTAATAGTAAAGTTTATCTAAGGTAAACAAAAAGTTTCTAATAAGGTAAATAATCGCTACACAATTTTAAACTAGGATAAAGAGGAAATAGAAATAACGGTTTTTATAATTTGTCTCAATATTTTTAATCCCAGTTCTTTGCATTACATCATCATCATCATCATCTTTAAGCACCCATGGGCTACGGAGGTCCAACCAGACCGTGCAATTTAGTTTTCCAAGCAAGTCTGTCCTGAGCTACATCTGCTGGATCTGGCCACTGCACACCAATTCTAATGTCCTGTTTCACATTGTCTGCCCACCGCATCCTAGGTCTCCCCTTCTTTCTGAGGCCTTTAGGCACACTGTTCATAACTCTATTCGCCAATCTATAATTATTCATATGGAAAACATGGCCAAACCAATGGAGTCTCCCTCTCCACATTATGCTGCTTAAAGGAGGTTGCAAACTCCTTTGCCTATCCTCATCATTAGTTACAAAGTTGACCACCTAATGCCCAAGATACTGCGTAAGCATCTGGAATCAAAAGCATCTAGTTTCCTGTTATCTTGTTTACAAAGTGTCCACGTTTCACTACCATAACTAACCCTAGAAAGAACCAAACTATTATACAGTCTAATTTTAGTCTTTAGGTGTATACGCCTATTTCTCCACACTCTCCACAGATTCTTAAAACTCCCGGCAGACTTCAACCATTCAGATTAACTGAATTACGGCCTGCCTGACCAATTTTCATCATTTTAGGTTTGGTAATAAACAGAGAGAAAACTACTCTACTACTACCAGTCTCATCAACAGCTCGAATGAAAGAGTTCATCTCATCAAAATCATTTGCCAAAAGGGCTAAATCATCAGCATAATCTAAATCAGAAATTTTCGTATCTCCAGTCCATTTAAGGCCAAAATTTTCCCCTTGAAGTGAATTTCCCATTAAATAATCAATAAGCAAGCTCAAGAGAAAAGGAGACAAAATGCCCACTTCTCCAACACCGGAAGTAATGCTAAACCAATTTGCTACAAGCCTTACCAACTCTCACACACGACTCAGTGTTATTCTAGAGAGCTTTCATTATGTTAACTAACATGTCAGGTATACCATATGATCTCACAATCAACCACAAATTATGACGATCAACAGAGTCGAAAGCCTTTTTGAAATCAACAAATCTAGCAACCAAAGGTTTCTGAAACTCTAAACATTTCTCAAGAATCTGCCTAAGTGAAAATATCTGATCCACACATCCCCTACCACTTCTGAATCCACATTGCTCATCACGCAAATGACTGTCAACCAGATTCTTAATTCTATTAAGCACAATCATGGAAAGAACTTTACCTGGAACAGAGAGTAGGCTGATACCCCTATAGTTATCACAAGAACTGCGATCACCTTTTTTGAAAATAGGGATAACTATAACTCTGGTAAAATCTTTAGGAACCATGCCTTTATCATAAAAGATATTCAGAATTTCAGTCATCCAAGTGGTAACCGAAACATTCCCAGCTCTAAGCATTTTAGTAGTAATTCCATCTACCCCTGGGGATTTATGAAGTTTAAGTTTAGAAACAGCCAAAATAACTTCAGATTGTGTTATAGGGCCAACATTAAAGCCACCAATGCATCTATCATCATTGCAAACAATGGGAGTAGAACAAACTACACTGTTTAGAACATCACTGAAATGCTCAGCCCACCTAGCCATGAAAGAATCCTCACCTTCTATAACCTTACCTTGTTTATCCTTCAATCCCTGTATACCTGTCCGTTTTCTACCACACAAAACATTAACTAATCTGGTACAGCTCTCTGCTGTTGTGCTGTCTAACTGCTTTCTCGGCTTTGTCAGCCAAGCCATCAAGCCAAAGATTCTTATCAGCAGCTAACTGATCCTTTACACGTTTATTACGTTCTCTGTAATGCTTTCTATTAGGATTTGTAGGGTATTGATTAAGGACATTCCTGCAATTCTTTCTTTCTGAAATAAGCTCAAGTGCCTTATCACTCAGATAATTCTTCCTCTGCTCCTTTTTTCCTAAAAGAGTACTGTTAGTGTCCAAAAAAGCCTGTTTAAAATGATCCCATTCTTCCTCAACTTCAGTAGTAAACATACCATGACTGTCATAATGTCTAAGTAACCTATCATGGTAAGCTTTGGCTATAACTGGGTCTTTCAGAGCTTCAGTATTAAAAGTAAATTTTTTAACCCTAGCACAACACTTTTTAAGTTTAAGTTGCAAGACACTTTTAACAAGGTAATGGTCAGATCCAATTTAAGCTCCTCTATATGCCCTGGTATTTCTAACAGAACTAGCCCATTTGCTGTTAATTAATATGTAATCAATCATATTCTTATGCAGCCCATCAGGTGAAACCCATGTGTATTTATGTATGTCGCGGTGTTTGTAATAAGTGTTAGTTATTCTGAATCCATTGAGTTTACTTACCTGAAGGAGACGTTGCCCATTGCCATTGCAGCTACCAATACCAAAAGGGCCTATTACTCCTCCCCAAAGGTCAGAGTCAGTACCAACTTTTGCATTGAAGTCACCAAGAACAAGGGTAATATCTCCTTTCTTGACAGAATTGAAAATATCCTAAAGTTGTTCATAAAACCTAACCTTCTCATTCTCATCGCCATCCTCAGTGGGGGCATAACAGCAGATAACATTCAAATCTTTAACGCTTGTCTGAAATTTTGCTGTAAGAAATCTTTCATTAATGCACTCATATCCTAGAAGAGCATCACTAGCGTGTCTGATGAGAAGCAGATCCACGCCTTGGTGGTGCTTATTGTCGTCCCTCCCTGAAAAGCGAAATTTAAGATTGTTTTTAAGAATCTGACCTTTATCTGTCCATCTGGTCTCTTGCAAGCCGAGAATATCTAAATTATAATGGAGGAATTCTTGTGTGAGGACATCAAGAGAAAAAGCTCTGTGCAGAGTCCTCACATTCCAACTACCTATGGAGAGAAAATGGTTAGTGGGATGTTTAAAGAAACTATGTTTATTGAGAGAGGGAATGCCGACAATATCAAACAGCCCCCTAATCGCAGTCATGGGGCAAAGACCCGTTCCCCCACTACTAAAGGCTGAAGCCATCTACACTGAAAGACTTCCTCTAATGTAGAATTTGACGATGCCAATAGAAGAAAAGAGTTCAGGTGCCTGCGATGACTTCTGCTCAGGATTATCCACCAGCTGATAAACATATCCTGTGAATCTATTCACTTGGGGCTGTCAACCCACAAACAAACAGAAAACACAGCGGAAGATTTTCCCTCCACAGAAGCCCACCAGTGCAGTAAATTCAGGATCCATAATCAAGCTCAGAGCCATATATCTGTCCAGTCCAGTACGTTTATATGGTCAACACCCGGACCCTGTGTGGTTGACCACTCCTCAGCATGGTAGAAAAAAAAAAGTAGCCATAGTTGGCCAGATTAGTAGGCCACACTAATCTGGCAGCCCTCCCCTTCCGTTCACTTCCACAAGAGAGTATCTCTTTTGAAAGGTACTAACGGCTACACCGAGAAGGCGGGGTCGGACATTAGGTGCTAGGCCTGGCCGGTTCTATGCATCATCACAGGGGATTGGTGCATAGCTCTCCTTCCAGTGACTACCTAGCTACCATTTACAGACCATTGCGTTACAACTGCCTTAAATCTGAATAATTATTTTACCATAAAGCTTATGTGGCAAACTTTCTGGTAAAAGCAACTAGAAAATTCGTAATAGCTATCAAGTGGATTGCTTTCTCCTGTCCAACCCCCTATTCAGCACAAAAGTATCACTCCTGTGGTAAAACATAAACCCAAACCACTAAATAGTGCTGAACTTTCGTGTAATTGTTAAATCATTTCATTTAAATTTTTAATATGCACACTTTTATATTTGGCAGGGAGTTGAGCTTTATTCTTCTGCACTCTTGTGAATCTTTGATCCCTATGAATTATAATTATTGTAAAAAATAAGAAAAGATTTTACTTTCTTCCAGCAGCAGGCATAATTTTTTTTCTTGAGAATTTTGCCACACGAAAAAAATGTATATGTTACGGTAAAAGTGATTAATCCGGCGATTATGCATAATCGCCAGTTATGCATAATCACAAACATCTTGGTAAGTTTGATAAATTTCACTAAATTCCTCACTTTTACCGGCGATTATGTATAATTCCCAAATGAATTTGGTAAGTTTGATATATTCCCCGAGTTATAGGGTAAAAACCTATAACTCGGGGAAAAAAGAGGTCGGATTGCGTGAGAAACGCAATCCGACCTCTGAGAAGACCAAAAAGGTGAAAAAGATACTTTCCACCTCTAAAATGTAAAGTCTAAAACAGGAATCCCTCGTCCGAATTATAAAAAAAGCCCCAAAAATTTTTAAGCCCAGTGACAACGAATTAGTAAAGACGGCCATGTTAATCCTAGACTGGCGATTATGCATAATGTCATTTGTAATATAATAAATTGTACTTAATCAAATTTACCGAACATTATGCATCTAGGATTAACATTATGCCTTAAAGCATTATGCATTTAACTTATGCCAGTCTAGGATTAACATGGCCGTCTTTGCTAATTCGTTGTCACTGGGCTTAAAAATTTTTGGGGCTTTTTTATAATTCGGACGAGGGATTCCTGTTTTAGACTTTACATTTTAGAGGTGGAAAGTATATTTTTCACCTTTTCTGTCTTCTCAGAGGTCAGATTGCGTTTCTCACGGTTTTTACCCTATAACTCGGGGAATATATCAAACTTACCAAATTCATTTCGGAATTATACATAATCGCCGGATTATTCACTTTTTCTGTCCATGTCTTTCTTGAAGACGTTTTATTATTTCACTTTCGATCTGCTCAATTTGTTAACGTATTTGTTGCATAATTATATTTTCAGAAACTTTTTTCAATTCATATGTAAAACACAAATTTTATTCATAAATATTATATATAAAATACAGTCACTATTATATGATGATGATTGATGTTGCAAACGTAGATTAAAATTGCAAATAATCATACTATAAAATGAATTTAAATAAGAATAATTTTTAAATATGGAATCAAAGACTATTATTCAAATGTTCCTTATTATCAATGTTCATGGAACCCCAGTCACGAAAATTGTTATCACACTTGCGACAATTTGTATACAGTTAAAAAGATGGAAATCCCAATAATCTTTCTTTTTTTGATGCCTTATATCCACGCCTCATACCTGGAACAAAAAGAAAATCTTGTATATATGCATTTCGAATATTACACAATTATAATTAAGAAGTAAGGACAGCACATATTCCATCCAATACATGAAAACGTTTAGTGCAAAAAAAAAAGAAAAAGATGTTTTGTTGATTAAGTTTAATTTTTTGTGTCCTAAGGACATCATCATCCTCAAGCAGCCATGGGCTACGGAGGTCCAACCAGACCGTGCAATTTAGTTCTCCAAGCAAGTCTATCCTGAGCTACATCTACTGCATCTGGCCACTGCACACCAATTCTAACAAGGTCCTGTTTCACATTGTCTGCCCACCACATCCTAGGTCTCCCCTTCTTTCTGAGGCCTCTAGGCACACTGTTCATAACCCTATTCGCCAATCTATAATTATTCATACGGGCACATGGCCAAACCAACGGAGTCTCTCTCTGCACAATATGCTGCTTAAAGGAGGTTGCAAACTCCTTTGCCTAATCTCATCATTAGTTACAAAGCTAAACCACCTAATGCCCAAGATACTGCGTAAGCATCTAGAATCAAAAGCATCTAGTTTCCTGTTATCTTGTTTACAAAGTGTCCAAGTTTCACTACCATAACTAACCCTAGAAAGAACCAAACTATTATACAGTCTAATTTTAGTCTTTAGGTGTATACGCCTATTTCTCCACACTCTCCTTAGATTCTTAAAAGTCCCGGCAGCAATCCCTATTCGTCTGTTAATCTCATGCCGCACATCACCATTATCTGTTACATAGCTCCCAAAATAATTAAACTGTGACACCTGCTCAAGACTGCAACCATTCAGATTAACTGAATCACAGCCTGCCTGACCAATTTTCATCACTTTAGTTTTCTCTCTGTTTATAACCAAACCTACTCTACTACCAGTCTCATCAACAGCTCGAATGAAAGAGTTCATCTCATCAACATCATTTGCCAAAAAGGCTAAATCATCAGCATAATAAGGACATATGGTTGTTTTATAAGTGAGCACTACCAAATTATGGTAAACCAAAGAAGTGATGAAGATGTAACCTTTGTGTGTTTACAGCTCATTTGATTTCTTATTTTCATAGTTCAACATGTTAATAAAATACCTGCTAATTATTGATTATTGCAGGTTAGAAAAAGGACTTTGATTTGTATCATTTTTCGGAGTGTTATTGTAAAAAAAACCTGAGACACTGACATTAATTGTATTCATTAAAAATACAAGTCTCGTTTAATACTAGATAAAGGTATATGGAATTTACAAAGAAAACAAGGACCCAGTAATTTGAGCTAACATTCCACAAAATGGTAGTGTGGAAGAGTTTCAACACAAAACAAGGACATAAGGTTGAATAATTGTGAGTTGAGTTCATAAAACATGTAGCATCCAGGACTAGGTGTATAGTGTGCTTGGGGGGTCCAGGTTCTAGTCTAAGATATTAATGTTTGCTTTCTTGTATTGTTCTGCTGTGGTTTCTTTTTCCATATTATCTAGGGATTATGGGTAATCATTATTAAAAATTAAAATTATTAAAATTTAAAAGGCACTTCTATACACAAAGGATGGAATAACCTAGAAGCTAAATTAGGCTTGTCCTGATTTCTCATACAACGTACAAACACACAAGGACATGTCCGCTGATCTCAGCAGTCAGGTACGCTAACCATTTGATTATCATCATATTAAACTCTTTATATTTTCATAAAAATATATCACGAAACTCCAGCAGACAACTGAAAAGTAGCTGTTACCACAGTATATTATTACAATCCTTAAACACATCATATTGAAATAATTCAAACTTAATCTGTTATGAAATTAGGTTCATGGGGTCAGAAATAAAGGGGAGCCAGTGAATAACTGTTAGAAGATAGACCTGTCATCAGTGCCATTCAGCACGTTCTTTTAGATGCCTATAGTAGATTCAGTGTGCGTAGTAACTCAAGACATTTGGCGGAACCTTTTTTATCATGGTTGTAGATATGTAGTCTGGCCCTGTTGTGGACGTTCTCTGTCTAATATTTAGTAAAATTCATCAAGAATAAATGGCGGGTTCAAGGTCTGCAAGTAGACCTGCCCTGTCGTAAGATCTGGGGTGGTGGAGGTAATGGCCGTTCTTTGCAAAGACCACCAGATTTTACGGCATATCAACGATGATCAACAAATAATTATGCTTGATTTGCATCCTGAGGAACGTACTTGGTGTTATAGAAGAATTACGTTCGTTGATGTGGAGTGTTCTTTACTCTTCCATAGATGGCAGAAAAGGTTATCTCTATGTATCTGCAGGATAACGGTTGGATGCAGCTATCTTTCTCCACTATTTGTCGTTTTCCGTACAGATTGTTAATTTCAATTTAACTACTTGGTATTAATATTGCATCCGGTCTTATTAAAGATTTTCTTGGTTTATAAAATCACTTTTTTTTCCCAAAGCTGCTCAACACATTATGTTTCACCATGGATATTCCGTTTGCACTGTAAATGGCGGCGGATTTATGAACAATTTTTATTTGCCACTCTAAGTCTTTGTATATGCAATAGCTGGAGAGGGCCCTTCTCTGCTATTAAGTTTTGATATCTCGAATAATTTGTGAATGAAACAGACTGTCGATTGCTGGACAAATGAGTTTTTTTTTGTTGGTATTGACATAATACAATACTGATCAGATAGTGATCACTACCCCACAAAGTGGGGAGCATATTCCAAGAGCTCTGCAGAAGTAGGTTCACAGAGCAGAAAGATAGGACAATATATGTCTGCGTCGTCTTTCAGACCCAGCGTTTCAGTGGCTAAAGTCAGCTACTCGGATTCTTGGCACAGTGGTGCGAGTTGACTTCCAGAGGAGATGGTGCGCATTGAAATCACTGATTAGGGAAGCATTAGGCAGATTGGTATGTATGTGCTCAAGGGCATTTAATGCATCACTGGAGTACAATTCACTTGGTTTCAATCACTTTCAATTCCTTGTGTAGTAATAATTCAACAGCTGTGAACTCTACAGAGCTGCACAAAGTGCTTCCTGGGATGTCGAGTACCTGGCTAGCTAAAGTGTCTCGAACAGCAATTAGTATCTTGCCTCTTTAACCATTTTGTCAGTTATATATGGTGAAGTGAGGATGCCAAAGGTTGTTTCAGGGTCAAGGGATGTTTCTTAAATGATGAGAATATCAAGATTGAACGTTTTCATCCCCACGAGTACAAGGGGGCAGTTTTCCCTCGTGATGCAGTTGTTCCATTGTATGCTTTTTAAATCCATAACAAAGCATGGCCCCCACAAGGGTGGGACTGAGAGCCTGTGGGCCTGGGATTAGGGGGGGGGGGGTCGGCCAGCTAATTGAGATGAACAGAAGACAAAAAGCAACAATAAGAAAATTTCTATAGAACCTTAACAAGATTTCAGAATTTTCGTAGTTTTCCCAGTATTGGATTTTATTATCAATGATTTAAAGACAATATTTGAAGCAGCAGATACCATATGTGAATTATTCTCACCCACTTTGAACTTCCAGAACTTAGACGATTATTATCGTACACAAAACTTGTAAATACATATGAGAAAGATCTGTCAGAAGACTTAATGCATGAAATCCTTCACTTAAAAGTATTCAGAAAACAGTTTTCGGCACTGAAAGAAGTCCGATTAGACTTTTGAACGCAATTTACGACAAAAAACTGCAAGGTATATTTGCCAATATCTGCCTCGCCATTAAACAGTTTTGTACAGTACCAGTTCCTGTTTCTTCAGCTGAAAGATAGTTCAGCAGACTGGCAAATTCATTGAAAACATGGCAAAGAAGCACAACTAGACAAGATCTACTTAATCTAGAAATTTTGTGCATCAAAAATGAATTAGGTAAGCAAGTTGATTTTACTGAAGTTATTGAAAAATTTGCGACGACCAAAGCTGGAAAATATACTTTGAGATAATTTTTGATATTATTGTAAGTTATGTAAATCCATACAGTTTTTTAATAAATATAAATATTACTTTTGTGCCATCATTTAAACTGACTTATTTTACACTAAATCCTGTACAGCAGCACACTGCCCTTAACCTAAGCGGTAGGTAGGGGGGCCTCCCCGCCAAAGGTCCTGTCCTAGGGGCCCGCTTCAGGAAGTGGGGGCCCTGTAAAAAAGATTAGAATTTTTTTTTTGAAAGATGAAAGCTACTGGTTAGAGAGAGATTTGGAGTTTGACTTAGCCTTGTGTTTCTGAGGTTTGGGATTTTGGTGCTCCTTCTACTACACTCAACGAACATTCATTTTTGGCGATATGCACTACAACCGCTGTAGGGCACGTGCCATCTCATGAAAGCGGCTCTGCTTAACCTATACCCACTTTGCGCACGGATTCAGTTTCACAAAATGTGAAGTAGTGCGAGTAGTAAAATGTTTCAACAAAGCTATTGTGTAATGAAGTTAATCTTCATAAACACCTGACAATACCCATAAAACTATATTTACACAAAAATTTTCAGAAAAATGAAACAGCCATCTAAATTTCCAATAACAGATTCAATTATCCTTTGATTTATAACTGGATTGGTCTAATAATTGGCTGATGTACTTCCTTTTTTCCTTCCTGAAAGAAATGTTTTAAAAAGTCGTACCCTGAAACCGACAATAACAGTTTTATGTTAATATCCAAAGATTTTGAGAAATAATGCAAACCAAAACATAAACTGTTTAATTTGTTTTTGCATAATCACCAATATTTTTGCATTAATTTGCGTTCAATACTGTTGATGTTTTTTAGTAGTCTGCCAACGTATTTGAATTCCAGTTCCTTTTATGATGGTTTGCCATATTAAAAAACTCATTGCACAATCTCAACATGCTGGTCAATAACACTTTAAAGATTGACTGTGAAACAATCTAAATATGATACACTCATGGATACAAAAATTGCAGCACCATGAAGTAAGCCTCGAACCTCAGTGAAACAGAGCAGAGTGTAAAACGTGTTACAAAATAGTAATGTTTAATGGCACAATCACCTGCATCCATACTGAGGGTGTGTTTAGGGGCCCCCAATTTGGACTCTCAGTATGGGGATTGTCTCCCATTGGTTACAATGCATACAGGTCTCTGATAGTATCCTGAGGCACTTCAAGGAGATGGTGTGCATTGAAATCACTGATTGTCCCTAATAATATTCTATGTAGTATGAGGAGCAGCATCTATATAGTAGGAGGAAGAATGGCAGAAAGTCCTCAATCATCAGAGACGTTTGATCACATCCCATATCTGCTCTACAGTCAAGAAATCTGGGGACTTAGTTGGCTATTGTGCATCCCATAGACAATGTGTGCCATATGGGGACATGCGTTACCCTGCTGAAAAATTGCACCAGATCTCTGCAGGAAAGGCAAACAACGGTACACTAGAATGTCATCGATATGTCGGGCTGTCAAAGTTTCTTGGACAAACACCAAAAGTGTTCTGGAGTCGTTAGTGATGGCACTCCATACCAGAACACTGGGATGTCTTCCTGATCCTGCCACTAGCTACAGTGATGCCAAACCATGAAGCAACCATCATCTGTACACAAACAGAAGTACGATGTATCCAAGAAAATTATGTGCTGCCATTCCCCAATGCTCCACAGATGGCGTGCCTGAAGATGATTAATAAGTAATGTGAATTACAGTTGAAGTCAATCTGTGCAAGGGATGCCATGCCTCAAATTCATCTTCATTCAAACATCATCAAATGGTCCATGTGGACACTGGTGCATGCATTGTAGGCACCACATTGCACTGGATTCCTGTAGATGTAACAGATGGGTTAGAGCTTTCTTACCATCAGATGAGGTGATCTTCTGGTATGTCTGTGGGAATATGAGCCATGGTGACATCAAACAATACCTGCCTCATCCACTGTTACAAACAGTGCATTACAATGCTCATGCACAACTGCGATGGTCAGCTATATGATGGGCAGACCAACTGGCCTCGTGCATTCTCATGATACAGGCTTAGCCACTTATAACGTGCTCGCATTACCTTGACATACTCAAACGTACATTGTTTCACCTAATGCCTGCTGTGATGGCTTTTATTGGGATCTCTGGTCTGACAGTGCTGCTATTTCCGATTCCATATGATGTCATGGAATCATTTGAATACGACCTCTGGTACTAAATGTGGTGATTATTTGGTGTCACTGCATTCACCCTTTATTGATGTTGCATTTTTGTGTCCATGAGTGTATTTAATCATGTTCTCTTTTTTTGAATCAGTTAACTTCTTTGAGAGTTAACATATTCGAACGATGCTTCGAAACGTTCGTCTTATTTCTGAGCTAATGAAGGGAAAAATATTTTCGTTAGAGGGATAAGGGAAAATTTGGTCTTCCAGTGCTTTAATGCAGATCTTTTTAATCGCAACTCATAAAACAAATAATCGATATAATGAATCTGGTTCAGTTGTTCCAAGTTGTTGAGAAGGCATTTTTAGGTAGTAAGACAATTTAGTTCTTATCCCATTCAGACAGAAAGTAGCAATGGTTTTTGTATAACCCCTGTGAGATGGGGGTTGGTATATTCAGTAGCATGCCACGCTCATAATCTACAGTTCCCAGTCCCACACTGATGGGCTTGGGAAATCCGTTGGGTGGATCAAAGCCAAAGATACTCTCTGCATGTTAAAGAACACGTGGATGACCTTGACTAAGTCTAACAGCTGTCCAGTGAGTCTCCTTCTCTGAGCTCTTTGGGTCCTTATGACCTGACCATTTAGGCCACTCTGTACAACGAAATTACCCCTAAGAGGTAAAACAAACTAATGCGTTTCCTTGTTGCAAACGAAACATGATTCCTATGATTCTGATTGGTAATTCCAACTGAATTTCACTGATCAGTAAAGCTCATAATTTTTTACGACTCAATACGAATAACATAGGCAGTTTGACTAAAATATACCTTTCATACCTATAATAACATTTGCGCTTCATTTCAAGAATCAATATTCTCCATTTTGAGTTTACGAATTAAATGGCAACAGTGAGGCATAATCATTACATCAAATGGTTCACTCATGAAAAAATATTTAAACGCTTTTCGTAGTAAACACAGTTCTTTTTATATCAATTAATACTCAATAATTGTTTAAATACTAAGCAATCTTTTGTATAATCAAGATTTTTGTTTTTATTTTGTTTGCCAGTTGCATTGTTTTCGAAGTAGCCATTCTATGAATGAAGCATAGTAATGTTTAAACACTTTTAAAAATGCAGTGTATATATTAATACATTATGAAATTTTCTTTCCGTAATGATGCTAGTGCCATTTTGAACCTTTGTGCTATCAAATGTTGACCTTCAGATTCTTAATTTTGTAAACAAAATTCTTATTAATTTATTAAGTTTTGTAAAGTCAAAATGGATGCAACTGATAACTAAAATATTCGGCAAAGGGATTATGGAGTTTTAAATTTTTCTTTATATTGGTGTCATTCTATTCTTCATTTGTAAATAAAATTTTGAAAATAATTTGAATTCTGGTTGTCACTTATTGCAAAACCTTTTTCGAAGTTAACTAAATTTACTGTAATAATGGTGCCAAATTTCGAATATTTTAAACTTTCTTTATACTTGTGCTTTTAAAGACATGATAAATTAAATTTTAACGAAGTTTTCCCATTGGATATAGAGTACATATATATATATTGTCTACTGAGCTAAACCAATTTTCTTTAACCCTTAAAATAATTACTAAATTATCTTTTTGAATATGAATGTTTGTTATAAATTCAGATAAACAACGGATAACATGGGTAAGGCGACCGAGGTATATCTGCCTCGAGTACAAAGCTGGAACGAAAAGCATCAGCCATGGAGTTTTTTTTAAATGGTTAGAACTCTCTTTTAAACTTACCATAATATCTCTAATACGTCAGAAATATTAAAAATTTATTCCTTAACTACAGGGTGAATCTGAAAAAGTGGGCAAAACTTTACGGGGTGGTAGAACGCAGCTATACGAGCAATATTCGTCATAGAATGTATGGTCGGAACGCAAGCGGTGAGAAGTTAAAAGGTAGTTTTCCACTGTCACATTTAAAGAATGAACACAAGAAGGAGAGGAGATACTTCAGAAAACATTTTTTTAACAGGAATGTAATTGAGGTACATGCTCAAAGAAATTGCTCAAAAGAGCATATCCGCTATTTCGTGGTTAGTATAACCAGCCATCCTCTCGGCAATCCACGGTAGAAATGCTGTTGGGTGCGAAGACCGACCCTTTTATACCATTTCCAACGCCACCTAGCGGCTCGCCGTTTGCGTTCTGCCCATACTTTCTATGACGAATATTGCTCGTATAGCTGCGTTCTACCACCCCGTAAAGTTTTGCCCACTTTTTCAGATTCACCCTGTATATGTACAGAATCACATAAAATTATTTTAAATATTTTCTTTTTCCGATTTCTATTTTATTGGTAATATTTTTACCTGCATATTATATAGTTCACAACTGCTTTCGTTTTCTCGTAAAAATACGTCTCAATGATTATGAATTTGTGCACTAATAAAATTGTACAATGATTTGGAGGAAGGGGATATTCAGAATTCTTGCTCCGGGCGTGAGAATACCTCATCGAACAAAAATACTCTCGCATATCCTTGTAAAGAGAACAATATTTCTTGTTGTGATAACAAATTTACCTCATGTTTTTCCTTTGCCTTATATTGGATTGGATTGTTTTACCTCTGAGCGGCACTTTTTTGCACACCATGGGCTAAATGGCCAGGTCGCATGGACCCCGAAGGCTCAGAGAAGGTTGGGGGAGGGGACCCACTGGAACAGCTGTTGGGAGACAGATGGTAGCCTCCCGTCAAGGCCATCCAGCGTGTTCTTTAGCGTACACAGGGTATGGCTCTCCCGCACACGGGACCACAGCTTAATGTCCCATCCGGCGGACGGCGGCCTTTCCAAGCCCATCGGTGTCCCCTACTGACCGTGGGCAAGGCAGGGAATTTTGCAGAGATAAATCTCAACGCTGACCCAGCTGGGACTGAATCCTGGGAACTACAGATTATGAGCCTGGCGCGCTACCGACTGAGCCACCCCCACCCTCCTTTGCCTTATAGGAAACGATTCAATGGAGGATACAGAAACTGACAGCTCATGTCTAACTCCCTTTGAGGTTAGCTTCCCCCGCTGTACATCATTGCGCGACAATGCTTCTGGTGTCTTTAAGTAGATTGTAGTTAATCCTTAATATTCTTTTTAGCAGCTTCCCTGTATCATATAAGAAATGGGTACACTGCACACTATGGTGTATGGGCCGGAAGCAGATTGTCAAACTATTGTATTTAACTGTCACGGGATCAAGTTGCACAGTTCCAAGTTCGACATAACAGTACTTACAAAAATGTGGCAACACTTACCATTTTTGTCAATGTTGGCTATCTTCAGATCAAATTCCTGATGTGAAAAGGAAGCTCCATCTACAGCAGGGTGGAGAAACGTTTTTCTCTGTGGGCCAATGAAATGCTCCTCCCGCTTATTAAAATACGTTTCATGGCTTCAACTTTGTAAATTCGCTCTTAACCTACTAATTCAGAATAATTTGAGTGTTTCATTTAGTGTTTACTTGCCAGCAGGCCAAAACAATCTCGCAGGCCGCAAATGGATCGCGGACAAGAGTTTTTCGCTATTTCTGATCAGTTTTATTTTTTGGACTTGATAGCAATGTTATCAGCGACGAACAGCGTAGAAAGGTCAAAATTTTACTAGAACACTCAAGAAGTTAATATCCAATTTTGTAGTGTGCAAAGTAAGGAAGTAAACAATAGCATTTTGTTCATTGGTGCAAAAGTAAGATAATGTAATGAAGGCGTCGTAAAATTAAATTATTTTCCATACATTATTTTTTTGTACAATAAGGATAACAATTTCACATTCAGAAGGAATTTCCTGTTTATGGAAAACCTGAAGGTAAAATGCCGACTTCTGTATTGTGAAAAGCTCCATCAGCAGCAAATGATCTAATCCATTTCCGATTCTGTTATGATAGGATTTTTGGACTGATCTTGAAAAGCATATAGCAATTCTTTTAGAATGTGTGCTATGGAACCACTTCGGGTGAAGAATATGAAAAAATACACTGCTGGCCATTAAAAGCACACCACCACAAAAGACGAGATATCAGAGCCATATTTAGTGAATACATAGCTTATGTTACAAGGATCGTTCTATTTTGTTGCGATCTTATGCAACCACGGCAATTCCCGATTCTGCCTGACAGCACTACCAGTTATGAAAAGCCGTGCCTATCTAGAGCCGGGAGCAAGAATGCGCCATATAGACGCACCTCAACCCCGACCTCACATGACAGCAGTCCTATAAAAGGAAAGCTAACCACCGGAAGAAACCTAAATTTAATCTATTCCCCAGTTAGCCATGAACAAGGATATACAGATCCAAGTTCGCTCGGCACCCGGGGTGGAGACTCTTAGTAAGACTCAGACTTTTGTAAGGGCTCGACCTACTGGGGTGCAAATCTTTTAAGAAGAGCCCTAGAACTGCTCACCCAGAGCACCTGATAAGCGAGGTCTCACACACCGTCACCACCCAACCGGCCAGGGAACGGGTCGGCGGCATCGTCGACCTCGGTTGGTCTTGGCAAATGATTACAAATACAACTCGGTTAGACTTGTGGAATACAAAGAAATCAGTATCTTGTGTAGCCACCATGAGCGGCAATAATCGCTGCTACATGGTCTGGCATTGAGAGGATGAGAAGTCGGATGTGTTTGGGGAATGTCAATCCATGCAGTTTCGATACGTAGCAAAAGTTCATCTGTTGTAGCAGCTGCTGGTGTGCTAGTTGTCGCGAGATCACAGTCGTCCAGACATGATCAATTGGGGACTGATCAGGTGAACGCATAGGCCAAGGCAGAAGTGTCACATGGTGGCTATGCAGGAATTGTTGGACGATGCATGCCACATGTGGTTGAGCATTGTCCTGTTGGTAAATGGAACCAGAGAGCCCCTGAGATAAGGTACGACCACAGGCTCCAACACGTCAGTGATGTAACACTGGCTGTTCAAAGTACCAGTAATGCGAACGAGGTGTATCCATCACTGCAGTCCAATGGCACTCCACACTGTAACACCAAGGCCGGACCTGTATGGCGCATGATGCTTGGTGTTGCACACTGAAGCAGAATTCATCTGAAAAGATGATGCGATGCCAATGCCATTCGTACACCCATGCACATTCTTGGCACCATTGCAGTTGCATACGCCTGTTTTAGAGTAAATAGTAGCCGAAGCAATGATACCCCAATGCTGCAGATGTCGAACCATACGTGTGACTACTGGTTGATGTGCGACACACCCTAACTGTTGAGCTAAGGTGTTTGATGTGGCTCTATGATCATTCAAAGCCATGCACACGAGATATGTTCTTTCGTTCATTTGTGTGACACGGCCTTTGAGATCCATCATGTCGGCGAGTTCGTTCCTCCTCTACCCACTAATGCCATATTCGCATCACTGTGGAGCATTCCGTCCAACACGAGCACCGATGTCTCCCTCCGTACGATAATCTGCCTCCCCATAATCCCCCAATTCTCCCTCGATCAGTCGGAAATCTGGTCGTATGGATGTAGTGTTCTTTGACAGGGCATACTTGATCCTTTAGTACGCAAGAACTGCGAGAAACACAATTCCAGTGCTTTACATTGGCTCTTTGTAATCTCTTCTTATACCACTTCGAGGGGGCGTTACTGTCACACATGATGTGCATATGTGCTGCGCTTGAATTCTCCCATGCGCTACCCATCTTGCATATTTCGGAACAATCTAATGAGTTATTCCTGGTGTTGCCCTTTTAATGGCCAGCAGTGTATAATAGAAACCTCACAAAAGAATTAAATATTTATGAACGAAGTAGAGTAGCCTACTAATGCTCCAATTTGTCAACTATATACTTGGTATATGAAAAATAAATCGTGTGAGGCAACACTCAATGTATCTGTTGTTTCGCTTAACTTCGGGTTTTAAACAAGAAATTAACGATATTAAGTTGGTTACTACATTCAAATGCATGCAGTTAAGATGCTTTGAAATTGTAAGAAAATCAAATGAAAATTTAGGGATTTTAAAACTGGAAACGTAGGTAATCACTAAAATATTTCGAAACGAACCAAGACTAGAGGCAATGATCTAATTATCAGTTTTTCTCAACCTGGAATCTAAAAAAAATACCCCTCAAGTAGATGCTTGCCGTAGAGGTCTGTCGGCACTTCAATGGAATATGCTTTACCATGAGGCTCGAAACCAGGCCCCTTTTTAATCAGTAAACAACCACAGGACAGCTCTATAGTTTTAATTTAAATTTACGTTATTTTTAACATACAAAGTTACGAAATGAATCTAAGGATATCACTCTTGGTAACTGTCTCCTCTAAATGCTAATTAACTTTTACGTCGACGTATTTCTCACGCGCTATTTCAGAATGGCTGGCTGCTAACCTGAAATGAATGCCTTATATTAAATTTCTACCTCTTTTGCTCTTAATGTAACAGGTACATGTGACACAGAATTCTGCATCGTTTCGATCTCTTCAGTATTCACAAATTACTACCGAGTGAAGAAATTGCACGTCGCGATTGATTTAAATAACATTTTTTTTTTAAAAATATGCAGATATAACTAGCAGCCTGTTGTTAAACTTCTGTGGCAAGCAGCTGCTTGAGGGGATATTCATTTACAGGTAGAATGGAGGAACTGAGGTGTCCCACTTTTCATATTCAGACAAGATTTGCTGTGGAGAGGAGTTTCGTCTTAGGTCGTTTTCAAAATAGCACATACGTCTTCAAACTCAGAATAATTTAAACTTCAAATACTTCTTGCAATTGCAAACAAAAATGAAAAGTTTTAAAATGCAATAAAAAATTTACATGTCTTTAATATTTTGATTTTTTTTTCATTTATTCTATTATCTTTAAAAAATGAATGTCTTATTGTGTTTATAATGATGTTACTACCCCAGTTTCGTTTACTAGTATTCCCAATATTTTTCGCTTCAAATTGCACGATTTTAATTATTTCACGAAATGTGTTTAATTAGCAATATAGTAATAATGAATAAATACGCTCCTCAAGCAGCTACTTGCCACAGATGTCCGACAGGAGCCTGTCAGTTTATATGTATATGTCATAGTAGGTCTGTGAGGATGGTAAGACTGCAGCAGAAAAACCACAAGCATCTATGCCTTACCCAGGGTTCGAACCCAGGTCCCTTAAAACAGTAACAAGCGCCGTTAGCCACTCGACTACAGGATAAAATAAATGATTAGTGATACGAATATTTGTTAATGTGTGTTGAGATGCGTCAAAGAACTCTCTCCAAAATCAGACTCCAAAATTTAAGCCCAACTCATTTCTAGTTTGTCTATAACAGTGATTCCGAAAGAGGCGTTTCCCTGAGTTTGCCTTTGCAAATAAATAAATCGAATTCAAATTATCTTTTTTATTTATTCCTTTGCAAATAAATAATCGAATTCAAATCAAATACAATGTATTAACATAGGATGGATGGAAAACGTTTAACGATGTTTTCCAGGAACAAAACAAGTAGCTGTCTATGGCCCAAGAAAAATACAAAAACAGAAATGTTTTCCAAAACAAACTATGAAAAACAGATGGGTGGAAAATGTGAAACAATTAAATGCATGTGATTTTATTATTAAATCCCTTTTTTAGCAGTTCTCTCTTTTGGCCTTTTTACCATTTACTGATAATACAAGTTGATTGAGCGTGTTAATGATGCTTTTACACGGTAGTTCCATGTATTAATTGTACATTTAATATCAGCTAAAATAATCAAATGAATTCTGGGCAGAGAAATACAATCGAGCCTGTAACATATAAAGGGTGTATATTCTGGAGAGTGAACTTCCAACAGAGTATGACATTTCCCCTCCGTTTTACAGCTATTTAAAAAAATTTTGAAAATGCATTTAAATGTTTTTTTGTCTAAAGAGAAGCTTTGAGGCCTTACCAGCATTATGAAAGGAGGCATCCCACCCCCTCCCTAGATTTGGCCCTGATGTTATACATATATTTGTGATTAGCCAATTAAAAGCACCGTTTTTGCATTTCACTAGAACCAGATGTCAATGGTATAAGCTGCATCCATTTCACAATTAACTTTAAAGAAATATTAAATATCTAAACATATTCTTCTACAGGTATCGAATGCATTCTGGTACATTTCTTTTTACATTTTCATAGTACTTTTATTGAAATTTTCAGATCATAATTAAAATGTAGGCACGAAAGCAATGTTTAAAATCTAATTCCAGATATAAATTTCATAAAATGCATATTTAATCTGAGCTTCGACATACAGCAAACTCCTGGGTACCCAGTACCGAAGCATGTGGAATTCTTATGCAACCAGCATAAATTTGAAATTGAACATGGTAGAGCAAATTAATGTTTAGATTGAAATTTAAGATTTCAGTCTAATGATATTTGTGCATATAAAGCTCATTTTCAAAATAACTTCAAATTTGACTCATTACTGGCAAAAGATCGAAATTCTGTAATGATTTGGTAAATCCAAAACAGCTCTTTATTCCCCTTTGGAGCACGGGTTTGTGTAATGTCATCTGTTTCATTTAATTCTAATGCTGTAGTGTGTTTTAATGTTCTGTTTAACCTAGGAGGTTATTTATTTTGGGCCACACAGTATATACACTGAAAGCATAATATACGCAATGCAGCACCCCACAAACCTGCCTTCCTCTGCCACAGTAATGTGGTCCACCAAAACCCCTTGCAGTCTATACATGTCAGATACCTACCTACTGTATAGCACATCTGCAACTATTAGGATGGGCAAACATGGTGACCTGAGCGAGTTCGATGTGGGCAGATAGTCAGTGTGAGGTTGGTTAGGGTTTTATGGCGCATTAACATCCAAGACTATAATCGCCAAACGAATGTCCAAAAAATAAAAGTCATGATACCTTCAACCGTTTTTAAAAATACACTACAAAGACATATACAAAAAATTTAAAACTTTAAAATTGAAAAAAGTAGACAATAAACAAATGTATAAATATGTTATATCAAAATAAGTCACCCAGGTGTAAATGACCTGGTTAAATAGAGCAATAAAATGAGAGTAAAACAAAGGCGTGTAAAATATCCAGTAAATTGTATAAAATTAAATACATATGTAAAACAGCAAATCCGAGTGTAAAGTGGCTCAGACGTAAAATTGTGAAAGCTAAAACACATGCATTGTTCAAATTTAAAACAAGGGCTTTCAGTTAAAATGTTTACCACTTAAAATGGTGTCACAAAACTCGCACTTAGGTTTGTTGTCTGCCCATAGAAGAAATGAATAAGAAACAAATGACCTAAGCAGGGCCGAGCAAGTACAACTTCCTCCTTGCGATTCCTACAGTAACAAGACTGCCATGGTTTGATGATAGGTTTGATCTCAAAGAACTTGTTTATAAGCTGTTCTGACCAAGATCTCTGCCATGTGCCTGGAGCTCGATGGTAAAACGCTGCCGGAAATCCAGATATGGAACTGGCAATGGAGAGTCAGACAGGGGCATGGCTGACATGGCAGCAGCATCTGCCAAGTCATTGCCACTGATACTGACGTGACTGGGCATCTAATAGAAATGGTTGGTGGTGGCTGACAGAAAATGGAGCTGCTGGTGGATCTTAGAAAGAACTGGGTGAGGCTGATGTCTCACCAAGATTAAAACCTGTAGCGAGCTAAGCGAGATGGTGTAAAGCATACAACAACGATGCTTAGCAGCCACATGGTCCAAGGCAAGACTGACAGCATGAACACTGCAGTGGAATCCGGTCTGCAATGATTACATCACAGAAAACCATGGCCAATCCAAATGATATGCTGGACTTCAAGCCATCTGTGAAGACAGGGAAGAAGTCTAGGTACTCAGCACGATGACTGGCAAAGAGTTGCTGATAAACACAGTCAGGTGTAAAAGCCTTCCCCGTCCTGCAAAGAGAGAAATCACAGGAAGGGGAAACAGTAAGCCATGGTGGAAGTGGCCCGACTGCGAGATGCTATCGAGACTGGTGTTGATATCTCTGAGGTAGCCTCAGACTCGCAAACCAAAAGGACAAATGGCAGTCGGCCGATTAGTGTAAAGCAATTCCCACTTTGGACTGAAAATGCAGTCCCAATTGTGATGGCCAGGCAGGGATCGCAATTTAACTGTGTATTGTAGGGGCAACTGCTGACAGCAGAGATAAAGACGGCTCATCAGTCTCAAAGACTGGACTGGTGAGGTGCAGAAAGCTCCCATACAAACACGGAGGGCCTGATGATGGAGTGAGTCCAGCAGCTTTACCACCAAATCCTGGGTGGAGTCGTACTCCTGGAATCTGTAATCCAGTTTTGACCATACAAGTGCACCGTACAGTGAAGCAGGTAACATCAGTGAGGAAGACTGACAGCAGCTGCGAGACGAGGTCATCAAGGTCATCCTGGAAGACAATCCCCCAGAAAATGAAAAGAGAAATGTGCAGAAATAAACTTTCCAAAGAGGTGGAAGATATACCGAGCAGAGTCAGGGAGAACCCCACAAAGAGATGGATGACTACCGCCTCTGAGTTGGTGGTGAGAGGTATGACCAGGAATGGAGAATGGTTGTTTATGAGGATGGCGACAGCCTCCACAAGCTGGACCATCTCCATCCCGGTGAACTAGTGAAAAGTGCTGGATCGTGGATTCTGTGACTGGCTGCAAGTATGTCTCCTGCAGGCACAGAGAGATGGGCTGATGTGCCTGAAGGACGGCCATGATGTAATCAAGATTCCTCTGGAATTCACAATTCCATTGTAGGAGTCTGGCCATCTCAGGAGTTAGAAGAGTGGGTGGAAGACGAATTCCTATTCAGCTTAACCGTCGCAGAGGATGGTTTAGTGAATAAGGGGAGGTCAGCATCCATGTCCTCGGAATTGTCCAAGGGACATGGATCGGTAACCACTCTTTGTGGTCTGGTTTTCTTTTTGGCCCCCAGTAGGGGCCCTTTGGTCTGAGGACGGTAAGGTCTTCCAGCGGATAGCAGAGTTGCAGGAATGAAACCAGGGTTGCTGTCGAAGTCGACAGCAACCTCGGTTTCCCCAGCATCAGGAGGTATCTTGCTGCAGGTGATTCAGTAAGTGGTACACTGATATCAGTCTGCACAGCCACCAAAGTCCTTGGAACAATATCTCCGCAAAATTTCCCACCCTGCCCACGGTCAGTAGGGGACACCGATGGGCTTGGAAAGGCCGCCGTCCGTCGGATGGGATGTTAAGCCGTGGTCCCGTGTGCAGGAGAGCCATACCCTGTGCACGTTAAAGAACACGCTGGATGGCCTTGACGGGAGGCTACCATCTGCCTCCCAACAGCTGTTCCAGTGGGTCCCCTCCCCCAACCTTCTCTGAGCCTTCGGGGTCCTTGTTACCTGGCCATTTAGCCCATGGTGTGCAAAAAAGTGCCGCTCAGAGGTAAAGCAACCCAACCCAACCTTGGAACAATAGGCTTTCCAATGACTACACTAGCGTAGGATACCTTGCCAGGTGGGTCAGGCAATGCAGAGAGCTTTCTCGCCTCAGTGTAAGAGATGTTCATTACTTTCAAGCAATAAACCTTCTTTTCCTCCTTCCACTTGGGATGTCACGGGAGTAAGCCAGATGCTCGCCACTACAGTTCACACAGCTTGCCTTTTCTGCTGTGCAGTCAGGATCAAGATGATCCTTACTGTCACAGTGAGCACAGGTGGGTTTGCCCCGGCAAGCTGTGTGGGCATGACTATATCTGGCACTGAAAGCAGTGCCGAGGGTTCAGAATATACGGCATACCTCACAATGTAAATAACTTGCGTTGATGGAAGGCCAGCATGGATTGTTGAAGGTTATAATCATACCCAGGTGGTGAATTTGAGCATTAGCGTAAAAGGCACTAATGGTGAAATTCGAGACCAGATCTAAAAAAATATCTGCCGATATCAAAGTGTGGTCTCATATCGTATAAACTGTCGTGATTTGAACTTACCGTATTTCTTCGATTCTAAGACGCACTTCCCCCCCCCCCCATCTAAACGTCTCTAAAAACGGGGCGTATCTTAAAATCGCGTTTTTTTTTTGTTTTTCGAAATTTCCCGCGCTTTGCACACGGCACCACACTTTTTGTTTTTTACGCAGAAACCCAAGAAACTCCAAGTTTGACCTTATCGATTCTCCAATTCCATTGGAGAAGGTGGCATGAGTGTTTTCCCGCGCTTTTCAAATGTGAAGCCACCGTTATTTTATTATAGTGCTCACTCAGCGACAACTAGGAAGTTGGGGCGCGGCTGTTGACTGACAACCTTCCGTTGACACTTTCTGGAAAAAATTAAAGCGCCGCCATCAAAATTGGCGGAATGGGTATCAACAGCTTAGAAGCTAATCCCAGAAAGAATAGTGCAATACTGATGTTGATCACCAACGCTCTCGATGGCTCAGAAGACGATATATTATGGGATAATGGAAATAAAGACGGCTCAGAAGAATCAGACTCTGAATGTGAAGTAGACTCTGATATTGATTCAGAGTTAGGGTTGGGTTATTTTACCTCTGAGCGGCACTTTTTTGCACACCATGGGCTAAATGGCCAGGTCACATGGACCCCGAAGGCCTCAGAGAAGGTTGGGGGAGGGGACCCACTGGAACAGCTGTTGGGTGACAGATGGTAGCCTCCCGTCAAGGCCATCCAGCGTGTTCCTTAAAGTGCACAGGGTATGGCTCTCCCGCACACGGAGTAACGGCCCATCCGACGGATGGCGGCCTTTCCAAGCCCATTGGTGTCTCCTTCTGACCGTGGAATTTTTCGGAGATAAATCTCAACGCTGACCCAGCTGGGACTCGAACCTGGGAACTACAGATTACGAGTCTGGCGCGCTACCGACTGAGCCGCCCCCTATTGATTCAGAAGTGGTGAATAACATATCTACTGATAAATAGGTACTATTGTTGTTGGTAAATTGAATTATATTTTAGTAAAAATATTTGTTAGATATATTTTAGCGTTTTATTTTATTTCTATTTTTTTCTTAGAATCAAAGTTTTTTTTCTGTTTGTGGTACTGAAATTAAAGTGCATCTTATAGTCGATGGCGTCTTAGAATCAAAGAAATACGGTAGTTCTGGGAGTTGGGTTGTTTTACCTCTGAGCGGCACTTTTTTGCACACCATGGGCTAAATGGCCAGGTCACATGGACCCCGTAGGCTCAGAGAAAGTTAGGGGAGGGGACCCACTGGAACAGCTGTTGGGAGACAGATGGTAGCCTCCCGTCAAGGCCATCCAGCGTGTTCTTTAACGTGCACAGGGTATGGCTCTCCCGCTTAACGTCCCATCCGACGGACGGCGGCCTTTCCAAGCCCATCGGTGTCCCCTACTGACCGTGGGCAGGGTAGTTCTGGGAGATATTGCCAGGTCTTCAGTTATAGAAATTGCAGTTTTATTTTAAATTTCAAGATTTACGTTACATTTGTGGGTTTTACATCACACTGGGGTTTATTGAAACAATATACGAAAATATCTTAATCCAAAGCCATTAACTGAAACAACAAGATGTGAATTATCAATTTGAAAGGGTAAAAGTCATTAGATTCCAAGTAACTGGCTTTCACATTAAATGAACTTGCCTAAAAAAATTGGATAACAAAATCAAATGCGAAATTTTATCAGTTGATACATACGTCACTGAGCATCAGCTTATGTCATTTGAGTTATGATAAGTTTAATAATCTGGTAGAATTTAAGCTTTTAAATCAGTACCTAAAGTAAAAAGTACAAACTAATGGTGATATACCGTATTCCTTCGATTCTAAGACGCACTTTTTTCCACATATATATTCTCTAAAAACGGGGTGCGTCTTAGAAACGCAATTTTTTTTTTCAAATTTTCCCGCTCTTTGCACACGGCAGCATACGTTTTCTTTTTCCGCGGAAACCCCGCCTCAAAGTTTGATCTGTTATCGCATTCTCCAATTCCATTGGAGAATAAAGTGGCGTGGGTATTTTCCCGCGCTTTGAAAATGAGAAGCCACCGTTATTTCATTATGTGGAGCTCTGTGAGGGAATTATAGTGAGCTTGGAATCTGGCTGCTGACTGACAACCTTCTGGAAAAATTAAGAAAGAGCCGGCATCAAAATTGGCGGAATGGGTATCAACAGCTTGGAAGCTAATCGCAGAAAGAATAGTGCAGGACTCATTTAGAAAATGTTGCATCACCAACGCTCTCGATGGCTCAGAAGGCAATATATTATGGTGTAATGGAAATAAAGATGTCTCAGAAGAATCAGACTCTGAATGTGAAGTAGACTGATATTTATGCAGATATGACGGCATTGAATAATCAAACTCTGATATCGATTCAGAAGGAAGTGATAACATACCTACTGATAAATATGTACTATTGTTTTAAGTAAATTGAATTCTATTATAATAAATATATTTGTTAGATATATTTTAGCGTTTTATTTTTTTCTTAGAATCAAAGCTTTTTTTTTTTCTGTTGGTGGTACTGAAATTAAGGTGATTCTTGCAATCGATGGCGTCTTAGAATCGAAGAAATATGGTAATACCACAATATCAAATTGTGATAAATGTTGCAAGATACAAATATAGGTTGAGAATGACAATTCAGTGCAACAGAGTGTGACAAAAATTTCCTTTCCACTGTGTTTTATTTTCCAGGAATTGAGCAGGAAGGGAAAATCAAAATGGCAATGTCCCAAGGTTTCAAAGATAAAATGGAAGAATCTAAAGTGGATTGGAATTCAATGTGGATGTGAGGGTTGATGACGTTATTACCAAGATTTAGACACCTGGTGTGAAAATATTAAAATCAAAATAACATTGAGTATAAAAAATGTATTATGCGAGGTTTTGAAATCTTAACAATAACTTGGCAAAATATTTAAAACCTAACAAAAGAATCAAAAGCACTGAAATCCGAAATTTTGCAGTTAAAATAACAATATTTGCTTTCAAGAATTAACACGTATGGAAAAATACAATTTAAAAAATGTTGTCAGTAGAATAAAACAATTATTATCCCATGTGAACACAGAAATCAGTGTTCCTGACTCTTCAGAAGTTTAAATGAAATTATTTCACAAACAGTAAAAGTTTAGGGTTAAAAATTCATAAATATTTTCAGTTTGTTACCATCCTTTGTTGAACAAATGCAATTTGTGTTGTTGTAATTTCTTATGCGTAATTTTGTGAAGAATATTTTGGTGAAAAGTTTAACATCTTTTCTAACTTCAGATAGAAATGTGAATAGCAAAATGGAAGATGAGAAAACCCATTTAACACTACATCTTGTGGGAGTTCCAAAAGGGCTCAAATGCTGTGGAAGCAGTAAGGGGAAAGACAGGTTGGTCTTGAGAGAAATACGTTATCACTGATCAGCACTGCATGAATATGTTTACAAAGTTCCAGTAAGGAGATTTGTTATTCAAGGATAAGCCACATCCTAGTCACCATTCAGAGCTTGATTAATAGAGAAATTATTAATGCAAATTATCAAAATTGCACTATAATCAATTGATAATAGTGCAATCTTAGAGAAAACAGTGAATTTTTAATGCTCACATAAGAAGTATACATAAAACTCTGAATGAAATTCATATTATCTAATATAAATTATGTGATTAACGTTATTTTAACATAAATTAATGATTATGAAATGGTTGATTTTAAAATTTATGAATATAATTACTATGGCAGTTGGTGGGAATAAATTATGATACTACCTAATTTGTTGTAAAAATAATTTATTTCTAGAACAAAATAATTTACTAGAAATTTCATAGACAAAGATCATTGAAAATGATGAATTAACAAACACATTATGGGACTTGAACCCACATATCTCCAGATTCATGTCAGAGTGTGCTAACCACTAAATAGTGAGGAAAACAAATAGCTCAAAATTTACTACGTAAACTGTACCTGCTCAAATGGTTCGCATACCTGACTACTAAACCAACATGCGTCTCTACGTATGTTGTATACGAAATTAGGACAAGCTCAATAGAGATTTTAGATTACCTTTGCCCTCTTTAAAAATAAATTTTTAAAAAACTTAAAATTTTGAAGTGATTTGCTTTATAGATTTAAAAAATACACTGACTACTTTTTTTTAGATGAAATTGGACATTATCTAAACAAAGTAAAATATAATGATGCATATTTATATTGGTGATATGAATTTGGACTTGAACAGTAACAATAATGAAAGTTATATAGACATTTAAGCACAATGGACTCAGAAATTTATATTCTGTATTGATATGAATTGAGTTATATTATAATCGGCAGCTATTTACATTACTCACATATCAGTTAGAAAGTTTTTGTTTGAAACAGATTGTTTTTATAGTCATTAATAAAGATTAAAAATGTGAACAGAAATTTTCAATCATCATAAATTATTTTAAATTTTATTATAAAAAATGGACTATGAACTGATATCTTTGTATGTAGTTAAGAGTTTATTGAAAGTTCATTGGCACAGTTCATGCAGCAATGCAGGGCTGTATTATAATCCTGAAAAAATAACATCAGAATTAATGAAATTTCGATTACAGATAAATTGCATATATGTAGTATTAAAAGAAAAACTGTACAAAAAAAGAGCAAAGGCTATTATCAGGTAAACAAGATTGTGCGGTTTTCGAATGTCATCATTTCAACAAAAGTATGTAAGCACAATTGCAAGTGGTGCCATGCATCGATACATCAAAAACACGTCGCATGCTGAGTCAATTCATATTAGGAAGTGAAAAGCAGTTGTGAAATTGGGAAGGATGACAAAAAAATGTCTGCGTCGAATAGTGTTATTCGAGCATGTATTGGGTTTAAACTGGGAACTAAAAGTGGCACAAGCAGCCGCAAATTATGTGCGGCATTTGGAGATAACACAGTGAGTGAACTGACAGCCAAAAAGTGGTTCAGAAAATTTGCATCAGGCTATGAGACACTTGATAATGCACCCTGGGAGGGATGACTGACTGTCACTGATGACAATGAACAAAAGGCCAGCATTGAGTTGGATTCATGTCAAATGTGCCAAGAGCTTGCAGAAAGGTTCCATGTAAGTGGCAAACCTTTCATTTGCATTTACATTGTCTAGGAAAAGCCCCCCCCCCCCCTCCCACCAATAGGGGACCACCTTGATGTGGTGGTGGGGCTTGAGGCCCAGCAACAGGCTGAAGACTCTGCTGACCGGTCTGGTCCTCCGGTTGGACGGAGCTAAGACCAACCGAGGTTGAAAGCATTGCTGACCGGTTTAGTGGCCCGGTTGGACAGTGCTAAGACCTCAAAATCAGGTGCTCAGTGGAGCAGTTCAAGGGACCTGCAGAACGGACTGGTGCCCTAGTAGGCAAGGGCCCTTTTCAAAGTCTGGGTCCCACTAAGAGTCTCCACCCCAGGTGCCGAGCGAACTTCGATCTATATATCCATGTTCATGGCTAACCGGGGAACAGAGTAAATTTAGGTTTTGACCGATGGATAAGCTTTCCTTTTATAGGACTGCTCGCCATAGGATTGTTCGGGATGAGATGCATCTATATGATGTAGCCTTGCTCCCAACAGTAGATAGTCGCGGCTTTCCATAACTTGGTAGTGTCGAAAGAGGGAACCGGGGGTTGCTGTGTTGTGCAGCAACAAAGAGTACTTTGTCTAGGAAAAGCCTGGAAGCTCATCAAATGGGTTCGAGTGAACATACTGCCAACAACAAACTCCAATGGCTTATGATCTGCTTGTCGCTGCTTTCACACCACAAGAATAAGCCATTTTTGGACAGGTTGTTGTGCGATGAAAAATGGATTGTCTTTAGGAATATTAAACATTTGTATCATTGGTTCTCATCCAGTAAACCTGTACTGCACACACCAAAGCCCAGGATCCACCAACAGGAAATTTTGTTGTGTCTGGTGGACTAACAGCTGGTATGTCCATTATAAGCTTCCTGTCCCTGGTCAAACAATCACTGCAGACATCTATTCAGCACAGCTACAATCGGTTGAAGATGCACTACCTTAAAAAACAGCCTGCACTTGTTCATCGCAAAGGTATGTATGTCGCAATTGTATTCCTTCAGGATGGACAAGCTCACCCTCACCCGGTGCGAATGACTTGAAACGAGCTTCACAGTCTGGATTGTAATTCTACCCCCCCCCCCTGTATTCCACAGACATCATGCCATCTGACTACCATCTTTTCTTAGTGCTGGACAATCAAATGCACAAATGACAATTTCGAACTGAGAAGCACTGGAAACAGAGTTGACTCTCTTTGCTTCTAAACTTCAGGAGTTTTACCAGATTGGCATTTACAAACTTGTATCTCACTGCGAAAAGGTTATAGATTGTGCTGGTGCTTACTTTCCTGAATAAAATATTGTTATTCACTTTTTATGTATGGTTTAATTTTAACCTCAAAAACTTCACTATCTTTTTTGCTTACCTGACTTTTTTTTAATGATAAATATATGAATAACTTGGAATAAAAACCTTAAAAATTACCATAAAAAAAATTCATAATAGTTTACTTCCCCAATTATAACATTGATCACAGAAAGCAGCAGGAATTAGTGACATAACATCTTGGGTTCTTTTACCTCTGAGTGGGACATTTTTTGCACACAATGAACTACATGGCCAGGTCAATAAGGATCTTTTGGGCTAGGAGACAGTTGGGGGGGGGGGACCCACTGGACAGCTGTTAGGAGACAGATGATTAGAATTGATGGGTCTTAACATCCCATGACAAATTCAACAGTTTTCCAAGCCCACTGGTGTCTTTTACTGACCGAGGGCAGGGTGGGGAATCAAATTGAGACCAGCAGATTGTAATACCAACTAACAGGTACATCATCAACTAATAACGTTATAATAATAAACTAATATTGTAGTGAATGAATTTAATGAAATATTTACTGTTAATAGAAATCACTCATTGATTTGCAATTAGAATCACATGATGTTGTGTTGGACCAACCAGTCTCAAATCCCTTTTTGTCAATACAAAAGCAGAGACATTGACATCACAAATCGACACATGAATATTCCTACGAGGGAAACAGGTCCTCGCAGACTCATTCAGTAAACTTTTTGATTGATAGGTTGAAGTATTTGTTTATGATTGGAAGGCATTTTAATAAATTAATTTTTCCATAAATAATGCAAGAAGAGGCAGGAAACAGTTCTCAGATTAAAAAATACTTTTGAGCCTACCAAGTTTAAGTTGAAATTTTAAAATGTTTAATTTTTAAATTTATCAATGAATTCTTTGCATTCTTCTTTAGAAATGATGCCTTCAGCAATGTAAGTTCAATATAATGAATGGAACTGCAGAATATGAAAGTCATGTAAATATGTAAACAATTTAATGGGTAATTCTCATTGTCTAAATATTATATATTTAGTAAATACAATATATTTCTTAAACAATTCAAGGGCAAAATTTTTATTAGATATTTGTTTTTAAATTCGTCAGGATCAGCCAATGTTTATTGATTTTAAGATATTAATGATACATTTCAGTTTAAAAAGTAAATAGGATAATTTTAAGTATTTTAATTTATTGATATTCGAAAATTTTATAGGAGAAGATTGGGTTGAAATGTTAATGTCTATATAGTTAATTGGTTAATGATTAGGATCTATAAGGTTATGAGTTAAAACTTCAGGAATATCATTAATTGAATTGTTTTTTTTTATAGCATAATTAAAAAAAATGTTTAGCTAAATTTATTTTATTAATTAAGCTTTTGTAAGATTTGAATTAAAATATTAAAGTATTGATCAAGATAAATATTTAAGGTAATAATCATTTTCCTGAATTTCTGTGGAAATAGGACGGTGAATTTATTACACTACTAGTTTAAGTTTAAAATTAAATTTGTGACAAAATTATTATTAGATTTATATAAAATTTTGATTCAATATTATTAGACTATTATTCTTAATGGAAATTAATTAAATGATTACTTTTTAGCTTATTTATCTTTTTGAGTGAATATCATAAGAAGTTATGGGTATTAAATCTCCACAGATATTGGTTCATCCCTAAGATTGTTTGATTCTTTAGTATTGATTACGAGCAATCCATTTTACTGAAATGTATATATTTATATTATAGTTTACTATATTAGAAAAATTTTTGTTTACTTTATAATTATTTCTAGTTTATCAAAATTATATTTAAGTTGAATAGTCTCTGAGGTCTAGAATATAACCTAAATGAAAACATTTAAAAAATATCTTGTCACAAATATATCAGCAGAAGCAGGAGCCTTTGTAATTTAAATTTTCTAAACTTAAACCAAACTATAAAGGAGTGGAAGGGAAAATATGATAATTAGAAAACTATTGCAATATTACCTGTTTTTCCTAAAAACATTGAAAAAAAATTAAAAATGGTTAATTACATCCTTCAAACACTATCTTTTCCTGCAAGAAATTAGTATGGGTTTCCAGAAAATTAATGAATTGGCTTATAAAGCCATTAGCAAAGCTTTTGATTCTGCTAATAACACTTTTATACAAATTATGTTTCTTATTATTTCCACAGAAGTCCTGTAGACTATTGTTTCTGTTTTAAAAAAAGGGAAATTATCACTTTAAAAAGTGATAATTTCACTTTTTTTTTTAAAAAGGAAAACTTTTTTTACAAAGGAAAAAAAAATAAAAATGAAAAAAATAAATAAATAAAAATGTAATGAAATTTGAAAATAAAATATTTTTTATTTCAAGTTGTGTAACATACACTCTGTGTTGGGATTTAATTTATCCTTATATATACATATACAGTATATCCATGACTTCTGTAAATTTAAAGTTGCTTGAGAAATTCTCTTTTACAGACAATACAACTAAAGTGTTTGAAGCAGAAAGTGATGATTACAAAGAAGACATAACAGTTTAACTATTACAAAAAATAAATGAATACCTCCTCAAGCAGCTGCTTGCCACAGAGGTCTGACAGGAGAATGTCAGTTCATACGTCACATTAGGTCTGAGAGGATGGCGGGACCTTAACAGAAAAACATCACAAATGTCTATGCCTTATCCGCGGCTCGAACACAGGTCCCTTAGATCAGTAGCCAAGTGTGCTAACCACTCTGCCACACTAGATTTAAATATTAAAATATTATCCATATATATTTTAAAATAACTTCAATACATTCATTTAATCATTATCTTCAGGAAGCCATGGGCTACAGAGGCAATTTAGTTCTCCAAATACACCGAAGAGCCAAAATATTATGACCAGCATGTCTTTTATGCAAATCAAAGCAACTGCAGGTAAACGACAGTGCATGTGAAGGTTAGGAAATGGTATAACACCTGATAGAGAGCTCTGTTAGTGTTATACTTGTTCTTCAGATGGGAAAGGCAGCAGACTTAGTGAGTTTGACAAAGGCCAAATTGTAATGGCCAGAAAACTGGGTCAGAGCATTTCCAAGACGACAAGGCTGGTGGGTGTTCACGGTCAGCCATGGTACCTTCAAGAGCTTGCAGGTCCAAGGACAGGAAAACCAGGAACCGCCGGCAAGGTGTGGGCCAACCACAGCTCATCGATGCTAGAGGTAAGCATAAGCTATCCCGTATGGTATGAGCCAACAGAAGGAATACTGTGATGCAACTCGTCCACAATATGAATGCTGGTGATGGGAGTAATGTGACACAATACACAGTACATTGAACTCTGCTGAAAATGGGGTTGCGTAGTCACAGGCCGCTCTGAGTACCATGCTAACCTCTGTTCACTGTCGAAAGCTCCTACAATGGGCACGCAAGCATCAAAACTGGACCATGAATGATTGGAAGAAGGTTGTCTAGTCCAATGAATCTCGTTTCCTATTGCACCATGTGGACGGCAAGATATGTGTCATTGGCAGGGTATGTGTCATTTACCTGGGGAAGTGTTAGCACCAGGATGCAATGTGGGACGAAAAGAAGCCGGTGGAGGAGGTGTAATGCTTTGGGCAATGTTCTGCTGGGAAACCTGGGTCCAGTCATTTATGTGCAGGAAACTATGATGTCTACCACCTACCTAAACATCAGTGCAGACCAGGTAATCCTTTCATGACAACAATATACCCCTCTAGCAGAGCCTTCTTTCAGCAGGATAATGTGCCATGCCACACTGCCTGGATTGTTCGAGAATGGTTCACAGAACATGAGGAATACTTCTAGGTATTGCCCTGGGCTCCAAATTCCTCAGACATCAATCCAATAGAGTATCTGTGATTTGTGTTGGAACAGCATATCTGATCTATGGTAGATCAACCATGTAACTTAAAGAGTTAAAGGATCGGCTGGTAACATGTTAGTACCAGATACAAGACACCTTTAGAAATCTGTAGCATCCATGCCTTGCAGGATAAGAGTTGTTTTAGCAGCATGTGAGGACCAACGTCATATTAGATAGATGGTCATAATGTTTTGGCTTTTCTGTGTAAATCTGTCCTGAGATACATCTACTGCATCTGGCCACTGTACACCAATTCTAACAAATTCCTCTTTCACATTTTCTTTCCATCGCATTCTAGGACTCTCCCTGTTACCGAGGCTTTTAGGCTCACTGTTTATAACCCTATTCGCTAACTATAATTATGCATAAGGGCAACAAGACCAACCAATGGAATATCTCTCTGCACAATATGCTGGTTGAAAGAGATTGCACACCCTTTGCTTAACCTTATCATTACTTACCAAGTGGAACCATCTAATGCTCAAGAATCTGCATAAGCATCGAGAATCAAAAACCATTAAGTTTCCTGTTATCTTGTTTACAAAAGGTTCACATTTCACTACCATAACTAATTCTAGAAAGAGCCACTCTATTATACCATCTAATTTTAGTCTTTAGGTATATATGCTTATTTCTCCACACTCTCCATTGATTATTAAAAGTCTCAGCAACAATCCCTATTTGTCTCTTAATCTCACATCACCAGTATATGTTGATATGCTGTACTCATGACCAGTATATGTTACATAGCTCCCAAGATAATGAAACTGAGGCATTGCTCAAGAGTGGAACTAATTCAGATTAACCGAGCCACAGCCTGCATGACCAATTTTCATCATTTTAGATCTCTCTGTTTATCACCAAACCTACTCTACTATCAGTCTCACAACAGCTCAAATGAGAGAATTCATCTGATCAGCAGCATTTACTAAAACGGCTAAATCATCAGCATAATCTAAATGAGAAATTTTCAGATCTCCAGACCATTTAAGGCCAAAATCTTCCACCTGTGCAGTCAACATAATCAATAAACAACTAAAGAGAAAAGGACACAAAATACACCCTTGTCAAACACCAGAAGCAATGCTAAAACCAATTGCTACAAGCCTTACCATCTCTCACACATGACTCAGTGTTATTATAGAGAACTTTCATAATGTTAAATAACCTGTCTGGTACACCATTCGATCTCACGATCAACCACAAATTATGACGATCAACAGAGTCGAAAGCTTTTTTGAAATCGAAAAAGAGAGTAACCAATGGTTTCTGAAACTCTAAACATTTCTCAAGAATCTGCCGGAGTGAAAAAATCTGATCTACACTGCTCATCATGCAATTGTCCATCAATCAGATTCTTAATTCTATTTAGTACTATCTTCCAAAGAACTTTACCTGGAACAGAAAGTAGGCCGATATCCCGGTAGTTAGTTATCACAAGGACTGCAAATCACCACTTTTAAAAATAAGGATAAAAAATAAAAAAATAAAACCCCCTCAAGCAGCTGCTTGCCACAGAGGTCTGACAGGAGCCTGTCAGTTTATATGCCACAGTAGAAGATCTGAGAGGATGGCAGGACCTCAGCAGAAAACAACACGAACATCCATGCCTTACCCGGGGCTCGAACCCAGGTCCCGTAGATCAGTAGCCAAGCGCGCTAACCACTCGGCCACGGGACGGCTTTGGGATAATAATAGCTCTGGTAAATTTCTTAGGAACAATGCCTTTATCCTAAAAGATATTCAAAATTTTAGTCATCCATGTGGTAACTGAAACATTCCTAGCTCTAAGCATTTCCATAGTAATTTCATCTACCTCTGGGGATTATGACATTTAAGTTTAGATATAGCCAAAATAACTTCAGACTCTGCTATAGGGCCAACATTAAAGCCAGTAATGCATCTATATCATTACAAATAATGGGAGTAGAAATAACTATATTGTTTAGAACATTACTGAAATGCTCAGCCCACCTAGCCATGACAGAATCCTCCCCTTCTATAACCTTACCTTGTTTATCCTTCAATCCTTGTATGCCTGTCCGTTTTCTACCATACAAAACATTAACTATCTGGTACAGCTCTCTGCTGTTGTGCTGTCTAACTGCTTCCTCGGCTTTGTCAGCCAAACCATCAAGCCAAAGATTCTTATCAGCAGCTAACTGATCTTTTACACGTTTATTAAGTTCTCTGTAATGCTTTCTATTAGGACTAGTAGGGTATTGATTAAAGACATTCCTGCAGTTCTTTCTTTCAGAAATAAGCTAAAGTGCCTTATCACTCAGATAATTCTGTCTCTTCTGCTCCTTTTTTTCTAAAAGAGTACTGTTAGTGTCCAAAAAAGCCTGTTTAAAATGATCCCATTCTTCCTCAACTTCAGTAGTAAGCAAACCATGACTGTCATAATGACTAAGTAACCTATCATGGTAAGCTTTGGCTATAACTGGGTCTTTCAGAGCTTCAGTATTAAAAGCAAATTTTTTAACCCTAGCACAACACTTTTTAAGATTAAGTTGCAAGACACTTTTAACAAGGTAATGGTCAGATCCAATTTCAGCTCCCCTATATGACTTGGTATTCCTAACAGAACTAGCCCATTTGCTGTTAATTAATATATAATCAATCATATTCTTATGCAGCCCATCGGGTGAAACCCAAGTGTACTTATGTATGTCGCGGTGTTTGTAATAAGTGTTAGTTATTCTGAATCCATTGAGTTTACTTACCTGTAGGAGACATTGCCCATTGCAGCTACCAATACCAAAAGGGCCTATCACTCCTCCCCAAAGGTAAGAGTCAGTACCAACTTTGGCATTGAAGTCACCAAGAACAAGGGTAATATCTCCATTCTTGACAGAATTCATAATATCCTGAATTTCATAAAACCTATCCTTCTCATCCTCATCCTCAGTGGGGGCATAACAGCAGATAACATTCAGGTCTTTAACGCTTGTCTGAAATTTTGCTGTAAGAAACCTTTCATTAATGCACTCATATCCTAGAAGAGCATCACTACCGTGTCTGCTGAGAAGCAGACCCATGCCTTGGTGATGCTTATTGTCGTCCCTCCCTGAAAAGAGAAATTTAAGATTATTTTTAAGAATCTGACCTTTATCTGTCCATCTGGTCTCTTGCAAGCCGAGAATATCTAAATTATAATGGTGGAATTCATGTGTGAGGACATCAAGAGAATAATCTCTGTGCAGAGTTCTCATATTCCAACTGCCTATGTAGAGAAAATGGTTAGTGGGATGTTTAATGAGAGAGGGAATGCCAAGAATATTAAACACACCCTAATCACAGGCATGGGGCAAAGAGCCATGCCTGTGATTAGGCCCACTACTAAAGGCAGAAGCCATCTACACTGGAAGACTTCCTCTAATGTAGGATTTGACGATGTCGGTAGATGAAAGAGTTCATGTACCTGCGATGGTCTGTGATCAGGATTATCCGCCAGCTAATAAAACTTATCGTGTGAATCTATTCACTTGGGGCTGTCAAGCCAAAAACAGTACTATTAAATTCTGTCAAACATTTAAGTAAAAGAATGACTAATAGCTATAATTATTTAGATTAATAGCAAAAGTTAATTTAAAATGAAAAAAAAAATAAATAAAATAAAAAACAGATTCACTGATTCTTTTTAAAACTATGTAAAATTTCATATAAAATTAACTAATTCTCTTCAAGCCATTTACTTTGGTGGATGCAATCTATCCTAATTTCTAGAATTTGTTGTTGTAGAGGTATGGGAAGTGAACATAAATCAATCTTATTACCATTAATTAATGTACAAAATAAAATTGTTCACAATGCTTTTTACAATTATTAAACTGGAAGTACTATTTTATACACTAAACACATCATTTTCCTTAGTATATGTGGTGAGTATGGCTCAGTCAGTAGTGTGCCAGGCTCATAAGCTGCAATTCCCAGGTTCAAGTCCCAGCTGGGCCAACATTGAGATTTATCTCTGCAAAACTCCTTGCCCTCAGTCAGTAGGGGACACTGATAGGCTTGGAAAAAGCAGTGTCTGTTAGATGGAACATTAAGCCATGGCCCTGTGTGCAGAGAGCCATACATGGATGACCTTGATGGGAGTTGACCATCTGTCTCCTACCAACTGTCTAGTGGGTACCCTCTTCTCCCTAACCTTCACTGAGCCCTTGTCACCTGGTCATTTAACACATGTGTACAAAAAATTGCCATTCAGAGGTAACACAACCCTTAGAATACTATTACTAAGGAAATTATTTCCACATTATTCAAACTTTAAATAAAATCATAACTTAATTTGTTTTATAGGATATTTAATTACACAGCTTTGGGTTTATAATTTTATATAAATATATAAAAAATTAAGATATTTTTCTTGCTGTCTAAAACAAAAAAGCTGTCAAAATTTCTAGAATATATTTAAATGATATTGTTACATACAGTATATGGTCAGAGATATCCATAACTTGAATTTACAATTATTAGATTTGATAATTTGCTTCTATGAAAAGAATGTTTTCAATTTACATAAATTTGGATAATATTAATGCAAATATTTTATATTGAATGTTTCAGAAAGGTGAGAAATTGAAAGTGTATATGTAAATGATTTCTCAAATTTTATAAATAAAAATTACGGATATCTTACTGATATGAAATTTAAATTAAAGTTTGATCTTATAAATCTTTACGTAAGAAAATGACTTAAAAAGAGAGAACACAATGTGAAATTGATGTCCTTGTTGTTTAGTCTCTATATTTACAGTGGTCTATACTAACAACATGTATTTTTTTAGTTATTACCTTTTTATAATTCTCTTTCCCCACTAGACTAATAATATAATAAAACACAAAACTAACCTGAACAAGATTGATTTTTAATAACAGCAAGGACATCTTTCCCATTTTTCTAATTTTTGCAATTATTACCTTATACACAGTTCTTAAGATTAAGCTTTGTCTTATTATAGGTGAGAAGTAAGTTTCATTACCTCATGAAATATTTACTGGTATCATATTTGTAAATACCATTTTTTAAAACTGAGGAGCACTGTAGAATTCAGTCTTAAAATTATAACATACTTTAAAATGGCTGTGTCTGCTGTGATTACTGGTTCTTTTTTCTTAATAATGTGTATGGATGCATTATTTATAATTCATGCTTTTTAGGCTTGTTATCTCTAAAGGGATTATTTACTTTTGGAAGCTGTTTTATACTATGCATTGGTGGTGAATTGTTTTAAGATAATTTGCATTTTTTAGGCTTGTCATCTCTGATGGGATTATTTATTTCAGGGGCTTTTTGATATAGGTTGGGCTGATTTGTTTAGAATTTTATTTTTTGCACTTATTCTCTTTGATGAGATAATTTTGTGCTGAGGTATTCTTAAATTGTTCAATGGCAGTTTGTTGTTTAATGATATAAAAATAAATAACCCTTCAAGCAGCTGCTTGCCACAGAGGTCTGACAGAAGCCTGCAAATTTATATATCATAGTAAGTCTCTGAGAATGGCATGACCTCGGCAGAAAAACTGATAAAAAAGCTGTCTTCTGATGATTGATTTTTGTGAGTTGTATTTTAAATTATGGAATGTTTGTTAATAATACCCTGTTGAAACAAGTAGCCTCAGGTCAGGTGGGATTAGCCTACAGCTCATGGTACAACATGACTAAATGTAAGCAGAAGGTACATGAATAAACAACTTAAGTAGAGTGAAAATGTAACTTATGGCACAATGTTGGAGGTTTTTACAGAGCTGAATAGTAAACAATTGTCTGCTGCTGAGATTTGTTGTGGCAAGTGAATATTGCATTTCGATATTTTTTTTAAGGTTTATAAAGAATTTGGGTATGATCTGAAATGAATATTTGTGGATTTCTTTAAACTATGTTGGGGGGGGGGACTTTAATCTGTGGATTTTGAGTGTGAATTAAAAGGTTTTTAGTAATGCAGACTACACTACCAAACAAAATTCTTGGATGATTAGGTGTATGAAATGAAAGTCTGTTGTTTAGTCATATCCTCTAGTCAAAATAGTTGCCTTTGGGGAGAATAATTTCTTTTGGGGATGGGGGGAGGGGTATTAAGGATGGAACCAAAATATGTTCTTGAGCAATAAGATCTAGTTGGAATAGTTGCTTTTGATACGATTATTTTTTTGAGGGGGGGGGGCTTCTCTTTCAGTGAAGAGTGAAAATTCCATTATTTTAGCCATATGCTCGGATTAAAATTATTGTTCCCAATGAGATTATATTTTTTTGAGTGAAGAATGAAAGTTTGTACTTAACGATACATTACCTGTTGTTGTGGCCTTCTAACCATATGAGACTTAGATATGGTTAATATCTAACCATATACTGACCTTCTAACCAAATGAGTGCATCCACACCATTACAGAACCAATAAAACTCTTAATAGTAGGAAACAAAGAATCAAATTTGTAAGCTCCCTTCAGTTGGCACCACACATGCACTCATCCATTTGTTGGGAAAAAAAGGTAGAGGATGATTCATCACACCGTATCACATTCCTCCACTGCTTGTACTCTTTGCACTACTGAACACGATGATGTGTGTTGACAGGTGTGATGAGTGTCTTGTGAAGTGCAACTTGACTGTGATATAAAGCTCCGTGGCATTCTCAAAGTACTATATTTGAGAAAACTGGCCTCATGTTCTACAGTTCAAATCCTTATACAACTCAACTGTAGCTCACTGGTTATGCTTTGTACATTACACTAATGCTTAAACATTCCGATTCTGCAATATGTACTTTCACACACTGTTGCTTTTTACACCTGTCTTCCTTTTACATTCCCAAGCAGATACGACCTTGGAAGATGTTCCTCATGAAACAGCAAGTTCAGCTGTCTTAGTGACCATAGCTCCTGCCAAACGTGCTCCAACAATCATTGTCTTTGAAATCATCAAAGATATGGTACCAATAATTGCATGAATTTGTAGTGAGTTTGCCTTTATAGACCTGACACTAAGCATGCTGGGATGTTATGTTTAAACAATCTTCAAGGGATCTGTGCCTTCAGTGGCTCATAAAAGTTTTAAGCCATTATCTGTACAACTTAACTGAATATTCTGGATAATGTGCATTTTTTTAAAAATTATATTGTATTGTTGCGGATCACAAAAATGGATAGCCACTGAACGTGAGTATTAAAAGCTATATTTCAAAACCAAATTCAATACAAGGTAAATTGTTACAAAGGAAATATGGATGAAGTATCTTATTAACAAATCAACTATTAACATGCACAAGTCATCAATCTTCCTGCGTAGAGCACACAATATCAGCTCTGTGTATTTTACTAAATACTACCTTTTACTTGATTTACCAGGTCACCCGAAGATCTTCACTCGTAAACCAATTCTCGTCCTGTGCTAATAACTTTTCACACACTAGCCGAACAAAAAGACAGTCCGTGTAGACATTCGAAGTTAGCCATAAAAGTTCCCACTTTTATACTTCCGCGTATACACAACACATCAAGTTACTTCTTGATACTTAACGATAAAAGATCCCACTTTTATCCTTCCGCGTATACACAACACATCAAGTTACTTCTTGATACTTACGCGCACTGTCTCAGAACAGCTCACCGTCCATTTTCGAACTCTTCCGACCGTTACAACACAACGACCGTTACAATACAAAACGACCGTTAACGCTCCACTGTTCTCAAATTCTCCCAACGTTCTTATTCGTTGGCTGAAACTTTTTGCTTTCGGTTGCCAGATTCCTTCTGTCGTAACACTGCCCCCTTCCTAGGTCTTGTTCGTCCCGAACAATTCTGGATTCCAAAGTTTCTTCAGTTCTTCGATGAAACGGGGCTAAACGATCCACGTGAACCACCTTGCACTTTGTAGCTGGACGTCGACGAATGCGATATACCACGTCATTAATCCTGTTAACTATTGTATATGGACCTTCCCAAGGTTTCTGAAGTTTTGGAGATAGTCCTTTCTTTCTATGTGGACTGTATAGCCAGACAAGATCTCCTTGATTGAAAATAGTTCCATTTGTTTTACTGTCATATCTTGTTTTGGTTCTGTCACTTGTTATGTCGATGTTATGTCTAACGGAGTGATGGATTTCTTCTAGTCGTTGTTTCAATTCTTGTACGTATTGTGGAGTGGACACAGGCATTGCTTCGGGCCGACCATACAAAAGGTCACAGGGAAGACGTAACTCTCTTCCAAAAAGCATCATGGAAGGTGTCTGTCCAGTTGTCTCATGCACTGCCGTCCTATATGCCAGCAAAAGGAGTGGTACATGGCGATCCCAGTCACGTTGATGGTCGTTCACAAATAATGCTAAATGCTGAGCAATTGTTCTATTGAACCTTTCAACCATACCATCCGACTGAGGGTGTAAGGGAGTTGTTCTGGTTTTCTGAATGCCTAATAGTTGACAGATGCCTTTAAACACATTGGATTCAAAATTCCGTCCTTGATCAGAGTGGAGTTGTAAAGGTACTCCATACCTACTAATGAAGTTATTAACTATCATCTCAGCCACTGTTGTTGCTTCCTGGTCTTGGATGGGATATACCTCAGGCCACTTTGTGAAATAATCCATTACCACTAATAAATATCGATTTCCATCATCAGTTCTAGGAAACGGACCCATTACATCAATGGCTATTCTTTCAAAAGGGGCACCAACGTTATACGTCTGTAGCTTACCCCGACTCCTAGTCTTAGGGCCTTTCTTTGCTGCACAGGCTTCACATTGCCTACACCATCTCTCAACGTCTGCCCTACTTTTCAACCAATGAAATCGTTCCCTGGCTTTGGCTAATGTCTTATTAACACCGAAGTGTCCTCCAGTGGCACTATCATGTACATCTTTCATCACAAGTTCCACTCGGGATCGAGGAAGGATTATCTGCCAACGGATCAGCCGTCCAGTGGGATTCTCCCATCTTCTGTATAATACTCCGTCTTCCATTTTTAAGGAATCCCACTGTGCCCAGTAACTTTTAGTAGTTGGACTATACCTCGAGATTTGCTCCCAATTAGGTCTTACATCAGATTTTTCAATCAATTCTAATATTGGTTTTATGTCTTCATCATCTAGTTGAGCCTTCCTGATTTCAATTGGATTCCAGATGTTAGGGGTGTCACTGTTTGTTTGTGTCGATACTATTTGTCTTATGGGCATTATCTCTTTAGTTCCAAATTTCAGTTCTGCATTATAGCAATGTTTACAGTTGTCAATACATGGGCGCCTGGAAAGAGCATCTGCATTCTTATGCATTTTACCACTTCGATGTTCGATGAAGAAATCGTATTCTTGTAACCGTTGTATCCACCTAGCGATTTGTCCTTCAGGGTTTTTGAAGTTTAATAACCATCTAAGTGCAGCATGATCAGTACGTATAAGGAATTTCTGGCCATAGAGATAATGATGAAAATGTTCTATTGCTTTTACTATTGCTAACAGTTCTTTGCGTGTTACACAGTAATTCCGCTCTGGTTTGGATAAAGTTTTACTAAAGTATGCAATAACTCTCTCTTGTCCGTCTTGTTCTTGTGAAAGCACAGCACCAACTCCTGTGTTACTTGCGTCAGTATCTATTACGAATTGTTTTCCAGTTTGTGGGTACGCTAGCACTGGTGCTGTGGAAAGAGTGTTCTTTAGCTGTTGAAAGGCTATATCGCATTTGGTGGTCCACATAAACCGCTGGCCCTCTTCTGTCAGACGATGTAATGGTCTTGCGATGTTGGAGAAACCTTTGACAAATCTTCTATAGTAGGTGCAAAGTCCAATAAAACTACGAAGTTGATGAACATCTTGTGGTGGAGGCCAGTCTCTTACAGCTTCTATCTTACTAGGATCAGTCTTAATCCCTGCTGTAGTGATCACATGACCAAGGTAATGAACTTCTTGCTGGAACAGTTTACACTTTGTCGGTCCCAATTTTAACTTGGCTGCCTTAAGTTTTTCAAATACTTGACGAAGATTTCTCAAATGTTCTTCAAAAGTTCTTCCAAGAACTATGATGTCGTCCAAGTAAACCAGGCAGACCTCCAAAGACAAACCTTTGAGCACTGACTCCATTAGTCGCTCAAATGTGGCAGGTGCATTACAAAGTCCAAATGGCATCACCTTAAACTGCCAAAGTCCATTCCCTGTACTGAAAGCCGTTTTCTCACGGTCTTCAGGACGTATACCAACTTGCCAATAGCCGCTCTTTAAATCTAATGTTGAGAACCATTCTGACCCAGATAAAGTGTCTAGTGTATCGTCAATCCTGGGTAAAGGAAAGGAATCTTTCTTTGTTACGTCATTTAATCTGCGATAATCTACACAAAATCGTGTAGATCCATCTTTTTTCTTGACAAGAACTACTGGTGATGTCCAGGGACTCTGTGATGGTTCTATAATGCCCTGAGCTTCCATGTCCTTTATGAGTTGTTCCGTCTCCTCTCTTTTTGCCAATGGAAGCCTTCTTGCCGGCAGATGGACTGGAGGAGAATCACCAGTGTTGATTTTATGTTCTGTCAGGTTAGTACGGCCATAATCATTTGATGTGGCAGAAAAAATGTCAGAAAATTCTTTTAATAGGTTCTCCGCCTTAACAGCTTGGTTTTCAGTTAATATTTGTCTTGTTTCTCTCCATAATTCAGTAAGATGAGACGGGATGTCTGTATGATTTTGATATGAATCGGTAACTTCTATTTTATTTATACTTGTTACACAGGTAACAGCTTCACATATTGCTAATTCCTCACCTTTTTTTAACATTCTACTGGATTTGTTACAGTTCATCACTCTGATAGGGATCTGTTCTTTATCTATTCTGACTAAAGTCCTTGCAACCAGGATATTATGAGCCAAAGCTCCTTTACCAGAGGCATCAGTAACTGCCAATCGGAAGGCCCCAGAAGTCTCCGCCCGATGTCCACGGACTATAACTTCACTTTGTGCTGGGATCTCTGTGTCTTCCGTCACTAATATTGGAGTTACGCTTGATAAAGAATCAGACGTCCGGCTAAGCAGAGGAATCTCTTCTGTCTCATAGATGAGTAGGTTATCACTGGGTCTAATGTTGAATCCATGTTTCTTAAGAAAATCAAGGCCTAATATGCATTCGTCGTAGATGTCAGCAATGTAAACAGGATGGCGAACCAGACAGCTACCAACTCGAATATTAAGTTCTATTTTTCCATGAACCTTTGCACGATCTCCAGTGGCCGTTTGTAGGCTTATTCTAGACTGTGTAGTATTCAAGTTTGGGTGAGGTATTATTTTCTTTATTATATCCGTTCTGAGTAAAGTTACATTTGCACCAGTGTCGACTATCATACGGCAAGGTATTCCATTTATGGCTCCATCAGCTACTAATCCATTATTATCGCCATGTAATGTCGAAACGTGGGCGACTTCCCCTGGGGCCATCCAATCAACTGCCAGCCTTTGCCCCGCAAGACTGACTAATTTCTGTTTCCCTGATCCTGTTGTCTAGTTGATGGACTTGGACTCCTCATTCGTTTCCTAGTGCAGTTGGTACGAATGTGTCCGGTCTTGCCACAATTCCAACACTGAAGGTCTGTTGTAGGTTTTGAAGAAGAACCTTTTATATCTTTCAAAACGGATAGTATGGCTTTGGTTAGTTCTTTCATTTCATTATCCTTTTCTACAGTTTCTTCTGCACTCACAAATCTCACTGCACGTTTGTTCGCTCGGGAGGAAAGCCTGGAGCACTCGTATTTCATAGCATGTACCACAGCTGACTTTAAGGATTCACCTTCCAACATCCTCAGAGATTGCTGAGTGTCAGGGTCAGCAATAGCATCAATAAATTGTAATTGAGCTAAACTATCTTGAATTTCTGGTGGACAGTTACTATAAGCCAATCTAGCTAGACGCTCAATATCACTAGCAAGCTCTTGCAAAGTTTCACCATTTTTCTGCATGCGATGTTTAAATTGAGTCACGTAATATTGTTTTAAATAACTATCACCAAACCTTAGTTCTAATGCAGAAACTAGACTTTGATAATCAAGTCGTTTTTCTTCTGGAACAGACTGCAAAACTTCCGCAGCAGAATTTCTTAAGGAAGCTGCAAGAAAACTGGCCTTTTGGAATTCATTCCACTCATTGGCTGTAGCGATAACTTCGAATTGTGTTTTAAATACTGTCCAAGATGATTGACCATCATATGTAGAAGGTTTAGTTGTATTTTTAGCGATATGTGTAATAACATTATTTCCACTAGAATTATTATTATCAAAAGCAGAAGGTAACATTTCATTTCTCAAAATCTGAAACTGGCGTTCACAATCAGTTTTTACAATTTCTATTTCATGTTTATAATCTAACTTAACAGTATCAAGATCATATTTTACACTGTCAATTTCAACCTTTAAACAATCACATTGTTTATTAAGTTCGGTTTTAATGTCCTTACACTGATCAGTAATCTTATCAATTTGAGAAGCCACTTCAGCTCTCATCTCAGTATTTTGTGCGGCCATTTCGGCTTTCAAGTCACCTATTTTATCGCTTTGGGCAGCTATATCACCTTTAATCTCAGTATTTTGTGCGGCCATTTCGACTTTCAAGTCACCTATTTTATCGCTTTGGGCAGCTATATCACCTTTAATCTCAGTATTTTGCGCGGCCATTTCGGCTTTCAAGTCATCTATTTTATTATTTAGGTCACTAGAAAGTTCACCTATTTTATTAGCCATATCGGCTTTCATATCAGTCATCAGCTTTATTAACTCATCCATACTTCTAGTGAAAGGCATTCAATTAAATATTCCGCTTCTGACACCAAATGTTGCGGATCACAAAAATGGATAGCCACTGAACGTGAGTATTAAAAGCTATATTTCAAAACCAAATTCAATACAAGGTAAATTGTTACAAAGGAAATATGGATGAAGTATCTTATTAACAAATCAACTATTAACATGCACAAGTCATCAATCTTCCTGCGTAGAGCACACAATATCAGCTCTGTGTATTTTACTAAATACTACCTTTTACTTGATTTACCAGGTCACCCGAAGATCTTCACTCGTAAACCAATTCTCGTCCTGTGCTAATAACTTTTCACACACTAGCCGAACAAAAAGACAGTCCGTGTAGACATTCGAAGTTAGCCATAAAAGTTCCCACTTTTATACTTCCGCGTATACACAACACATCAAGTTACTTCTTGATACTTAACGATAAAAGATCCCACTTTTATCCTTCCGCGTATACACAACACATCAAGTTACTTCTTGATACTTACGCGCACTGTCTCAGAACAGCTCACCGTCCATTTTCGAACTCTTCCGACCGTTACAATACAAAACGACCGTTAACGCTCCACTGTTCTCAAATTCTCCCAACGTTCTTATTCGTTGGCTGAAACTTTTTGCTTTCGGTTGCCAGATTCCTTCTGTCGTAACAGTATATTAATAGTTAATTTTTTTTGGGGAATAAATTAGAAACATAATTATATTTAGTGTGAAAAAAAGTTTTTTTTTTCTATTTTTAACGGTCATTGTTAGGGACGTGAAGTTTGATGTTACATAAAAGCACAACATATCATTTTGTCGTGTCAAAAATAAAATGATGGCCATTGTACCATGAACAAACATAAGTAGAAGGTACAGGGATAATCACAATGCTAATGTGAATAAATGAAGCAAGTAGAGACTTGACATGTGATGCAATGGTTGGAGATAAAAGCATTTTACAAAATTTGAATGGCAAACATATTGTCTGCTGAGATTTGTGGTGGCATGTGAATATAGCATTTAGATATTTTTTAGCTTTATAAAGTTTTGGGTATGATTATGGGTTTGTTTCAACTATACCTTGCCTAAAAGGTTAATTTGAACATGAGTCGGGTTGTTTTACTTCTGAGTGGCACTTTCTTGCACACAATCGGCTAAAATGGTCAGGCCGCAAGGATCCTGAAGACTAAGAGGTTGGTGGAAGGGACCCACTGGAACAGCTGTTGGGAGACAGATGGTAGCCTCCAGTCAGTGTCATCCATCATGTTCTTCAATGTGAACAGAGTATGGCTCTTCGGCACACAGTTTAACGTCCCGTCCAAGCCCATTAATGTGATGGGCAGGGTGGAGTTTTGCAGAGATAAATCTGAATGCTGACCCAACTGGGACTGAAACCTGGGAACTAGATTATGAGAATGGCACCCTACTAACTGGGCAACCTCTGCCCCAATTTGAACATGATATTACAAAAGGTGATGATGCATGATATTTTATCACATACAGTTGATGTGACTCATTAGGTTGATATTGTGTTGCCATATTGTAATTGCTGCAAAGGGTAGCTGAATTTTGGCAATTATTTGGATTCATTTCAGACACTTTTCAGGCTTTGCACTAGAAGGGTTGTGGCAAAATTTCTTTGTCAGCCAATTTTTGAATCAAACATTTTTAACGTTTCCCCTATCATACTGGCCCAAACTGCAGGTAGGAGGTAGTGAAGAGGAAGGAATAACATTGAAGAATCCATTTAAAAGCTTGGTCATTTCCAGCTGGTATTCCCGTGGCCGAGTGGTTAGCACGCTTGGCTACTGATCTAAGGGACCTGGGTTCGAGCCCCGGAATTAGGCATGGATGTGTGTGTCGTTTTTCTGCTGAGGTCCTGCCATCCTCTCAGATCTCCTACTGTGGCATATAAACTGACAGGTTCCTGTCAGACCTCTGTGGCAAGCAGCTGCTTGAGGGGGTATTTATTTTTTTTTATTGTAGTGAAAGGTTTAATACTGCTATATCAAAATACTGATTTTTTTTGGGCGGGGAATAGGAAATATAACAATTTTCACTCTGTAAATTGATTCAAATATTTAGAAGAAAAATTGTCTTAAGCTGGGTGGGATACGAACCCACCCAGCTCAAGACAATGTCAGGTGATAACATGTCAGGTGCTCTGGACCACTGAGCTACCGGCTGCCGATCAAGATCTCCTCTAACTGATGATATGAACTTTCTCTACCTATTTTCTTAATATGTGAAAATTATTGGTATATACTTAATGTGTTGAGTTTAATAATAATTATTTGTAGATTGCATCTCGTAAGACATGCATTCCATCTAGGAAAAGGCATTAAAAAGCCGCTTGAGGTGGGATTGCCTGAACACTCCCTACATATTAAGAAAGTAGGTAGAGAAAGTTCATATCATCAGTTAGAGGAGATCTTGATCGGCAGCCAGTAGCTCAGTGGTCCAGAGCACCTGACATATTATCAGGAGGTCGTGGGTTCGTATCCCACCCAGCTCAAGACAATTTTTCCTCTAAATATTTGAATCAATTTACAGAGTGAAAATTATTGGTATATACTTAATGTGTTGAGTTTAATAATTATTATTTGGAATAGGAAATCCCCCCTCTTGTTCCACTATTGTGGTTGAGGCAGAAAGATAATTTTTACTTGATTATAGAAAACTTATATAGACAATATATATCAGGGTTTGCACATGATCTATCCAATAGTATCAATTTTTTTGCAGTGTGAACACAATTGACAAACCTCCATGGCAGTACAATGGTATTGCATTGCCTTCTCAGTGAAACTGCAGCAGCTGGGGTTCTTGTTCAAATCCTGAATTTTGGAATGGTTGTTTATCCTTGTATGAGAAGACATGTACAAACCACGAGTATCTTCTAGGAATCTCATAAAAAATTACATTGCCACAAAAAATAAGTGTAAGTGCAAGTTTTTGAAATTTTTGTGTGATGATAAAAGTAATATGTATTAAATTCTATATTACACTACTTCAGTATGTAATGTAAGGTAATTGGTAATTTTTTTTTATTTCGTGAATTTATAATATTCAAAAAATTAACAAATTTCAATTTTCTCTCCCCTCACTGAACCTTTAAACTTGTTACTTAAATCTGTGAAGGCCTATGCCCAATCACCCGCATTAAATTGCCTTCCATGGTTTTCAGAAATGCCCAAATTTTCAATTAAGCAGATCCACTAAAGTTCTGCACATTAATTGTTGGTACATTACCTACCTGCTGATTTGCTAGTTGAACTCATCTCCAATAAATTGCACTGGAGTAATGCAAGCAATAAAACACTCCTCTATAAGAATGGTTATTGTGTTCCTTCTTTTATGCTCTGGTGCTGTAGCAAAAACAGCACCCAGCATGTTTCTGATATAAGGTATTCTAATGTTTGCTCAGTAATCCCCAGAGAAATGTACACAATATTTTAGTACTAACAGGCAAAAAAACCTCATGGTGGTTATTAATCTAGTATGTCTTCTGTGTAGAGCCACAGCATTAAAAACAAACCTTCATTTAAGCAAATTCCTTCAGATCTCAGACAGTTGGTGTATGTGGTGAGGTTGTAGACTCTATTGAACACATTATTTTGAAATGTCATAAGTTGGCGCATACGAGATCAAATTGGTGGTGGCCACAAGAAGCCTCATCATGTAGTTCCAAAGTTAAATTTTATTGGTGCTTAGATTTTGGAATTGAAGGCAATGTTATATACGATGAAGAACTCAGAAAAGTTAAATGCCTGTTAGAATATCGACAGAGAGAATTCAAAAGAAATTAAATTTAGCAGCCAAATTTTTCTTCTGAGAAGGAAGTCAATAACTAATGTGATGGTCCACCCATTCACTTTTACTTTTCCTTAACCAGTTATTTTATTTATTTTTTTTTAAGAATATAATTTTTATTCATAAGAATAAAGAATACAAATACATTTACAATTTGACATGCAAAGCTAAATAGCTTATCTGCAGGAAAATGAATAAATTATATTAAACATAGATCATTCAGCCACAAAAAGGGTGTACATCAAATAAATCCACAAAACACAACACATAATAATCAGCTAACTAGAAAATACCAAATAATTTTTTAATTCCATTTTAAGTCTTCTAAAAGAATCTATATTTAGTAATTCTTTTGGAATAACATTAAACATAAGTGGTACTTGATATTCAGAGGTATGTTTCCTGTAATTATTTCAAAAATTTGGCAATTTGTGATAACCTTGGTTTTTTGAAGTCTTGCATTTTTGTTATGTGGAATTTTTAGTTTGTAAGTTCCATCAAAAAATTTTTAATTATTACATTATTATATATTTATATAAATTGCTGTAGGATAAAAGATTTAAAAATTTTAATCTATCGCTGGAAGTTTTATAAATTTTTTGCAAATGAAACGGAATAATATTTTTAGCTATTATAGACTGCAGTTTTTCTATTTTATTTATGTTAGTTAAGTTAGTTGTTCCATGCACAATTATTCCATAATTTAAAATAGATTCGCATATTGCTTTATAAAATATTACACAGGTTTCCATATTTAATACGTATTTCAATTTTTATCGCTGATATTCTCAAGCTTTCATATATGTGGGATATATGGGCATTCCACCTAAAATATTCATCAAAAATGATTCCTAAGTAATTTATTTGATTTACTTGCTCAACAAGTAGACAACTACATAATGATTCATAATTTGAAGCATCCTTTTTTCTGCAATTTAATTTATGACTTTTGATGAATATGAAATCCTGGTGAATGAATAGTCATCAATTTTGTTTTTTTTCTCATTTAAATAGATTTTATTATGATTTAACCATCTAATAATATTATTGTAATCTGTTTGAACCTCTGAAATGCTATCATTTAAATATTTCTGACCGTTTATTAAACCAATGTTGTCAGCATATAGATAAATAGCACTATTTAAGCTTGTATTGAACAAATCATTTACGTATACTAAGAACAGTAAAGGACCTAAAATTGAGCCTTGGGGAATTCCATATCATGTAATTACTTTTCTGCTGTAGCAGTGTTTTATTTTAGTAATTGTGTATCTGTCTCGGGTCTGTAAATGGTAGCTAGGTAGTCACTGGAAGGAGAGCTATGCACCAATCCCCTGTGATGATGCACAGAACCGGCCAGGCCTAGCACCTAATGTCCAACCCCGCCTTCTCGTGGTGCGGACCGTTAGTAACTTTCAAAAGAGATACTCTCTTGTGGAAGTGAACGGAAGGGGAGGGCTGCCAGATTAGTGTGGCCTACTGATCTGGACAACTATGGCTACTTTTCTTTTTTTTCTACCCTGCTGAGGAGTGGTCAACCACACAGGGTCCTGGTGCTGACCATATAAACCTACTGGACTGGACAGATATATGGCTCTGAGCTTGATTATGGATCCTGATTTTGCTGCACTGGTGGGCTTCTGTGGAGGGAAAATCTTCCGCTGTGTTTTCTTTTTGTTTGTGGGTTGACAGCCCCAAGTGAATAGATCCACAGGATATGTTTATCAGCTGGTGGATAATCCTGAGCAGAAGTCATCGCAGGCACCTGAACTCTTTGCTTCTATTGGCATCGTCAAATTCTACATTGGAGGAAGTCTTCCAGTGTAGATGGCTTCAGCCTTTAGTAGTGGGGGAACGGGTCTTTGCCCCATGTCTGCGATTAGGGGGCTGTTTGATATTGTCGGCATTCCCTCTCTCAATAAACATAGTTTCTTTAAACATCCCACTAACCATTTTCTCTCCATAGGTAGTTGGAATGTGAGGACTCTGCACAGAGCTTTTTCTCTTGATGTCCTCACACAAGAATTCCACCGTTATAATTTAGATATTCTCGGCTTGCAAGAGACCAGATGGACAGATAAAGGTCAGATTCTTAAAAATAATCTTAAATTTCTCTTTTCAGGGAGGGACGACAAAAAGCATCACCAAGGCGTGGGTCTGCTTCTCAGCAGACACGCTAGTGATGCTCTTCTAGGATATGAGTGCATTAATGAAAGGTTTCTTACAGCAAAATTTCAGACAAGCATTAAAGACTTGAATGTTATCTGCTGTTATGCCCCCACTGAGGATGCCGATGAGGATGAGAAGGATAGGTTTTATGAACAACTTCAGGATATTTTGAATTCTGTCAAGAAAGGAGATATTACCCTTGTTCTTGGTGACTTCAATGCCAAAGTTGGTACTGACTCTGACCTTTGGGGAGGAGTAATAGGCCCTTTTGGTATTGGTAGCTGCAATAGCAATGGGCAACGTCTCCTACAGGTAAGTAAACTCAATGGATTCAGAATAACTAACACTTATTACAAACACCGCGACATACATAAGTACACATGGGTTTCACCTGATGGGCTGCATAAGAATATGATTGATTACATATTAATTAACAGCAAATGGACTAGTTCTGTTAGGAATACCAGGGCATATAGGGGAGCTGAAATTGGATCTGACCATTACCTTGTTAAAAGTGTGTTGCAACTTAAACTTAAAAAGTGTTGTGCTAGGGTTAAAAAATTTACTTTTAATACTGAAGCTCTGAAAGATCCAGTTATAGCCAAAGTTTACCATGATAGGTTACTTAGTCATTATGACAGTCATGGTTTGCTTACTACTGAAGTTGAGGAAGAATGGGATCATTTTAAACAGGCTTTTTTGGACACTAACAGTACTCTTTTAGGAAAAAAGGAGCAGAAGAGGCAAAATTATCTGAGTGATAAGGCACTTGAGCTTATTTCGGAAAGAAAGAACTGCAGGAATGCCCTTAATCAATACCCTACTAGTCCTAATAGAAAGCATTACAGAGACCTTAATAAACTTGTAAAGGATCAGTTAGCTGCTGATAAAAATTTTTGGCTTGATGGTTTGGCTGACAAAGCCGAGGAAGCAGTTAGACAGCACAACAGCAGAGAGCTGTACCAGATAGTTAATGTTTTGTGTGGTAGAAAACGGACAGGCATACAAGGATTGAAGGATAAACAAGGTAAGGTTATAGAAGGGGAGGATTCTGTCATGGCTAGGTGGGCTGAGCATTTCAGTGATATTCTAAACAATGTAGTTAGTTCTACTCCCATTGTTTGCAATGATGATAGATGCATTGGTGGCTTTAATGTTGGCCCTATAACACAATCTGAAGTTAGTTTGGCTGTTTCTAAACTTAAACTTCATAAATCCCCAGGGGTAGATGAAATTACTACAGAAATGCTTAGAGCTGGGAATGTTTCGGTTACCACTTGGATGACTGAAATTCTGAATCTCTTTTATGATAAAGGCATGGTTCCTAAGGATTTTACCAGAGCTATTGTTATCCCTATTTTCAAAAAAGGTGATCGCAGTTCTTGTGATAACTATAGGGGTATCAGCCTACTCTCTGTTCCAGGTAAAGTTCTTTCCATGATTGTGCTTAATAGAATTAAGAATCTGGTTGACAGGCAATTGCGTGATGAGCAATGTGGATTCAGAAGTGGTAGGGGATGTGTAGATCAGATATTTTCACTTAGGCAGATTCTTGAGAAATGTTTAGAGTTTCAGAAACCTTTGGTTGCTAGCTTTGTTGATTTCAAAAAGGCTTTCGACTCTGTTGATCGTCATAATTTGTGGTTGATTGTGAGATCATATGGTATACCAGACAAGTTAGTTAACATTATGAAAGCTCTCTATAATAACACTGAGTCGTGTGTGAGAGTTGGTAAGGCTTGTAGCAATTGGTTTAGCATTACTTCTGGTGTTCGACAAGGGTGCATTTTGTCTCCTTTTCTCTTTAGCTTGGTTACTGATTATGTTATGCGAAATTCACTTCAAGGGAAAGATTTTGGCCTTAAATGGGCTGGAGATACGAAAATTTCTGATTTAGATTATGCTGATGATTTAGCCCTTTTGGCAAATGATGTTGATGAGATGAACTCTTTCATTCAAGCTGTTGATGAGACTGGTAGTAGAGTAGGTTTGGTTATAAACAGAGAGAAAACTAAAGTGATGAAAATTGGTCAGGCAGGCTGTGATTCAGTTAATCTGAATGGTTGCAGTCTTGAGCAGGTGTCACAGTTTAATTATCTTGGGAGCTACGTAACAGATAATGGTGATGTGGGGCATGAGATTAACAGACGAATAGGGATTGCTGCTGGGACTTTTAAGAATCTATGGAGAGTGTGGAGAAATAGGCGTATACACCTAAAGACTAAAATTAGACTGTATAATAGTTTGGTTCTTTCTAGGGTTAGTTATGGTAGTGAAACTTGGACACTTTGTAAACAAGATAACAGGAAACTAGATGCTTTTGATTCCAGATGCTTACGCAGTATCTTGGGCATTAGGTGGTTCAACTTTGTAACTAATGATGAGATTAGGAAAAGGAGTTTGCAACCTCCTTTAAGCAGCATATTGTGCAGAGAGAGACTCCGTTGGTTTGGCCATGTTGCCCGTATGAATAATTATAGATTGGCGAATAGGGTTATGAACAGTGTGCCTAAAGGCCTCAGAAAGAAGGGGAGACCTAGGATGCGGTGGGCAGACAATGTCAAACAGGACCTTGTTAGAATTGGTGTGCAGTGGCCAGATGCAGTAGATGTAGCTCAGGATAGACTTGCTTGGAGAACTAAATTGCACGGTCTGGTTGGACCTCCGTAGCCCATGGCTGCTTGAGGATGATGATGATGATGATGATGTATCTGTCTGATAAATAATTTCTAAACCAATCTAACAGTATACCGCGAATACCGTAATTTTCCAATTTATTTAGTAAAATGCTTTGATCTATTGTATCGAAGCTTTATTTATGTTATATTTATCATTTGGGGATTTTATTTCAGTTGGCCATCATTTCTCCTCATTCCAAGCTGCTAAAGAAGTTGCACATGCACAACTCCAAATTTTGATTGGCAGCCACTAATGCACATATTTAAGACACACACCCTTCTTGCATCATAGCTAGCATGTGATAATCAGATTATGCAAATGTTTTTCCCGGCATTCAACACACGTGTTGGTTTTATGCCACATGTAATACTAAGTGACATTTGGTCACAGAGTTAGTAAGAAAGTAGGAAGCTAAGTAAGAATGTAGAAGTCAGAGAGATTTATATCTTAGATATTAGTAGTCAGTCAGAATGTAGAAATGCTAGTAGAAGTCAGTTTTTTTTTTAGTTGTATTTAGAGATCGAGCTTTTAGACTCGTGATGTCAAAGCATAAAATATGACATAGAAATATAACTGTGGGCTGTTGGTGACCTATGGTTTTATGATTTGTTTCTTTAGGGTAGGTAACATGAACGTGTCGTGAATGTGACATTATTTCCTTTTTTTCGTCATTCTTTCTGGATAGCATACCGGTGTGGTCACAGGTAAGTGAATATGTATAATATATATTTAATGAGGGATTTTTAATGAAAGGCAAAATAGGGGAAATTAATATCTTCCCGTTGTTTTTTTCGAAATTTGTTTAAAATAAGGTAAATAATAAGTTCCTTAAGATATTTAGGAATTGAAATTATTTAGTATTAGGAGGGTTGCTGTTGAAAGTATTAGTCAACTGTTTTGTAATGTGATGGCCATGTCCTTGGGAAGTGGAGTTCATACCTTTTTGCGGCTATGTGTGTGGGGATGTTTTTGTAATTTCTTTGGAATGAAAGGCATTTGAAGGGGAAGCGAGAAGTGGTTAGAACCAGTTAGAATTATTTTAAACCTTTTTAGTGTTTAGTATGATGTAGCATGTTTTGTTGTGAAAGTGGAAGAAAATGGCAAAAGTTTAGAATGTGGGGAAATTAAGTGGTAAAAATGCAAATTTTTATTGGTTGTTAGGGTTTTAGAATATTTTTTGGTGAAATATGTACAGTGAGTTTTCAGAAGATTCTAATGTAGTAGGGGGGAGTATGTTTCAGGGAAAGAACGTTAGAAGTTTTTGCATGAGGTAGTAATGAACAAGTGTATTTCATTATCATTTGACATGAATTGAGAGATTATTAGTAGTTATGTCTAGTAATTATTAATGTATTATAGTGACATGTTAATTTTGTTAGATATTTAGGCATCTTTTAAAGTTACAAATATGATTTATTGTGAATATCTGGAAGAGTTCAGCAGTTTTTTTAAATATAGATTTTTTGGGTATTGTAGAATTGTCAGTGTGGAAAAACGGCAGTTTTGATGGGGTACAAAGATTAATGAATAATTTAGGGGAGAGTTCATGGAGCTAAGATGTGGAGGTATAGTTTTTTGTGTGTATAACGGTATTAGTTTGTAAATGGTAGCTGGGTAGTCACTGGAAGGAGAGTTATGCACCAATCGTCTGTGATGTTGCATAGAACCAGCCAGGCCTAGCACCTAATGTCTGGCCCTGCCTTCTCGTGGTGTAGGCCATTAGTACCTTTCAAAAGAGATACTCTCTTGTGGAAGGGAATGGGAGGGCTGCCATATCAGTGTGGCCTACTGATCTGGACAACTATGGCTACTTTTCATTTTTTCCTACCCTGCTAAGGAATGGTCAACCACATAGGGTTCTGGTGCTGACAATATATACCAATCTGAACAAAATTTTGGCTCTGAGCTTGATTATGGATCCTGAATTTGCTGTACTGGTGGGCTTCCGTGGAAGAATCTTCTGTGTTTTCTGTTTGTAGGTTGACAGCCCCAAGTGAATAGATTCACAGGATGTTTTATCAGCTGGTGGATAATCCTGAGCAGAGGTCATCACAGGCACCTGAACTCTTGCTTCTACTGGCATCATCAAATTCTACGTTGCAGGAAGTCTTCCAGTGTACATGATTTCAGCCTTTAGAGGTGGAGGAATGGGTCTTTGTCCCATGCCTGCGATTAGGGGGCTGTTTGATATTGTTGGCATTCCCTCTCTCAATAAACATAGTTTGTTTAAATATCCCACTAACCATTTTCTCTCCATAGGTAGCTGGAATGTGAGGACTCTGCAAAGAGCTTATTCTCTTGATATCTTCACACAGGAATTTCACCATTAAAATTTAGATATTCTTGGGCTTGCAGGACACCAGATGGGCAGATAAAGCTCAGATTCTTAAAAATAATCTTAAATTTCTCTTTTCAGGGAGGGATGATAATCAACATCACCAAGGCATAGGTCTGCTTCTCAGCACATGCCAGTGATCCTCTTCTACGATATGAGTGCAATAATGAAAGATTTTTTAGAGCAAAATTTCAGACAAGCATTAAAGATGAAAGTTATCTGTTGTTATGCCCCACTGAGAATGCAGATGAGAATGAGAAGGATAGGTTTTACGGGCAACTTCAGGATATTTTGAATTCTGTCACAAAAACAAGATATTACCCCAGTTCTAGGTGACTTCAATGCCAAAGTTGGTACTGACTCTGACCATTGGGAAGGAGTGATAGGCCCTTTTGGTATTGGTAGCTGCAATGGGCAACGTCTCCTACATGTTAAGTAAACTTAGTGCTTTGAGAAAAACTAACACCTATTACAAACACTGTGACATACATAAGAACACATGAGTTTCACCAGATGGGCTGTATAAGAATATGATAGATTATATATTAATTAACAGCAAATGGGCTAGTTCTATCAGGAATACCAGGTCATATACAGGAGCTGCAATTAGATCTGACCATTGCCTTGTTAAAAGTATCGCGTTAAAGTTAAAAAATTTACATTTAATTCTGAAAGACCCAGTTATAGCTAAAGCTAACCATGATAGATTACTTAATCATTATGAGAGTCATCATTTGCTTACTAATGAAGTTGAGGAAGAATGGGGCCATTTAAACAGGCTTTTTCTGAAACTAACAGTACTCATTTAGGAAAAGAGCAGCAGAGGAGGCAGAATTATTTGAGTGATAAGGCACTTAAGCTAATTTCTGAAAGAATTGCAGGAATGTCCATAATCAATACCCTACTATTTCTAAATAGAAAGCTTCAACTTGTAATGGATCAGTTAGTTGCTGATAAGAATCTTTGGCTTGATGGCTTGGCTGACAAAGCCAAGGAAGCAGTTAGACAGCACAACAGCAGAGAGTTGTACCAGATAGTTAATGTTTTGTGTGGTAGAAAATGGACAGGTATACAGGGATTGAAGGATAAACAAGGTAAGGTTATAGAAGGTGAAGATTCTGCCATGGCTAGGTGGGCTGAGCATTTCAGTGATGTTCTAAACAATGTGGTTAGTTCTACTCCCATTGTTTGTAATGATGATAGGTGCATTACTAGCTTTAATGTTGGCCCTTTAACAGTGTGAAGTTATTTTGTCTCTTTCTAAACTTAAACTACATAAATCCTCAGAGGTAGATAAAATTACCAATGGAAATGCTTAGAGCTGGTAATGTTTTGGTTACCACGTGGATGACTGAAATTTTGAACATCTCTTATGATAAAGGTAGTAATGCACATCATGATCTTGGCCACCATTTTTTGACACAACGTAACAAATGGTAAAAATCAGAAACAGTGCACCACCTATTGAATTATAAAAAAGCCCGCAAAACTAAATATTCCTCACAAACAACACAAACCAAAAGCGTTGAAATTCAGAAACACTGCACCACCAACTGATTTATAAAAATACACCAAAAACTAAATATCCTCACAGACATCATCATCCTCCTCCTCCTCCTCCTCCTCAAGCAGCCATGGGCTACGGAGGTCCAATCAGACCGTGCAGTTTAATTCTCCAAACATATCTGTCCTGAGCTACATCTGCTGTATCCAGCCACTGCACACCAATTTTAACAAAGTCCGGTTTGACATTATCTGCCCACCGCATCCTAGGTCTTCCCCTCTCTCTGAGGCCTTTAGGCACACTGTTCATAACCCTATTCGCCAATCTATAATTATCCATACAGGCGACATGGCCAAACCAACGGAGTCTCTCTCTGCACAATATGCTGCTTAAAGGAGGTTGCAAACTCCTTTGCCTAACCTCTTCATTATTTATATAGTTGAACCACTTAATACCCAAGATATTATGTAAGCATCTAGAATCAAAAGCATCAAGTTTCCTGTTATCTTGTTTAAAAAGTGCCCAAGTTTCACTACCATAAATAACCCTAGAAAGAACCAAACTATTATACAGTCTAATTTTAGTCTTTAGGTGTATACGCCTATTTCTCCACACTCTCCATAGGTTCTTAAAAGTCCCGGCAGCAATCCCTATTCGTCTGTTAATCTCATGCCGCACATCACCATTATCTGCTACATAGCTCCCAAGATAATTAAACTGTGACACCTGCTCAAGACTGCAACCATTCAGATTAACTGAATCACAGCCTCCTGACCAATTTTCAGCACTTTAGTTTTCTCTCTGTTTATAACCAAACCTACTCTACCAGTGTCATCAACAGCTCAAATGACAGAGTTCATCTCATTAACATTATTTGCCAAAATGGCTAAATCATCAGCATAATCTACATCAGAAATTTTTGTATAATCCATAACATAACATTTATCTTTTTTATAATTAACATATATTGTATAATCCATAACATTTTTGTATAATCCATAACATTTTTGTAATAATCCATAACATCAGACAGATATGTCAGAGTTGTCTCAGACAATATGCTTGGAGAACTAAGTTGCGCAGTCTGGTTGGACTTCCATTTTTACGATTTGGATCGGTGGTGCAGTTTCCAATTTTTTTTTTTTTTTTTTTATTTTTCAAAGTATTGTCTCTGACATTAATTTCCTTGGCATTTCTATAATTCAGATCGTCGGTGCAATGTTTTCGATTTTCAAGTTTTTTTTTTGTCTCGTCTTTGATGAGAATTTAGTTTTGGACGCTTTTTCATAATTCGGCTCAACAGTGCAGTTTCCGATTTTCTCGTTTTTTGGAATGTGTTGTCTCCGACAACATTTAGTTTCGGGTTTTTTTTTTTTATAATGTAGATCAGTGGTGCTTTGTTTACAATTTTCTCAGTAATTTGAGATTTGTGTTGAATTTGATTAATTCTGGTATTTAGATTAATTTCTGTATGTGTGACTTGATTAGTTTTTGTGAATATATGGAGAGTTGTAACTATCAGGAAAAAGAGGAAGATTGCACGAATTTGTACAATGAGGGGAAGGTGTGTTTTGATTTTTTCTTGTAATTTTTTAAGTAGTTTGCAATTGTGAGTAATTTTTTTAGGGGGTTGCTTTTTTTGTGTTTCTTTACAACAGAAAGTACAGTCTCCCTGGTAATAGTACTATGTTTTTTGTATCTTTTACTAAAAACCTGTTTAGGTTAGGGTCATGGGAATCATCGAAAATTTGTTACATTGTGTAAAAAAAATGGCTGAGGACTGCGATGTGCAATACTACAGAAAAAAACATTACACTATAAATCTTTTATTGTACTATGATTGAAAAACTGCCTTACTCCTATGCCATCTTTGCGAATCATTTCTTAATGGTATGCCTGCACCAGCCTACTCTGACTATTGGATATATATATAATTAACACTAAAATATAAATTACAGTATGCTACTTACTATCACCACTGCTATCTTCCATATTTGGTCCCCCCTGACTACTTAAACTGAAAGTTCCAATTTTGTATCACGTTGAAATTAAGTTCTTTGTTCTTACAATATAACGGCGGCTTTTCTTTCTGAATACTTTTTTGGGGCATTTTTCTTCACTTGAATTACTAGCTTCTGATGAATATTCAGAGAGGTCTGGAAAAATGCTAGGGTAGGCATTTGCTGCTAATTTTGGGTTACCTCGTAAGACGTAGACTGGACCCATATCACTAGGAAGTTCATCGTAATAAATAACGAATTTATCCTCAAAGTGTTTTTTGCACACAACACTATCTTTACTGGGGACAAAAGCTTCTCGCGGGATCTTTTTCAGCCACATCTCTTTTAAAGAATCATCTTTTGGAAAGCGAAACACAGTTACATAAGGAGAGCCACGATAATTACTCTGACAACCAAGAACACAACATTTGCGACCCATAATGCAACGAAAATTTAAATCTTTAAATATCTGAGTGTCACTTTAGCGGCACACAAAAAAGATATAAAACTTAGCATACACTGAAACAAAACTGCATTTCCTAAAAACACTACTAAAAAGGGTGAGTAACATGTTAACCAGAGCGCCAACCCACATGAATAGAGTTTCGCTCCTTGTTTAAAAATGTTGTTTCTTCTTTTCTTTTCAAAGTATCAAACTGTTGATTATTTCCTAATTGGCTGCTGATCTAAGGGACATGGGTTCCAGCCCCGGATAAGGCATGGATGTTCGTATTGTTTTTCTGCTGAGGTCCTGCCATCCTCTCAGATCTTCTACTGTGGCATATAAACTGACAGTCTGCTGTCAGACCTCTGTGGCATATAAACTGACAGTCTGCTGTCAGACCTCTGTGGCATATAAACTGACAGTCTGCTGTCAGACCACTGTGGCATATAAACTGACAGTCTGCTGTCAGACCTCTGTGGCAATCAGCTGCTTGAGGGGGTATTTATTTTTATTTAATTAAAAAATATCTTTCCTTACCACACAACCGTTCCTCCAGAAAATTTTAGTATCTTCAAGAACGTCTATTCTAATTATCATCCCCTTCTAACTGGTAAACCCAGTCACCGTACACGTGAGGTAATACCGCACTATGGAACTAGGGAAAACTGCAATAGTTGTTAAAACTTAGCCTTAGCGATGATCGGTGTGTAAAAATATTCGTTCCTAGTTTTTTGCAAGTGCAGTTTTATTTCCGTGCAAAGATCAAGAACTCACAGGCTGAGAAGAGCGGCAATCCCAGATGGAATTTTTTTTCAATTGCTAGTCGTATATAACTAAGGAGTATAATAGAATTCGTGAAACAATATAATCTCGATGTGCTTGGAGGGCAACATAAAAGTGTCGTGAAAAAGAGAATTGGTTGGAAAGATTGCCACTAGACAGTAGCCATTAAAAATACTGTTGTGCGATATTCCTACACGTACACCTTTTCTCAGGAAGGACCAATACTCCTAATTCTCTGAAAATCCAAGTACTGTTCATCCAAGTAATAAGCAGGTTGTGTCACTTTCTACTACGCTATTATGAAAGAAGACTCTCTTGGGGAAAGGCTTGAAGCTATGGTGATAGAAACATGCACACCTTCTCTCAGGGAGGTGTGCGTGTTTCCTATCACGTCTTTTAACTGCTAGTGTATATCACTTTATATATACAGATCAGAGGCGTACTAATAAACCCCGCAATGCGAGAGACCCCTGGAAGAAAGGTAAAATTCACAGTGAAACTTGATATACAAGAATCGATAGGAACAGCCCGGATGATTTTTCTCTAGCTTTGAACGAATAATAAGAGACCGTGAACTATCAGCTTCATTTTCCCTATTATAAATTCATATCCTTGCGGTTTGTGGGCCAGAAATCACTCTCTCAAAGTTTAGATTATCCGCGAACTTCGTTAACATAAGACCATGACAGTCGTGTGGACGTCATTTTTTCGATCCGACTAACGATTTCTCGCTACTCGCTTTCCCATATTAACACTATTAATATTAGCAGCGATGAAAGAGGGAATATTTAAAAAATATATGAAAGCAGCGATGAAATAGGAAATATAATTTTTAGCTCGTATTTTCAGAAAACACAACGTTAAGGATTTTGCTTAATCTTAATCTAGGATCTGTCCGTCCATCAACTTTTTTGCTTTTGGAGATAAAAATTATTTCGGGTTTGATAAGTATTGATAAATATTATGATTCACACCTTCGGATTCTCCCAAAAGCTAAAATTGCGACCTCTAACTGGAAAATTTCGAAATTTCAAACCAGAATTTTTGGTATGAAATGTGAATATCATGAAATTCGCAATGGCAACAATGATTTTCACCTTTAAACATCGATGTAATATTACTAGAGGTAGTACTCGGAACGGACGCGTGGCTCGTAATCTGTAGTTCCGATTCGAGTCCCAACTGGGTCAGCGTTGAGATTTATGTCCTCAATTTCCCCACCATGCCCAAGGTTAGTAGGGGACACTGATGGGCTTAGAAAGGCCACCGTCGGTCGAATGGGACGTTAAGTCGTGGCTCCGTATGCGGGAGAGCCATACCCTGTGCACGTTAAAGAACACACTGGATGGCCTTGATAAGGAAGCTACCATCTGTCTCCCAACAGCTGTTCCAGTGGGTCTCCTCCCCCAACCTTCTCTGAGCCTTTGGGGTCCTTGTGACCTGGCCATTTACCCCATGGTGTGCAAAAAAAGTGCCGTTCAGTGGTAATACAACTCAAACCAACCCAACTGGCAACAGACGCCAAAGAACATGTACAAAATCTTAAGCCTTTAAATTAAATGCTTTTAAATTTAAATTGTTAAAGCAGAGAGACCTAAAAATAAATAAAGCACTTCAAAATACCATTCTATCGTAGTATATTATCAAGAGCCGTCCCATGGCCGAGTGGTTAGCACGCTTGGCTACTGATTTAAGGGACCTGGGTTCGAGCCCCGGGTAAGGCATGGCTGTTTGTGTCGTTTTTCTGCTGAGGGCCTGCCATCCTCACAGACCTTCTACTATGGCATATAAACTGACAGGCTCCTGTCAGACCTCTGTGGCAAGCAGCTGCTTGAGGAGGTATTTATTTATTATTTTTATTTTATATTATCAAGTGTAGTTCATGATTTTTTTCATGAATGAAACTAATAATATTTACATATGAAAAGAAGGGGATTTACCGATTGAAACAGCATGGAACTTATAGAATATTTTCGTGAATTTTGTTTCAAAAATAAACATTAAACTTAGACATTAATTTTATGAGACTTCTGCTTTGCATTTTTATTTTGCCAAAATATTACAAATTGCTTTTTTTTTTCTCAAACGAAATTCGTGAAATAGGGATTTTATAATTTTGAATGTGCTTGAACTTTTGAATTTTGACTTTGCTTTTAATATTTGGAAAAAAAATTATGAGTTGAAATACTAAGGCTTGTCAATTGTGGTATATGTTCCCCTGTCTCTCTTTAAACAGTAGCTAGTACCAGTGCCTATGTAATGGGAATGCCTGCCGATTTCGGCGATTCTCCGTGTTAGCATGCGCGCACATGAGGGCATCAGCGTTCCGCGGTAAGCTAACCTACGCTAATGGTAAATATATAGCGATCTCGTTGAAGTCATATGGTAAATCCGTGGACAAATCGAGAGAAAGAAAGAATAAGACAGATGGCTAATCAAGTACAATAAACTAGAATCTTTCTCAGAGATACAAACGGGAATAATGAATCCTTAAACACTAAACGAATGCTGTTGAAAATCGAGGTTTAAATAGATAAAATTATAATCTTGAATTTATAGTAAGATTCCCATTCACATAATACAGGAATTCTCTAATATTTTGTTAGGGCAGTGTAACTCAGTTCCATATATTGTAAAGGTTTCTGCGATTCCAAAATATTATTTATTCAAATGTGATCTCAGCAATTTTTTTCTAATTTCTCATGTCATCGTTACGTTGCCGACATGTTGATGCAGCCACCTGTCTTGCAAATACAGTTTCGAAGAGATTCGACAGAAACCGATTTTTCCAATCTGCAAAACATCACACAATACTGCATCATCGTTCAGACTTCTAGGTAAAAACAGCAGAAAGTAGACAGAACAGTAAATAATTACTTACACACAAATCCGCAACAGAATCCAATTTTGAAGTAAACAGCGTAATAACCTATACTGCTACCATGGAGGTAGGAAGATAAGGAGAGGCCCTAACATGCTTTCCCTGTCCAAGGAAAATGATGCTTAGGCAACAGGGCGGTAGCCATATTGTTGCATTCAAAACAAACCGTCTGGGTTGGGTTGTTTTACCTCTGAGCGGCACTTTTTTGCACACAATGGGCTAAATGGCCAGGTCACATGGACCCTGAAGGCTCAGAGAAGGTTGGGGGAGGAGACCCACTGGAACAGCTGTTGGGAGACAGATGGTAGCCTCCCGTCAAGACCATCCAGCGTGTTCTTCAACGTGCACAGTGTATGGCTCTCCCGCACACGGGACCACGGCTTAACGTCCCATCCGATGGACGGCGGCTTTTCCAAGCCCATCGGTGTCCCCTACTGACAAACTGTCTGCCACTGCAATCAAGCCTACTTTTCACGTGCTATACTCAGTTTTACTGTGCGCTATATATGGGAAGATTATTTTTTACGACTAAAAGAAAGCCCATTTAGGTTATTTGGAATTTATATTGCTTTTTTTTCATTGCAATAAATATTTCCATACAGAATTACTGTATAGCAGAACTATTTATGTATTTCGTTCAATAAGAAAATAACAAACAATTACAAGATTTTAAAAGTTTATTTATACTGCACTGATAACAATAGAAAACATGTTATGGATAAAACATAAAAGTTATGTACAATAGCAGCATTTAAACTGCAGAAAAATCACATTTGTAAGATTCAGAAAATAGCTGTTTTACATTAAAAAATTCTCATTCCACAAAAATAAAAAAATTTGCTTAACGAAACTAAATATAGCCAATAGTATAAGAAGTAAAAAAAAGAATAAAAAACTATATATATATTTATACAAAAAAACGCCCCAGATGGTGGCTCGAACCCACCAGCTCTATGCTTGTACCCTCAGCTTCACATCTCTCCCCCATCTCATGCTCATTCTCCTCCCTCAACCAGAGTTAACAATCAATACAAAATACACAATTATTACAATCTCTCAAAAAAAAAATATCGTAAGGATTGAAATACATCCTTCCTCAGCCACAAAGGAAAATTTCAAAATAATATCTGAAAAAACTATATGAAAAAAAAAAGCAACTAAAAATTATACTAAGCAAAAAATAATAAAAAATTAAAAAAATATTAAAAAAAAAAAAAGAAAAAATATATATATCCACAGAGTGAAGGGAATATAATATCCATTTTAAAAAAAAGGCAATATTCCAGACAGTGGCTTGAACCCGACATCTCAGTGCCTGACTCCTCAGTCTCTCATACCTATCTTCATGTACGCCTAACCTACCCCTCAACCAAAGTAAAAATAAACTAACTACAAGCAATAAACTCGCTCTATTTGAAATCCATACAGAATTAAATAAATTCAGTATTCACCTTAAAAGGGACAATTATAACCCTATCAGAAGAATTAACGAAAAGGAGAAAACCATTACACTCTCCTCTTTTAAATAAAATTATTACTATTTTAACAAAAATATGACTCCAATCCAAGAAAAAAAAAGGGGGGCATTTAAACAAAACCCTTAAATGCTACCCAAATTCAAAAAAAAAAGAAAGATTATATTTCTCACCTTATGAAAATACTTTATTGTAATTTACTTTTCCCTTCTTAAACTGAACTTATTAAATCATGAAGAGAGAGGAATTTAAACACTGAAACATTTAAACAAAATAATATCTAATACTTCCACCTAAAATAAAATAAAAAACAAAAAAGACACTCCTTGATATTTTAATCATCTCTCTTTAAAAGTATGTAAATTCATCATCCATTAAATAGAATACACACTAATATTCAATTACAGCCAAAAAATTTTTTTAACTGAGAAAGCCTGCAGAAGGAATTCTCAAATAATCAATATAAGAAGTACATCTTCACATTTATCACTGAGTACAATCCGAAGAAAATAAAAAAAATCTGGTGAAGAATCGAGGTTTGTAACTCGAAATAAAACCGATTTCATAGCGGAGTAATTTCAACACGAAGTTGCTTGTATCATTATATATAATTATTTAAACTTTTATAAAATGACAAACTTACCGATGAAAGGTAATTCCTGGTATCTTTTTTGAAGGGCGATTCGTGCAGCCGTAAGCTGAACAGGCTGCCATAATACAAATGTCGAAAAAAATTAAATTTTTATAGCGCAACACTTCGTTACTCACCTATACTACTGATCAATGTTTTGAATAGAACAACATGGCTGCCGCGCAGTCGCCGAAGCATCATTTTCAAGTGCTTAGGGCTCCTCCTCTTATCTTCCTACCTCCATGACTGCTACGAAGCAAGTAACAAACAAAACAGCGGATCGCCAGCGCCAAGTGGACGAAAATGTAAGTAGCGCTACTGTAGCTTCACGTCTTGAAATCGGCAGGCATTTCCATTACGTAGGCACCGCTAGTACTATTTGTTTCCAGCAATTGACTGCTTTAAAAATAAAGCTTCGGAAAATGGCATAGTAGGATTAATTAATGATGCTGTACCAACTTTATTCACATTTGTAATAAATGACACATTCTCAAATTTGAAACCTCCTTTATTGAGAGACACTTGTAGAAGATATGATAGAAATTGCAATGAGAACAGATATTGCCTATGAAAATGATCACTCATGCTGTGTAAGAGGGAAGTGTCCTAGAAAATTTAAGAGAAAATTGAAGTGAGTACAAAATGAAATCCAAAGCTCAAAAGAAAATGCTATGGTGATATTATTGCCAGCTAAGAGCCAAACAATCAGACTCTTTTCTTTAAAAGAAATATTAGATTTGTTTAACGCTCAGAAGCTCATAAAGATGACATTGAGACACTTAAGCCTGTGTTTCTAGATATAACTTTAACCTGTTCCGAAATTTACAACAAAATGCTGAAAGAAGAAATGGCAAATTTTATTGCCAAGAGGTAATAGGTTTGCCATGATATTATATTTTCATACTCCAAAAGGCTTATTAAAAATTGAGGTTCTATTTTTTTTATTTTAAAAAGGCTTATAAATTTCTAAGAGAAAACTTCTTCCCCAATAGCTCCACAATTTTAATTTGGTGTAGATCTGTAGATGGCCTTCCTGATTTATTGAAGTTTTCTGCATTCAAATTTCACTGATAGTCAGCAGAAACATATGATATTCACTTTATTATTTGGTGAGAAGTTAATTAGAAAACAAATACTGTTCAACGGTAAATGCTATTGTGGATATCTGAATCATGGAGGTAGGATGATAACAGGAGGAGCCCTAAGCACTTGAAAATGATGCTTCGGCGACTGCGCGGCAGCCATGTTGTTCTATTCAAAACATTGATCAGTAGTATAGGTGAGTAACGAAGTGTTGCGCTATAAAAATTTAATTTTTTTCGACATTTGTATTATGGCAGCCTGTTCAGCTTACGGCTGCACGAATCGCCCTTCAAAAAAGATACCAGGAATTACCTTTCATCGGTAAGTTTGTCATTTTATAAAAGTTTAAATAATTATATATAATGATACAAGCAACTTCGTGTTGAAATTACTCCGCTATGAAATCGGTTTTATTTCGAGTTACAAACCTCGATTCTTCCCCCATTTTTTTTTTTTATTTTCTTTAGATTGTACTCAGTCTGCTATTATCAGTGCAGTATAAATAAACTTTCAAAGTCTGGTAATTGTTTGTTATTGTCGTATTCAACGAAATACATAAATAGTTCTGCTATACAGTAATTCTGTATGGAAATATTCATTGCATTAAAAAAAGCAATATAAATTCCAAATAGCGTAAATGGGCTTTCTCTTAGTCGTAAAAAAATAATCTTCCCGTATATAACGCACAGTAAAACTGAGTATAGCACGTGAAAAGTAGGCTTGATTGCAGCGCCAGAACGGTTTGATTTGAATGCAACAATATGGCTACCGCCCTACTATGTCAGCACCATTTTCCTTGGACAGGGAAAGCGCGTTAGGGCGTCTCCTGTCATTCATACCTCCATGATCTGAATTATGGTAATAATGCTAATGATAAAAATTCAGATATACCTTCTGAAACTCTAATTTTTATGATTGTTTCAGTTTTACATAGCTGGAAAATCCCCAAAGATTATTTTGTTAACAGTTGGTTTGTCTGGCTCAAAATATCTTTTCACTTACAAATTCAGTAAGGACCATATTTAACTTTTTTTTCAAACTATAAGAGCAAAAGAGGGAAACTATAATAATTTAATGATCTTTAGTTCCATAGTGCACACATGCAGTTAATAATTAACTGGCTGATAACTAATAAGAAAAATGGCAATTATTTAACTTTCAATGAAATTAAAATCATTAGCAGAAATCATGAAATGCCCAGTGACCTTTTAAGTGTTTCTAACATGTGGATAATATCAAATAATCACAGTAAAGTAATGAAGGTCATTGTGTCTCCTTTCTTGGAAATTGAAAATGTTATTATAAGGTGTCTTTATAGCAAAAAAACATTATGAAAGATTTCTTGCAAAGAATGTAAATTAGCATTAATTGATTCTGACCTAATGCAGTCTTCTGTGTATGCACTTATTAACCCTTACAGAGACAGTTTTCTTTAAGAAACAAAAACTTTTGAGCCTTATTATGAAAAACTAATGAATGAAATAGTCCATATTACATATCAAAAGAAAAGCATTTAATTTTGGAAAAAAATATAAAAAGAAAAACAATGGTAGGAAAGCATAAAAAAGCATGTTGCAAATTCTTTTTTGGGATTTTTTTGGAAACTGATTAACCAGCTTCTGTCACTTTAAAGGTTAATATTAAATATGGAGGCTCACTTGCCATTTCACAGTATGTGTGTGCAATTGAAAAAATTACTCAACAGTGTCTTCCAGGAGAAAACTTTATTCTGAACAACAACCATTTCGTACCTAATTAAAATATTCAGGTTAATGGCCTGCGTATAGATATCAATTGCATGTTGGTGCTCAAATCATTAAATAGTCATATCACTAATAGGGAATTGGATGTGGAAGTGCTTATAATATGAAAATGAAACATTACAAAAGATTATGCTAAAATTAGACTTCACCTTTTAGAGACACAAATGACAGATAAATTAAAAGACATCAATATCAAGTCAAATATCTAAATTTGCACATAACACAATGACAAAAATATACTTTGCAGTCACTTGATTTATCATCTTCTGTGTGTGTGATATGAATTTCCCATTGTCTCAGCTGAAATGAAAATAGTTTGCATTTTTTTTTTCTTTTTTTTATAGCATGAAATTTCAGTTATGTCATTTGTGTGTGACCTTGGATTTCCTTCTGCCTTAGCTGACATAAACGTTTACAATATTTGTTTTTTGTTGCATGAAATTTTAATTATGTCATGTGTGTGTTGGGGGGGGGGGGAGCTTGCCTTTCCTTCTGCCTCAGTTGAAATGAGAGAAAGTGTAAATTATTTTGTTTTATATATATATAGCAAGATATTTCAAATGTCATTTGTGTGTGTGTGTATGTGACCTTTGATTTCCTTCTGCCTTAGCTGAAATAAGTTTAGGATATTTGTTTTTTCCTAGCATCAAATTTCAATTATGTCATTTGTGTGGGTGGCCTTGAATTTCTTCTGCTTCAGCTAAAATAACAAGCTTACAATATTTCGGGTCTTTCATAAATATAAAAATAAATAAATACCTCTTCAAGCAGCTGCTTGCAGCAGAGGTCTGCCTGTCAGTTTATACGCCATAGTGGAAGACCTCAGCATGAAAACGACGCATGAAATTAAATCATTGGGTGAAGTTTTTTAAATTTTAATAAAAAATAATATTTTTTTGATTAATATTGGTGATGACTTTTCGTGTTGTTTTTTTAAATGAGGCACGAATTTGCACAATTAAGATCTATAAATTCGGCGGACTTTTGCTTAAGATAGAAGATTTGATCATGTATTGAATTTTAAAATATGTTTACCATTCTCCCTGTTTTAAATGGGCTAAATTAAAGTCTGTTAAGTTTACAGTCAATTTAGTTCAGCTTTAATCACATATTAAGAACATATCGAATTTTGTTAAATTTTCATACAAAACCTCGATTTGAAAGAGAAGCAGTTTCCAGCGTCTTCGCTTTTCATCCGATATAAATCAATAAATGTGTATTAATTAAATTTATTTTATTGTTTTAATTACTACACTGGAATAACCTCATTGAAATAAAAAAACAAAAATCAACAAAGTTCTGCATCATTTCAATCATTTGATCGTCGTTCATCAGCCATTTGCAAGGCATCATGGGTATTCTTGCCTTCTTAAACAGTCTGCAAGCACAGCCACCTGTGATTATGGCTGCCGTACGGAATGACCCAATGGTACGGGTATCGGAGTCCGTCTCTAGTATTACTACCTCAATGGTTAGAGGTTTTAACAGAATTGAACGGAAAATATCTTCTGCTGCTGAGATTTGTGGTGATATGTAAATATCACATTTCGGTATTTTTTAGGTTTATAAAGCAGCTAGAGTATGATCTGAAATGAATATATGCGTTTTTTTTTAACTATCATGTGGAGGTGGGAGTCCCGTGAATTTTAGAATGCTGCAAATTAAAAATTTTTTAGTAATGCAGCGTATGTACGTATAACTCCTAGCAACCAAAATTCCTGGTTATTTAGGCGTTTACAGGTAAGCGTTTTATGTGTGTTTATCTTTTGATTTCATGTATGTTTTTTTTTGTGGGGGAGGGAGGGTGCTTTTATGTACGAAACGAAAGTCTGTTGTTTAGTGATATGGTGTAGTCGAAATAGTTGTCTTTGATAAGACTCTTTACTTTGAGAGGGGGGGTGCTTTTCTAAGTGGGGAACCAAAATTTGTTGCTTAGGGAAAAGTTTTGGTTCAAATAGTTGCCTCCGATGTGAATTTTTTTTTTGGGGGGGGGGGAGGGGCTTTTTACATGTGCAGAGCAAAGATTCTTTGCTGAGCGTTATGTGCAGATTAAAATTATTGTCTCTTACACGATATATATATTAATTTGGGACTTTGCTTTTTTCGTGTAGAACGAAAATTTGCTGTTTAGCGTTATGATCTAATTGAAATTATTATCACCAATATTTTTAGTGGTTACTTTTTAATAGTGTGTAAAGAAAGTGTACTACTGAGCAATATGCACAGTTGTTAATATATACCTCAGATAAAGTTAATTTGGGTATTTTTTCATATGCTAAGCAAAATTTTGCATTCATAAATAAGCATTTATCACTAAATTCTTTTTGGTGTATTCTCGTTGTATTGTGCCTTGGAATGCTAGTTTTAAGCCACTGTCTGTACAACTTAGTTGAATATTCTTGATAATGTTGTATTCCTGTGAGTTTATTTATTTGGTTGTATATTTAGTAATAATTTTCTTTATTAGAAGTAAATTGGATTTTTTTTATTAAGTGCGAAAACTTTCATCCGTAGCCGTGAGTTACGTAAAAGTACAACGTAGCAATACCAAGGAGTGTCTAGGGAGAAGAGAGCTAGCTTCCATAGGCGTAATGTAAACTGCGCGACTGGAGCGCCCTCTAAACATGGCAAATTGGTGCATCGCAGTGAAGCCTCCTCCGAAACCGATAGGGGCATGGTGCCTGTACCATTCATCTTGGTGAATTGAATTTTTTTTTTCCCTCTTTACATCCATTGCAAAATCGGCTTAGCTAGCAAGATGAAATCGGACTGGGAGCAATTATAAACGTTAAGCAATTTCAAAGATGAAATATTATATTTAGCAAAGTTAATGGAAATCAATATTATTTTTTCTTCGTACTAGCTTTACCAGAATTATTGCAATATTTTTTATTTTGCTGCAATGCATAATCCAATACGAAAAACATAAAAAAAATCCTGTTTTAGGTTCATATTAAAATGCCTTTTACTTTTGAAAATCATTAACAGCAGGTATAATTATTTACTTTAATTTTAAATTAGTTTCAATTTATAAATAATTTTTCATATTTCAGTTCCTTTTCTGTTCATTTTTTTTTTCTTTTTTGAAATAATAAACAAGAACAAACAAAAACATTTTTTTAAAAACATATTTATTTAAATTCTGTACCAAAATACAAACCACAAAATCTCTCTCTCAATGTCTGTATCTTACAGAATATTTTGCAAATTTGGCAAATTATTTTCTGTTTGAGAGCATGATTGAGCCAACATCAAAATTGAGCACATACCTATAGCAAACAACATATCTTAAAAGCAAAACAAATTAATCCACATACTGATTTACACTTTCTAACACTATTACTGCAATACACTTTCAGTAATTTCATATATCACATGACACTTGCACTTTCATTAATTTTCTATTCACAGTGCAGTAATTAAAACTAATATATTTAATACTCAATGACACAATGTCATTTTTTATAACATGACATTTTAAGAATGTCATTAATGTGTGTGTGGAGCTTCAATTCCCTTCTGCATCAGCTCAAATAAATATTTTAAAATATTTGGGTTTTTGTATAGCTTGAAATTTTAAATATGCCATTTTTTGTGTGTGTGGGCCATGATTACCTTCTACCACAACTGAAATGGAAAAGTTTCCAATATTTGTTTCTTTTTTACAGTATTAAATTTGAATTAAGTCGTTTGTGTGTGGGGAGGACTTGATTTTCTACCTCAGCTGAAAAAAGTAGCTTCCAATATTTTTTTACAACATGAAATTTCAATTATGTTATTTGTGTATGTTTGTGGGCTGGAGGAACTTGTTACACAGCATGAGTAAACTTCTGTCTCAACTGAGATAAAACCAATTTGCATTTTTTTTTAATAGCATGAAATTTCAATTGTCATTTGTATGTAGGACATAGATTCCATTCTGCCTCAGCAAAAATGAAAGTTGACATTTTTTATAGCATGAAATTTCAATTATGTTATATTTGTGTGTGGGGGGGGGAGTGCAATACAAGCATTTGTAACAAATGCCTATATTGAGAGACACTTGTAGAAGATATGATAGAAATTTCAATGAGAACAGATATTGCCTATAAAAATGATCACTCATGCTGTGTAACAGGTCCTAGAAAATTTAAGAGAAAGTTGATGTCAGTGCAAAATGAAATTCAGAGCTTAAAGAAAATGCTATGGTGAAATTACTGTCAGATAAAAGCCAAGCAATCAGACTTCTATTTTAAAAGATAGATTTGTTTAAGGCTCAAAAGCTCATCAAGGGGACATTGAGACTAATTAAAGCCTGTGTTTCTAGATATAACTTTAAACCTGTTCAGAAATTCACAGCAAAAATGCTGAAAGAAGCAATGGCATATTTTATTGCCAAGAGGTAAATAGGTTTACCATGATATTTTCATTCTCCAAAGGTTTATTACAAATTGAGGTTCTATTTTTTTATTTTTAAAAAAGGCTTATGAATTTGTAAGAGAAAATCTTTCCAAATAGCTCCACAATTTTAACTTGGTGCAAATCTGTAGATGACCTTCCTGGATTTATTGAAGTTTTCTTCATGGAAAATTTTACTGATAGTAAGCAGAAACATATGATATTCACTTTATTATTGGAGAAGAAATCAATTAGGAAACAAATACTGTTCAATGGCAAATGCTATTGTTGATATGTAAATTATGGTAATAATGATAATGATAAAAATTCAGATATAGCTGAAACTCTAATTTTTATGTTTGTTTCAATCTTACGTAGCTAGAAAGTCCCCATAGGCTATTTCTTTAACAGTTGGTTTGTCTGGCTCAAAATATATTTTTAATTACAAATTCAGCCAGAACCATATTTAATTCTTTTTAAGCTATAAGAGCAAAAGAGGGAAACTATAACCTAATGATCTTCAGTTCCAAAGTGCACAAATGCAGTTCATAATTAACCGGCTGATAATTAATAAGAAAAATGGCAATTGTATAACTTTCAATGAAATTAAAATCATTGGCAGCAATAATGAAATGTCCAGTGACATTTTAGGTGTTTCTCACATGTGGATAATATCAAGCAATCACAGTAAAGCAATGAAGGTCATTGTGTCTCTTTTCTCTGAAATTGAAAAATGTTATTATAAGCTGTCTTTATAGCAAAACAATTATGAAAAATTTCTTGCATAGAATGTAAATTAGCATTAATTGAATCTGACCTAATGCAGTCTTCTGTGTCTACACTTATTAACCCTTACAAAGAAATTTTTTTTTTACTTTAAGAAACAATTTTTGAACCTTATTATGAAAAACTAATTAATGAAATATTCCATATTACATATCAAAAGAAAAAGCATTTAATTCTGGAAAAAAATAGTAGGGAAGCATAAAAAAGCATGTTGCAGGTTCTTTTGTAGAGATTTTTGGAAACTGATTTATCAGCTTCTGTCACTTTAAAGGTTAATATTAAAAATCGAGGTTTTCTCGCCCTTCTCACAGTATGTGTGTGCAATTGCAAAAATTACTGAACACTGTCTTCCAAGAGAAAACTTTATATTCTCAACAACATCCATTTCATACCTAATTAAAAAATTCAGGTTAATGTCCTACATAGGCTTCAATGCATGTTGGTGCTCATATCACTAGATAGTCAGATCACCAAATTGGATGTGGAAGTTGACAATCATGCTTATAATATGAAAAAGAAACATTACAAAAGAATATGCTGAAATTAGACTTCACCATTTAGAGACACAAATGACAGAAAAATTAAAAGGCATATTAGAGCAAACATCTAAATTTGCACAAAACACAGTGACAAAAACATACTTTACAGTAACTTCATTTCTTATATTATGTGTGTGTGATATGAATTTCCTACTGACTCAGCTGAAATGAAAATAGTTTGAATTTTTTTATAGCATGAAATTTCAATTGTCATTTGTGTGTGTGTAGTTTCCTTCTACCTTAGCTGATATAAAAGTTTACAATATTTGTATTTTGTTACATGAAATTTCAATCATGTCATTTGTGTATTTGTGGGAGGAGTCTTGCCTTTCCTTTTGATTTAGTTGAAATGAGAGAAAGTGTAAATTATTGTTTTTTATATATATAGCATGCAATTTCAATTATGCCATTTGTGTGTGTGTATGTATGACCTTGGATTTCATTCTGCCTCAGCTGATATAAAAGTTTAGAATATTTGGTTTTTATTGCATGAAATTTCAATCATGTCATGTGTGTGTATGGGGGGGAATTTTGAAATGTGAGAAAGTGTAAATTATTTTTTTATATGTATAGCATGCAATTTTTATTATGACATTTGTGTGTGTGTATGTGACCTTGGATTTCCTTCTGCCTCAGCTGATATAAAAGTTTACAATATGTGTTTTTTGTGTATAAGAAAAATATGTTTTTCTCTCTTTCGATTTTTTACACCTTCTGATATTTCTTTAGTTTTGTTATAGAGCATTAACTGCACATAAGGTGACACTATGTAATCCCATACTTAGACACTCCTTGCCCATACCTCAAGTTCACACAAACCACAAGAAAAATTTTCACGTTCTGTTTCCTTGAGTTATTTGGTCTTCACGTGAACATTGGTTGGAAACAGTGAAAGAAATTTCTCACCCATGATGCAATTTGCCCTTGCTAATGTTTCTAAAGAATATGTTAACCCTACTTTTACATCAAACTTTTTCTCAGTTAAAGTATCCTGCTACATAAGCAGCAACATTTGCCTTTACAGGATGAGAAGATCACACTGTTCAGCCTGATGGAGCTTCCTTGAGATAGCAGAAGACATATCACTTTTACTTGGTTGCTCTGTACTGCATAATCCTAAAAGAAAGAATGAACAATATATATAGCATGTGTTTACTTCAACAACAAAAAAAAAGCAAACATGTAATATATCAACTTAGCAATGTATAACAAACATGTAATATCAACTAAGCAATATATAGCAAATATACAATAACAACTTGGCAATAAATAGCAAACATGCAATATATAGCAAACTGATGATATCAGGTTGGGTTATTTCAACTCTGAGTTGCGCTTTTTAGCACCCAATGGGCTAAATGGCCAGGTCACAAGGAGAAGGTTAGGATATGGAACCAACTGTAACAGCTGTTAGGAGACAAATGGTAGCTCCTGTCAAGACCATCCAGTGTTCATTAATGTGCACAGGATATGGCTCACCTGAACACAGGGACACGGCCTGAATGTTGAATCCAATGGACTGTGGCTTTCCACGCTCATCAGTGTCCGCGACTCACCATGGGTAACAACTTAGCAATACAAAACAATTTTACATTTTCAAAAACATCTTTTCCCCAATTTTATAGCTTTATTCAAACAATTTTATGCTAACTGGATCATTAGTGTAAAATATATATAAATTACAAGCCACTATAAAACCTGAAATAAATATTAAGACATTTAAATTGTGTTGAAATAACAGTCCAAATAACATCCAGCATACTCTGAAGGGTAAATACTAGTTTGTATTAAAAATTTGTGAGAAAACATCTTGAAAAGTAATACCTTCATGCATTCATGGGAAATCTGAAAAATATCCTTTCTGGTTATTGCTGCTTTGTTGCTCCACACATTGCATATTTCATTTCAAGTCTCCCCACACTGAAAAATAAAAATTATTAAACCATTAATCTTCAAATAACAGTTCACAAATATTAAAACAAATCCTTGTAATCATAAAATTAAACACTAAAAGTATTATATACACATTACTTGATATCCCAAATATTTGTTTATTGAAATATTTCTAACAGATTTGCCAATGGTCACATTTAGTTTATGCTAAAGTTCAAACTACTATTTGAAAAAGCCATAAAATATGAATATTTGCTTAGGCACTATTTTATTCGCTGCAATTACATGTAAGAGGCTACTACTGAATAATATGTGTACAGACATCACTGCTTGTGTCCTATTTCTAACAACAAAATAGTTTGTGACACTACATAATTAATATGAAAGAGTACTTGCAATTCATATTCAATACTGCTCATCCATTTAAAAAAAAAGCGAAATTTGCCAAAAAAAACAGCAACAGCAGTTTAAATAATTTGAAATGATTGGTTCATGTGCCAGTATGGCACTTGAAAGAATTGGTGTTGAAGATTATCAGCAATACAGACAGTACTTAAACTTGGAGCGAAACATTTAATAACCCTTAATTTCATGATAGCCACTGAATATTTTTTGGGGAGGCTATCAATGATAGGCTTGCTTATCAACAAAGCATGTTTGGTTTCTGATAAAAGGGACCTGGTTTCAAGTCCGGGGAAGGCATAGATGTCTCTGTTGCTTTTTTGCTTAGGTTCAGCCATAACCTTAAATCTCACAGACCTTCTATTATAGCATATAAACAGACAGGCTACTGTTAGACCTCTATGACAAGCAGGAAGCATATTTTTGCTTGAAGGGATATTTTTTTTATAACTAGCTAACGTTTGGACAGAATTTACTCCCTTAGGGGCTTATGAGATAAATATTATTGAAAGAAACTTTAGGGGAACTTAATTGAGGTTTAACTTAAAAAAAGTTTATGGAGATAGTTTAACCTATAATCAACATCTTGTGGTTTAATATGAAATTAAAATTATGTGGCCATAATCACTACGTTTAACTCATTACACGTTTCTAAGCCTAAAACATACAGTAATAGTACTGAAACCAAATATTTAAAATATAATAAAGTACACTCACCTGGCAACTGAAGCGACGTCGAAATCCATATTTGAAGTATCCATACTGACTGCAGCTGCTAGAAAACTTTTAAAAATGATGAAAACTTTTAAAAATGATACGGATGAAGAAGAATACAATGGACGATGGCACGAACTAGCAAGGAACATGAAAATGAGATTGGCATTACTGCGCATGTGCGTAGCGTGGCAAAGAACGCCTTACAGTTTGTTTTTGGTACATACATCAATTTGCCAGATTCGGGTTCCGAGAAGATCCGCCTGGCGGCGCCACTTACGCTTAGCGAGAGCTCGACTTCTTCTCCTTAGACCTTCTTTGGCAATACGTTGCATCAAAAACAAAATGTTGGCTGTTATACCGTGAACTGCACTACAACGTATATCGTAATATCAAAATGTTGGAGTGTAAATATCATCTGTTCCAGTACCAGTTCGCCTTGTATCATTCAGTATCTTGTGTTCTTTACGTAAGGTAGTCAGGAATTTCACAGCACATATCTAACAATTACATACTACAACTACATATTCTTTTCTCGATTGCTCTAATCATTATCGCAGATTTTATTTTACACAGATACGGCATGGAAATATATGCATTTAAGAAACTTTTTGACGTTTTCAAATACAGTGCCACGAGCTATGGATGTATACAAGAGATCACAGACAACAACGACTATAGTTCGCGCAGTAGTCAGATCCAGGAGCCCTTAAGGTAAATTATCTATCGTGATCACAAGCCTCTGATCATGCAAATTCTCGGCGAGCAGCACAGAGCGAGCTTGTTCTTGTTGCCATTCACGCGAAGTTTGGATTGGAGTAAACTTGTCTATACCGTACTTGATATGTATTCTGATAAGTGGAAGCAGCCCTTTATGCTGCAGCTTCGTGTTATGCACAGGAAAAAGAAGGTACCGATGCACAACTCCCATTGGGCTCATGGTAACTGCATGAGATGGCACTGCCAGCACAATTAAGACCCCGAATTTCAATACGGTTACAGTTATTCTCTTCCTATGTTTGCGATTATTTTGAATTAGTTCACACCCATATTAATTTGGTCGTTAGTATATACTTTTTAAAAAGTAATTTTAAGTATGTCATATATTTTATGCTTCGCTTATGTCCAGAGTTTATTCGATTTAAGTATGTTATTGATGATTAGAGGTCTAAAGGAAATTTCATTGGTATATTTTTTTTCTTTTGGATAATTTTTTAAATATTCTCGTGTATTACGCAATTGTTGCAAACCTAACAGTTTCACATTTGTGTATACTTCAGTCATATATATGGTATTTTAGCAAGACGCTAAATTTTCCGATTTTATCTTTTTGCTACAAAACACATTACATGAATGATCAATTTTCCTTATTTTTTTAAATAAAATAAAGTTAAAGCTGTTTCAATATAAATAAAAAAATAATTTTCCCAGGAGTCTGATCAAGATTGAAACAGCATGACCCCCCCCCCCCCCAAAAAAAAATAGTACTAAAGAAAATAGAGGCAAATATCATTAAACATATTTATATTTCGCTCATTTTTCAAAATTTTAAGAGCAGTAAAACGGAGGGGAGGGGTGCTAAATGTTATACTGAATTGTAAGTCTAGTTTCTTTCCCCCTCCCCCTCTTACATTTTTGTCAGCTCGACTGTTTCGTAGGCCCCTATCAATCGTTTTTCCCCCCAGATGGTTCCAATAGTGTAAAGCTCCCGGAACAGCTTCTCTTTCAGTATTGTATTGGGAGCAGTTGAGCAGTACATGAGATATGTCTCAGGTGTGCTGCATGTGGCACAGTTGGGATTATACACGCTACCGAGAGTGTGAAGCGTAGAGTTGCTGTAGATGACACCAACTGTGAGACGATGAAGGAGGGTCTTATCAGATATGTATAGGTTACCAAGGTTAGGAGCAGTTAGAGAGTAGTCAATCAGGTGCCTGAATGAGGAACAGCTGGGTTGGGTTGTTTTACCTCTGAGCGGCACTTTTTTGCACACCATGGGCTAAATGGCCAGGTCACATGGACCCCGAAGGGTCAGAGAAGGTTGGGGGAGGGGACCCACTGGAACAGCTGTTGGGAGACAGATGGTAGCCTCCCGTCAAGGCCATCCAGCGCGTTCTTTAACGTGCACAGGGTATGGCTCTGCCGCACACGGGGCCACGGCTTAACGTCCCATCCGACGGACGGCGGCCTTTCCAAGCCCGTTGATGTCCCCTACTGACCGTGGGCAGGGGAGGGAATTTTGCAGAGATAAATCTCAACGCTGACCCAGCTGGGACTCGAACCTTGTAAGTACAGATTAGGAGCCTGGCACGCTACCGACTGAGCCACCCCCGCCCCAGGAACAGCTGGAGTCCTGCCACTGGGCAAGACGGTACTAGCTCATCAGTTGTGAGACAAAACTCTTGCAGTCACTGAGAGAGAGGGTGTAATTAGATACCATCTCTGAATCTCAAGCGCCTCCTTCGTGGTGCGATCAACAAGCTCATTGCCAGGTATACCTACATGTGAGTGATCCACTGGAAATGAACCCTGATTCCGGCAGAAGTGATCTTGGAACACGTCTCCATGATCTTCTGGATGAGAACTGGAAGGGCTGGAAGGGGTTGCAGTTCTTACTGTCTCAATTCTGGAGAGCTTCCAAGGCTGATTTGAAGTCGCAAAGGATGACAAAGCTACCACTTCCGAGGCTGAGGATAAAAAGTACAGCTTCAAGGATAGCATGAAGCTACACACAGCTGGAGGAAGCGAGATATGGCAGACAGAAACCTCTGGCAATGCCCGTGTCAAGGATAGCAAAGATGGCACGTAGCTTTTACTGGTCAACAGATCAGTCAGTGTAGACCACAGTACATCTTTCATATCATGCAGTGACATAGGAGGTGGAGAGAAGTCTGATGGCCACTGGATCTAAGTCACCCTTTCCACCTAGAGAAGAGAGAGTGACATTGATCATAAAATCATTGTTCTTCCATGGTGGAAGGTCACGGAAGAGCTTTAATGATGGCCCTATATCACTTTCCGAAGTCACTCTGGCTATCTGTAAATTAAAACTACATAAATCCCCAGGAGTTTATGAAATCACCACTGAGATGTTTAGAGCTGGGAACATTTGTTGTCACATGGCTGACTGAAATTTTGAATATTTTTTTATGATAAAGGTGTTGTTCCTAAGGATTTTACTAGAGCTATTATTGTCCCAATTTTTGAAAAAGGTGAACGCATTTCTTGTGATAATTATGTCGGAGAATTAGTTTACTTTCTGTTCCAGGTAAAGTTCTTTGCATGATTATACTTAATAGAATTAAGAATTTGGTTGATGGACAACTGCGTGATGAACAGCGTGGATTCAAAAGTGGTAGGGGATGTATTGTTCAAATATTTTCACTTAGGCAGGTTCTTGAGATATGTTTAGAGTTTCAAAAACCTGTCGTTGCTGGCTTTAAATTTTAAAAAAAATGTCTTTTGACTCTGTTGAACAACATAATCTGTAGTTGATTGCTAGATTATTTGGAATACCTGATAAGTTAGTGTAATGAAAATAAAAAAAAATACCCCCTTAAGCAGCTGCTTGCCACAGATGTCTGACAGGAGCCTTGTCAGCTTATATGCCAAAGTAGAAGGTCTGAACGGATGGCAGGACCTCAGCAGAAAAACGACACAAACAGCCATGCCTTACACCCGGGGCTTAAACCCAGGTCCCTTAGATCAGTAGCCAAGCACGCTAACCACTCGGCCATGGGACGGCTGTGTAATGAAAGTTCTGTATAATAACACAGAATCGTGTGTGAGTCTGTACGTCTCGCAGTGATTGGTTTAGCATTGCTAGTGGAGTTAGACAAGGGTGCATTTTGTCTCCTTTTGTGTTTTGTTATGGATTATGTTATGCAAAATTCTTTGCAAGGGAAATATTTTGGCCTTAAATGGTTTAGAGATTTCAAAATTTTTGATTTAGATTATGCAGATGATTTGGACCTGTTGGCTAATGATGTTGGTGAAACTGGTAATAGAGTAGGTTTGGTGATAAACAAAGAAAGAATGCATACATAATGGATGCTTCAGTTGCTTTCATTGGCTGCACTCTTGAGCAAGTTGGGTTGTTTTACCTCTGAGCGGCACTTTTTTGCACATAATGGGCTAAATGGCCAGGTCATGGACCCGAATGCTCAGACGAGGTTGGGAGAGGGAACTCACTGGAACAGCTGTTGGGAGACAGATAGTAGCCTCCCATCAAGGCCATCCAGTGTGTTCTTTAACGTACACAAGGTATGGCTCTCCCGTACATGGGGTATCTCGCACCGTGTCGGATAGGGCTTAATGTCCCATCTGACATATGGCGGCCTTTCCAAGTCCATCGGTGTCACCTACTGACCATGGGCAAAGCGGGGCCATCCGTCAAAGGGGACATTAAACCATGTACGGGAGAGCCATACCTCATCCATGTTAAAGAACACACTGGGTGGCCTTGACGGGAGGCTACCATCTGTACCACCTCTGTACCTCATTATTTAGGGACGACATTCACGCGCCAGAAGCTTTCATTTGATGTATAGCTTGTTACTTTTGGCATTCGCATTCTGGATATAGAGGAAAAATTGTTTTGCATTTCCCCTTTTTTAGGGTAGAAGAAAGCACCGTGAGATCAAATTTTTATAGCCTATGACACTCCCCACGTCACAAGCTATCATTTGGCACATAAATCATTAAGTTTCTCCATCGCGTTCGACAGATAAGGCGGAACAATTTTTTTTCAAATCCACAAGCAATAGGAAAATGGGTAAAAATGCCAAATTGCCACGCCTTTTTCCAATCTTGAATTGATACTAATTGCTCTCTACGTAAAAACGAATTCGTCACTATTTCGAGGCAGATCAGGTGGTCAAGTGTTGACCATTGCCGACAATTGTTATGGTGCCCACAACTGTTATGACCTTATGTTAACGAAGTTTACAGCGAAGCTCCACTTCGAAACAATGAGTTGTGGCTCAAAAAGAGAGGAATTTCTTATGAGGAAAACGAAACTGGTTGTTCGCAGCTTATTATTTATTCAAAACCATAGAAAAAATCTGTGCTGTTCCTTTAAATAGTTGTGTATCGTTTCTCCACAAATTTTGTACATTTTTTAAGGAGTCCCCCCCCCCACACACACACACACACACTTTTCAAAGCACCATCGAGATGTGCTTCCCACCAACCCCCGTGATCTGCAGTTCCGAAAGTTTATAACATGCAGTCTGAATCAGAAAGTCAAGAGATCTTAGGTGCTTAACAGATTTTGGAAAACGTGAGGCCTTCCAACACTTTTGAATGAAGAGAAGTCTCCAATTACCTGCTCACCAGTTGTGAAATGACCATGAATTGAGGTAGGGAAGAAACTGAAAATGAGAAAGATTTAACAAATAGAATAGCCCATTTTGTTGATGAGGTAGACTAAGGATATCATTCTCAAAGCCACACCCACAGGGGAAAGGATGGCTTCAGGTTGTTTGACCATGGAAATTTGCTAGGTCTCAGCACTATATGGTGGAGATAATTGGTTGATTGCAAACCGTTGATGGAATACCCTTCTGTGTGATAGTAGAAACAAGAGCTAAAAATATTTGATGAGGTCTGATATATTGAAGGGGATTTAACTGTACTGTGCACACGATATCCTGTAGTTTGAACAGAAGTGAAGCTGGTAGAAGTCCTTTAAATCACCCTGTATGCAGAGCCAAGAAATCTTGGACTAGACTTCATAAGAAGAGCACACAGCTTTCTTTCAAGCTTACTTTATTGACTGCCAACTCAACTTGTTGAGAAACTGTTGTTATATATACACATACGATATTTTACACTACCGTACCAAAATATTAGAGTTGGGTTGGGTTGTTTTACCTCTGAGCGGCACTTTTTTGCACACCATGGGCTAAATGGCCAGGTCACATGGACCCCGAAGGCTCAGAGAAGGTTGGAAGAGGGGACCCACTGGAACAGCTGTTGGGAGACAGATGGTAGCCTCCCGTCAAGGCCATCCAGCGTGTTCTTTAACCTGCACAGGGTATGGCTCTCCCACACACGGTGCCATGGCTTAACATCCGATCCGACGGACGGCAGCTTTTCAAAGCCCATCGGTGTCCCCTACTGACCGTGGGCAGGGCGGGGAATTTTGCGGAGATAAATCTTAACTTAGATTAACTTATAACTTAGATTTGCGGAGATTAATCTTAGCACCTAATGTCCGACCCCGCCTTCTCGTGGTGCAGGCCGTTAGTACCTTTCAACAGAGATACTCTCTTTTGGAAGGGAACGGAAGGGGAGGGCTGCCAGTTCAGTATGGCCTGCTGATCTGGTCATCTACGGCCACTTTTTTCTTTTTTTTTCAACCCTGCTGAGGAGTGGTCAACTTCACAGGGTCCTGGTGCTGACCATTTACACCTACTAGACTGGACTTGTTTATGGATTTGAGCTTGATTATGGATCCTGGACTTGCTGCACTGGTGGGCCTCTGTTGAGGGAGAGTCTGCCGCTGTGTTTTCTGTTTGCTTCTGGGTTGCCAGCTCTAAGTGAACAGAGGCATGGGATACCTTATATCAGCTGGTGGATAATCCTAATCAGAGGCCATCGCAGGTACCTGAACCTTACTTAGCTAGTTGGGCATCGTCAAGCCTAAACTGGAGTAATGCGTCTCAGGCAGGCCATGTGGCTCTTGAAAAAGTCCACTTGAAAAGGTGGTGCCTGAAGTTCCTACCAGCATCGGTGACTTCAGCCTTTAGCGGAGGAGGAACGGGTCTTTGCCCCATGCCTGCGATCAGGGGGCTGTTTGATATTGTTGACCCTACCAATCTCAATAAACCTAATTTCTTTAAAAATCCTACTAATCATTTTCTTTCTGCAGGAACGTGGAACGTGAGGACATTACATAGAGATTATTCTCTTGATGTCCTCGTGCAGTAATTCCAGCGCTATAACCTAGATATTCTAGGCTTGCAAGAGACCAGATGGACAGGTAAAGGTGAGATACTTAAAAATAACTTTAAATTTCTCTTTACAGGGAGGGAGGATGGAAAGCATCACCAAGGCGTGGGTCTGCTGCTCAGCAGACATGCTAGTGATGCTCTTCTAGGATATGAGTGCATTAATGAAAGGTTTCTTACAGCAAAATTTCAGACAAGCATTAAAAACTTGAATGTTATCTGCTGTTATGCCCCCACTGAGGATGCTGATGAGGATGAGAAGGATATGTTTTACGGACAACTTCAAGACATTTTGAATTCTGTCAAGAAAGGAGATATTACCCTTGTTCTTGGTGACTTCAATGCCAAAGTTGGTACCGACTCTGACCTTTGGGGAGGAGTAATAGGTCCTTTTGGTATTGGTAGCTGCAATGGCAATGGGCAACGTCTCCTACAGGTAAGTAAACTCAATGGTTTCAGAATAACTAAAAATTCCCCGCCCTGCCCACGGTCAGTAGGGGACACCGATGGGCTTGGAAAGGCCGCCGTCCGTCGGATGGGACGTTAAGCCGTGGCCCCGTGTGCGGGAGAGACATACCCTGTGCACGTTAAAGAACGCGCTGGATGGCCTTGACGGGAGGCTACCATCTGTCTCCCAACAGCTGTTCCAGTGGGTCCCCTCCCCCAACCTTCTCTGAGCCTTCGGGGTCCATGTGACCTGGCCATTTAGCCCATGGTGTGCAAAAAAGTGCCGCTCAGAGGTAAAACAACCCAACCCAATTCAGAATAACTAACACATATTACAAACACCGCGACATACATAAATACACATGGGTTTCACCTGATGGGCTGCATAGGAATATGATTGATTATATATTAATTAACAGCAAATGGGCTAGTTCTGTTAGAAATACCAGGGCATACAGGGGAGCTGAAATTGGATCTGACCATTACCTTGTTAAATGTGTCTTGCAACTTAAACTTAAAAAGTGTTGTGCTAGAGTTAAAAAATTTACCTTTAATACTGAAGCTCTGAATGACCCAGTTATAGCTAAAGCTTACCATGATAGGTTACTTAGTCATTATGACGGTCATGGTTTGCTTAATACTGAAGTTGAGGAAGAATGGGATCATTTTAAACAGGCTTTTTTGGAAACTAACAGTACTCTTTTAGGAAAAAAGGAGCAGAGGAGGCAGAATTATTTAAGTGACAAGGCAATTGAGCTTATTTCAGAAAGAAGGAATTGCAGGAATGTCCTTAATCAGTACCCTACTAGTCCTAATAGAAAAGAATACAGAGAGCTTAATAAACGTGTAAAGGATCAGTTAGCTACTGATAAAAATCTTTGGCTTGATAGCTTGGCTGACAAAGCTGAGGAAGCAGTTAGGCAGCACAACAGCAGAGAGCTGTACCAGATAGTTAATGTTTTATGTGGTAGAAAACGGACAGGCATACAGGGATTGAAGGATAAACAAGGTAAGGTTATAGAAGGTGAGGATTCTCTCATGGCTAGGTGGGCTGAGCATTTCAGTGATGTTCTAAACAATGTGGTTAGTTCTACTCCCATTGTTTGTAATGATGATAGATGCATTGGCAGCTTTAATGTTGGCCCTATAACACAATCTGAAGTTAGTTTGGCTATCTCTAAACTGAAACTTCATAAATCCCCAGGGGTAGATGAAATTACTACAGAAATGCTCAGAGCTGGGAATGTTTTGGTTATCACTTGGATGACTGAAATTTTGAATAACTTTTATGATAAAGGCATGGTTCCTAAAGATTTTACCAGAGCTATTATTATCCCTATTTTCAAAAAAGGTGATCGCAGTTCTTATGATAACTATAGGGGTATCAGCCTACTCTCTGTTCCAGGTAAAGTTCTTTCCATGATTGTGCTTAATAGAATTAAGAATCTGGTTGACAGGCAATTGCGTGATGAGCAATGTGGATTCAGAAGTGGTAGGGGATGTGTAGATCAGATATTTTCACTTAGGCAGATTCTTGAGAAATGTTTAGAGTTTCAGAAACCTTTGGTTGCTAGCTTTGTTGATTTCAAAGGCTTTCGACTCTGTTGATCGTCATAATTTGTGGTTGATTGTGAGATCATATGGTATACCAGACAAGTTAGTTAACATAATGAAAGCTCTCTATAATAACACTGAGTCATGTGTGAGAGTTGGTAAGTCTTGTAGCAATTGGTTTAGCATTACTTCTGGTGTTCGACAAGGGTGCATTTTGTCTCCTTTTCTCTTTAGTTTGGTTGTTGATTATGTTATGCGAAATTCACTTCAAGGGAAAGCTTTTGGCCTTAAATGGGCTGGAGATACGAAAATTTCTGATTTAGATTATGCTGATGATTTAGCCCTTTTGGCAAATGATGTTGATGAGATGAACTCTTTCATTCGAGCTGTTGATGAGACTGGGAGTACAGTAGGTTTGGTTATAAACAGAGAGAAAACTAAAGTGATGAAAATTGGTCAGGCAGGTTGTGATTCAGTTAATCTGAATGGTTGCAGTCTTGAGCAGGTGTCACAGTTTAATTATCTTGGGAGCTATGTAACTGATACTGGTGATGTGCGGCATGAGATTAACAGACGAATAGGTATTGCTGCCGGGACTTTTAAGAATCTATGGAGATTGTGGAGAAATAGGCGTATACACCTAAAGACTAAAATTAGACTGTATAATAGTTTGGTTCTTTCTAGGGTTAGTTATGGTACTGAAACTTGGACGCTGTGTAAACAAGATAACAGGAAACTAGATGCTTTTGATTCTAGATGCTTACGCGGTATCTTGGGTATTAGGTGGTTTAACTTTGTAACTAATGATGAGGTTAGGCAAAGGAGTCTGCAACCTCCTTTAAGCAGCATATTGTGCAGAGAGAGACTCCGCTGGTTTGGCCATGTTGCCCGTATGGATAATTATAGATTGGCGAATAGGGTTATGAACAGTGTGCCTAGAGGCTTCAGAAGGAGGGGGAGACCTAGGATGCGGTGGGCAGACAATGTCAAACAGGACCTTGTTAGAATTGGTGTGCAGTGGCCGGATGCAGCAGATGTAGCTCAGGACAGATATGCTTGGAGAAGTAAACTGCGTGGTCTGGTTGGACCTCCGTAGCCCATGGCTGCTTGAGGATGATGATGATGATGATGAAATCTTAATGCTGACCCAGCTGAGACTCGAACCTGGGAACTACAGATTACGAGCCTGGCGCGCTACCGACTGAGCCACCCCGCCCCCAAAATATTAGAGAATTTTCATGTTATTTCAATGAGAATCTAATTTCTAAAGTATGCACTTAATGGAAAAATATGCCAGAAATAAATCTATTTAAATCTGGATTTTTTTACATTTGTTCTGTGCTTGAAAACGAGTTATGGGTGCTAGAATATTTCGGAACAGTAATGCATCTTAAGAATTTATCTCAGAAATTAAAGGACACTTAACAATCCTGAAATTTGCATGAATATTCCAATATGGACAATTATGAATGATTTTTTTAAAACAGAACTATTGCCAAATATTGCAGCATTCATAGCTCTTTAACTACTGAAGGTATATTGTTGAAAATACAGATTAAAATAGATTTAATTATGATCTTTATCTTCAGTTAGTTTTCATTTAAATGCATTTTGCAGAAGAGAGCTTCAAAGACATTCCTATACATATAACATGGAAATTCCATAACAGTCTGATGGGCAGTGTATCACAAAAAGACACGAAATACAGAGATAGGTTATTTCACCTCTGAGTGTCACTTTTTTGCACACAGTAGGCTAAATGGCCAGGTCACAAAAACCCCGAAGGCTCAGAGAAGGTTGGGGACCCACTTGGACTGGACAAACGGTAGCCGCCTCCCATCAAGGCCATCGAGTGTTTTTCAACGTGTACAGGGTGTAGCTCTCCTGCACACAGGGCCACAGCATAAAGTCCCATCTGATGGACAGCGGCCTTTCCAAGCCTATTAATGTCCCCTACTGACCATAGCCAGGGAGAGGAGTTGAGCAGAGATAAATCTCAACACTGGCCCAGCTGGGGCTCGAACCTGGGAACTGCAGATTATAAATCTGGCACCCTACTGACTGCGCCATTCCCACCCCCAGTAAGATACAGGAGAGTAACCTTTGAAAAGGGTCGGGACAGACATCATATTTACTGAACTCTCAGAAAACATACAGCAAGTTATTCCAGAACCTTTCTGCATAACCTGAGGAAATGGCACTCATTAGTAGAGCATATGAAGGAAGAGTGACTACAAATCCTTAACAAAAATAATTTAAAATGTTTCAAGCCATCAAAATATTTATCTTTGGCTAGGCCCTTGCAGTTACTCATCAGATTCATCTCTGCTATAAAAAAAACCCAATATAAATGAAGAAATTTACCTGAGCCAGTATCCATCTCCAGTCTTGATTCACTAATGACTTATTGATTTTTTTTAAAAAAATCATTATAAGATGTTTGTGTTATCTTTCTGTTGAGGTTTCGCCTTCCTCACAGATTCTTCTCTATGTATTAATCTGACAAGCTCTTGTGAGACCTGTGTCAAACAGCTAATTTAGACGATATCCATCTTTTTATTATAAGTAGGGGAGAAAAAATGATAGTTCCAACTCAGTGGAAGTTACATGTTAACCTTATGATAACCGCCACACACATGACAGTGTGAGCTAGCGGCGTTTGCTTACAGATCCCCAAGGTCAGGTCAGTATTGCTGGGAAACCCTGGGTCCAGTTATTCATGTGCAGCAAACTGTAACTAATGTGCAGCAAACTGTTAACTATGATGTCTACCACCTTCATCATTCAACAAAAAAAGATGTGCCTGGTCTGCACATCTTTTCATGGCAACAATATACCCCTGTAGTACTGCCTTCTTTCAGCATGATAATGCTCCATGCCACACTGACTGGATTGCTCGAGAACAGTTTGCGGAATATGAGGAAGACTTCTAGGTATTGCCCTGGGCTCCAATTGATACCAAATTTATTTGACAAAGAGAAATAACTCTACATCAGAGGGGTACGAGGTAAAATTTTTTGGCTCAAAAGTTGCCAGATATGTTATATTTATATGTTTTATTCTATTCCCATTGTTATACCATAATTATAATCTATCGATGTATACAAGAGGTACGCCACATACATACACATTTCCAGGGGGTAAGTGAAGCATAAAAGGTTGAGAACCACTGCTTTACATCATCGAAATCTTCAGCTCTACGTATCATTAGGAATGAAGCTGAAAAAGGTACATCGAATATTATCATTCAGACACTTGCCCTGGATGAAGTCTTACATTAAGTTCAACACTAATCGAAGGAAACACGCAGAAAATCATTTCGAAAAAGACTTCTTTAAATTAATGAAAAATGTTGTTTTTGGAAAAACAATGGAGAACCTTAGGATCCATGTGAAAATTCAACTCGTTCACAAAGAGAAGAAAGCTTTAAAGTTAGTTGCATCCCCTGCATTTCGTATCTTTAATGAGAATCTTGTCGCCATTACAGATGAAGAAAACTGCGTTAGAGCTTAATAGGCCCGTATATACTGATTTCACCATTCTTGACTTGAGCAAAACTCTCATCTATCAATTCCATTACATGTCCCAGAAATAAGGAGAAAAACCAAAACTATTTACCGACACAGATCCTCTGTGCTATGAGATGAAACGCAGGATGTTTACATGAACATGAAGAACGACATGCACTTATTTGACACCTCTTCTTACTTTCCTGAACATTTTTTATTTAGTGCTCAGAACAGAAAGTGCGGCTCAGTTTCATTATCATTAAAAGCATAGAGTCATAAATTAGTGTACTTTGGTTTTGTGGATTTAAAATTTTTGACCGCCGTAATTTGTGTCTAATGATAAATTTTTACTGCGATATAATCGAGATAGCGATGAATGGATTACTACTGGAGTTCAATAAGACCGTATTTTTCTTTTCAGTTTGATCAGACAATATTACCGTTTTGGCATCGTTCTTATGAACGATGTCATTAGAACTACCGAAAGTCTGGTAATTTGATTCAATAAAGATGCGAATTGGTCATCTCGATGAGCAGTAGTCCTAATGTGATAAATTGTTTAGGTGAGTGATGCTGCAGCTTTTTAATGGGAGTATTCTTGATTAAGTTTCCCACTTTTTACCTCGGGCGTGATGAGACAGGTGATGTGCGATATGAAAGAAACGGACATTGCAACGATCTGTTGAAAAATAAGCGAACACATCCACACAAAAAGTGCCGCTGTTTAGTCCATTCTAATGTTTCTATAATAGTTAAAGTTAACATGCTGTAAGCCGTAAATATGATGGCATTGATTTTAGCTATTTATTATGTATGTTGTGCATTGGATATGTTAATTATGCAACGATGGAGTCCTTAATCACCACAGAATAGCGTATTGTTTAGGGTGGGGAGTTCTGCTTTGGTCATGTTGACTGCATGTGTACGATATTAGCCAATAGTTATGAACAATATGCCTAGGTCTTCAGAAAGATAGCCATTGGTGAACAGTGCCAAAGAGGCAGCTGTTAGAATTGACCAAGTGAAATAGCATTAACTGAAGATAGAGAAAACTAAACTCTATAGTCTAGTTCACATCTCTAGGTAATGGTATGAAGGGTTTAGCATGTTCATTTGAAGCAGAAGCAACAAATAATAACACGATCTAAAAAAAATAAGACGAAGCTTGTCGATACATGTCCCAAAACGAGTATTTACGTGTTTCTTGCTTAATAACTGTAACAAATTTTAATATGAGGCTTCGTTTCGATGGGCAATAAAGTTACTAATAAAGATGTCCCTAGATATTTAAAGCCTTTCCTGTAAATCGAAAACAAAATTCTCCCGTGCTCCCAATAATAAAAATTTTATAGATATTCTGCGTATGAAATAGTTAACGGCAAGTTCCGTTTTTAATAGATATATATATTTTTAAAAAATGTACTATACTAATTAAACAAAGGTAATTGAAACAGAAACAATTTCAAAAATAATAAACTTTATTTACCGGTAGCGTTCTTACACAAACAAGCGATACAGTGCAATGTTGAAGTAACAATGTTTTTACAAATGCTCGATTTTCACAAAATATATACATCTGTGTGCAGAGAATTATCCATGCGAAGTAAGTCTCTACACATGGTATATGTTTACAAAAGTCACCTAGTCTCTCTAACACTGCGTTATATATATACTTAGGTTTTCACAACTTTGTAATGTCCATGTGCTAAGGCATCAGAGCCATTGCAAAGTATGTACTTTTTATCGTCGAAAGGTGAAAGTCGCAACTTTCGTGAAGCTACAGTGTTAAGTATATGACCACTGCTTGAAATTTTTTACTTCAATATGTAGAGTCAACTTATTTAGTAAACAGCTTTCACAATCATATTTTTCATGTTTTCTCTAACTGCTCTCCTTGTTTTTGCCCTTTGCTGGTTTCTTTTCTCCTTCTTCAGTTAAAAGGCAATACGTTTTTGAGCGGAGACCAACAGAAAACCTTCCAGGTATATCATCAAGTTCATCTTTTATTTTTCCTAATACCTTTCTGTTCTGAGCACTAAATAAAAAATGTTCAGGAAAGTAAGGTGTCAAATAAGTGCATGTCGTTCTTCATGTCCATGTAAACATCCTGCGTTTCATCTCATAGCACAGAGGATCTGTGTTGGTAAATAGTTTTGGTTTTTCTCCTTATTTCTGGGACATGTACTTGGAATTGATAGATGAGTTTTGCTCAAGTCAAGAATGGTGAAATCAGTATATACGGGCCTATTAAGCTCTAACGCAGTTTTCTTCATCTGTAATGGCGACAAGATTCTCATTAAAGATACGAAAGGCATGAAATGCAGGGGATGCAACTAACTTTAAAGCTTTCTGCTCTTTGTGAACGAGACGAATTTTCACATTGTTCCTAAGGTTCTCCATTGTTTTTCCAAAAACAGCATTTTTCATTAATTTAAAGAAGTCTTTTTCGAAATGATTTTCTGCTTGTTTCCTTCGATTAGTGTTGAACTTAATGTAAGACTTCATCCAGGGCAAGTGTCTAAATGATAATATTCGATGTACCTTTTTCAGCTTCATCCCTTTTCTGGTGCGAGTGGATGATCACTAGGAGCATTATGTAGTTATTTTCGGTATTCAAGGTCCACTTCGAAGATGTACCCTTTTTCGGAGTGATGAGGCATATTTAAAATATGCATTTCTTTAATATCTTCGTGGCTTAACCATTGGAATCCACTCATTGGTAAACTCTGAGACATTGTCCAACCATATGAATTGTTTGCATCAAGATATAATATGTATTTTCAAGGTTTATCAATTTTCTAGTCATTTAAATATTTTTATTTGCTTTACTATAGCGATTAGATATCATGGATATTCCACCACGAATACACTTTTCAATAAATAAATGCATATCAGGATCAGTAAGTAATTCTGATTTCACATCAGTCATTTTCAAGCAGGTGTGCCTTGCCAACCCTGAAGCTGCATACACGACAGGGATCATACCATATTATGTCACAGAGTTCAAAACATTTCGAACACATCAGCAAGTGAAAGTGTATCGCATCTAATATATACGTCATGCTACTCCCCGAGATAAAGGCTTCCCACATGGATTTAGCATGCTCACAGGCAATCTTCTGAAATCATTTCCCCAGTGAGTTGGCTAACAAATACTTCACTGGGTGGTAAACGCGTTTCCTTGAACTTTTCGTAATTGTCGAACGAACGAATTCATATGGGTAGACACCTTTTCTCGGAAGCAAATGCATATTTGATAGCTCTGTAGGTGCTTTCAAAATTCTGAATTTCTCAGTGGGTAGATTGGCAACCAACTTTTTCAGCGATGCATTTAGAAACTGATGTCTATCAAACGCTGCGTCCAAGAGAAAAGATACGTCCTTTTCCAAGTTATTAGGGATGCACCAAATCCGTTTATTCTTAATTTTTCCAATTCCTTGCATTATGAAGTGTCCATCATAGCCTCAAAGGTTATGAATGATAACAGGAATTTACTTAGCAGTCTTAAAGTTTAGACTTTGTGCATGTGAGCAGCACCTCGGTATTTTCCAATGATATGACAATGGTCTCTCTCTCTCACACGTTACATTCCTAATGGCTTCTTGCATATGTGGCGAATAGTAGCTTCTTGAAATAATTTTTCTTCTTTGCTAGACATATCTATGGGCTTGATTTCTTTCAGTATGCTATGGATTTCCTCTTTCAATAAATAATTTAGAAATGTATCCAGAATATTTTCTGCTCTGTAAACAACAGGTGTTTTGCAACTTTGATCATCGGGTCCAATTACCAAGTAGGAATATCCACAAGGTTCATGATTATCTATTAGTGCTCTAAAAAGTATCTAAATCTTCATAAATTATGCAAGGCACTTTTAATCGGAAAGAATAATTGTCGAATTTCAACTACTTCTGTTTCATTAGGAAATTCAATCTTCTGAAGACATGACCTCGGCAATAATTTAAATGTTCTTCTAACGTTCTTTTCGTTGTAAATCGATGCAAGCAATAATTGCAGTAGAATGCCATTCCATTACGTTTTGTCAATGCACTCAACGATCTACTCATATTCCTAATACAACAATATCGGAAGCTTTTCGCCATCCGAGAGAAGCAAAAGGTTAATATGTCGTTCCACTCCCAGTGTTGCCACATAGAGAGGAAACACTTTCTCATATCCAAACACGTTGATAGGAATATTATTCACCTTTTCAAATTTTGGGATTTGGGATAAAGTTACAGGGCAAACAAGATTTGAGACATTCAGTTCACTCTACAAATGTCGGTAACTTTTTAGACGCTCAGCATTCTGTTTAGCAGGATGTAAGCCAGCAAGATCGACCAAAGGAAACATTTTTGATCATTGTTTTGCACATTCAAAATTGTAAGCAATTGAAGATAGAGGAAGGCAGTTGGAACCCACTAGAGGTGCCAACGTTTAATTCCGCATGTAAAACAATATCTAGAACCCAACCACCATACTCTTTGAAAGAAGTTTTGATTTTGTCATATGCCTGAAGTAAATCCTTCTCTATAAATGAATCTTGGAAAACTTGTATAGCATTTACTGTGAAAATAAGCTGAGGGACTGGCTTTTCGTTTAAGCTGCATTTGCACAACTAAGTAGCTTTATAGCTATTTATTCTTTTAAGAGATTTGACAGTTCACCACGAGAGGAATCAAGGAAGATCGTTAAATCGCTGTTTATTTCTTCACTGATATAGTTCACGTGTACAGTTTTCTGCATCTCATCTGAAAATTGACAGGGATTATCGCAAATTATGTTCTCTGGTGGTTCATCCGTGTGACAGCTGGCTTTTTTTCGCTTCCTATTTTGCTTATTAGGTCTTGGAACATAACATATATAACTATCTTTTCTGCGAAACATCATCTCACATATATCACATTTGAAAAGAGCTTCAGCGCCATGTGACAGTTCACGTCTAAGATCATCCCTCCTTTAGAAACGCGGAATTACAGTGTAAACCCTCCAACACATTCCTTGGTTTATGTGTTTTTTTATGACGTTCCAAGCCAGTTGATGGAGCCAAGATTTTGCCACAAACTTTACATGTAAGCATTTTTCGTTTTTAAACAAATTTTCAAAATTAAAAACAATTCAGAGTGAGAAATTACTGACGTATAAAGCTTAGTTTATAATTATAGAAGCTATAGATAGGTAATTTTCAATAACACAGTGTGAAATATGGTTGATCCAAAACCCGCGTAGCAATTGGATCGAGACACGTGAGCACTCGCTCACGCAAGAATATAAATGACAAAAAAAAATCGAAGCAACGTCTTTTATGCACATCTCCATCTTGACCCTCGCACACAGGCTACATTGAGCAGTGAGGAGCGAAGTGGCCATGAAGGAGTAATGCGGGTCGAGCCACTGCTTCACCTATTGTAGCCTTGTGACCTGCAAGCAAACACCATCATGCGAGTTGCGATTATCATAGGCCACCAAGTTGGAACTCTCATTTCTCCCCTACTAATATATCACGAACAGCTTTCATAAAATTCACTTAATACTTTTGACCTGAATCATATGGTTATTGCTCGATACAGAGTAGATAGCAGGTGCTTGAGCTAATTTTATTTTCATAGTGTGTAGCAAAAGCCACTGGTCTAGTGAAGTTATTATTTGTAGACAAATAATTGGATCGAACTAATATGCTGTTGTGGTCATATGATTTTTTCCATTTCGGTGATACATAAAACCGCTATTCAAATTTGTCAAAATATACACCGAAGAGCCAAAACATTATGACGACCTTCCTAATATGTTGGTCTACCATGCGCCACCAAAACAGCTCTTACCCAGCGAGACATGAATGTTACAAGATTTCTCAAGGTGTCTTGTGTTATCTGGTACCAATACATTACTAGCAGATCCTTTAACTCTTAAAACTTACATGGTTGAGCCATCGCAGATCGGATATGTCATTCCAACACAAATTACAGATGCTCGATTGATGTCTGGGGAATTTGAGGCCAGGGCAATACCTGGAAGTCTTCCTAATATTCCGTGAACTATTCTCGAACAATCGAGGCAATGTAGTATGTAGCATTATCCTGCTGAAAGAAGGTACTACTACAGGGGCATATCGTTGCCACAAAAGGATGTACCTGGTCTGCAATGATGTTCAGGTAGGTGGCATCATAGTTTCCTGCACATGAATAACTGGACCCAGGGTTTCCCAGCAAAACATCGCCGAAGAAAGCATTAGACTTCCTCCACTGGCTAGTTTTCTTCCTACGGTGCAAACACTTCTCCAGGTAAAAGACAAATACCCACTCAGCCGTCCACATGGTGCAACAGGAAAAGAGATTCATTGGATCAACCTTCCAATCATTCATAAGGTCCAGTTTTGATGATCATGTGCCCATTGTAGGAGCATTCGACAGTGAACCGAGGTTAGCATGGCACTCAGGGGCACCTATGGTTACGCAGCCCCATTTTCAGCAGGGTTAGATGTACTGTGCATTGTGGCACATTACTCCCATCACCAGCATTCAAATTATGGGTAAGTTGCACCACTGTATTCCTTCTGTTGGCTCATACCATACAGGATAGCATTCACTCACCTCTAGCATTGATGAGTCATAGTAGGCCCAAAACTTGCCACCGGTTTGTGATTTTTCCCTCCTCAGGCAACTTTTGAAAGCTATTAACCATGGCTGACCCTGAGCACTCCACAAGCCTTGCAGTCTAGGAAATGCCCTGATCCAGTCGTCTGGCCTTTGTGAAACTCACTTAAGTCTTGTCTTTCCCATCTCCAAATAACAATAAGACTGATTAACAGAGCAGTATCAGGTGTTACTGATACCGTTTCATGACCTTCACACATGCTGTTGTTTACTTGCAGTTGCTTCCATTTGCATAGATGGACTGGTCATAATGTTTTGGCTCTTTGGTGTATATTAAATATTATTTTGTGTCACCAATTCTGTTATTAAAATTCTAAAGTCATTGGGAGGGTTTTGACTCCTTTTTGCATTTTTTACAGTAGCTCTGGCCATGTTCTTTGTGATAATGAAAAGAGTTTAATATCATAACTATTCAATTCCTTGTCTATTGTACATAAATGTAAAATAGACAAGTAAATTTGGTACAGCTTTTCTATGGAGTATAATGTAAAACATAGGTTAGTTGTAATTGTTTTTATTTATACAGCCACATCACTTTTTTTAGGATTTAAAATTTTGCTTTTGCAATTTTTTTAAAACAGTAATACATTTTAAAAATTTACCTTTTTATTGAATTAATAATTAAAATCTAGATCAGAACACAAAGTTTAGTCTTCTCATCTATGATAGATGCAAAGAAAAACTTTTAGTCACAATAACATTTTATATATTTTCTTCTTGGGTTAAACGACCATAAAAAATTACAAAAAATTTTTGGACTCAAAATATTTTGGACAATTTGACATCTTAGTGTATTAACATTTATGCTAAGGATCACTGAAAGTGATTGAATTGACATGGAATGATCCATTTGTAGAATGAGCTCACGATGTCTGGAATATTTTACAAATTGCAACAAAATATTCATGTATAACTTATTTTCTAGTCATTAAATCTAATTTTTACATTGTTCTATTTTCAGAAAATGAATACAAATGTCTTAGAGCAAAACTCTTCTTGAATTTTATTTACTGTAACATTTTGGCAACTTCTATGCAATAAATACGACACTGTCAGTACACAAGAAACTCGTTATATAGAGCTATTAAAAGGCAGATAATTTTATTCATGAGTTTTCAAAAATTTCACCATAACAGCAACTAAACTGATAGAACTGCATGCATATATGAAGAATGAAATTTACATTTATGCAGGTGGCAAGAAAGTCATATTATCATCTTTTAAATATTACAGTTCAGCTACTTTTACCTCTGAGTGGCAATTTTTTTGTGCACAATGGGCTAAATGGCTAGGTCAGAAGGACACCAATGACTCAGAGGAGGTGAAAAATGGTATCCAATGGAGCAGCTATTACGATGAAAAAGCTTCCCATCTAAGCCAAAAGAAGTGCTCTTTAACATTCAAGGGATATGGCTTTCCTGCCCATGGGGCCAAGGCCCTGTGACACTCAGCAGCCTCTCCAAGTTCACCAGTTTTCCCTTTCTCACCAACAGCAGAATAGGGGTTAGCAGAAATGCATCTCAATGCCGGCACAGTTGGAACTTGAAACTGGGAATCAAAAACACAGGAATTCAAATTATATCAAGAACCATGCATAAGGCAACAGTGATATTCTTATGTATACCTCATAGGAATAAATTTATCTCATCAATTGGGTTATCTGGTATTTGGATATGTTACTGTAAAAGGTCGAATTTTGGTAAAACATAGGATTTAATGCATGAAAACCTTGGTTTTACCAAATAATGTTGGTAAAAGCTCAAAAAATCAACTATTTGTCTTATTTTGGGGTTTTACCAATGGGTCTTCGTAAATAAAAAACATTTTTTTTTATAAATATTAATTTTTAGAAAGATGTTAGGATTTACCACAAGCAGGAATAAAAGTCAAATAAATGGTGAAATATTGTTTTTGATGAAAATAGGTGTGCTACCACCATTCACCTCCACTCTTATATATCCTACTGGTTCTGTGGATGGTAAAAATTTCGAATCTTGATTTTATTTCTGGATTTAAGATGTGTTCTCTCAATAGAGCAATGTCTATTTTAAGATCCAAAAGTCTGATATTGGTTAAAGTGTGAGGGTAAAAATACCTAACCTTGATAGAACAAGCACTGATCCTAAATGTTTTTAGCAGTGAGTATAAATATCCAAGAGAATGAATTCTACAGGCTTGGTACAAAGTTTGAGAAACTGAGACAGCTTTTCATAAGAAACCAGTTACACTGTGTGAAGAAATTTTCATATCAATTGACAAAATCAGATGTGTTTGACAAGTTGTCAAAAAAATATCTCTGACTGCAGGCTAGAGATCTAAAAAGTGCTTTGCAAATCCTCTGTATTTTGCACACCAGAGGATTTGCAAAAGCACTTTTTATATAGCAATACCAAAATCTATATAACCAAAATTTATATAGCACTACCAAATATCATAATAGCTCACCTTGCTGCAACAAGTAAGTCTTGAAACAGACTTAAAAACAAAATACTCTGATGATTAAAATTTCTGAAATTTATTTTTTATATTTTTTGCAATGTTTTTATCTATTATTGTGATATTGTTAACATTTTTAAAAATACAACTTAGGTAACGAAATTATTTTAAAAATTGTAATTTATAAAACCAAACATAGATTCGATTACAAGAATGAGTTACTGAATTTATACCCTTCTCTACAATTTGTCTATATATTTCTGTACTCCACACATTTTAAACTCTTCCTCAATAGTAAAAAGCATTTTCTTACTTTTATCATCTTCTTCAGGAATATAAGGTTTTTCCATCGTAATTAATATTATTACCACATTATGTAAAACCTTGAAATAAGATGAAAATAGTTGATTTTTTGGGCTTTTACCAACACTGTTTCGTAAAACCTAGGTTCAAGAATTTACCAAAATTCAGGTTTTAATGGTATCAGATACAATACTTCAAGCAATATGAGCATTTTACTCTTGTGTACAACAAACTAATAACAGAATGTACTATTCTTGTACATGACAAACTCTAATATCAGAATATACTACCCTTAGTCATTCTTTTATGGTAATGAGTCCAGAAAGAGTTGGGTTATTTTACCTCCGAGCAGCACTTTTTCGAACACACTGGGCTGAATGGCCGGGACACAAAGACCCCAAGGGTTCAGAGAAGGTTGGGGAAGGGCCCCTGGGTGGCTGTTGGGAGACAGATGGTAGCTTCCCATCAAGGCCATCCAGTGTGTCTTTAACATGCACAGGGTGGCTCTCCCAAACATGGGGCCATGAATTAACGTCCCATCCGACAGACAATAGCATTTCCATGTCCATCTGTATCCCCTAATGACCGAGTGCAGGGCAAGGAGTTTTACATAGATAAATCTCAACAATGGCCCAGGCAGGGCTCAACCTGGGAGCTGCAGATTACGAGTTTGTCTGCAGTCCTATTACCCCATTCCTGAAAAGATGAGACATATTTTTAATCATTCTAAGTCATAAAATAATACGGATTCATATTAGTTAGATTTTAATTCAATTACACTATGCAATACAAGTAGTATGATTTCAATAGAAAAATTGCAATATTTTCCCACTAAATATAAATTAATAAATGATAAATTCACGTAACCCAGAAGTATGATAGGGTTATCTAGAGTTAAAAAAAATAAAATAAATATCTCCTCAAGCAGCTGTTTGCCACAGAGGTCTGACAGGAGCCTGTCAGTTTATACGCCACAGTAGGTCTGAGAGGATGGCAGGACCTCAGAGGAAAAACGACACAAACATCCATGCCTTACCCAGGGCTAGAACCCAGATCCCTTAGATCAGCAGCCAAAATCAAAGCCACTGCCAAAAAAAAATTGTAAACTATTTTTTTTTAAATAATTATTTTAAGTTCTCTCTTTTAGTTTACAATAATAAATATGCAACAACAATAAAGATTATTATATTGTAGGTGTTTACCAGTCACAAGGTATCAGGAGAAAACACTCACCACATTGACAATTAATGGCCACACTGAATTTCAAGGTTAGTTGCATCTGTCACATCTCTTTGGCATGGTTGGTGCATTCTTGACTCAACTTCTTGCCCTGTATATGAGAAATGGCACATCCTCTGGACTTTACAGTGCAAGAGGTTGAGCCACAAACACAACAACAATGCCAAAGAGATACTGCATGCATGGAGGTAGGAAGATAAGGAGAGGCCCTAACGCGCTTTCCCTGTCCAAGGAAAATGATGCTTAGGCAGCAGGGCGGTAGCCATATTGTTGATTTCAAAACAAACCATCTGCCGCTGCAATCAAGCCTACTTTTCACGTGCTATACTCAGTTTTACTGTGCGTTATATACGGGAAGATTTTTTTTATGACTAAGAGAAAGCCCATTTAAGCTATTTGGAATTTATATTGCTCTTTTTTTAATGCAATGAATATTTCCATACAGAATTGCTATATAGCAGAACTATTTATGTATTTCGTTGAATACGACAATAACAAACAATTGCAAGATTTTAAAAGTTTATTTATACTACACTGATAACGGTAGAATATATTTTATGGATAAAACATAAAAGTTATATGCAATAGTAGCATTTAAACCGCAAAAAATTACATTTGTAAAATTAAGAAAATAGCTCTTTTACGTTAAAAAAATTCTCATTCCATAAAAATAAAAAAAAAATTTGCTTAACAAAACTAAATAAAGCCAATAGTATAAGTAAAAAAAAGAACTAAAAAAATATATATATTTATACAAAAAAACCGCCCCAGATGGTGGCTCGAACCCACCAGCTCTATGTTTGTACCCTCAGCTTCACATCTCTCCCCCATCTCATGCTCATTCTCCTCCCTCAATCAGAGTTAACAATCAATACAAAATACACAATTATTACAATCTCTCAAAAAAAAATCTCATAAGGATTGAAATACATCCTTCCTCAGCCACAAAGGAAAATTTCAAAATAATATCTGAAAAAACTATATGAAAAAAAAAGCAACTAAAAATTATACTAAGCAAAAGTAATGAAAAATTTAAAAAATATAAGAAAAAGAAAAATAAATATATCCACAGGGTGAAGGGAATATAATATCATTTAAAATATAGGCAACGTTCCAGACAGTGGCTTGAACCCGACATCTCAGTGCCTGACTCCTTAGTTTCTCATACCTATCTTCATGTATGCCTAACCTACCCCTCAACCAAAGTAAAAATAAAATAACTACAAGCAATAAACTCTCTCTATTTGAAATCCATACAGAATTAAATAAATTCAGTATTCACCTTAAAAGGGACAATTAGAACCCTATCAGAAGAATTAACAAAAAGGAGAAAAGCATTACACTCTCCTCTCCTCTTTTAACTAAAATTATTTAAACAATTTGAAAAATTTTCACCCTAATGATCGCTGTCACTCACCTATGACAATTTACACCAGATACATTAAATTAATCTAAAAAGGAATTCAAAAATATAAGACTCCAATCCAAAAAAAAGGGGATATTTAAACAAAACCCTTAAATGCTATCCAAATTTAAAAAAAAAGAAAGATTATATTTCTCACCTTATGAAAATACTTTATTGTAATTTACTTTTCCCTTCTTACACTGAACTTATTAAATCATGAAGAGAGAGGAATTTAAACACTGAAACATTTAAACAAAATAATATCTAATACTTCCACCTAAAATAAAAAACAAAAAAGAAACTCCTTGGTATTTTAATCACCTCTATTTAAAAGTATGTAAATTCATCATCCATTAAATAGAATACACACTAATATTCAATTACAGCCAACAAAATTTTTTAACTGAGAAATCCTGCAGAAGGAATTCTCAAATAAGTGTAACATAAAATCAATCAATCAATATAAGAAGTACATCTTCACATTTATCCCTGAGTACAATCCGAAGAAAATAAAAAAAAATCTGGTGAAGAATCGAGGTTTGTAACTCAAAATAAAACCAATTTCATAGTGGTGTAATTTCAATACGAAGTTGCTTGTATCATTATATAATTATTTAAACTTTTATAAAAATGACAAACTTACCGATGAAAGGTAATTCCTGGTATCTTTTCTTGAAGGGCGATTCATGCAGCCGTAAGCTGAACAGGCTGCCGTAATACAAATGTCGAAAAAAATTAAATTTTTATAGCGCAACACTTCGTTACTCACCTATACTACTGATCAATGTTTTGAATAGAACAACATGCCGCGCAGTCGCCATAGCATCATTTTCAAGTGCTTAGGGCTCCTCCTCTTATCTTCCTACCTCCATGACTGCATGCATGAATATTTAACCTAGAACTTCACAGCACTGGGAAACAGCATTCAGTATGCCCATTAGCTGTCAATGAGCTGGGTTTTCCCCCTAAATCCCGGGGTAAGGTATGGATGTATCCTGTTGTTTTTCTGCTGAGGTCCCGCCATCCTCACAGACCTACTACTATGGTGTATATAAACTGAGTGTCTCCTGTCAGACCTCTATGACAAGAACTGCTTGAGGAGGTATTTATTTATTATTATTAATGCAACAATGATTTGATTGGATGTAATCAACTTATACCAAAATATTCTCACTGTTGAAGCTATAATTTTTATTAGAAAACAACTGCTTCAAAAATTACAGTAGTTTCACAGCATTTCATCTTGAAAAGCACCAAATTTATTAAATTCTAAATACTGTGTACGCATTATATATTCTTACAAAATCAAATCATTTCAAAGTAGACAATAAATACAATAAGCAAAATTTTCCTTGAGATCTTTCTGAACAGTTTGTTGATATAATAATGCACGACACTAAAATAAAAATACTCACTAATATAATTTTGAAAACTTTTATTTGAAAAATGTATAGTGATGTTATATTTATATACTGAAGTACCATTGAATTAGGGATAGTTTGGTTTATCTCAATCTATCCCTAATAATAAAATCTTATCTAAATTCAGTACTTCAAATCCTGCATTTGTGTGCATGTGTGGCTGACACTCTGGTCATATGCAGCTATCAGCTTTGGCTTCCCCAAGCATTCATCATGAGAAGCATAATGGGAAAGGCGTGGGATTTAGATGCATTTGACAGAGGGCAGATCGTAGGTGCCCGACAGATGGGACACTTGATGTCCCGAAATTGCCAGCAAACATGGATTTTCTCGTAATTTCAAGAGTGTTTGTGATGCCCCCTCATTCACTTTTACTTTACCTTAACCAGTTTTGCTTAATTTACGTTATATTTATCATTTTGGGGGATTTTTATTTCATTTTTGGCATCTCAGCGCTCATTTCCAAGAGCATAGGAGTTGCATACATGCAACTCTGAACTTTCGATTGTCATCTGCTAAAGCGTGTGAACAAAGACATGCCCCCTCTTGCGTCATAGCTTGCGCGCTTGTCGTTTTATGCAAATGTCTTTACTGGTGCGACAGCGACGTTTTGCTAGGCCTATTATAACCGTGACATGTAGTCACAGAGCAAGCAGTTGAAAGAGAAGAGTTGATAGAGTTGTTTGTTAGTTGTCAGTTTGTAGTGAGATCGAAATGATGTAGTATCTTCTTCATTAGTTTGGTGAGTGTTTGAAATAATTTTGGAAATAAATTTGTTTGTTTTATAAACCCTTTTTGAATCTTTACTATTTTTTCTCTTGAACAACGTTAATTGTTTTGATTATAAATAAAAATAGAAGTTGACAATCATTTAATTTTTGAATTCTTACTCATTAAGTAACGCTCGCTGGTATTCGAACCCTAATTGAACTTTATTTTTGGCAATTTGTTAATTATTGCCTGGTGCCCGACTTAGCTATCGGAGCTTGAATAATTATTGGATCAGACAAAGGGTCCAAACTTTAAAAGTATTTCAATTCTTTGGAGTGTTACATGTTTTGGGAATATGAAAATTCAGGAAAAAAAACAAGCACCAGGAGAAACTGCTAAGGATAACCAGCCTTGAATGATCATGGGCTTTGCTGTCTGACCTGCATCATATGGACAGATTGGTGCCAGACATCTGAAATCACCTCCCATCTGAACGAAGGTTCCAGCTGGGAAGTCAGTGCATGGACTGTGCAATGCTCACTTCATCATCTCGGCCTCAGGAGCTGCCAACCTACGAAAGTCCCACTTCTAACAGCGTGACACCAGGCTCAATACCTTATCCGGGCTAGAGAACATCGAAAATTGGCAATGGATAGCCTGGAGGGATGAATCACAATTTAAACTTCATCATGCCATGGGAGACTGAGGGTATGGTGACAACCACATGAAGCCATGGATCCTGAAAGTCAGGTTGGAACAGTATAAGCTGGTGGTGGCCTCAGTATGGCCATGGATGTCTTCAGTTGGATATCTGTGGGACCTTTGGTACATGTACCGACGACTCTCAATGCATGTAGAACTCGTGGCTGACCATTTACACCCATTTCTGGCCATCATGCATCCCAATGGAGATGGCATCTACTAGCAAGACAACTGTTCATCTCACAGGTCCAGGTTGGCTAATGCTGGAGCATTCTGCTGACTTCGAAATAATGAATTGGCCACCTAGAAGCCCAGGTTTAAATCCCATCGAAAATATTTGGGATACTGTCGAACAAAGTGTTCGGGCCCATGTCCCATCAGGTACAATCTGGAGAGAATTGTGGACAGCTATGGAGGATGCATGGGTTACCATACCTGTGGAAAATTTACGCAAGCTTGTGGAATCCTTGCCTCGCATAGTGGGCGTTATCAGGGCCAGAATACATGTTACTAGGTTGCTATCCCTAATTCAATGGTACTTCATTGTAATTTGGGAATTGCCTATTGAAATTAATAGATTCTGAAAAAAATTCATCGCCGCCACGGTGGGAATCGAACCCGCATCTCTCCAGATTCATGCCAGAGTGCGCTAACCATTGCACCGTGCATCGGACAACGAATATTTTCAGAATATGACCTTTTAAATCTTCCTCCTGAGACGTGACCGAGACAGTGCCATCTATACTCAAGGAGATGCAACGTTTTTAGTCGTTGCATTTGATTATCAGATGTTAATGAGAAGGTCGCTAACGCTACCGCGTTAAATATATAATTAAAATCCAAAGTGAATGCACAGTATTCCCTGTTAAGAACAGTAATTAATAGATTCTGAAAAAAATTCATTGCCGGCACGGCGGGAATCGAACCCGGAATTTTAATTATATATTTAATGCGGTAGCGTTAGCGACCTTCTCATTAACATCTGATAATCAAATGCAACGACTAAAAACGTTGCATCTCCTTGAGTATAGATGGCACTGTCTCGGTCACGTCTCAGGAGGAAGATTTAAAAGGTCATATTCTGAAAATATTCGTTGTCCAACGCGTGGTGCAATGGTTAGCGCGCTCTGGCATGAATCTGGAGAGATGCGGGTTCAGTTCCCGCCGTGACGGCGATGAATTTTTTTCAGAATCTATTAATTACTGTTCTTAACAGGGAATACTGTGTATTCACTTTGGATTTTAATGCCTATTGAAACATTGCAGTAACTGAATCTCCATCTTAATAATATAAAATTAACTATTACATTTATTTTAAAAAAAATTATCAAAACTTTATTTTAGAGTTTTTAAAAAAATACACTGACATAAAATGACAAAAAAAAAGAATACCCAGAGGAATTCCTTTAGGAACGACAAATTATAATATGTTAATAGTTAAGGGCAGCAGAAACCATGATTCAAGATTGAAAATCATTGGATGAAATAATGATGTCAATGATGACAACATGCAAATGTACACTGCATATTCAATGATTAGGGTGTGAAGAAAGAAGTTATTTGTCTTGTGTAGTGTTGTTCAGTGTTCTTTTAAGAATCCACCATGCCTGGACGACACAGGTGTGCATTTGTTCAGTTAGCAGAGTTTGAGCATACAGTGGGTTTTCAAGAAGCAGGTTGGTGTTTTTGTCAAATTGCACACCACATCGGATGAGAGGTATCGGCAGTGGTACAATAGTGGCATTGATAGTCAGAAGAGCATTCGCACACTCGCAGACATGGTTCCAGGCAACACAGAGTTATGGATGCACAAGATGTAACAGGCAGTGTATCAGGAGGGTGGGGTTGGCAGAGCGGACAGCTACAGCATCATAAATTTGATCCTCTGTCATACCAAGGGTGTCTACAAGAATGATATACAATCGTCTTTTGGAAGCAGGACTATGGGCACGTGTGCCGCTAGCACTGTTACCTCGTCACTATTGAGCACGTTTGAAGTGGTGTCAAGAACGAGTTCATTGGAGGGAAGAATGGCACTCTGCGGTCTTCAGTGATGAAAGCCAATTCTGCATAGGAGTGTCTGATGGTCATTTACACGTCAAAAGGCGAGGTGAGCGGCTTCTTCCATCGTGTATCCACCACTGTCACACAGGGACCATGCCGAGCATCATGTTGTAAGAAGCGATTAGCTATCACTCTCATACGTGTCTGGTATTTGTACAGGGTACACTGAATAGCAATACGTACATCAGCGAAATCATACAGCCGGTTGTCTATTTCAAGCTGGTAGGGTCCATAACTCAAATTTAAAAACAGGTTGTTTAAAACAGAAGTTTTAGGGTTCTAAACAACCTGTTTTTAAATTGAGTCATGGACTCTCCCAGCTTGAAATAGTATTCACCAGAATTAAATTGAAACCTTCGAATTTAATGTGTAATAGTTGAAAGTTAACATCAATGATGGATTGGAAACCTTAAATCGTCGACGTTAAGTGAAACAATGACTACAGAGGGTGAAAAGTACCCCAACAGAAAAGATATTAAGTGACTGTATCAGCCATTACAACATCAACTATACAGCATTGATATTGCTAAATTAGACAGCATGTTCAGAATGTCTCAACTTTGGTAGCATTAAGACTAAAACATCATTGCTGAATACTAACACAAGGCAGAAACATCAGTGCCAAGAATCAACAGTGTGAACCAGTATAAAAGTCAACAGAACTGGTAATATAATATTCTCCTACTATGTCTCCTTTTTACTAAAAGATAGACTTTAGTAGAAATAATAACTTAATGCTTACTCTCTCGGATCTCGTGTTACACAATATACCTGTGAATTGAGTTAAAGGTTACCTGTAATTTCCGGGATGGGGAGATAGTGACTCAGATTGTAATGTACAGCTAAATGTCATGAAAATTAAATTATTAAAAGAATTAAAAACATTTTGTAAGGAGATGTAAAATATTGTGAAAGATTTATATCTACATAATGATGATTGGCAACAATCAGAAGAACCTTCCACAGGGTTAAAAATTTTGCATGATGGAATCATTGGACTTCATTCTGAACAACAGACGCTTAGTGAAGCGCATGGTATACATGTGCATTAAAATTGTCAAATATTAATATAATTTCAGCAATGTTCCTATTTTAACTCAAGAAGAGAGAACAATTTTCTTTTTCCAGTGTAATGCTTTCAACAGTTTATTTAGATCCAAAATATAAAAATTTATTAAGTGCAGAACAAAAGACTTCAGCAAAAACTCATTTAATTAATTTGCACGAGTACATTCAAAAGCACAGCAAATCCATTCTACAGGAGAGCATCAATAATAATAGTTCAGTGTCCTCAAATGATTTACTGGAAGCTTATCTCAATGAAACCAAGAAATTAGAGGTGAAAGAGAAAAAAATTCAATTCTATTAATGGAATTTGAGAGAAATGTGTTTGCGATAGCAATAAACATGTGTATTTCATTATAGTAGTTTGGGATGAATTGAATGATTTTTAGTAGTTACGTGCAGCATGGTAATTAGTAGTGTATTAGTGTTTATTAATTTTGCTCTATATTTAGTCTTATAAAGTTACTTATATGATATAATGTTAATATGTGGAAGCGATTGGCAGCTTTTTCACGTAGAAATTATGGGTTTGTAGAATTATCGGTGTGGGGAAAAAATGGCAGTTTTTGATGGAGTCAGGAAGGTTAATCAATAATTTAGGGGAGGGTTATTTGAGCTATGAGTTTTTCATGTTGTTGTCTCTGGTGAGATTATTTGGTTTCAGGGACTTCTTTATAATTCAGTCGGCAGTGCACTGTTTCTGATTTTCATGTTTTTTGGTTTGTGTTGTCTGCGAAGATATTATTTAGTTTCTGGTTTTTTAATAATTCAGATCGGTGGTTACTGTTTCCAATTTTTGTTTTTCGGTATGTGTTATCTCCAATGAGATTATTTACTTTTGGAGGCTTTTTATAATGCAGGTCGGTGATGCATTGTCAATGATGTTCTTGGTTTTGAGATTGGAGTTTAATTTTATTGATTCCTGTGATTTATTTAGGTTAATTATTGTATGTGTGACTGGATTTATCAGTTTAGTTTGTGGAAATATATTTGTGGAGTATTTTAACTATTGGGAAAAGAGGGGGGGGGGATATTTCAGGAATTTGTAGTATATGGGAAGGCAAATGTGTTGTAGTTTCTTTGTTTATGGTTTTTTTTTTATAATTTTAATTTTCTTTTTAGTAATTTGTGGTTGTAAGGGATGTTTTTTAGTGGAATCTTTTTTTTTTTCATTGCATTTGTTTACAATGCAAATTACTGTTACCACGATACTTTGCGTTATTACCATGGTAAAGAATAAAACAATCTCTTTTCTAGGAACCCCTGTTTGGATTAGAGTATGGGGAGTTGTGGGAATCACTAAAAAGGACCATTTTGCTACATTTTGTCAAAAAAAAGGAAGGGAGCTGAGGACCGTGACATGCACTACTGCTGTAATTATAAACAATTTCAACAAAATTCAAACAATGTACTGAACAATTCTGAGAAATTTGGTGTAAATCTCTTCAGTAGTTTTCAATTGTATAGCTTACATATTTATTATTATACATACTGTGTTGTCATGCTATTTATTCCTTACAATTACAATTTTCATTTCATTACTATATATATAAACCACAATTTTAAGAGTCAGTAACAGAAAAAGAAACCACAGCAATTCTCCTTGTAAAGATGCATTTATTTCGTTATCAATAATTGTTGTTTACATTTATAATTTTTATTTTTTTTGTTTTTTAACAACTGGATTGAATGAACTGGTGAGAACGTGCTGGATGACATTACACCATACATATATTATAAAAATATATATTTAATGATTTTGCATTTGTTCTATAAATATTTCACTATAGCATTATAGCAAAATTTAAATTTCATTAAAACTAAAAACGTAACAAAAACTATATTTAATTTTTTGGCTAATTATGTGCACAAACTATCTACAAATAACTTCACTGATTACACATGAGGACGTTAAACACTAATAAATAACAGTTCACCCCAAAAACGTGCAGTATATATCTACTACAAAATTAATAAAATTCAAAAATGCTGCCACCGCATTACACCATAGCCAGCAAAAACAAGTGAGACAAAAGGAATCACAGGAGTGCAGAGTAACCTTTTTGAATGTCACAGTCACATGACAGCTGGCCTCTGCAGAGAGAGCTTTGCCTCAGCCAACAGCTAGGGGTGTTCAGGAAACACATGACACTGAAATGTAACATTAGAGTAACTGTGGGTTGCTTGTGGCCTATGGTTCTATGATTTGTGACCTATGTAGTGATTACGATCCTCAGCCGATAGATGGCATTGCTCAAGTGGCGTGTGACATCGAAGTGTCAAGTATGATGTTGATGGGTAAAGTATGATGTAGAAACGCAACTGTTGGTTGTTGGTGGCCTATGGCTCTTTGATTTGTTTCTTTTGGGTGGGTAATGTAGAGTCACGTGTTATGTGTGTGATTTGACAAGAATGTGAAGTTACATTTGTTTTTTTTCGCCATTTTTGCTTGATGACTTCTTTGGATAACATGCCTATATGGTTAGAGGTAAGTGCATGTGTATCGTATATTTAATGGGGGGTGGGGTGTTCAGTGATAGGCAGAATACGAATAACTAATATGTTTTAGCATTTTTTTTTTTGAAGATTGATTAAGATATGGTAAATAATAAGTTATTAAAGATATTTTGGGGCCTGTGTAATGGGGGAGTATGCTTGGGGAAAAGAATGCAAGTTTTTGTGTGTGGGATTGAAAATGGCGATAGTAAAGAACACATGTATTTCGTTAGAATAGTTTGGGGGTGAATTGAATGTTTTTTAGTAGTTATGTATAGTAGGGTAATTATTAATGTATTATAGTGATTTATTAATTTTGTTGTATATTTAGGAGTCTTTTTAAATTTAGTTATATGATTTATCATTAATATGTGGAAACATTTGGCGGCTTTTTGGTGTAGTAATTATGGGTATTGTAGAATTGTCGGTGTTTGAAAAAACGGCAGTTTTTCATAGAATCAGGAAAGTTAATGAAAAATTGAGGGGTGGGGTGAGAGTGGCGGAGTCGGTAGCGCGCCAGGCTTGTAATATATAGTTCCAAGTTTCGAGTCCGAGCTGGGTCAGCGTTTAGATTTATCTCGGCAAATTTCCCAACCCTGCCCATGGTTAGTAGGGGACACTGATGGGCTTGGAAATGCCGCCGTCCGTCATTTGGGACGTTAAGCTGTGGATCTGTGTGGGAGAGAGTCTTAATCTGTTTACGTTAAAGAACACGCTAGATGGCCTTGACGGGAAGTTACCATCTGTTTCCCAACAGCTGTTCCAGGGGTACCCTCCCCCTACCTTCTGTGAACCTTCGGGGTTCATGTGACCTCGCCATTTAGCCCATGGTGTGGGAAAAAAGTGGGGCTCAGAGGTAAAATGACAATGTAATTTAAGGGAGGGTTATTTGAGCTGTAAGATGTTTTTTTGTCATATTTTTGTTTTGGTTTTTTTAATAATTCGGTCAGCAGTTCCAATTTTCATGTTTTTCGGTTTGTATTGCCTGGGAGGACATTATTTAGTTCTGGGGCTTTTTTATAATTCGGTCAGCGGTGCACTGTGTCCGATTTTCATGTTTTTTGGTTTGTGTTGAGTGTGAGGACATTTAGTTCTGGGGCTTTTTTATAATTCGGTCGGTGGTGCACTGTTTCCAATTTTCATGTTTTTCGGTTTGTGTTGCCTGGGAGGACATTATTTAGTTCTGGGGCTTTTTTATAATTCAGTCGGTGGTGCACTGTTTTCGATTTTCGTATTTTTTGGTTTGTGTTGCCTGGGAGGACATTATTTAGTTCTGAGGCTTTTTTATAATTCGGTCGGCAGTGCACTATTGCCGATCTTTTGCTTTTTGGTATGTGTTATGACGATATTTAGTTCTTGGGGCTATTTTATAATGCTGGTTGGCAATGCATTGTCGATGATGAACTAGGTTTTTAGACGTGTTCAATTTCATTAATTCCAGTGATTTATTTAGGCTAATTATCGTATGTGTGAGTGGATTGATCAGTTTAGTTTGTGGAAATATATTTGTGTAGTGATTTAATTATTGGAGAAAGAGGGGGGGGGGGGTATTTGTAGTATATGGGATTCAGGTATTTGTAGTATATGGGAAGGCAACTTTATTTTCAATATTTATGGGTTTTTTAAGAATATGTGGTTGTGTGGGATGTTTTAAGTGAAATCTCGGGTTTTTTTTCGCTACGTTGTTTCTTTACAACGCAAATTACCGTTACCATGGTAACGGTACTTTGCGTTTGACGTAAACTCGGGTTTTTCGTTACTATGGTAATGAAATAAACAATCTTTTTTCTAGAAACCCATTTGGGTTAGGGTCTCGGGGGTTGTGGGAATCAACTAAAAGGGCTGTTTTGTTACATTGCATCAAAAACAAAATGGCAACTGATGCCCACGATCTGTACTACTGCCTGATTTGTTTCTTTTGGGTAGGTAATGTGAAGTCATGTGTGATTTCATCTGAATGTCAGTCTTGTCGAATTCTGTACTGAATGTTTTAACTGAGTGACCCTTTTCTGCTATATGTGAATTGCATTATATTAACTAGCTTAACATCTTTGTATTGCAAAATAAAATGGAAATAAAAATTGTTATTGAATATCTGTCATTGCTGCTTGGATTACTTACCTGATTGGGTCACAGGTAAGTGGATACTTATATATTTTGAGGATTTTTTAATGATGAGGAGAAAAGGGGTATTTAGTGCATCCCCTTGTTTTTTTCCCCCCCATAATTTCATTGAAATATAGTAAATAAGTTATTTGAGATATTTAGGAATTAAAATTATATAATATTCAATTATAAAGACCTTACTCAGAAATTAGTTACAATAACATTAAAATTCTCTGTCGTTGAATAATAAAAATATTTTCCTAAAAACTTTTAATATGCAAATAGTTTGGAGGATAAATTAAAAAAATTATTGCACAATGACAGAGAATTATGTTATTTTAATTATATAATATTATGAGGGTTGCTGCTGAAAGTGTTAGTCAACAGTTTTGTGATGTCATGACCAGGTCATTCAAAAGCGAGAGTTTGACAGCTTTTTGTGATTATGTGTCGGAGGAATGTTTTATGCAAGTTCTTTGGAGTTAGAATTTGAGGGGGAGAACGAGTGGTCAGAACTATTTTTAATTGTATATCTGTGTTTACTAGGATAAGTGTGTTTTGTTGTGAGTGCAAGAAAATGGCAAAAAGTCTGGAATGTGAGGAATTGTGGTAAAAAGTAGAAATTTTTTTATAGGATGCTAGATTTCTAGGACTATTTATATTCTTTTAGATATATATATATAACTATATTCTCTTTTGGAAGGGAACGGAAGGGGAGGGCTGCCAGTTCAGTATGGCCTGCTGATCTGGTCATCTATGGCCACTTTTTTCTTTTTTTCCAACCCTGCTGAGGAGTGGTCAACTTCACAGGGTCCTGGTGCTGACCATTTATACCTACTAGACTGGACTTGTTTATGGATTTGAGCTTGATTATTGATCCTGGACTTGCTGCACTGGTGGGCCTCTGTTGAGGGAGAGTCTGCAGCTGTGTTTTCTGTTTGCTTCTTCGTTGCCAGCTCTAAGTGAACAGAGGCATGGGATACCTTATATCAGCTCGTGGATAATCCTAATCAGAGGCCATCGCAGGTACCTGAATCTTACTTAGCTAGTTGGGCATCGTCAAGCCTAAACTGGAGTAATGCGTCTCAGGCAGGCCATGTGGCTCTTGAAAAAGTCCACTTGAAAAGGTGGTGCCTGAAGTTCCTACCAGCATCGGTGACTTCAGCCTTTAGCGGAGGAGGAACGGGTCTTTGCCCCATGCCTGCGATCAGAGGGCTGTTTGATCAGAGGCCAATCTCAATAAACCTAATTTCTTTAAAAATCCTACTAATCATTTTCTCTCTGCAGGAACGTGGAATGTGAGGACATTACATAGAGATTATTCTCTTGATGTCCTCATGCAGGAATTACAGCGCTATAACCTAGATATTCTAGGCTTGCAAGAGACCAGATGGACAGGTAAAGGTGAGATACTTAAAAATAACTTTAAATTTCTCTTTACAGGGAGGGAGGATGGAAAGCATCACCAAGGCGTGGGTCTGCTGCTCAGCAGACATGCTAGTGATGCTCTTCTAGGATATGAGTGCATTAATGAAAGGTTTCTTACAGCAAAATTTCAGACAAGCATTAAAGACTTGAATGTTATCTGAGGATTCTGATGAGATATCCCACTGAGGATTCTGATGCGGATGAGAAGGATAGGTTTTACGGACAACTACAGGATATTTTGAATTCAGTCAAGAAAGGAGATATTACCCTTGTTCTAGGTGACTTCAATGCCAAAGTTGGTACTGACTCTGATCTTTGGGGAGGGGTGATAGGCCCTTTTGGTATTGGTAGCTGCAATGGTAATGGGCAACGTCTCCTACAGGTAAGTAAACTCAATGGTTTCAGAATAACTAACATATTACAAACACCGCAACATATATAAATACACGTGGGTTTCACCTGATGGACTGCATAGGAATATGATTGATTATATATTAATTAACAGCAAATGGGAAAGAAATACCAGGCTAGAAATACCAGGGCATATAGGGGAGCTGAAATTGGATCTGACCATTACCTTGTTAAAAGTGTCTTGCAACTTAAACTTAAAAAGTGTTGTGCTAGGGTTAAAAAATTTACTTTTAATACTGATGCTCTGAAAGACCCAGTTATAGCTAGAGCTTACCATGATAGATTACTTAGTCATTATGACAATCATGGTATGCTTACTACTGATGTTGAGGAAGAATGGGATCATTTTAAACAGGCTTTTTTGGACATTAACAGTACTCTATTAGGAAAAAAGGAGCAGAAGAGTCAGAATTATTTAAGTGATAAGGCAATTGAGCTTATTTCTGAAAGAAGGAACTGCAGGAATGTCCTTAATCAGTACCCTAGTAGTCCTAATAGAAAAGATTACGGAGAGCTTAATAAACGTGTAAAGGATCAGTTAGCTACTGATAAAAATCTTTGGCTTGATAGCTTGGCTGACAAAGCTGAGGAAGCAGTTAGGCAGCACAACAGCAGAGAGCTGTACCAGATAGTTAATGTTTTATGTGGTAGAAAACAAACAGGTATACAGGGATTGAAGGATAAACAAGGTAAGGTTATAGAAGGTGAGGATTCTCTCATGGCTAGGTGGGCTGAGCATTTCAGTGATGTTCTAAACAATGTGGTTAGTTCTACTCCCATTGTTTGTAATGATGATAGATGCATTGGCAGCTTTAATGTTGGCCCTATAACACAATCTGAAGTTAGTTTCGCTATCTCTAAACTGAAACATCATAAATCCCCAGGGGTGGATGAAATTACTACAGAAATGCTCAGAGCTGGGAATGTTTTGGTTACCACTTGGAAGACTGAAATTTTGAATAACTTTTATGATAAAGGCATGGTTCCTAAAGATTTTACCAGAGCTATTATTATCCCTATTTTCAAAAAAGGTGATCGCAGTTCTTGTGATAACTATAGGGGTATCAGCTTACTCTCTGTTCCAGGTAAAGTTCTTTCCATGATTGTGCTTAATAGAATTAAGAATCTGGTTAACAGGCAATTGCGTGATGAGCAATGTGGATTCAGAAGTGGTAGGGGATGTGTAGATCAGATATTTTCACTTAGGCAGATTCTTGAGAAATGTTTAGAGTTTCAGAAACCTTTGGTTGCTAGCTTTGTTGATTTCAAAAAGGCTTTCGACTCTGTTGATCGTCATAATTTGTGGTTGATTGTGAGATCATATGGTATACCAGACAAGTTAGTTAACATAATGAAAGCTCTCTATAATAACACTGAGTCATGTGTGAGAGTTGGTAAGTCTTGTAGCAATTGGTTTAGCATTACGTCTGGTGTTCGACAAGGGTGCATTTTGTCTCCTTTTCTCTTTAGTTTGGTTGTTGATTATGTTATGCGAAATTCACTTCGAGGGAAAGATTTTGGCCTTAAATGGGCTGGAGATAGGAAAATTTCTGATTTAGATTATGCTGATGATTTAGCCCTTTTGGCAAATGATGTTGATGAGATGAACTCTTTCATTCGAGCTGTTGATGAGACTGGTAGTAGAGTAGGTTTGGTTATAAACAGAGAGAAAACTAAAGTGATGAAAATTGGTCAGGCAGGTTGTGATTCAGTTAATCTGAATGGTTGCAGTCTTGAGCAGGTGTCACAGTTTAATTATCTTGGGAGCTATGTAACTGATACTGGTGATGTGCGGCATGAGATTAACAGACGAATAGGTATTGCTGCCGAGACTTTTAAGAATCTATGGAGATTGTGGAGAAATAGGCGTATACACCTAAAGACTAAAATTAGACTGTATAATAGTTTGGTTCTTTCTAGGGTTGGTTATGGTAGTGAAACTTGGACGCTGTGTAAACAAGATAACAGGAAACTAGATGCTTTTGATTCTAGATGCTTACGCAGTATCTTGGGTATTAGGTGGTTTAACTTTGTAACTAATGATGAGGTTAGGCAAAGGAGTCTGCAACCTCCTTTAAGCAGCATATTGTGCAGAGAGAGACTCCGCTGGTTTGGCCATGTTGCCCGTATGGATAATTATAGATTGACGAATAGGGTTATGAACAGTGTGCCTAGAGGCCTCAGAAGGAGGGGGAGGCCTAGGCTGCGGTGGGCAAAGTCAAACAGGACCTTGTTAGAATTGGTGTGCAGTGGCCAGATGCAGCAGATGTAGCTCAGGACAGATATGCTTGGAGAATTAAACTGTGTGGTCTGGTTGGACCTCCATAGCCCATGGCTGCTTGAGGAGGAGGATGATGATGATGATTTATAGGGTGTTAGATTTCTAGAATTTTCTAAGGATTTCTAGTTTTTGGGAAAACGTGCACAGTGGGCTGGAGTATGGTAAAAGAATGTTTGAAGCTTTTGAGTATAGGACTGAACATGGTTATCAAGAGCACATGTATCTCATTAGATATTTTACTTATTTGATGTTATTATTGTGATTTATTTGGAAGCATTTGGTATTTTTTTTATATAGAAATTTTGATTGCTATAGAATTATCAGATGGAAAAATCATGGTTCCTAATGAAGGCATGATGATTAATGAGTAATTTAGGGAAGAATTTTTCGAGTAATATGAAGTGTTTTTTAATCAATGAAGGTGGTCTGTAAGTGTTTTCGATGACTTAATTAAAATGGTTATACGTTTTATTAATATTTGTGGTTATGTATATTAATATAATAGTGATTAATGTATTTAAGGAATTGAATATTTTTTTTCATTAGTATTTGTGGTTAAGAAGTTTAACCCTTTAACACACGACATTTTGAAATGGGCTCATCCAAATAGTGTCATTCCTTTGTCTTTAATACCCTCTACTGAAATTTTCTGGGCATTAAAGGGTTAATACAGATATTTAATTACTGAAAATTATGTATAACATATTAATGAATATTGAAATGGTAATTAACTTTGTGATAGATGTTGTAGGTTGGAATGATATTAGGTATAAGATTTCCTGTTGTCTTTGATGGTATTATTTAGCTCTGGGAGCTTTTTCATAGTGTGATTGATGGTGCATCGTTCCCATTTTTTTTTTTGAGTTGTGTTGTCCATGATGAGGTAATTTTGAGGGCTATTTTATAATGCAGATTGGTGGTGCACTGTTTCTGATTTTCTTGTTTTTTTATGCATTGTCTCTGATGAAATTATTTCTGGGGGCTTTTTTATAATGTGGATCGGTGATGCATTGCTTTGTTTTTAAGATTTGTGTTCAAATAGACCAATTCTGGTGATTTATTTAGGTTATTTTTTGTGACTTAAGAGTCTAGTTTGTGGGAATATATGGAATATTTTAAGTATTGGGGAAAAGGGGGGGGGGGAGATTGGGTGAATTTACTATGTAGGAAGGCAACTACTATGTTTTATTCATGTTTTTTTTGATACGTGGTTGTGAGAGATATTTGTTGGGGGGGGATTGCATTTCCCCTTGTAGGGTTTATTTACAATGCAAATTACTGGTTCTGCTAAATAAATGCTTATCAATCAGTTAATTGGTATATAAAGTAACTAACACTACCATAAAATATAAACAGCAAGGATATGTTACCTACTTTGTCACAGGACATAGTCCGTAATCAGCATTTTGACATTTCAGTCTCTTCATGCACACGAGGCTGCCTCATTTCATGCCACATTTTCAATATTAAGGTGAAACTACACATCATTGTCTTCAACAACAGCTTCTGTTTTATGATACCCTGCTTTAGTTGTACTATTAGCCTCAGATGGATGTGAAGGGCTATTTAAAAAAAGACTAGGATAAGCATTTACAGCTAATTTCGGTTTATCTCGCGGCACATATACTGGACCGATTTCACTCGGAAGTTGATCGTAACGAATTATGAATTTAGCTTCGAAGTGTTTGTAGCAAACAACACTGTTCTTCCCAGGAGTAAAATTTTTTCGTGCAATTTTCTTCAACCATAGTTCTTTTGTAGCCGCATCTCGAGGAAAACTAAATACTGACACATAAGGAGAGTCGCAATGATTACTCCGACAACCCGGAACACAACACTTACGAGGCATAATACAACGAAAAATAATATATATATGTGCAAATTTGACTTTAACACTACAAACTAATAAAATAAAGCTGAATTCCGTACGAATACCGAACAAAACCAAACCAACCTTATATTCGCGCGTGCCATAACTTGACGGGTAGCATAATTCTTTTCTTCATTCTTCTCCGATGTATTCGCCTGTTGACCACAATCACAGAGAAGCCAACTGTATTCATTCCGTAGATAACAAATCAAGATTAATATTCATATTATCAAACAAGTGCAGAAAGTGAAATTCTTGGGACTGACAATTGATTCTCACCTGTCGTGGAATTGTCACATTAAAAATCTGGTGGAGAAGGGGAAAAAACATCTTCAACTACTAAAATGTATGGCCAACACAGTATGGGGAAGTCATCCGGCTAAGCTACTCATTTTGTATAACAACCCACACAACCACTGATAACTTATGGATTTCGATAACATTTTCAGAATATCCGGAACATGTCTTTAACATCCATTGACGTTTCTCAACCCAACAGTGAAAGCGAAATCAGAAACAAAGGTAGAAGAAAAGCATAAGATCTGATGTAAAATAATAATTTTTAATTTTTGTTCGAAAATTTCATACTTAATTTTTGTTCGAAAAATTCATATGTACTTACAAAACTTACGAAAATCTTTAACTTTTTTATGATTAAGTGAGAACACATTGTCATAGCATCTCATGAAGAAGGCGCGCCATTTTAAAAACATTATTGTTGACTGTAGAAGTTTGTAAGCAAAGCTGTAAAGGGAAGATTACAGCTTGGCTCAACATTAAGATTCAGTGAATCAGATTCCTTCTTTTCATTACGTTATGTATAAATGAAAGGTAGGAAAATACGCCCTAATAATTCAATAAAAATATCGAAGGATCACTACACGTAATGTTGCAACTTTTGATATTTAAAAGAAATGTTACCCAACTTGATCACTTGATGAAAGGGTAGAAGTAGCAGTATAACATTCTAAAACAACAGAAATTTAGTAGAAGAAATACAATACAATTGAGCGTAAAATGGAATATTATAGATATATTTAGACTACTGTTAGATAATGTTTGGACTTCCAACTTCTCTGTAATCGATAAAAATAAATAAATGAATACTCCCTCAAGCAGCTGCTTACCACAGAGGTCTGACAGGAGCCTATCAGTTTATATGCCACAGTAAAGATCTGAGACAATGGGCAGGACCTCAGCAGAAAAATGGCACATACATCCATGCTTTAACTCGGGGCTCGAACCCAGGTTCCTTAGATCAGTACCCAAGCGCGCTAACCACTCGGCCACAAGACGGCTTGTAATCGATAGTGTTATCTATTAATGACAGAAACTTCTATCTGGAGGAAATTTTACATTTGCAGTTTAAGAATTTCCTCAGTTGCCGCTTCTATGGTTAATGGAATCAGATCGGGATCTACAGAAAATATAGAAAATAATCGAGAAGGGTTAGAAAGAAAATCGAGCCGAAAAAATATAAAAATAGTGGGAGAAGAGATTAGATTTCCAATGAATTATAATATTGTCCCATCTGTTTTACAGTTCTTTTTAAAATCTTTTTTTTTAAACGCATGAAATATAAATCAGTTTGAGAATTTTTTGCCTTTATTACCCTTACTACTATTCTGAAAATGGGTAGGGGGGGGGATAGATCTGGCCCGGAATGGAATCATAGGTGATTTTTCAGAAAACTAGTAAAAACATAGGAATGCTGTCAAAATATTTTTTTTTCCTTTTTCTTTTCTTAATTTAAAGAGGAAGAAACTATTTTCCTACACAGAGGACGGAGATGACCTAGAAGCTCATTCGCTTGCCGTGGTTTCTCATACTTATATTACGCTTGCCGTGTTTCTCATACAACATGAAAACACTTACACAAGGAAATGCCCTCTGGTCTTGGTCACTAACCACTAGACCAAGTAGGGCTAGTTCCGTCTAGAGGCCCTATATAGGTCATGGAGGTAGGAAGATAAGGAGACGCCCTGACGCTCTTTCCCTGTCCAAGGAAAATGATGCTTAGGCAGCAGGGCGCTAGCCATATTGTTGCATTCAAAGCAAACCGTCTGCCGCTGCAATCAAGCCTACTTTTCAAGTGTTATATTCAGTTTTACTGTGCGTTATATACGGGAAGATTATTTTTTTACGACTAAGAGAAAGCCCATTTAAGCTATTTGGAATTTATATTGTTTTTTTCAGTGCAATGAATATTTCAATACAGAATTACTGTATAGCAGAAATATTTATGTATTTCGTTGAATACGACAATAACAAACAATTGCAAGCTTTTCAAAGTTTATTTATACTGCACTGAAAACAGTAGAACACATTTTATGGATAAAACACCAAACATTATATGCAATTGCAGCATTTAAACTGCAAAAAAATTACATTTGTAAGATTCAGAAAATAGATGTTTTACGTTAAAAAAATTCTCATTCCACAAAAATAAAAAAATTTGCTTAACAAAGCTAAATAAAGCCAATAGTATAAGAAGTAAAAAAAGAACTAAAAAAAAATATATATTTATACAAAAAAAACGCCCCAGATGGTGACTCCAACCCACCAGCTCTATGGTTGTACCCTCAGCTTCAGATCTCTCCCCCATCTCGTGCTCATTCTCCTCCCTCAACCAGAGTTAACAATCAATATAAAATACACAATTATTACAATCTCTCAAAAAAAAAATATCGTAAGGATTGAAATACATCCTTCCTCAGCCACAAAGGAAAATTTCAAAATAATATCTGAAAAAACTATATGAAAAAAAAAAACAACTAAAAATTATACTAAGCAAAAATAATAAAAAATTAAAAAAATATAAAAAAAAGAAAAAAGAAAAATAAATATATCCACAGGGTGAAGGGAATATAATATCATTTAAAATATAGGCAACGTTCCAGACAGTGGCTTGAACCCGACATCTCAGTGCCTGACTCCTCAGTTTCTCATACCTATCTTCATGTACGCCTAACCTACCCCTCAACCAAAGTAAAAATAAAATAACTACAAGCAATAAACTCGCTCTATTTGAAATCCATACAGAATTAAATAAATTCAGTATTCACCTTAAAAGGGACAATTAGAACCCTATCAGAAGAATTAACGAAAAGGGGAAAAGCATTACACTCTCTTCTCCTCTTTTAACTAAAATTATTTAAACAATTTGAAAAATTTTCACCCTAACTAATGATTGCTGTCACTCACCTATGACAATTTACACCATATACATTAAATTAATCTAAAAAGAAATTCAAAAATATAACACTCCAATCCAAGAAAATAAGGGGGCATTTAAACAAAACCCTTAAATGCTATCCAAATTTATAAAAAAAAAGAAAGATTATATTTCTCACATTATGAAAATACTTTATTGTAATTTACTTTTCCCTTCTTACACTGAACTTATTAAATCATGAAGAGAGAGGAATTTAAACACTGAAACATTTAAACAAAATAATATCTAATACTTCCACCTACAATAAAATAAAAAACAAAAAAGAAACTCCTTGATATTTTAATCACCTGTACTTAAAAGTATGTAAATTCATCATCCATTAAATAGAATACACACTAATATTCAATTACAGCCAACAAAATGTTTTAACTGAGAAAGCCTGTAGAAGGAATTCTCAAATAAGTGTAACATAAAATCAATCAGTCAATCGATCAATTTAAGAAGTACATCTTCACATTTATCACTGAGTACAATCCGAAGAAAATAAAAAAAAAATCTGGTGAAGAATCAAGGTTTGTAACTCGAAATATAACCGATTTCATAGCGGCGTAATTTCAACACGAAGTTGCTTGTATCATTATATAATTATTTAAACTTTTATAAAAATGACAAACTTACCGATGAAAGGTAATTCCTGGTATCTTTTTTGAAGGGCGATTCGTGCAGCCGTAAGCTGAACAGGCTGCCATAATACAAATGTCGAAAAAAATTAAATTTTTATAGCGCAACACTTTGTTACTCACCTATACTACTGATCAATGTTTTGAATAGAACAACATGGTTGCCGCGCAGTCGCCGAAGCATCATTTTCAAGTGCTTAGGGCTCCTCCTCTTAATTTCCTACCTCCATGATATAGGTAGAGGATTACCATCTCAAAATTGGACGCCATGTTTTGTCATCGTTCGGATTGTTTAGCGTGCATAGCTGAATGGTATTGCACGGTACTTATGGATTCCGTAAAAGGTTACGGTAATATTTGATACAGATTTCAGTGTTCATGATTCGAAGCACTTTGAAAAACGGTTCTTTAAAAAATAAATAATTTCGTTTTGTTGTCTTGTCCGTCTGTAGACATCGAACTTTTTTGTTTATACAGATAGATAAAAAATTCTTTATGTGTTAAATGGGAAGTAATGATATATTACGATTTGCATTTTTCGAATCTCCCAAAAATTATAACTGCGCTCTCTAAAGGTGGAAAAAAATCGAAAAATACCAAAAATTTAAAACGAATATTGCAAACGATGTAGTTATGCTAGAAATTTGAAATTTTGGTCGTCTTGAAAATTCCATTGACAACAATGAGTTGACCCTAAGCCCAAGGTAGGTAAGAAATGGAACGGTTTCGTTTCAAAAAATAATTGAAATCTCTTTTTTAGTTGGTTACTAATGAAATGTAATTCGCATTTTCAAAGGTAGTTTTAATTTTTGTCATTAGAGATCACTAAATATCGAAGCTGCAAAACTTTTAACGAATGTTTCAAATAATCTCTTTATGGTAGAAATTTCGGCAATAGAGTTCTGTTATGGTAGAAATTCCACTGACTACAATGATCTGCCCACTATTTTCATAGGAGCGAGAGAAAAGCAACTTTCTAAATTTAAGAACTAAAAGAAAAATACTTTTTATGTTTTATAATTACTAATATGTGCATGTTCTCCATCATATACTAAAAAATAAATAACCCCTCAAGCAGCTGCTTGTACAGAGGTCTGATAGGAACTTACCAGTTTATACGTTATAGTAGAAGGTTCATGAGGATGGTGGGACCTCAGCAGAAAAACAACACGATCATCCATAACTAAAACTTTAAGGAGTGAAAAAGCAGGCAAAGGAAGAACTTCGTTCTCTTTGAAAATGAGATTCCCATATGCGCCAGAAGTGATATGCGTTCTTCTAGTTGTTTCACACTTTCAGTACTCTCTGACAGTGAAAATTCGGACTACTTTATAATCGGGAAAATAAACTATTAATATTTCATTAGTACCTGTAATGTGCGAAAAACGTTTTCATTTATCCCTTAAAGCAGAAAAGTTGTATTTTACCAATGGGACAAATCATTACTATTAGGGTGAACCACTTGATCGTTACACTCTATGACCAAAAACGTAAGTTTCTAGCAAAAATATATCGTTTGCAATATTTATTTAAAGATTTGTTATTTCCAGCTTCCTCCGCCGCTAGAGGTCGCCTTTCGACTTTTTATTTACCACCTTTAGCACTCTCTAACAGTGGAAATTGCAGTTGATGGGGATTCGAAAAACGTAAATATTAATATTTTTGTGGGAAAAAATCGCAGACATAAGGGATTCGAACCCACATCTCTCCAGAAACATGCCAGAGTATTCTAACCTGTTCAACTAACGCTGGCTTTTTACACAAAAAGCATTTATTGATTCATAGACGTTTAAACATCTACAGATAACGCTGAGTTTATTAAATATTGTTTAAATCATTAATATTTTGTTAGTGCCTGTAAAACAAATATATATATATATATCTTGTTTCGTTTTCTCTTTAAAAAAAGGTCTCATTTTTCCACCCTCTTTTGACTAAGACGACAAAGCCTTGTTGCCATTGTAAACCTTCTGACCATAACACTCTACTACCAAAATTTCAGATTCCCAGTGTAATTAGTTTGCTTGTAATATTCTTTTGAAATTTTAGCATTTTCCATTTTTTCCCACCGCTAGAGGGCGCTATTAGAGCTATTGAAAGTTTTCAAAATTGCTAATCACAATATTTGTTCGACACATGTCCCACCCAAAAAGAATTTTCATTTAGCTCTAAAAGTAAAAAAAATTGATTGTCTATAGACGGACAGACAGGTCGAAAGACAAATATACAGACAACAGTTAACAGAGAGACGGACAGACAGACGAACAAATATTGGCATAGGCAGACGACAAAGTGAAAACATTAGCTCGTTTTTCAAACGAACCTTAAAGGAAATTATTTATTGGTTTTCAGTTAGCTCGCTTCACTTCTGCAGCCGTTTGTCGTCTTCTGATGGAGTTTCTCGGGATAAAAATTCATTAAATTATTTGAGTGAAATTTTTACTCCCAAATGCAGCGCAGTGAGGCATTCATTAAATATGACAGCTTTTATAGACAAAAAAAGTGGTAGAAATGTGTAAAACTATAACAAATGAGAAGTTTTAAATTGGTACATACACTAACTCATAGACTTTCGTATCACGGTACGACAAAACATGGCGTCCATAAACCATGTGACTCAATCAACCAATGGCAGTGAATCACCGAGATGGCCAGCCTTTCCCTAGCACCCACAGATGACATTGGCTCGTGGTCCTGATGATAAGCAGGCCGAGGCCTGCTTTACAAATAGGACCAGCAATTAGAGGGATGTGTAAGAAGAAGAAGGCCAGCCTTTCAAGATCTGCCGACCATTTTAGACCATCCTTAATTGTAAGAGATTCGGGGCGATTTTGAATATTTACCTTGCACCCTTCTTACCAACTTCCAGCCAACATGGGGCACACAATGATCACACACGCTACAATTTTCCCTCCCAGAAGAATTTTACTCCAAACCTCTCCCTTCCCCACCCCCTTGCCACAAAACTACGACGCAGCACTTCCTTGGCACGAAACTTCAACCACCTCCTTCACTTTTAGGCGGCCTGCGGCCAAAAGCCTGTCGCTAACATGTAGGGTCGCTAGCACTTCATTGTACTGGTCCCTACTTTTGACGCACACAAAAAAAACTTTTTCTCGTGGACCAGATGATAAAGGGGCCAAGGTCCCTTTTACAATATGGTCCAGTTTTTAAAGAAGGATGTCAGACTATACTCCCTAGCACCCCAATTCTCATCTATTCCATGGACATGACCACCCTCGCCCACCCCCCATTTACCTCCCCCCATGAGTAGGGGTCAATTTTGATTGACTGAAATCTACTATACTGGCAACCAACCATGGCCACAACTTCAAAAAATAACATAACATTCGCCACTTCGAAAATTATTAAAAAAAATATATATGTACACTACTTCTTCCTCCATCTCTCTCCCCCCCCTTCCCCCCTTCACATGACATGCAACTGGTATTTATTCTCCTTCACCCTTCAACATCAGCCTCTCCACCACTGGGCTGCCTGTGGCATAAAGCCCAATATGTACGATTGCCAGCCTTCACTGTGCTGGCCTGTCTTTGCCGTTTTCATCCGCACGCACTGCCCTTTATGCCTATGGACCTGATGATAAGGGGCCCGAGGCTATCTTTACAAATAGGTCCAGCTTAGAAAGAAGGATGTATAAGAAGAAGAAGGGCAGCCCCTAACTATATAGGCTACAGAGGCGACGACAGGCCAGCGCACATGCTCTCAGATTGTAGCTCCCGATTTTATGTTTACTTTCAATTACTTAAGACATAATTTAGTGATTGTTATATCTTTCCGTGAACTTCTTATTGAAAGCCATCTATTTCAGCAGAGAACTTCTTCTTTCGTAAGTGATTGATCAGTCTATTCAAGATTTTAAATCGCAGGCTTTGTTTTCTGTTCTTAACGTCCAGTTGTGTCTTCGATCACCCTGCTTCTGGGAAGTCTATTTTTAGAAACTAAGTGACCTTGACCTACGGAGTCGCCGCCACTGCTTGTTCGAGACCTTCCGACTTGTGTGACCACTAAATCGCGCGCTCACGGACTTTGAAGTTTTTGAAGACTGCTTCCGGAAGTGCCTTTTTATCCAATTTATATAGTCTTTTTTAAGATTTTGGATCCTGATAAGCCCTTAACATAAACCAGCAATCTACTGGGGACCCTAGACCGGCTTCCAGAGGACCTTCAAGCATTATTCCCTCTTCTACTGCTCCTGACAAGACGAGCTGTCAACTGTCATCTCATCAGCCCATGCAGGTCTGTATGCCGTCTGTGAGTGGGGCCAGTACTAGTGCTAGTGCTGATGGACAGGCGAATTTATCATCTCACAAACTTACTCTTTCTGATAGAAGTATTTCGGTGCCTAATTTAACTAAATCAACCCACACCACCCATCAGCAAATTTCCGCTAGCCACGCCCAATGAACCCACATCCAAAATAACCCACAAAATTTAACACAAGAAACTACACAGGAAAACATGCAAACACATGATAGCGAGAACAACTGGACTGTTATCAAAAACAGAAAACCGTTGCAGACGCCCCTCAAATTGTTCTGATAATGATATTGTCTGTGACTGCACTCCAGACCATGATTATGTACCAGTGCTCCTCTTTTCCAACCCCACCTCGTCCCTAAAAAAACTCAACATAAATGAGTTAACCAAACAAATAAATTCTCATATCGAAAAACCCCTGGATGCCAGATTCACCCACAGGGGGGAGTGTCTGGTACATGTCAGAAACCTTGCCCAAACTAAAACTCTCATGGCTGTCAAATACATAAATAACATCCCCATTAGCACAAAATTCCTAGAGTCATACAATAAACCCTATGGCTCCATAGAAGGAGCAGATAAATACCATGACAATGAGAGCATCCTAGATGCCTTACAAGAGTATGATGTTCATAAAATCAAAAGGATTACATATGCTCATCACACAATGGAAGGAAAGTTTATCCGGAGAATACTGATAAAGTTATACTCTATTTTAATTCCCTACCACTCCCAAACTCTGTAGAACTTGGAATTCATACCTTCCCGGTCACACCCTACACCAACCCTCCCGCACAGTGTTTCAAATGCCAACGTCATGGGCACATAATCAATATTTGTCGAAGTGCAGCACGTTGTAAATACTGTGCCCAAGCACATCTCTCACAAGAATGCAAGAGAGACCAACCCCTGCTTTGCTCTAACTGTGGAGGGGCACATGTTGCATCTTATGGAAAGTGCCCAGCTAGACGTAGAGACATCCAAGACAAAACAACTGCCACTACCACCACACCCACCCTAACACAAAAAATCACACCACACCCCAATATAACTCCAACAGTGGCAGCCACCTACACAACATCAAAGACTCTCCTCCCAACACCAATCAACAAACTTAACACAGCTCAGAAAAAAATTTCTGCTCCATCCAGACCCACCACTACACCTACTGTGGCCCTCCCCCACCCACTATTTCAACTTCAAACTTCTCACCACTTCCCACCAACAAAACGCACAATACCAGCTCATCTGATGAGGACATCCATAAGCAACCCTTAACACAGCAGTCTCCCCCCACCTTCACCCAAATTCTCTACCAGAAGGGCCAAGTCAAACTACTTGAGAAGGACCAGAGCAAAAAAGAACACCTCACCCAAATCGAAACCCACCTACACCCCACAAAACACCCTGGAGTCACATCTCAATCAATTATTTGTTCCCTTTATTGATGCCCTTCTGCCTCCTAAAACCGGGTCCCCACAATTAAACATTGCCCTGCAAGCCATCTTGGCCCTGCTCCACCAACTTAATTAATTTCCCCTCTCTCACACACTTGCTACAGTTCCTTTCCTTTCCCCCCTGACACTACACCTAATTACACATGCATCCAATGGAACTGTAGATCCCTCACAAACAAAATCCCTGACATTAAATCAATCACTGACCAACACATTGTTCCCATTCTGGCAGTTAATGAGGCCAAATTGCCAGAAAACTTTCAATTGAGACCCTACATAATACACAAAGCCATTACAGACAAAACCTATTCAAACTCCACCACACTAGTACACAAAAAATTCCCACACTGCATCATACCAATCACCACTAAATACACTTACATGGACATAGTTGGAGTTAATATTAAAATCCAAAACACTATCTTTTAACATATACAATACATACTTTTACCCAAATGAACACATAAACTCCAACACACTAATTGATGATTCATTAGACCATTTTGCTAGTCTTTAGCATCCCGGTTTTTATGTGCTTTGCACTACTTTACACGTTTTGTTGCATTGATGTTGGTAATAAGAGGTTTGTGGATTGCAGCATGGTCATAAATACTAGCACGATGAAGTTCCCAACGAACTGTTATGACGGAAACAGGATCATTCCAACTGGTGTTCAACTCTGCTGCTATTTGAGGTGCTCCCTTTATACTATCTGCGCCAACATTCGTCTATCCCTATCTGATAATTTTGTATGGTGTCAACAATGTGCACGTTTTGATAGGTAGTCATAATCTTCGATACAGTTCCTCATGTTACACCTACTATTTCTGCCATTCTGGTTACTAAAGCTCCTGCAAGATGCGCATCGATGATCATGACTTTTTGGAGGTCACTGAGATCCGACATTGTCGACAATTCACCACAACAGCTGTTTCACCTGTACTTATGGTACTTCTCCCCTTTATATACCTCACATCACGAGTGGCATCATTCCCGTGAAATGCATACAGCGCATTGCGTATACTCCAGTTGCCGTTTCCATTATTTTGATAAACTCCTGTAGGTTGTCAGTGCAAACTTCATGACATTCACATTTTTTCACTAAAATTACAAAAATTTTATCATAAATGCATTGCTTACAACATGGTAGGATCTAGAAAGAGGGTCATCCTTTGAGAATGCTAATAAAAGTAATAGAGGCGAAAAATTATTAAACTTAATGAAAGATCTCTAAAACGGAGGGAAAATATTACATTGCAATGTAAATCCAGTCTCTTTGCATAGTCTCCTATTTTACTGCTCCCTCCCCCCGTTTTGTTTTTCTGGGCCTGGTTTCCAATATTCAATTTAGATTTTGCCATTTTCAACTTTTTCCACAGAGAGTAAAATTTAATAATCGTTTTTGGAAGATTCGAATCCTAATATTTAGGCAAAATCTATCCAACACAAAAATAATTTCTAAATTATGTCTAAAAACAAACTAGAAGGACACATATCGTCTCTAGCGCATATGAGAATCTCGTTTTCAAAGTGAGAGAAATTTTTCCTTTACCTACTCTTTCATTCTTTAAAAGTTTTAATTTGAGCCAGCAGATGATGCAGAAAAATGCAAAGAGTATTACATTAGTAATTATACAACATAAAAGTAGTCCTCTTTTAATTTTTAAATCTAAAAAGTTGCATTTTCTACACCTCTGTCAGAAAAGTGGGTAGATTATTGCTGACAGTGGAATATTTCTTAAAAATTACCACTATTTTTTCAAATTTCTATTCTACAGGGTGTCCCTGAATTCATGACCCAAACATGAGGGGATGGTAGTACACACCGAACCCACCAATATTCGTCATAGAATATACGGCCGCAAACGAGGCGACACGGCTTAAAAGTGCTGGATCGGCCAAATCCCAGCATTCTCAGCTGCCGATGTGCGCGACAAGCCCGGTGTTTACGAGCAGGTACGCCGATCACTACTCTGCCGCTGTGCTGCCTGTATCAACATTAGTGAGCGGACATTTGAGCATTTGTTGTAGATCTCTAATAAATGTCACTCTGGAAACCTCTTTGTCTGTCCTTCATTTCCGACTGCTCACTGCGTTTGCGGCCGCATATTCTATGACGAATATTGGTGGGTTAGGTGTGTACTACCATCCCCTCTCGTTTTGGCTGTGAATTCAGGGACACCCTGTATACATATTATTTGTAAAACTCGGTAAGTCTCCGCTGTTTCATCATTTCAGTGATCTGTAAAGATATATATATTTTGAAATATGAGAATTATATTTGGTTAGTACCAATAAAAAAAAAAAGTTATCTTTTCAACAATTATTAAAAACAGCTGAGAACTATCGCTCACGCGGCGAGAATAGAACCTGGAACTCTCCAGATACATGCCATAATGCTCTACCCTTAAACCACGCATCAAACACTAAAATATTTCAGAATTAGACCTACAGGAGACAACTTTTCCAATTGTTGCTAATGATTTAGATGTTAATGAGTAGGTCAATCACACTTAAGCGCTTTACTAAAAATCCATCCATAATAAATACACACATTACTTGTAGAAATAGACTTCAACAATTATTAAACACATCTGAAAAAAATTATCGCTGATGCAGCGGTAATCGAACCCGCACCTCTCCAGATACATGCCAGAGCGCTCTACCCTTAAACCACACATCAGACGCTAAAAACTTCCAGAATAAGACCTATAAATCATTCAATGAGATGTGGCGGACCTTGCTCCATCTATACTTCAGGAGAGGCAACTTTTCCAACTGTTGCTAATGATTTAGATGTTAATGAGAAGGTCAATCACGCTTAAGCGTTTTCAGGTGTTTTTAATATCATGCTTTCATATGTTTTTAATAATTGTTGAAGTCTATTGCTATAGGTAATCTGTATATTTGCTATGGATGGATTTTTAATAATAAACTCTTAAGCATGATTGACCTCCACATTAACATCTAAATCATTAGAAACAATTGGAAAAGCTGCTTCTCCTGAAGTATAGATGGGGACTTACACATCAGATTAGAAGCCTGCTGCATTACCTAATGAACGACTTTAACTTATATTTAATATTGCCAAAAACTGAAATTAGCTTGGAAAAAAATTGAATTTCAGTGAATGTTGAACTTGAATACCTAAATATGAGCAATATATTGCCCCTAAAGTAGCCACTTGCCACATAAATAATATATGCATAAACTACAGATATGAGATCTGTAAGCAAAGTTAGATCTCAGCATAAATCCCAGGAGAAAAACTACCAATAATTTATCCAATGCTCAAACCCAGGTTCTACTGATCAGCAGCCAAGCATGTTAGCCACTCGGCTATTGGCAAAATCTCCTAAACGTATTTAAGGTGAAACTCTTCAACTTTATAAGGAAACAGAATACAGGACTTTTGTGGAGTAAAAAAATGTTCGTGAGCACCTGAGTTGCAAAAATATTTGCTGAGTAATGGAATGTTTTTACCTTCAAAATCGCAATCCATATTTACTTGCAGTAACTAAACATTTCTAATTAACAATTACTAATACTTTGTAATGCACATTTGATCGTTAACCTTGCACGAGTTCATTTGAAAATGCATGATTTGGATTACTTAGGAAAATTAAAAGTATTCATAAATGACCAATGACCTTAGTTTCCCTCGTGTCAAGGGCTTTTTAAATGTCATTTCTAACATGGAAATATTATAATTTATTCTCATTTTTCTTCAGAAAAAAAAAAGCAATTTTTGGAAGATATTTCAGTTAGATTTAAAACTGTAGTAGTTCTAAGTTCATTTGTTATGAAACAATATCACTATGGCAGAAGTCAGATTCCTAATCAGTGCCTCAGCTGACACATACGAAAACAGATCACAAGAATAGTTTCTAGCTACTTAGCCATCATCCCAGTGATTTCTGTGAGAAAGCATACTATTTACTTGAATAAATAAATAAATAAATAAATACCCCCTCAAACAGCTGCTTGCCACAGAGGTCTGACAGGAGACTGCCAGTTTATGTGCCATAGTAGAAGATCTGAGAGGATGGCAGGACCTCAGCAGAAAAACGACACATACATCCGTGCCTCGAACCCAGGTCCCGTAGATCAATAGCCAAGCGTGCTAACCATTGAATAACTACTAAAAATAGGAAATAGGGGAAAGAAAACTGTTTCGTAGAGCACTCAAAACATTGCATTTTATGTTAGATTCATAAGGGAAGTAAAGATCTGACCAGTGTTCACAACTTAGACAGAATGTAGCAGGTTAATACAGAATGCCTGCAGTTAAGACATTTATGCAATCAAGGATTTACAAGCAATCAGTAATTACTAGTAATACCCACGCCAAACTCTTCAATAAATTCATTCACACCAAATGTACACTGGTTTCCATAAATTAAGGACAATTCCTAGGTTAAGTCAATGGGAAGCTAACGTCAAAGCTCTATAACTTCTGAAATAAGTATTTTTGTTGTGAAAAAAGTGATTGCAGATAAAGATCTCAATCAAATAAATCAATATATTGATTTTCAACAATATTCGTTCAATATTTAATGAGTTATGGAAGTTTGAATATTTAACAACAGCAATGCCAGTCTTAAGAAACTTTTACAAAACCGAATAGTGAAAGAATTCTTTACACAAAGTTCCAAAATACAAACTTATTTCATTAAACACTTTGATATAATACTTATTACTAAGTTTTAATTAACTTCTGAAGGTTTTTTTGGAATTTTTTGTGGCTGCCATTGTTATCGTTAAATATTCAAACTTCCATAACTCATTAAATACTGAACGAATATTGTTGAAAATCGAGATATTGATTTGATTGAGATCTTTTTCAGCAATCACATTTTTCAAAACAAAAGAAACAATAACATATTTTAGAAGTTATAGAGCTTTGATGTTAGCTTTCCATTGACTTAACATAGAGATTTTCCTCAATTTATGGATCTATCTGCCGATAACTGCATTTACTAGGCAGATGATGACAGCGCCCCAGAAATCTCGGATGCCTTTCAAGGGATCATTGCCGACCTATGGCAACTAATAACCCCATCCATCACACCAAGGGGGACCACCCCACCAAATTCGGGGACAATTGCTGAAGTAGCAGCAGAACCACGGGAAAACTGCCAACAATGTTGTCTCAACTGCCTACCCACCTGGAATTATGGCTATTATATAATGATTATTACAATCAAAGTGGTTTTCTATAGTAATAAAAAACAGTTTCATATTTGTGTAAGAGTTATTATTCATTGTTGTCATCTAGATACCTCAATTTATGCTTATCACAAGTATTGTAAACTATGCAGTTACCTTACGTCATCATACAAATCTGCCTATCATAACAATGCTCAAGTCCTTAAACAAAGTCCATGAACTTTACAGTACAATGGCACCTTGAAATGTGTGAAAATGGTTTCCATGACACTATCCCAGCATTTAAATCAATATTATTTTTTATTAATTTCTATGATTATTAGTAATTGATAATGTCTCAGTGAAAGAGTGGCTAGCATGCTTGCCTACTGATCAAATGGACCTGGGTTCAAATCCCAGATAGGTCATGAATGTTATCTTTCTGCTGAAATTTCACCTTTCTCAACAGATCTTTTCTATCACACATTTTACTGGCAAGTTTTGCAGTGCTTGAGGAGTGATTTATTTCAGTCTTTTATCCCTTAGAGAGCATGAAGATACTTACCGTATCCAAATGATTTTGGCTGTAAATTGTTTCACAACTGAAATTCATTTTAATATTTTGTTAAATATTTATTAGAATTAACATATTTCATTTTAAACATTTTCTAATTGTATAACCTACTACAGGCTTTGCTGTTTTACCTCTGAGCAACATTTTATCTTTACGCACAATGGACTTAGAGGTAAAGTCACAGGGACTCCAATCCCTCAGAGTTTGGTTTGATTTGGAGACACAATAGAGACATATCCAAAGAGAGTTTTAAGAATATATATATTACATTTACAAAACTGTGACCCCAAATTGTTAAATACTGGGGGGGGGGGGGAAGTACAATCTGAAATCAATGTCTCAGTGCAAAATTTATCGACATATCTTAAATTCAGTCTGGCTACTTTGAAAAAGATAATTTTTAGGTACTTTTAGTATCTGTTTTTTTCCTGTAATTCATTATTTTCTTTAAAAAAAATTTTTTTTAATAGAGTGAAACAATTAGTTTTTTCTTATACTGACTGTGCCCTTCATCAATGTAGTGAATTTATATCAGATGTATGCACTTTTGCCACTACTTTTTCGGCAATGTACTCTGCTATACAGGGCGAGTCTGAAAAAGTGGGCAAAACTTTACGGGGTGGTAGAACGCAGCTATACGAGCAATATTCGTCATAGAAAATATGGGCGGAATGCAAACGGCGAGCCGCTAGGTGGCGTTGGAAATGGTATAAAAGGGTCGGTCCTCGCACCCAACGGCATTTCTATCGTGGATTGCCGAGAGGATGGCTGGTTATACTAACCACGAAATGGCGGATATGCACTTTGTGTACGGTGCGGTGGACGGAATGCAAGTGAGACACAGAGACGTTACCGCGACCGGTTTCCGATGAGATGCACTCCAGATCGGAAAACCTTCGAGCGTTTGCATCGGCGGCTGTGTGAAACGGGATCCTTCGCCGCGGCCAAGCAAGACGCAGGGCATGAAAGGAGTGTCAGAACGCTGCCGCAACTTGCAGAAGACATTCTGCATAGGGTGGAAGAGTGACCGGGATGTAGCATGCGAGCGGTTTCCCGTGCAGTACACGTGTCCCAAATGTTGGTTTGCCGTGTGCTACCGGTTCCCGATGAGATGCACTCCAGATCGGAAAACCTTTGAGCGTTTGCATCGGCGGCTGTGTGAAATGGGATCCTTCGCCGCGGCCAAGCAAGACGCAGGGAATGAAAGGAGTGTCAGAACGCCGCAACTTGCAGAGGACATTCTGCGTAGGGTGGAAGAGTGACCGGGATGTAGCACGCGAGCGGTTTCCCGTGCAGGACACGTGTCCCAAATGTCGGTTTGCCGTGTGCTACAGGAGGAAGAAATGCACCCCTATCGTACGCAGAAGGTACAAGCGTTGTCACCGGCGGACTATCAGCCACGTGTCAATTTCGCACGTTGGTACCTCCAGCAGAATGCAGCGCAGCCTGATTTTGGTGCACATGTTGTTTACGGACGAGTGCACTTTCACCCGTGAGGGCGTTTTGAATACCCACAATTCACACACGTGGGCATCTACGAACCCGCATGCCACACGTCCTCATTCGTTCCAGCAGCGGTTCTCCGTAAATGTTTGGGCAGGGATCCTCCATGACCATTTGGTTGGCCCATACCTCCTGCCACACCGTCTGGACGGCAAATCGTATAACACATTCCTACGAGAAGTGTTACCGGAGCTGCTGCTGCATCCGATTCCAACCCCCAGCAGGTCGAGAATGTGGTTCCAGCACGACGGTGCGCCTGCACACTTCAGCTTAGATGTGCGGAACACTTTACATGCAACGTTCCCAGGGCGATGGATTGGTCGAGGTGGTCCCATAGCTTGGCCACCAAGATCGCCGGATCTCTAGTGTTTGGACTTTTTCCTGTGGGGCCATATGAAAAGCCTAATCTACGAGTGCCCCATTGAAACCGATATGGATCTAGTCGCCAGGATCGCCGTTGTTGCCGGCGATATTCGGGAAATGCCTGGTGTCTTCGCAAATGTGCGTCGGTCCCTATCCCGCAGGTGTGAAGCCTGCATTACAGCTGGCGGCAGCTCTTTTGAGCAATTTCTTTGAGCATGTACCTCAATTACATTCCTGTTAATAAAATGTTTTCTGAAGTATCTCCTCTCCTTCTTGTGTTCATTCTTTAAATGTGACAGTGGAAAACTACCTTTTAACTTCTCACCGCTTGCGTTCCGACCATACATTCTATGACGAATATTGCTCGTATAGCTGCGTTCTACCACCCCATAAAGTTTTGCCCACTTTTTCAGATTCACCCTGTATAGAAAAGGTTGTTTTCCTGTGTGCATTCCAAATTATTGCAAGATAACTCAGATGCTGGAAAAGGTCATTAATAATAGTTGCTTAGCTGGTGAACAGTGAAGATATTTGTCTCATGTTATCTTTTACCTTTTACAGACAACAAAACCTAATTTAACTCATCTTCAGAATTGGAATTATTCGAGGTGTGGAAAAAAAATTGACCATTATTACTCTTAAGCAACTCAGTAACTGCAAGCAGTTGGGATTCACATAATTACCATGTTTTGCATGTAAAACTGAAAATGTTTTTTACAGTGTATCCTGGTTGAATCATCACATAAGAATAAATTCTTGGCTTTTCATCATTTCACTGCATGTCAATTGCAGAGTGAAGTGACACTAGCCATCCTTTCCCACAGTGGGTATATACATTCTTGTCAATTGGGTTAGTGCATTTCCTGCTTTTAACAAATGCAATCATTTCATTCCAAAATTCAGCATGGGGTGAACATTGTCGTTGTAATGGCTTCATAAGGCAAATGCCATATCATTCACAGTCCAGCACTTGCCTTTTAGAAGCCACATTAGAATTTTTCATTTGGGTAGCAATAATGTACCATGCGGGACTCACACAAACTCTCAGTTGATTTAAGTGTAATCGCCTAGAGTAGGAGTTCTCAACGTGGGGTATGCGGTAAAAGTTTTTGAGGTAAGCCGTGAGAGCTCAAAAGTCGCCATGATAACAAAATTTCTCTCTGGGAAAACGGAATTAAAAAGAACAGCTGTGACCAATTTCAGCGACTAATTTCTTAAAGAAAATGAGCAAACGAATTTGAAGATATCAGACAACAAATAATCGTTCACTTAAGCACTCTTAAATGGCAGTATTTTCCACTCCCTAATGGATTCGAGACCCTTTCACATTTGATTTGGAAAAATGTAAGCTTCCATTGTTCAATAAATAAGCGTTGATTGAGATATCTTGTGACAATAGTTTAAAAAGCATTCATTCCAAAAAGCCATTGATTAGTTTTGGATTGGAGTGGAGAAGAAATATCTAACTTCAAGAATTGCAGTCAAATATTTGTTACCTTTTACAACTTATCTGAAACTGGTTTTTCATCTTTAACTGCTTTAAAAAATATAAGATAGGCTGGATGTTGAATATGACTTGCGACTCTACCTTAGCAAGATACCCCAACCATTGATGAACTGTGCAAGTGTAAACAAGCGCAACTATTTCATTGTTTACCCAGTAAAATGTTTATAATTTTATAAAATTTGTTAAATTTTCATGTCATTTTTTGTATCTGTCGATATATGCAATTTATGAATACAAAATTTAATGTGTGTGTATTTATATACGTTTTATTCCCATTGTTATACTATAATTATAGTTTTATCTATCTACGCAGGAGGTACGCCAGTTACATACACATTTCCAGGGGGTACATGAAGCATAAAAGGTTGAGAACCACTGGCCTAGAGTGATTTCTGGCAGTATATGCATTGCAGAACAATTTCTTTTTAATCCTAAATAGGGCACATCTGTATTTGTTGATTTTCCTTGTTTTTGGAGTAAAATTCAGGGATGCATGTTTCCTGACAGAGCATTTAACTGTTTGTGATGATTACCTTGATGTAGAAGTTACTGGATTACTTTCTCCCATAGCAGCTGGTGAAAATGAAAGGTTTGCAGAAGATTGAACAGGAATCTGATCACAACTTAAAGGGGAATTAGAAATCTCCATAGGATGTAAGGTATTCACTTCAGGATTTTTTGTTCCCAAAGTAGCACTAGAAAAAAAAAGTAAATATTACAGTGATAAGATTTTCAACCATTATATGAAATAGAACATCTATAATTTAGATATCCCAATTTCAGCATATTTGTGCATTATATTTGACCTTAACATGCAATAAAACTAATTTTAATAAGAAATTATTGCCTGGTGTTATTAAGAATCAATTGCATGGTGCTATTCTTTCCTCTCTAGTTGCTTAAACATTTCTTAAACCCTTATCGTGTCGCAGCCTAAAGAATCACTTTCCATCTTTCCCATTCTAGTGATAGGAGAGCGAAGTTTCGTTCCATAATACAAGATTGTCAAAAAAAAATTCTGAATAAAAACCTGGTTATTTCAACTGTTTCTGATGAGGTATATAAAAGAAATTAAATCTATGATACATACTTTTCACTTGTTGAATTCACTTAAAAATATGATGGTTGAACTTTAAATTTATCCGTAGTTGTTGCTGGTGTTGAAAAGGCAGCAATACACGCATGTTTGCTGGCAGTCACCGTCCCGGAAGTTAACTTTGAATTGTTCTAAAAATAGATATTGGTCAGGATGATCTTCAGAAACGTTGTTGTTGTTTGTTTCTTTTTACATTGTCAATCCTTTCAAAAATTAAATCAAAAAACATTTCTTTTAAAGGTCGAATCAGAAGTCAATGGACGTATATTTCTTTCATTTTCTTTAAAATATATTGTTTCGTACTAGAAATGATTTTGGGTCGTTATTTATTTATATTTTTTACCATTAATTATATATGCATTATTGCTTATGGAAATATTGCTTTCCAATCACAATGGTCCAAAATTATCACTAGAAAGTTTTGGTTTTGAAATCAAAGTCGTGATTTTGTTGATGTTCTGCATGATTATCGTAGGCTGCGCCATCAGATCTAGTTGAGTTCTTTTCTCATTAACGTTTCTTCTCATGAATATTTAGATTTTTTTTTAAATCTATTGTATATTAAGTAGCTCTTTTAACGTTATGTAGTTTTTAAATATATTATTAAATTTTTAAATTATAATTTTGTAAATATATGCGATAGATGTAACATGGTATGCAGGAGTAGACGTGCTCAGCAAAGTGCACTGGAAAACCGGAACTTCTCACGAAATATTATCTTCAATCAGATGATAAAATATTTCAGGATTTTCCCATAGAAGAACAGGAGAGAGATATTTAGGAGTCTCGACCTTCGACTTCATCTGAATTTCAGGGGGAAGAATGCTCCTAAAATTCAGATACATATCATTTTCTTTTGGTTTTCCTGATGAATCTGGTTGGTTGGTTGTTTTACCTCTGAGCGGTACTTTTTTGCACACCATGGGCTAAATGGCCTGGTCACATGGACCCCGAAGGCTCAGAGAAGGTTGGGGGAGGAGACCCACTGGAACAGCTGTTGGGAGACAGATAGTCTCTCGTCCAGGCCATCCAGCGTGTTCTTTAACGTGCACAGGGTACGGCTCTCCCGCACACGGGGCCATGACTTAACATCCCATCTGACGAACGGCAGCCTTTCCAAGCCCATCGGTGTCCCTTACTGACGTGGGCAGGGCGGGGAATTTTGTGTAAATGGTAGCTAGGCGTAAACTGGAAGGAGAGCTGTGTACCAAACCCTAGTGATGATGCACAGAACTGGCCAGGTCTAGCACCTAATGTCCGACCTCGCCTTCTCGTGGTGCATACCGTTAGTACCTTTCAAAAGAGATATTCTCTTTTGGAAGGGAACGGAAGGGGAGGGCTGCCAGTTCAGTATGGCCTACTGATCTGGTCAACTATGACCACTTTTTTCTTTTTTTTCAACCCTGCTGAGGAGTGGTCTACTTCACAGGGTCCTGGCGCTGACCATTTATACCTACTAGACTGGACTTGTTTATGGATTTGAGCTTGATTATTGATCCTGGATTTGCTGCACTGGTGGGCCTCTGTTGAGGGAGAATCTGCTGCTGTGTTTTCTATTTGCTTCTGGGTTGCCAGCCCTAAGTGAACAGAGGCATAGGATACCTTATATCAGCTGGTGGATAATTCTAATCAGAGGCCATCGCAGGTACCTGAACCTTACTTAGCTAGTTGGGCATCGTCAAGCCTAAACTGGAGTAATGTGTCTCAGGCAGGCCATATGGCTCTTGAAAAAGTCCACTTGAAAAGGTGGTGCCTGAAGTTCCTACCAGCATCGGTGACTTCAGCCTTTAGCAGAGGAGGAACAGGTCTTTGCCCCATGCCTGCGATCAGAGGGCTGTTTGATATTGTTGGCCCTACCAATTTCAATAAACCTAATTTCTTTAAAAATCCTACTAATCATTTTCTCTCTGCAGGAACGTGGAGCATGATGACATTACATAGAAATTATTCTCTTGATGTCCTCATGCAGGAATTCCAGCGTTATAACCTAGATATTCTAGGCTTACAAGAGACCAGATGGACAGGTAAAGGTGAGATATTTAAAAATAACTTTAAATTTCTCTTTACAGGGAGGGAGAATGGAAAGCATCACCAAGGCGTGGGTCTGCTGCTCAGCAAACATGCTAGTGATGCTCTTCTAGGATATGAGTGCATTAAAGGTTTCTTACAGCAAAATTTCAGACAAGCATTAAAGACTTGAATGTTTTCTGCTGTTATGCCCCCACTGAGGATGCTGGTGAGGATGAGAAGGATAGGTTTTACGGACAACTTCAGGATATTTTGAATTCTGCCAAAAAAGGAGATATTACCTTGTTCCAGGTGACTTCAATGCCAAGGTTGGTACCGACTCTGATCTTTGGGGAGGGGTGATAGGCTCTTTTGGTATTGGTAGCTGCAATGGCAATGGGCAACGTCTCCTATAGGTAAGTAAACTCAATGGTTTCAGAATAACTAACACATATTACAAACACCGCGACAAACATAAATACACATGGGTTTCACCTGATAGGCTGCATAGGAATATGATTGATTATATATTAATTAACAGCAAATGGGCTAGTTCTGTTAGAAATATCAGGGCATATAGGGGAGCTGAAATTGGATCTGATCATTACGTTGTTAAAAGTGTCTTGCAACTTAAACTTAAAAAGTGTTGTGCTAGGGTTAAAAAATTCACCTTTAATACTGAATCTCTGAAAGACACAGTTATAGCTAAGGCTTACCATGATAGGTTACTTAGTCATTATGACAGTCATGGTTTGCTTATTACTGAAGTTGAGGAAGAATGGGACCATTTTAAACAGGCTTTTTTGGAAACAAACAGTACCCTTTTAGGAAAAAAGGGGCAGAGGGGGCAAAATTTTTTGAATGATAAGGCACGAGCTTATTTCAGAAAGAAGGAACTGCAGGAATGTCCTTAATCAGTACCCTACTAGTCCTAATAGAAAGGATTACAGAGAGCTTAATAAACGTGTAAAGGATCAGTTAGCTACTGATAAGAATCGTTGGCTTGATGGCTTGGCTGACAAAGCTGAGGAAGCAGTTAGGCAGCACAACAGCAGCGAGCTGTACCAGATAGTTAATGTTTTATGTGGTAGAAAACGGACAGGCATACAAGGATTGCAGGATAAACAAGGTAAGGTTATAGAAGGTGAGGATTCTGTCATGGCTAGGTGGGCTGAGCATTTCAGTGATGTTCTAAACAATGTGGTTAGTTCTACTTCCATTGTTTGTAATGGTGATAGATACATTGGCAGCTTTAATGTTATCCCTATAACACAATCTGAAGTTATTTTGGCTATTTCTAAACTTAAACTTCATAAATCCCCAGGGGTAGATGAAATTACTACAGAAATGCTCAAAGCTGGGAATGTTTCGGTTATCACTTGGATGACTGAATTTACCAGAGCTATTATTATCCCTATTTTCAAAAAAGGTGATCTCAGTTCTTGTGATAACTATAGCGGTATCAGCCTACTCTCTGTTCCAGGTAAAGTTCTTTCCATGATTGTGCTTAATAGATTTAAGAATCCGGTTGACAGGCAATTGCGTGATGAGAAATGTGGATTCAGAAGTGGTAGGTGATATGTAGATCAGATATTTTCACTTAGGCAGATTCTTGAGAAATGTTTAGAGTTTCAGAATCTTTTGGTTGCTAGCTTTGTTGATTTCAAAAAGACTTTCGACTCTGTTGATCATCTTAATTTGTGGTTGATTGTGTGATCATATGGTATATCAGACAATTAGTTAACATAATGAAAGCTCTCTATAATAACACTGAGTCATGTGTGAGAGTTGGTAAGGCTTGTAGCAATTAGTTTAGCATTACGTCTGGTGTTCGACAAGGGTGCATTTTGTCTCTTTTTCTCTTTAGTTTAGTTGCTGATTATGTTATGCGAAATTCACTTCAAGGGTCAGATTTTGGCTTTAAATGGGCTGGAGATACGAAAATATCTGATTTAGATTATACTGATGATTTAGTCCTTTTGGCAAATGATGTTGATGAGATGAACTCTTTCATTCGAACTGTTGATGAGACTGGTAGTAGAGTAGGTTTGGTTATAAACAGAGAGAAAACTAAAGTGATGAAAATTGGTCAGGCAGGTTGTGATTCAGTTAATCTGAATGGTTGCCGTCTTGAGCAGGTGTCACAATTTAATTACTTTGGGAGCTATGTAAGATACTGGTGATATGCGGCATGAGATTAACAGACGAATAGGTATTGCTGCCGGGACTTTTAAGAATCTATGGAGATTGTGGAGAAATAGGCGTATACACCTAAAGACTAAAATTAGACTGTATAATAGTTTGGTTCTTTCTAAGGTTAGTTATGGTAGTGAAACTTGGACGCTGTGTAAACAAGATAACAGGAAACTAGATGCTTTTGATTCTAGATGCTTACGCAGTATCTTGGGTATTAGGTGGTTTAACTTTGTAACTAATGATGAGGTTAGGCAAAGGAGTCTGCAACCTCCTTTAAGCAGCATATTGTGCAGAGAGAGACTCCGCTGGTTTGGCCATGTTGCCCGTATGGATAACTATAGATTGGCGAATAGTGAAGAGTGCTTTCAATGAAGAGTGTGCCTAGAGGCCTCAGAAGGAGGGGGAGACCTAGGATGCGGTGGGCAGACAATGTCAAACAGGACCTTGTTAGAATTGGTGTGCAGTGGCCGGATGCAGCAGATGTAGCTCAGGACAGATATGCTTGGAGAATTAAACTGTGCGGTCTGGTTGGACCTCCGTAGTCCATGGCTGCTTGAGGATGATGATGAAATCTCAACGCTGACCCAGCTGGGACTCGACCCTGGGAACTACAGATTACGAGCCTGGCGCGCTACCGACTGAGATACACCTGCCCCGATGAATTTGGAATTGAACATTTCAGTGAAGATGATATGGACAATGCTCCACAAGAATACTGGCAAAAATTATGAAAAAATTAGCATTCAATCTTTCGAGTATATTGTTTTCTGCTACCACAAGGTCAAACACTGGAGAAGCAAAAACACCCTTAGATTTTTTCGAGCTGTTCGTTACTCAAATTTTAAGGTCAATCTTTCATTTTGAAACGTAGATGAGTCCAGGAGTCCCTTGGCAAGGGTAACTAAGTTTAGTGGAAAGCTAACAACAGCTAAGGAAATGGAAAGTTTTTTTAACTTTAGTGCTAACAGGCCTAATTAGGAAACAGTCCTTAGCAGAATACTGGTCCACTGAATTTGTTGTGAACACTTCATTATTTTCACGCATCATATCCAGAAAGTGGTTTGCTGTTGCTGCAATACCTACATCTGTGATAACAGCATTGTGAGGCCAAAGAAAGGTGAGCCTGGATATAATCTTTCGGCTACACTGGGTCAGCTGTTACCTGATATAATACACAGATTCAAAACAACTTACATTCCAAATAGAGAAGTATGCACCAATGAAGCTATCATCGGTTACAAGGGCAACGAATTGAAATCGTGACATTCCCGGTGCACCACAGCTCTTGGCTGTATATTACCTTAAGGGAGATGTCACTGAAACCAATATGAACTAGAAAGCTCCTATCTTTTAAGCTTGCCTTGCATTGTCCTACTTACAGCGAGAGAAGACCTGTGTGAAGAGAGAAGCACTGCCTGAAATTATTGCCGGCTCGAAGATATAATCATTGAGGTGCAGTGAGAGTGGGATCTTGTGAAATTTTGAGCGATGACTAGGAAATGCCCATCACTCACTGAATTTAGCCAAGAAACTTGCCAAGAAATAAATAGAAAGATCTTAGTTTTTTGAATTATGAGCCAGATATAAAAAGGAAGTCCTAACTTTTTGGGTAACCCCAACTTCGTCCTCCCCATAGAGCCGGGCACCACAGCCCCCTCGCCTTCTCAGCATCTGCACCATGCCAAGGCCGCTTCGGGGAACACTGGACCAGGCAGGCCAAACCGGTCCGCGACCCTCCCACGACAAGGCTCTCCGCCTACCTGGGCCCACAACACTGCAGCACCCGGACCCCACTACGCAGAGGAACCAAGTTCCTCCACTGCAAAAGCCATAAGGTCCAAATCTCATTCATGTGGGACTCTTAGTTTGGCAGTTCCATCGATAAGCCCGCTGGCCAATAGTGGCCAACTGAGGCCGCGAGCCTCCAACTTCTACCTCTCCATTGTTCACGGGCCGAAGCACCCGCTGAACTTCCATCCACCTCGATATCACAGAGACCGCATCAGAGAGCCCACGGACGAGTGTACGAAGAGGTGCACAACTCAGTCCGCAGAACTCCCCAATAAGCCTGCAGAAAACAGGGTTCTCCCAAGCCCTATCCGAGGCCTTTAGAACGGCCCCTCAACCAAGGCTGCAACCCCCAGCTTCGCTGGGGGACAAGTGAACAAGCTGACAGGACACGGCCCCCCTAGCACGGTCCGCCAAACCTCAACAGGCCGCCCTCCACAGGGGGCCGCCAGACTTCAGAACCCAAGGGCGCCAGCGATCTGAGCCCAACTTCTCAGAGGCGCCGTAAGCCCCCCCCCCTATATTTCAGGGTTTATAACCCCCAAAGGCCAGAAAAAATATGGCTAATAACCCCCAAAGGCCAGAAAAAATACGGCATAAAATTATATTTTATATGAGAGTAAAACTTCATATGCCAGGAATGTCATGGTATACACCGGAAAAGAAACTGTTGAAGGATTATACCCAGGCTCACCTCTCTTTGGCCTCACAATGCTGTTATCACTGAGATGCAGGCATTGAAGCAACAGCAAACCGATTTCTGGAAATAATGAAGTGTTCACAACAAAATCAGTGGACCAGTGTTCTGCTAAGAACTGTTTCCAAAGTAGGCCTGTAGTTAGCACTAAACTAATGGGTTTATTTTTCTGGCATTTAGGGGTTTAAATCCAGTATTGGACATGCACATTCTGTTGCTATGACAATGATGGACAGCTTACTCAACCAAGGCTACCACATATATATGGACTGTTGGTAATCTTCTCCAGCCTTGTACCAAGCATTATATGAAAAAAAAAGGTGTCGGGACAGAATTACACAGGAAAAAATTACACGGAATAAAATTACACAAGGAAGAAATTACACGAAGAAAAAATTAACACAAGTCCGAAATTACACATAGTACAAAATTTGTAGCCTCCGTTGGCAAATTCGTTAATTTGTAACTATTCAGTTTAACCCAGAGGTAGGGCCGGATAAAGGCCAACTGATGCCCTAAGCACAGCCAGTGGTGAAAGTAGGCCGGTACGCCGTACCGGTAAGAAATTATTTGCCGGTACGGCGTACCAGTAAAACATTTTTCAGTAGTGGCTCCGTTAATGATTTTCTTTACACATTAATGCAGTTTCAACCGAGCATTTAATTTTTTAAAGAGCGAATCGTTCCTTTTAAGAAAAATTCCTCGATTTTTAATTATACTTCTATAGTTTAACCCTTTAGTTACCTGTTGCTTGAAAACCGCATACTTAAGGAGTTTGAGGTTCCATTTCTGCAGACAGGGAGTGCCAAGGCGGAATGTTAATCCAAATATCTGAAGTAGTGCTTTCTCTCTTTGAGCAGTTAGTAAAAGCAGACTGGGAAAAGAGAACAGAACTAGACAGACAAAGGTGATTCCAACCTAAGCCGTTCCTCGGGGAGTCGTTAACTATCCACGGACAATGCGCATCCGCCGTAGCTGTCTGGGTTCGGTCTTAATCACCACCAGAAGCAGAAATGGGAAAAAGGGATGACAAATCAAAGAAAGGATATGAACTGACTTAGACGTTGAAATGTAATCCTTTGCAAGATAATATTTCTGGTTTTGTAATTTTCGTTTTTTTAATCTAAGGGACCCGAGTTCGAGCCTCGGGTAAGACATGGATGTTTGTTTTCCTTCCGAGGTCCCACCATCCTCATAAACCTACTATGGCATATAAACTGACAGGTTCCTGTTAGACCACTGCGGCAAGTAGCGACTTCTGTATAAATATATTTTTGCAAATAATTTATATATTGCTGAATTGAAAATCCTAACATTTCAGATCACAACGGAAGACAATTTAATGGGGGCGATGGGGCACACATTTCCCCAAATTTAACAAATGAATTTGAAGTTTGGGAGAGGGTCCAATAAAAGTGGCCATTAATTTTCGTATATATAATTTTTGATTAGCACTATAAATAGAGCTGCCACCTTTTGAGATTTAAATATCCAGAGATCATAAAGTTGGCTTTAAGTAAATTCCGCTGGCCCCCCCCCCCAAAAAAAAAAAAAACTACTAATACGATATATTTATTTAAAATAATCAACTCAATGATTATTGTTGTTTCAAAATTTTATTTATTATTAAAAAATATAAATTATTCTTTAAATTTAGATTCATACATTCAATTATCTTTACAATCTTTTTAGAAACTTTCGTTCCGGCTTCTGAATATATTCTAAACATTTTGCACAATTCACATTATAATCACTTTTCGTGCATAATTCTGCTTTCACTCGAATCTTGTCCGTTTTGTTTCAAAATTGAAATATGGGGCCTTTTATCGTTTCGGCCCAATCCCTGGGTTCGAGGCCCATTATAATGCATGGAGGCTTGTATAGTTTTTCTACTGAGTTCCCCCCTCATACTCACAAGGAAAAAAAAAAGGAATTGGGCCTTTTTTCGTTTTGGCTTTCATAATAGATTTTTTTTTAAATGTGTTTAACATTGTTTTTTATGGGAAGCGCTAATTTTTGGAGCTGGTTTCTCTAGTCATTTTGGGGCGGGGGTGGCTCAGTCGGTAGCGCGCCAGGCTCGTAATCTGTAGTTCCCAGGTTCGAGTCCCAGCTGGGTCAGCGTTGAGATTTATCTCCGCAAAATTCCCCGCCCTGCCCACGGTCAGTAGGGGACACCGATGGGCTTGGAAAGGCCGCCGTCCGTCGGATGGGACGTTAAGCCGTGGCCCCGTGTGTGGGAGAGCCATACCCTGTGCATGTTAAAGAACACGCTGGATGGCCTTGACGGGAGGCTGCCATCTGTCTCCCAACAGCTGTTCCAATGGGTCCCCTCCCCCAACCTTCTCTGAGCCTTCGGGGTCCATGTGACCTGGCCATTTAGCCCATGGTGTGGAAAAAAGTGCTGCTCAGAGGTAAAACAACCCAACTCTAGTCATTTTAACGAGTTGAGTTTGGTTGAACCCGGTAATCGTGTGTACAGTCTACGGTTTTGCTCATTTCACAACCTGCCGTGGTAGTACAAATGGCGGCAACTCTTTGATCATTTCAAAATCGTAATTGCAGAAAACAGAAATTTGCTTTCAAAAACCGGAGTCTTGTGATAGATTTAAAACGTGGTCTCGGAATGAAAATCAGAAAGGTGGCATCCCCAACTGTGTGCGAAAAATTTATAACATTCTTTTTTCTTGATAAGTTACATAGAGAACAGAGAAGGGCAGTTGAAGCTGCTTCTAGATTATACAGGCCTTCTTGTACAAGAATAGCACAGAACAAACAACCATGCCAGCAGGGACGTAGCCATGGTGGGGGGAGGCTCCACCCCAAAGTAACTCGGAGTTGGCAATATTCGAGGCGACTTTGTAAAATCTAGGCGAGTTGTGAAAATTTGTAATTTTTTTTTTTGGAAAATTAAGGGGAGCTGTCGAAATCGAGGCAACTTGGGAAATCTAAGACAGTTTGGAAAATGTAGAGACGGCAAAATTCGAAGTCACTTAGTAAAATAAAGGTGAGTTAACAAAATTCGGAGCGACTTGACAAAATCTTGGGGAGTTGACAAAATTCGGAGAGACTTGGCAAAATCGTGGGGAGTTGATAAAAATTCAGATGAGATGTAAAAATTGGGATTTTTTCTGTAAAATCGAGGGGAGTTGGCAAAAATTAAGGTAAGATGTAAAAATTAGGGTTTTTTCTGTAAAATTATGGCGAATTGGCAAAATCTAGGGACAGTTGGCAAAATTCGGAGTGACTTGGCAAAATCGTGGGGAGTTGATAAAAATTCAGGTGAGATGTAAAAATTGGGATTTTTTCTGTAAAATCGTGGGGAGTTGGCAAAAATTAAGGTAAGATGTAAAAATTAGGGTTTTTTCTGTAAAATTATGGAGAATTGGCAAAATCTAGGGACAGTTGGCAAAATTCGGAGTGACTTGGCAAAATCATGGAGTTGACAAAATTCAGGTGAGATGTAAAAATTGCAATCTTTTTCTGTAAAATTAAGGAGTGTTGGCAAAATCGAGGCAACTTTGCAATATCTAGGAGAGTTGGCAAATCTTGGGGAGTTGGCAAATTCAGAGTGACTGTGCAAGAATCAGGTGTGATGTAAAATGGGATTTTTTTCTGTAAAATTGTGGCGAGATGGCAAAATGAAGGAAACTTGGCAAAATTCGAATCCACTTGGTAAAATACGGGCGATTTGTGAAAATTGGGATTGCTTTTGTGAAATTAAGGAGAGTTGACAAAATCGAGAAAACTTGGCAAAATCTAGGGAAGTTGGCAAAACTGGAAACTACTTGGTCAAGTACAGGTGAGTTGTAAAAATTGCGATTGGTTTTGTGAAATTAAGGAGAGTTGGAAAAACCAAGAACTCTTAGCAAAATCTAGGGGAGTTGGTAAAATTCGTTGGCAAAATTCGAAGCCACTTGGTAAAATTCAGGAGAGTTGTGAAAATTGTGCCTTTCTTGTGTAATTAAGGAGAGTTGATAAAATTCGAAGTGACTTGGCCAATTCAGAAAAGATGTAAAAATTGCGATTTTTTCTGTAAAATTATGGCGAGTTGTCAAAATCTAGAGTAGTTGGCAAAATTCGAATCCACTTGGTAAAATATAGGCGAGTTGTGAAAATTGAGATTTGTTTTGGGAAATTAAGGAGTGTTGGACAAATTGAGGAAACTTAACAAAATGAAGGGCAGTTGGCAAAATTCGAATTCACTTGGAAAATACGGGTGAGTTGTGATAATTGGGTTCGTGAAATTCAGGATAGTTGACTAAAAATCGAGAAAACTTGGCAAAATCTTTGATAGTTTGAAAAGTTTGAAGTGATGTGGCAAATTTAGAGATATAAAATTAAAAATTTAGAGATATAAAGATTGTGATTAGTTTCGTGAAATTAGGGATAGTTGGCCAAATCAAGGGAAAATTCACACTGACTCGCTACAATTCAGACGAGATGTAAAATCTGGTTAGTTTGCTCAGTTGACAAAATTTTAACTTCGAGTTGGAAAATTTTTGATTTCTTCCCCCCTCCCCCAACCATAGTCCTTCGCTACGCCCCTTCATGTCAGTACAGTATTCGAACCTGAATCACCATAGAGAATATTTGTGAGTATGAGCGAGGGGATCTCAATGGAAAAACAACACAGGCATCCACATATGGGATCTGGGTTCAGGACTCTATAGTTATGAATTTTCTTTCTCGCATTGTTTTCTGCTGAGATCGTGTCTTCATAACTGGTCTTCTAACATCTTAAATTGACATGCTCTTATGAGACGTGTGAGTAAACAGCTATTTGAGGGTGTAGAAAAATAATTAAGATTTTAATTCTCTAGTGCATTTTCATTTTATACATCCCTTGGACTAGATACGTTAAACCGTTTCGGCTGAATCGCGAAGCATTTTTCATTAACGTGAAAACAAGCGCATGCAAAATGAAGCGTGCCGACAAATATATCTATCGTGTAAAATGCAGGTATGGTCTGAAGAATTTATTTTTTATACTGCGGGTATGGCCAACCTATGGTATCCGTGACCAGAGTGGAAAGCTAGATGATTACACTTTTACTCAAAAGAGTGCTTAGAAAAATCGTCTCGCATCTTTTTTGGCAAAAGTCACGCTTTTCTTACATTTTTGATTCGCAAACCCTGCAGTTTTGCATATATAGTATGTCCGGATATCACAGAAGCGAAATTTCCGTACTTATTATCATTGAGTAAACTTTATGAATTTTAAAGGTTACTCTTGATCTTCAATAAATGTTATTCTAAAAAAATGCCATATTTGACATTTGGGTTTAGATTATGCAAGTTGGTGATCATAATTACAATATCAGTCAAAAGTTTATTTTTCCTTCTAAAAATTTGCATTATGTTCTAAAATAATTTTATAAACATCTACATATATTTTTTGAATAAGGCTGAAATACAAGAATAGAACGCAAATAGGAAGCATTTAAGTATATTAATATTTTTTCACATTAAAATTGCATAAATCATTCGCTATTTGCGGAAACATAGGAAGACAAAATACAGGGACATTACTTTCGCCGCCATACAGTCATATTACCCCACACACACATCTCTATTATGGTTTCACTGGAGTGCTCGCCTGAGTGTGATTTCCACATATAGCTTTCCGTTTAAGCGTACCGGAAAGAAGTGAAATCTACTTTCACCACTGAGCACAGCCCAACAACAATGCTTCCCCCTCGCCCTTCCATCGCTTAACTGACAAGACATTGACTCAATAAGTGCTGAAGTTATAAGTAGGGAAAATTCAATAAGCATTATTTTGTATCTTTTGATCCATGTATGCTGAAATGCTATGTATCTTCAAGGTTAGAAAGCAATGTAATAAAAGATGTTTTGTTTCGTACAAATAATATTTCTCCATTAGAATATCTTTCTTAAAAATTGTCCACCAACATCGACTTTTGTAGAAAGAGGATTTTCAAAATTAAAAAGTATGTTCTCGAGATCACGTAATTGTGAGTTAAGGGCATGATAGCTAAGGGGGAATACTCTGTGGTGCCCCCCCCTTACTTCTCTTGGTGCCCTAAGCACGTGATTACTTTGCTTAATCCAGCCCTGCCCAGAGGTTCCAGTGGATGTGTTTTTTCATTTATCACAATCTATTCTGCGCAAAGTAAATGAATGTGGGTTGAAATCTTTATATGAATCTAATCAGTGATTTGCGATACACATTAAAATGTTATTATCACTTGCCATATTACCAGAAGAAGAAGTGCTGAAAGCATTTTTAGAAGTTACTGATCTGTTCTCTAATTTAAACGAACATAATGAACAAATCGAGCAAATTCTCCTTTATTTCGAACGTACATAAGTTCGGGGTCGACAGCTCAGGAACGGCACTTACAAACAACCTCTGTTTAATATTTCTATTTGGAACCATATGCAATCTGCTGCTAACTGTATAGCAACTGTATATACTATACGCAATGCTGATTCTAAATTTATAATGAAATATGTGGATTAATCTCTTTGTATAAGACATATGAATTAATTATGAAATTATTTCGAACGTACATACGTTCGGGGTCGACAGCTCAGTAACGGCACTTACAAACAACCTCTATTTAATATTTCTATTTGGAACCATATGCAATCTGCAGCCAACTGTATAGCAAGGACTACAAATTGTATCGAAGGATGGCACTACGGACTCAGTCATTTTTTCAGTGTCCCATCCAACTGTTTGGAAATTTCTACACAGCATCGTCAAAGATTTATCTTTACAGCATACAAACTATTTACAGCATTTAACTGGTCAACGAAACCCCGAACGTGGTAGGTACATTTCTTTAAAACAACGTATTTTCAATAATTGTACAGAATTACGACTCTAATAGACGATTGGATTTCTTACGTTGCATAGCTCATATGACTTGTGTTTTTTATTTGATGTTTTATATTTAAATTTAATTTTATCTATGTATTTTTAAGTGAAATTTTTTGTAATTACAGGAAAGTTTAAGTATTTGATATGACAACCAAATAATTTAATAAATTTTAAATAAAAATTGAATAGTGTAATTTTTTACGTATTATTTTCCATGTGCAATTTTAGCAGTGTAATTTCATCACATGTAATTTATTCCTTGTGTAATTTTTTCCTGTGTAATTTTATCATGTAACAAAAAAAAAATGCACATGCTACAAGTACAGTAATGCCTAACAGAAATGGTTTACCAAATGCAGAGTTGAAAGAAAAATAAATAAAAGGAGACACACTTTCATATCAAAAAGGCCCCCCTTTTAGTACTAAAATGGCATGATAAGAGAGATGTGCTAATGCTTTGCTCCTTTCAAAATGCTGAGATGACTAAAGTTCAGCACAAATGCAAGAGACAGCACTACAAGTGAAACTGCTATGAAATCAAAATGTGTTGTGGACTACAATAGAGAATGGAGATTTAGTTTCTTCGATACTATCCTTTAAGGCACAAAACCATGAAATGGTATTTTCTACCATTTCATGGTTTTGTTTTCATTCATATGTTTTTCCACCTAGTTTTTTTCCCAACTAGTGAACATAGATATAGTAAATGCATATGTCTTATACAAAGAGATTAATCCACATATTTCATTATAAATTTAGAATCAGCATTGCGAAAGAGTTCTAAGATGGTTTTTTGCCACATAAAATACTGCAATCTGATAGACCAAGCATCCAGCCCTTCACGTTACGATTAACTGCCAGGCATTTCCCAACCAAGATCCCCCAGATGCAACACAAAAGACAGCCAAGTAGAAAATGTGTATTGTCAAAAAAAAAGGATCATATTAGCATTTATGATTCGAGACTGTAAAGTGGCCTTGTGTATTCAGAGACCTTGCTTTGTTGATTACCATACCAAAAAAGACCATGAAAAAGAATAACTGTTTTGTTCCAGGTGAATATATTTATATCATTTTGTTTGGAATTAAAATCTCTTTCATTTAATATATAAGATATATTCTGTTCCTTGAGTATTTCATAATTTAGTTCAAATTAAAGAAAAAGATGTTTTTTCATTGTTAATTTAAAGAAGTCTATTAAAATTAAAAAATCATTCACTGTTTTAATTATACTTTTTATATATTCATATTCAGCATTAAATGCTCTTTAATTTAGTCTATAACATGACCAATTTCCATTTATTGGTTACTTTATTATAAAGTTCTAAAGTTCTTTGATTTTATCTTCTGAAAACACTTCAAAATAAATCTGGAAACATACAGTTCTGAAGACAGAATTGAAATTTAGAAGCAACTTTTGAGATTGATTTACCGTTGTCACTTCCTGCACATGATCTAAATGGACAGATCAGAAGGACCCCAAATGCTCAAGTGACCCACTAGATAGCAGTTAGGAGACAAAACCTGTCATAACAATCCACAATAGTCACATAAATTTCAAATATATTCCCAATATTACATATAATTCATGGTAATTAACTCAGTTACACAATACAGACCTTTTATGGTTATCACTAAGCATTCTGTAAAAATTAAAATAATCTACACTTGGCTTAGAATTTTAGTTACTTTTTTTTTAATTAAAATTCACAATCACTAATGCAATACTACACTTAATCATTGAAATAGCTGCATTTAAAGTAATCTCACCTGTTAATATTATTCATGCACCCTATAAGACACAGGTAAGGCATATCTCTTCCAAAATCTCCTGGTTTCTGGATGATAACCAATGCTTCTGGAAGTAATCATCTCTTAAAACTGTTAGTAAAAGTCCTGATGTTGAAATGTGCACTGCAAAGGAATTTTTGTTTTCATGTTGAATTCTTGATGCCTATATTTCTCGCCACTTTTCCAAATTTAAATTTTTTTTTTAATAATGTATGTATATATTTACCTTCTTTATAAGCAACATAAAATTTACTACTGATACTTGATGGAAAATGTTACAAATTTTTTAATTACATTTGGCTGCAGATACAACTACAGGTATTTTAAAGTGTGCTTTGTTAGGTGTCAATTCACTTTCACATATCAGCTGTTGATAATGTATACAAGTTGCCAAATATTTTATGCCCACTATAGCACATTACATACTTATAGTCAATTATTCAATTTTTTCACCAAAAATATATAATTCATAGTGACATCAATTTCTGCTATGCAATCATTTGGTTCAGTAACTATGGAGTAATTGTCAGAAATTATTTTATTTCAAAGGTAAGCCTTCAAATTATATTACAGTTATCTATTGGGGAAATGAAATTTGCATACTGCTAAGAAGTCATTTTCTTTAGAGTTGCATATCCGTTTTCCCACCACAGTTATAAATCACTGAAATTTTATTGTATTATGACCCAGATGTTGCTCAAATGGCACCATTCTCAATGCAAAATATAGATGAAATGATTGTAGTCAGATAATATTTCATTAACAGCATAAATTGTCAACAATAATAAAAAAAAAATAATAATATCTTCAATCTTATACTCCTTTATATTTATTCTTAATTAATGTACTCTGCACGGCAACATGCATTTTCTCCTTAATATTCCTAATAAATACATGTTCTTCAACAATTGCAACATTTCTTTTTGTTTGGGGTGGGGGGGGGGGGGGGGTATGTTTTATGGGCATCAAATTCTTTGATTGATTATAACTAATATTATCTCCTTTCAACTGTATTGCAACTCATGCTAGTTGAGGTAAATTAGTTGAATTTCTTATCTGCATCAAGGTCAACTTTAAACTATGTTTAACTAATTTCGTATGGTACTATCCTACAGTACTTTGTAACTGAAGCATTTTATTTGACTATTTTTGTTCAGTTCTGCTATTCTGCTAAATGGAAAATGTATAGAGAAGAATTGTTTTTGTTTTGGTACGGTGCAGAATGACAGTACGTTTAGATTAATAAATCTGAGTAAACTATGCATTGGTTTTCGGTGCTTTAAGTTGGTAGGTTACAATTAAAGATCTTTAATTGTTTACATAAAATATTCCTAATATATTTATGGTGACGGCTTTTTTTCTCCCAGCAAACACTCATTAAAAATATTTTTTCTGGCAATTTTGGTGATTAATAATATTTGTTTATTAATGTTGATCATGACAATATTAATTTAATGGTATGTGTAGCAAAGTCATCCTCAGAACATGGTAAATATCATAAAAATAAACGACATGTATATATTAATTTTATTTAAAAAGAAAAAAAAAACACAAATAAAATTAATTTTTCAAATGTTTCATTATTTTGCCCATCCCATGACCGAGTGGTTAGCATACTTTGCTACTGATCAAAGGGACCTGCAAAGATAAAGGCAGGGTCGTATTTTGCAGGGGGGGGGGGGGGGAGCATGGTGGCCATGCTTCCCCATTCAGAATGCTAATAATGGTAAAAAAGTGGAGGGGAAATGATGAAACTTGTTGATATTTCATGCAATTTTCAAGAAATGCTATACTGCAGTGGTGTTCAATCTTTTCCTGTACAGGGGCCATATTCAAAGTTAGATTTGTTTTGTGGGCCACACTGAGTGCTTCAAGAAATATTAGTGTGTTGCATTTTCCATATCCTGTTCTACATAAAAGGAAGTCTGCAACTGTATTTAGTTAAAAAGTAATTGTTTTTAACATATATATGACTACATTTGGCATGCTTCTGGTCAGGCATGTGCATATTTCATACAAAACATAGATAATAGAAACAGAATTCACAACACCAACAAGTGACTTCATAATTTCAACACTCTCCCCTATTCACCGCGAGTGCCACAATCTTTTCAATTAATTTATTTCTCCTATTTTAGCAGTGAATGTACACTCTTGAAATAATTAACAAAATTTAAATTGCTGTTTTGGTTCACTTTCTACATGGGCCATATAAAAATTATTTTGCAGACTGTATGTTGAACACCATTATACTGCACTGAAAATCCAGTCTTTTGGTCCCCACTTCTGCATATTTTTGGCTCAGTTGTGTCCCCCCCCCCCCCCCCCCCCCCCCCCGAATTTCTTTTAGATCTAGGCTTGGATGTTTGTCTTTCTGCTGAGGTCTCACCTTCCTCACAGACCTACTATGGCATATTACACTGGAGGGATCCTGTCTGACCTCTGTGGTAAGCAGCTGCTTGAAAGGTGTATTTTTTAAAAACTCTTACAATAATTATTTAATAATTTAATACAATTAAATAGTTCAGAATTATAAATATTATACTTATTATTGTACGATGCATATTATTACATATTATGTATATATATTATATATGTATACATATATTTATGTTATTATATTCATATTATATATGTTGTTATATTCATATTATATATGTTATTATATATTATGTATACATATATTTACATATTATGTTGTGTTCTGAATTATAAATATTATGTTTTATTGAAAATACTTCAATCACATCAACAACAGGAAAAATGTATCAAAATTAGTAGCAAGATTGATCGATTTTTATTTCATACCAAAAATATGGCTGTTAAAGACAAAACCAAAAAAGATAAAAATGTTTCCAAATTAAAAAAAAACAAACATAGAACAATGCTTTAAAATATACGACAAATGTTACAGTAAATATATTGTAAAAATCCTAAAGTTGCAATGTCTGGATTCTCTGACGATGAAACAGATGTAACTGCTGCTCATGCAACACTCTCCACACAAGGGCATGGTTCACACTGAGGCTATGTACAACAGCTTGCATGCTGGTGTCTGGATTGTCCTCAATCCACCATAGTATCTCTTATTCCATGTCAGGAGTGTGCATGGTTCTCTCCTGACCAGTGTCATGCATGTTTGCATGGAATGTTCCAGTTTCTCACAGTTGCCGATGCAAACGCACAAATGTTTGCCATGTCTGTTTTGTAAGTGCTGTCTGTACAACCTCACAGCAGCTCTTCCGTTTCCATGGCAGACCCATATGTCAGATGCATGTCAGCCATCTCAGCAGTCGTCAAACACTCCATGTTACGCGTAATGTATCTGATTTACGAATGCCAATAGCAAACACAAGTCCATTCTCCATTCCCATTTCGCCCCTGCCAATTGTAGCGCCGCCAAACAGTGCCCTCTAGCACCAAAAGGTTACATCAACAGACATATATTCATAGACGAAAAAGGTTTGTCTTGTTGGTGTTCCCTATCTCCCACTGAAATTTGTACAATTTTGAAACAACCTATACAGAAGAAAAAAAAAAACCTTCCCTATTTTCATATATACAATCAAACTTGGTTATAATGAGCACCAGAGGACTGACAAATTTCCTCGTTATAACCATTACTAAATATTTCAGTGATGAGTTAATCTACCTCTATGTTTTTTTAATTCTTAGTATATTGATAAAAAGATATATTAAAAAACAAAAGAAATATTAGAGAGAGAGAAAATAATATAATTAAATACCAACATAGTATTTGTATGTTTAATATGCTTCTATAAAAACTACAATACATTTAACACAATTTATTTGTCCATAATTTTAAAACCATACACTTAATACTAAAAACAATTTATTTCTCAGTAATTAAAAACAACACTAATAATAAACAAGATTTGAATTAGTCTTTTTATTTGTGAATCTTAAAATTAATGTTTGCTTTAAAGATTTCACTTTGATATTTCTCAAACTTCCCCTTAAAACACAACACATCAAAAGTCTCATTTTTCATTTCTAATTGATTTTACAGTCATGGCAGTGTTTGGGTAAAGTGGGGGAGCAGGGCTGTAGGCTAGACATTGGAGAGGTAGGTAGAGTGGGGACAGTCCTAAAGGACAAGGTTAAGTCATAAACCGGCCTGTGATCCAATGCAAGTGGTCACTAAAGTTTTCACCCATTTCATTTTTTTCTATTCCAAGAATTGGGTACTATGTCCAACTACCCGAGCAATTAAAAATCTTTTTCATATTTTCACAGTTACCAAAATTTGTATGATATATCCATGCAGTATGCTCATTATAAACATGAGCAATTGTATGGTAATAGGTGTAAAATCATCATCACTTTTTTTCTCATTACAGTCGTGATCTCATTACCGTGCTCATTAAACCAAGTTCAACTGTATTTAATCTTCATTTGCATGATTCTTTTTTATAGAATTAAACACTGTAAATCAAGGAGTAGGAGCATTTTGTCTCCAAGTGTAGTGATTACTTTCATCACCTATATTACTTAAGCTATAATACATACATAAAAATGTGCCAGGTTGGTTTAATCTCAAAGCTGCACTTTTTGCACACAGTGAGCTAAAGGGCTAGGTCACAAGGATCTGTTTCAGAAAAGGTTGTGAATCCACTGCAAAACTGTTGGGAGATTTACTAGAGTTTGCATTCTAAGCCAGCCAGCATGATCTTTAACATGTACAGGAAATGGATCTCCTGCACAAGACTATGGTTACACATACCATTCAATAGATGCATCATTTCCTTTGATTTTGTTATGAGTCCAGAAAGTTACCATTAAGCTAAACTATGTCAAACTTTGACAGGGATACTCCACTATTTCTGTCAACATATTTACTACATAAATTTTATGCACAAGTACAATATTGTCTTGATGGTATCTGTGTAAATGTTACAATGCAATGGAAATCCAGTCTCAGAAAGTTACCAATAGGCCAAACTATGTTGAACCTTTACAGGCCCTGCTTTTGTTTCTTTCCAGCTCGACTGCATTGGTTACTCCCCCCCCCCCCCCCCCCACTTCTTTTTTTTAAACATTTCTCCTAGATCTGGTATACACTAACATTTTCATCATTGGCATAGTTAATGCCATTCTGTAAATATTCCAACCTTGCGTGTTGATAGTTTTCTCTCTATGCTAACATGCTCCTTGTTACAGGGCACATTTCTTGGAATACTGCATTATCTTAACTGCTGATGAGTTATTGCCTATTATATGCCTCTCTGAATTCTCCTTTTCTTTAATTGCTTTAATACAACCATCACAACTATATGGACATTATCATATATGACTTAACATGTGTCTCTTCAGACTACTCCATTCTTTGTACTTTTTACCACAAACATCACAAATGTGTGGGTGTTCTCCTGTATGTGTTAACATGTGTTTCTTTAGAATACTTCTTCTTTTAAATGTTTTACTGCACACATCACAAATATGTTGCCAGTCTTCTGAATGTATTACTGTGTGTTGATTTAGATCTCTCTTTTGTTTAAACATTTTATTGCAAACGTTACAACTGTGTGGACGTTCTCCAGTGTGATTTAGCAGGTGCATCTGTAGACTCTTCCAGTGTTTAAATGTTTCACTGCAAACATCGCAACTATATGGGCGTTCTCCTGTATGCATTAACAAATGTGTTTTTAGGTTGTGTGCGAATCGAAACATTTTATTGCAAACATCGCATCTATACGAGCATTCTCCTGTATGTATTTCCATGTGCATTCTTAGATTGCACTTTTGATTAAATGTTTTATTGCAAATAGTGCAACTGTGTGGACGCTCTCCAGTATGAACTAACAGGTGCTTCTTTAGATTGCTGATATCTCGAAATGTTTTTTTGCAAACCTCACAAATATGTGGCCGTTCTCCTGTATGTATTCGCATATGTGTCTTTAGTCTATATTTCAATTGAAATATTTTATTGCAAACACTGCATCTATGTGGACATTCTTTTGTATGAATTAGCATGTGCTTTCTTAGAAAGCCCATATGTTTAAACTTTTTATTGCAAACAGTGCAAATGTGTTGGCATTCTCCTGTATGTGCTAAGGTATGACTGTTTAGACTACTCTCAACTTCAAATGTTTTACTGAAAACATTGCATGAATGTTGCTGTCCTTCAATATCCAATGGCATTGTGTTCTGTCATGCACTATTTTTCATGCACATTTTGCTATAAAATTCAGTTTTGCAGATGTTTTACAATATCTAGATATCAGTGTGTTTGCAAATTTCCTGCTTTGAATATTTTCATGAAAAGTTCTTCAGCAATTAACACTTACTTTGTTGTGGGTTGATAGACTTCTTTGTAGGTTTCACTAACCTTTGCTTCTATCCTTACATTTCTCCAAGAATATTTCTGGTAACTGTGCAATGAACTACATATAAGAAAAATTGAACTAAATACCATTCTGAACTGATTTATCATATATATTACAGCAATTTTAAATATACTTCTTGTGTAACACAAAAATATTACCCAATATCAGTCTACAAGTGAACACTGGTGAATTTTCAAATATTTCATATGATTAAAAAAAGGAAAGTTTACATTGTGTGTACAGATTAACCATATCTTTAAACACTGATTTATATAGGCAAATGTGAAAAATCATATTGAAAGTGCTAAAATTATGAACAAGGATAGGTCAGACAGGTGAGATACGGAAAGAATCTGAAGAATCGTTTCTTTATTAAAAGCATCGGGGTGTTACAAGCTAGTGGGGATGGTGTAATGTTCTGGGGCATATTTACATGGACCACCTTGGGACCCTCTGTACCTATTGAAACCACCATCACTGCACAAGACCATGTTGATGTACTCTGCTGACCACTTACACCCAGGGCCCTGAAATACAACATAAATCTACTCACCAGAAAAAAAATATTACCCATTGTATGCTAAACCAAGGGTCTGGGAGCTCCACTCCCAAAATTCATTCACCACATCTCCAATAACTCACCCGTGGCAAGTGGCTTTCTGGAGCCCTGTTTACACCCATTCACGACTATCTATTTCTCATAGCAGGATGCCTTCTTTCTATAAGACAACATCTTGCCTCATCACACCCATTTGGCACACTGGTTGAAGGAGCATTCCAGTGAGTGCACAACCCTTGAATGGCCCTCTCACTCTCTGGATTTGATTGGAATATGATTGGAATATGTGGGAAGTGGGGCAATGCATTCGAGCCTGAAACCCACCAAGGGCAACTCTCAGTGCTTTATAGATAGCTGTCCTGGAATCACGGGCAGCAACAGGCATGTACCCGAGATTTAGTTTTTGGAGGTGGAGGATATCTGAGAATAAGATTTGAATAGTAGGGTTTCACAATTACTAAAATATTCCATTGGATAGGAAAGAATAAAATGATATTCTATATGGAATAAGATTTTTATAGTTTTTAAAATATATTTTTAGTGTTGGAAATGAAATATGGAGCTAAAAAATTATACAAAGACAGCTATTTTGAATTTTAAAGCAGGTAGAGAAGTTTCAGATTTCACATAAGACAACTGGAATTTCGGGGGAGGTTGTTATGCACTTGCCAGTAAGTGGGCAAGTGCCTAACATGCCTTATGAGAAATCTGACCTTGCCTCTGAGAAGTACTTTTGTATACAAATCGGCAAATGATTGGGCCACAAAGGTTCAGAATTGGATATGAAGAAGAGCACTCATTGGATCGCTACTAGGTCTTTTGTACAGGATATAGCTCTCCTACACATGGTGGTGGTGGGGTGTTCAGTTGAAGCTCGCCAGCCTTGTAATCTGTAATTCCTAGGTTTGGATCCCAGCTCAGCCAGCATTGAGATTAATCTCTGTAAAATTCCCCACCCTGTCAGTAGAGGATATATGAAAGGCCACTGTCTATCAGATGGGTTGGTTGCTTGGTTGTTTAGGGTTTTATGGCGCATTAGCATCTAAGGCTATAATGCGCCAAACGAATGTCCAAAATGTAAAAAGATAAAAGTCATGAAACCCTCAACCAACTTTTAAAAATAAACTAGAAATTTAACAAGACAAAGGTAAAACAATAAAATGACAAGCAGTGAATAACAATAAAGAAATGTAGAAATATTTTGTAAAAATAAAAGTAACCAGGTGTAAACAACTTGGTTTAATCATATATATATACATAATAAACAGTAGAGTAAAACTATAGACGGAGTAAAATAACCTGTAAATTGTAAAAATTGAAAGACAGCGTTAAAACAATAATGATCTGATAACAAATGTCTGAGTTTAAGTGGCTCGGACGTAAAATCATGAAAAGTAAAATACAAGCGTTGTTCTAGATTAAAACATGGGCAATGAATTAAAATATGTTTGATAGTTAAAATGGTGTCGCAAAACTCACACTTAGGTTCGTCAACCGCCTGTAGAAGAAACAAATGAGTAATAAACGAATGACCTAAGCGGAGCCAAGCAAGTACAACTTCCTCCTCGCGATTCCTATCAGATGGAATGCTAAGCAGTGGCCCCATGTGCAGGAGAGCCATAACTTGTGCAAGTTAGAGAAAACAATGGATGGCCCTAACAGGAGGCTACCATATATCTTCTAACAGCTGTCAAATGAGTCCCCTCCCCCAACCTTCTCTGTGCAATTGGGGTCTTTCTGACCTGGCCATTTAGCCCATTGTATGCAAAAAAGGGGCAGTCCTGTGGCTGAGTGGTTAGCACGCTTTGCTACTGATCAAAGGAACCTGGATTTGAACCCAGATAAGGCATGGATGTTTGTGTCATTTTTCTACTGAGGTCCAACCATCCTCACAGACCTTCTACCATAACACATTAAACTGACAGGCTCCTGTCAGACCTCTGTGGCAAGCAGCTGCTTGAGGGGGGTATTTATTTTTTATTATGTAAAAATGTGCTGCTCAGAGATAAAACAACTCAATTTATGATTTCAAAGTCTTGATTGGAAGGGACTGGCTGTCAATTGTATGCTAAAGTTTGTAATCTATTGTTCTCAGGTATGAATCTACATTGGGCCTAGGTTGAGATTTTGCTCACTAACTCTTGCTCTGTCCTCAGTGAGAAAGGGGACACTACCAGGCTTGGAAAGTGTTTGTTAGAGGGACATTAACAATGGCCCCAGGCCAGGAGAGCTATGTACAATGCACAATAAAGAAACATTGGATAGTCTTGACATGCCTCAATCTCCTAATACCTGTCCAGTGAATTCCCTTCCTTATATGGCCATAAGAACAGCAAGGGTTTAGAATTATAACCCACTTTTGAACCCTTGGTGTCCTTTGGACCTGATCATTTAATCCACTGAGTGTAAAAAGAAAAGTACCACTCGGGTGCTCTATGCCATCAAGGCTCAGAGGACCAACAACAATCTAAATTACCCATGCTCCCAAACCCTTACGACAAAAAAGAGTAGGGTAAGGAGAGCACATAATTGTTTCCTAAAATGATATTTGTCCCACAATAATATAAAAGGTAAAAGCAAAGGAGCACTAATCATTCAAGCCCAATCTATAAGTAAGAAATTTTTGTATCAATGAACTGTTTTCTCATTTACCCATGCTCATTTTACCACAAACTTTGAATAAGGCATGAGCAATCTATGAATGACTGAGGGCAGGATAGAATTTTTACATAGTGCAAAAAATATCTTTTAACATAAAATTAATAAATATTCGTTAATAATTGTACAATACATTAACATTTCAATACAATATAAAAACTAATTCGTTGTCATCTTAGTAGCACAGTGATATTGTATAGGCTCACGTTGACACTGAAACTACTATGGTCCAGCTTTGATATAAAGATCAACTGTTCCATCTTAATCTATAGATAAGTTGCTATCTTTAATAGATGGAGGACAGTGTGTATTTTCAATAGCCTAACTGTGTTTATTCCTTATTTTTATTAATATTTGTGGTTATGTATATTAATAGTGATAGTTATTAATATATTTAATTATGGAATTGAATAGATAATTTTCTTTTATTGTTTATTAGTATCTGTGGATAAAAAGTTTAATATGGATATTTAATTCCTGAAAATGATAGGTAATATATTAATGGGTGTAAAAATGTAATTAGCATTGTGATAGATATTGCAGGTAGGAATGATGATGTATATATGTTTGTCTGTTTTTTTTTTGTCTTTGATGGTGTTATTTATTTCAGGGGTTTTTTATAATTTGGATTGGAGGTGCGTTGTTTCTGATTTTCTTGTTTTTTATTATATGTGTTGTCTCCAATGAGATTAATTTCCAGGGCTTTTTTTTTTTATAATTCACATTAATTTCTTATTTTTAAGATTTGTCTTTGATTACATTAATTCAGATGATTTATTTATGTAAATTTTTGTATGTGTGGCTTGTTTAAGTAATTTAGTTTCTGGAAATATATTTATGCAGTATTTTAAATAATGGTAAAAAAAATGGAGAGGGGGATTGGGCAATTTGTAGTATGTGGGTTGGGTTGTTTTACCTCTGAGCGGCACTTTTTTGCACACCATGGGCTAAATGGCCAGGTCACATGGACCCCGAAGGCTCAGAGAAGGTTGGGGGAGGGGACCCACTGGAACAGCTGTTGGGAGACAGATGATAGCCTCCCGTCAAGGCCAGCCATCGTGTTCTTTAACGTGCACAGGGTATGGCTCTCCCGTACACGGGACCACGGCTTAACGTCCCATCCGACGGACTGTGGCCTTATCCAAGCCCATTGGTGTCCCCTACTGACCGTGGGCAGGGCGGGGAATTTTGCGGAGATAAATCTCAACGCTGACCCAGCTGGGACTCGAACCTGGGAACTACAGATTACAAGCCTGACTGACTGAGCCACCCCCGCCCCATTGTAGTATGTGAGAAGGCAATTGTATTGTCTTAACTTGGTGTGTTTTGTTTGATAATTTTATTTTTTTTAGTAAAAGTGCATTGATGTTGTTTGTGAAAAAGACAGAGACCAACTCGCATATTATCAGATCATATATTCCACTCAAACCAAATTCATTTCTTCAGCAAACTTTCCATATCATTATTATAGGAACATTACCTGTGATTTTCTCTATCTTTATTTATGCTTAAAACAGGTTATATGACAAATTTTGTTTTAAATACCCTTTATCCTATATTAAGTATTACATAGATCTGGATGAGTTAGGTTGTTTCACTTGCAATTTGCACTCTTTTTCACCCAATGGGCAAAATGGCCAGGTCAAGGAGAGAAGGTTGGGGGAAGTGGACCCATCAGGCAGTTCTTAGGAAACAGATGGTAGTTACTGTCAAGGTCATCCAGTGTGTTCTTTTGGCTCTCCAATACACAGGGTAATGTTCCATCTGACAGATGACGCCTTTCTAAGGTCATCAGTGTCTCCTACTGATCGAGAGCAGGGTGAGTAGTTTCATAGAGTTAAATCTGAACTCTTGCCCAAGGGGGAATTGAACCTGGGAACTACAGACTAACTGTATTCTGTATATTTCAGTATTCTGACATGCTACCAATTGAGCCATCCCTGCCCCCAATCTGGGGAGTTATATCTTCAGAGGGTCAGTGTATTATTCACGGTCCTCAGACAACAGATGGTGGTGCTCAGGATACATATAAAGTGTAAACTGTGATAAAGAAACGTAATGTTAGAGTAACCATGGATTGTTGATGGCCTATGGCTCTATGATTTGTTTCTTTTGGGCAGGTAACGTGAAGTACATGTCGTGTGCGATTTGATGTGAATGTGACATTTTTTGTTCATTCGGCATGGAATCTGTTGGAGTGTGTTACCAAAGATGGTCATAGGTAACTGGATATGTATAAGATATATTTTATGAGGGATTTTTTAATGATAAGCAAAGAAGGGTAAATTGGTCCATCCGCTTTATTTTTTCAAAATACTGTTAAAATATGGTAAGTTATGATAATTAGGAATTGAAATTAGTCAGTATTAGGAGGGTTGTTGTTGAAAGTGTTAGTCAACTCTTTTGTAATGTTATGGGCAGATTATTTGGAACTGGGAGCTGGTTAATTTTTTGTGGCTGTGTGTGTGAGAGGGATGTTTTAAAATAAATTCTTTGGAGTGAGGTTTGAAGGGGAAGGGGGGGGGCAGACCTATTTTAAATTGTATTTTTGTTCAGTAGGATTTAGGCTGGGTTACTTTACCTCTGAGCAGCACTTTTTTGCATATCATGAGCTAAATGGCAATGTCACAAGGACCCCAAAGGCTCAGAGAAGGTAGGGGGAGAGGACCCACTGGAACAGCTGTTGGGAGACAGATGGTAGCCTCCCGTTAAGGCCATACAGAGTGTTCTTTAACGTGCACAGGGTATGGCTCTCCCACAAATGGGGTCACTGTGTAACATCCCATCTGATAGACGGCAGCTTTTCCAAGCCCATCAGCGTCCCCTACTGACCGTGGGCAGGGAGTTTTGCAGAGATAAATTGTTCAGTAGGATGTGTTTTGTTGTCAGTATGGATGAAAATGGCAAGATTTTAGAATATGGGGAAATGAAGTGGTAAAAAGTAGGAAATTTTGAAAGAGATGTTAGTGTTTTAGGAAAATAGTTTTTGGGGAAATGTGCACAGTGAGTTTTCAGAGAATTCTAATGTAGTGTGGGCAGAATATGTTTGGCAAAAGAAATTTTTGTGTGTGGGAGGGAACATGGCAGTGTTGTAATGAACATGTGTATCTCATCAGAGTAGTTTGAGATGAATTGAGTATTTGTCAGTAGTTATGTATGGTATAATTACTATTTTAGTATAGTGATATATTAATTTTGTTAGACATTTATTACATTTTTAATCTTATTAATATGATTTCTTGGAAATATTTGGAAGGGTTGGGTAGCATTTTTTTTACATAGAAATTTTGGATATAGATTTGGCGGTATTGGAAAATCGTAGTTTATATTGGAGGCAGGATCATTAAAAGAGTTATTTAGGTGAGTTTTTTTTAGAAATATGACATTTTTTAATGGATGGAGGGTTGTTTGGGTTGGGTTGTTTTACCTCTGAGCGGCACTTTTTTGCACACCATGGGCTAAATGGCCAGGTCACATGGACCCCGAGGGCTCAGAGAAGGTTGGGGGAGGGGACCCACTGGAACAGCTGTTGGGAGACAGATGGTAGCCTCCCGTCAAGGCCATCCAGCGTGTTCTTTAACGTGCACAGGATATGGCTCTCCCACACACGGGGCCACGGCTTAACGTCCCATCCGACAGACGGCAGCCTTTCCAAGCCCATCGGTGCCCCCTACTGACCGTGGGCAGGGTGGGGAATTTTGTGGAGATAAATCTCAACGCTGACCCAGCTGGGACTCGAACCTGGGAACTACAGATTACGAGCCTGGCGCGCTACCGACTGAGCCCCCCCCCCCCCCCTGGATGGAGGGTGGTATGTAGTTTTTCCAATAGCTTAATTGTGTTTTTATTGCCAAATGGTTAACACATTAGATTAGTACGAGAGATTTAGTATGAGAGATTAGTAGGAGAGAGATCCTAGGAATTTGTACTATGGGGGAAGGTAAGTGTTATCTTGGTTTGTGTTTATGGGGGGGGGGGTTGAAAATTCTAAATTTTTTAATAATTCATGGTTGTTAGGGATGTTTTTAGGGGGTGGAGGAGAAATCACGTGTTTTTGTTACATTTGTTTGCAATGGAAATTGTAAATGTGAGTTGGGGTGGGAATCACTGAAATGGACTGTTTTATGTTGCATTAAAAAAATGGAGGCCGAGGGCAGTAATGTGCACTACTGCCCTTCAGAGTATATATAAATATGCATATTGTAATGAGGGGTGGGAAAATACGACCTACTACTGGCACATAAATGGGAGGCAGCAAACATTTTACTGCTTCTAATGTACATGAAAAAATTTCGTGAAGAACATCGTTTTTATTTCTTAAAAAAACACACAAAAAAACATCAGAATGTCAAAATAATTTACCTCAAATAATATTTAGTCAGCAGAAATCAGGAGTGAACACCGCTACCGATTTCTATTTGCCATAAGTATCAATGAATTACTAACTCTAGTTTTAAAAAGTGCAGTAATAAATTCTTTCATTTATACCAAATTAATTGCAAGATATTCTCAATCACATTTGAGCAGTTTTAGTGAACAGAAAGAAAATGTAATCACTGTGGTGCGTGCCGAATTGAATCACTAAATCGGAAAGATTACATATACACGCAAAGCATAACACAGACGCTAAAGAACGTAGCCTAAACTAGTAACCTAAAGTGCAAAATAAGGAAATTAAAACTTTCTCTACTCTCTGAGTTCAAGGTGTAATATAATGGCGAAATTAGCCTCCAATGAGTAATTATAAAACTGTATTAATAATCTGCACTCAACTTGTGCACTTTAACAAATCGTCGCCATTGAATTATTATCTTGTTTACTTCCTCCGTCGGAAGAGAGTTGGTAATTATTGCTGACAGCGGGCCATATGCCCATAAATTTCTGATTTTCTACCTTCTTCGTCGCTGACAAAATTATCATATTAAACTTACATCATGGGATTCTCTAAATATAAGATTCACTATCTTCCCGTTGTGTTGAAAACCTGGTGTTGGGCACTCTTTTAAGTTTACACCGGCATGTATTGCTAGCTCCTTGGCGACTAGTGAGACACTGACACATGCAAATGGCGATACAACGCGCATGAATGTTTCTCCCTGCCATAATTTTCAGTCACAATTGCACGTGCTTTCAAACCGTATGGATTCAGTAGTATTTATCTGGAGGGCAGCAGAAAGTTGAAGACGTGTTTAATAATATCTGTGCGAAGTCAACTAGTCTCTGGATGGATCGTCTCTTTGTTCACCTACCTTTTTGACTTCTGCTTAAACTGTCTGTACGAGCCAAATCAGCCACCATACTTGCGTCAAATGACCCACGAAAGAGAAGGACCTTTAAAATTTTGACATCCACAGCTTAAAATTAGAGAGGTCATACCTAAATTGCTAGAAAATTATGAAAATGTTGAAATCGATGTTGCAAAAGAAATCAGTAAAAGTATATAATTCTTCACTGCAGCCGATCGACTGCAGTTGATTTTATACTGGACTCCTACAGTTAGCGAAAAACCCATCACGCTTCGGTATCTTCGCTCACCTGTACGGACTGTCTTCATATCCAAATGCACATTCTACATAGCGAATGAAGAGACTGAGCTAGTGCTCTCCAAATACGGAAATGTCCCCCGCTATTTACAGTGAAAAGTACCAGGAAGATCAATTTAAATACATCCTCAGTGGGACTTGTATTGCTAAAGTTAAAATGGAAACAGATATATAAAATTTCCGACTTTATTGCAACTATCTTTTATCATGGTATTGCGAAACAGTGCCGTAAATGCCGTCAGATGGCAACTTTGTTGATTCATTCAAAGATTTTCTCCCAAAAGAGAAGATCTCTTGCCAAATTAGTCCTTATTTAATCCCTGGATGTTGCACCACATTCTTCATATATACCCATATGTTAGTTTGTTATTCGTTCGTTTGTTGACATCCTTCATCTCGGAAGATTGTCAATATTTTAACTGGCGTTTAACTTTACTGAGTTCATCATATATAAATTGTCTCCAATTCCAATGCCTAAGCTCCAACAAAATTTCATTTCAGAATTCCATGATGTCACCACCGATTTGATCTCATACGAGCCAACTTGTGACACTCCAAAATAATGTGTTCAACAGAATCTGCAACTAAACCGTATACCACAATTGTCTGTGATCTGAAGCAATTTGCTTAAACGAAGGTTTGTCTAATGCTCTTGCTTTACACAGAAGGAAGCTGCCTGGGGTACTATCAAAATAGGTAACTTTCGTATATTTTTCCCTTTCTACTATATGTTCCCAATGAAACTCCATTTCTTTCCAACTTGACCTTACCAGGTTTCTTGGGATCTTCATTTTACTCCTTTCCTAACAGCTCTTTTCCAATCAGAAATCAAAAAGGATTCCAAACATTAGGTACCGCATTGTACTTATGATTAAGAGATACGAGTGCTCTTAAACCATCTGGTGTTTCTAACGCTCGGTGTCAGACAATTTCAAAATTCGAAGACCTTCTTGACCAGCATTTCTCCTCCTAAGTTAGACTGATATGGTCCACCCATTCATTTTTACTTTTCCTTAACCAGTTTTACTCTTTTTACGTTATATTATTTTGGGGATTTTGTTCAGTTGGCATCATTTCTCCTCGCCCAAGACAGCTAAAGGAGTTGCGAAGAGGAATCATAACTCCGATTGTTGATTGACAACCGATAATGCGCTCCGAAGGACACGTCCCCTCTTGCGTCATAGTCTGCGCGATCATAGGTTTATGGAAATATTTTTTCCCAGCGTGCAACACACACGTATCAGTTGTATCCAACGAGGTGGTTGCATCCCACGAGTATAGTAAGTGAGGTTAGGTCACGGAGCACAGTAGTTTCGAAGGCAGAGTTGAATTTTGCACAGAGTTGAGATGTTTCTTAGTTTCGAGTTGATTTGGGAATGTAGGTAGATATGTTATTTTGAGTGAGCTTTTAGTTGTTCAGAGAATTTAATATAGAAATTTCACTCTGGTGAGTCACGGTTGTTTTAAAATAAACTTTGTTCGTTTTATGAAACAGTTTTGACTTTTCTAATTTTCTTTTTCTTGAGCAGGTTGACTTCGATTAGATTTAAACTTTAATAATTTGACAATCTTTCGAATTGTTTTCATATTGACTAAGACGCGTAATATACTTAGCAAACCCTTAATAAAATTAATAATAAATACCCCTTCAAGCAGCTGCTTGACACAGAGGTCTGACAGGAGCCTGTCAATTTATATGCCACAGTAGAAGGTTTGAGAGGTTGGAAGAACCTCAGCAGAAAAACGACACATACATCCATGCGTTACCCGGAGCTCAAACCCAGGTCCCTTAGATAAATAACCAAGCACGCTAATCACTCGGCCACAGCACGACAAGGTCAAAGTCAAGAGTTTAATATACATTTGGAGTATTATAAGACAACCTCCCATAGAACAGCAATTTAGTCTCTGCTTCGCGTTCAAAAATGCTCTAGCCAATCTCCCCTTAGATAACACAGTTTGGTACCAAAAACTTGAATTTATGGCAAATCGACCAATATGCTTTTGAGCTGCCTCAAAAGAGTGCCTCAGTTCCTAGCTTAGTACTAGAACTGCATTAGCATATGTCAAGGCTGGTACTGCAACACTTTTCCAAAGTATTCTTGAGACTTCAACACATTGCTTTATTTTTAATAACTCCCATATACCTTTGCAGCTTCGTTTTAAAGCTGTTATCAACAAAAAAAAATCTTTTCGTGTGTTAAATAACACTTCAAAGTATTTGACACAAGATCTTCTGATGCAAGATTCACTGCATTTAGTTCAAATGGTTTTTTGTTAAAATAAGTATGTCATTTATAAAAAGTTTGAAATTGTTTTTTGAAGTATCATTGTATATTGTCTCTATAGATGCTTTACTGTCTGTAAATATTACTATTTTTTTATTCTTAAATTTTAATGCCCAATTTATGGCTAGTATAATTGCAGTTAATTCAGCAGTTAAGATAGGATGAGGATTTTTGAAATTAAATAAGTATTCATAATTTTCCTCTGGGCAAATAAAAGCTCCAGCAAGTTCAGTTCTATCTTCACTAAGAGATCTGTCTGTGTATAACTGTATGTAGTTTTTATAATCGCTTTCAATATGAATATTTGAAAGTATTTTAAGTGTATTTGTGTCGTGTTCTTTTTGTTTGTAAATTGTTTATATTTGTGTTTAAGATTGGGAATGTAGAAGTCCAGCTAGGTATTTGTATGTTATGATCTCCACTTGTCTTTTTGATAATTAATTTCTTTAGGTCATTCTTACATGTTAGTTAAATGTTAAAAAATTAGTTTCTTACATGTTAGTTAAATGTTAGTAAATTCTTACATGTCATTGAAATCGTTTAAAATTTTTATCAATGATTGGATGTATGTGGTTTTTTGATGCAATTCTGTATATCAAATTCTCCAATAAATATTTTTTTTTTATATTTATAGGTGGGATAGCTGTTTCTGCATAAATATTTATTCCATTTGTATACTGATGGAGTCCAATACAGAATTTTAATATTTTCAATTGTATATTTTCTAATGTTTCTAGTTTAGTTATTGATAAGTTGTTAATTAATTCAATACCATATAAAAATTTTGGGAATACGATTGAATTATATATCTGTAATAGGTATTTATTTGCACATCCCCATTTGGAACTTCCTAAGTATCAAAGGAAATTGAAAAGTTTATTTGCTTTGTTTTTTGCTATTTCTATGACCTATGATTTCTAGACCATGATAGTTTTGAATCAAATTGTATTCCTAAAAATTTAAAGTTGTCATCTATTTTAATATTTTTATTTTGAATTTTTATTTCAAAATCCTTTGATAATTTTTTATTTTTATGAAAATAGGTTAAAATAGTTTTTTCTATTGATATTGTAAGGTCCATGTTTCACAGTATTTTATTACATTATTGATTAATTTTTGGAATGTATTTTGCATATAGTCTGGATTTTTGTTAAAGGACCAGAAAATTAGGTCATCTGCAAAGGTTCCAAATTTTATATTTTCTGGGATACTATTCTGTAAATCATTTAGATATAAATTAAATAATGTGGAGGATAATATATCCCCCTGAATTAATCCATTGGTGAATTGATATTGTGATGAGTAATTATTACCAATTTTAATTTTGAATTTTTTACCTTTTATAATTTTGAATAAAAAACTATACATATTACCACATATTCTTAATTGTTTAATTTTATGTAAGATTCCATTATGAGGAACAGAATCAAAAGCCTTTTCTATGTCTATGCTAAGTACTATCATATATAATTTATTCTTGATTGCAAATTCTGCATCTGAAATTAAATTTAAAAGTAGGTCTTTGGCAGATCTACCTTGCCTAAAACCAAAAATATGATTATTGTATATTTTATTTTTTTCTATATGCCAATTTAGTCTGTTTATAATTATTCTTTCAAACAATTTCAATACATTTGAGCTTAAACAAATTGGTCTGTAAGAGTTTAATTCATCAGCATTTTTATTAGGTTTTTTTTATAAAAATCATTGAGTTTTCATACTAGCAATCTGGGTAATTTTTAGATTTCCAAATTTCATTAAAATTGTTCAGTAGAATTTTCTTCCAATTATTTGGTAGATTTTTTAACTCTTTATTTGTTATGCCATCAGGTCCTACTGTAGTTTCTGATTTTAAAAATTTTATTGCAAAGTTTAATTCAAAAAAAGTTAATGATCTGTTTAAATATTCAGTGGGTTCATATTTATAAAATTGATGCATTATATTTGAATTGAATTTTTTATCTATTTTATTGTTTGGTTTAGAATGAAGATTAATAAAATATTTTGCTATTGTTTCAGTTGTTTCTTGGATGCTTTCCTTATTTTTAAGACCAATGGAATGTAGTGGGTTTATTGGTTCTTTTTCAGTGTATAATTTTTTGTATATTCTCCATAAATTTGATGTGGATGTAAGAGGCGATAGGTTTTCTGTAAATAGTTTCCAATTTTGTTTTTGTATATTTATTATTTTTTTTGATATTTCTTTTTCTAGGCGTTTATAGATTTCACATGCATTAAATTTTTTATTTAACATATTTCTTTCTGCTTTTCTTCTAAAATGGTATGGATGTTATTTTTTGGAATTTTTTTGTATATATTCTGTGTGCATTTTTTACTAGTATTTTTAACTTTATTTATAATAGTAATATAATCTAAATTTAAATTGTCCTCTAATACTGTGTTATTTAATTCATTTTTAAAATTATTCCAATTTGTTATAGTAACAAATGTTTTAATTTTCTGATTTTTTAACAATTTTATATATATTGGGTAATGGTTGCTTCCCATACTGTCTGTGGCTATATACCATTCTATTTCTTTTGCTATTTTTTTTGTACATAATGTTAAGTCTATAACTGAATTTCTGTCATTTTTATTTATTCTAGTGGTTTGATCTGTGTTTAGTACAATTAGTTTTTTATATTGTATATATTTTAAGAGATGTATACTTTTATAATCATTTTTGTATGAATGCCATGTTTTATTGTGTGAATTGAAGTCTCCGCAGATAATTGTTTCACCTTCTAGATCCAGTAATTTTAAATATTGATTAAAAGTAATTAATGTCCCAGGGCTATATATATTTACAATATTAATTGTTAAATCGTATAACTTAATTTGTATAATTAAACATTCTAATTTTTCATGTATTAATACAGTGTTTAATCTTCTTTGAGGTAAAAATTTATTTATATGTTATGATTCCTTTGGGTATGTTGATTATTTTTTTGTGTGTATGTTATAAAATTATTAAAATCAGGAATTTTACCAGTAATTGCTTCTTGAATGCAGACAACTTGAATATTTTTAACATTTAATAGATACTTAATTAGATGTTTTTTATTATCTATTCCCCGGCAGTTCAATTGGCAACTTATAGGACTCAAGACCATGAACCATTGTTTATAATTGTTAAGAGCAGATCCTTGATCAAGTTGACCTCTGGACAACTTGGCAAAATAAAGTCAAACAACTTAATAAGTAGTTCAATAATATGTCGTTTACCATTATTAGAAATAGGCTTGCTTATAGTAGGAATCACTGTATCTTCATCTTGTGATTTATTATGATGCATTATATAGCTATCATTTGTCATATCACTTTTCATTTCAGATTTAATAGATGATTTATGTCCCGATATGTTTTTTTTATTGTCTGAGCATATTCCGTTTTCGGATGGTTTGAAGTTTGCATTGCTTCTCTCGTATCTGTAGATGTTGAGCTTGACGGCAACCTGGGGAAGTCTTCTGTGTTGTCCTCTCTGTATTTATGCAAGGAGCTCCCTGCCAGGTCCGCATAACTTGTAGTTTGAATCCTATCAGGTTTCGCACTATGGTAAATTTCCTTCTTGTACATCTGTCTTTCTGTTCTGGACCTATTTGTAAAGGGGGCCTTGGCCCTCTTATCATCAGGTCCACAAGCAAAGGGGGCAGTGGTTGCAGGTGTACAACAGTGGACGGGCTGGCAAATGATAGGCCAGCAATCTTACAATTTGGCATTTGGCCGCAGGCCGCCCAGTGACTGGAAGGAAGATGTAGGAGGAGGGGAGAAAATCCAGTTTCGTGTCTGGGGTAGAATGTGTTTTGTGGATTCGAGAGAGCTGATGTGGCGGATAAAGATTTGAAAGATTTTTGCTGGTTTTTTTTTTTATGTATTCAGGTTTAGGCCCCATTTATTTTTTTTTTTTTGAATTATGACCATGGTTGGTTGTCTGAAACTCTGTAATTGTGGCAAAACTTAATTTAGCATCTATACTGGAACGAGCTGTAATAGGGGGGGGATTAGGAGTGGGGGAATGCATATAATTTTCTATGAAATAAATTTGTTTGTGAGGTGCTAGAGTCAAATTCCTTTTGGGGGGGGGGATAGAGATGGTAGAATAAGAGTAAATAGGGAGTGGTGAAATTTTAGGTGGTATGCAGAGGGAGTGAAGTGTTCAAAGTTCAGCTATTAGGGTAAAAGTTGAAAAGGTTAGATATTGAAAAATTGCTGACTCCATAGTTTAGTATTGAGCTGCAATTTTTATTTTATATTTCATCTATTTTTTTATTTTATTTTGGACCCCCCCGCCCCTGTTTGGGGAGGAGGGAAGAATATATGTGGGATAGCAGAGAAAGTGAAGTGATCAATGCATAAGATTTATGTATATGGTGATAGGTTTAAAATATTAAAATTGCAGACTTCATATGATAAAATAGAGTTGCAAATTTTCATTTAATTTATTTTTTTTCCATTATATATAATTTAGGACACCTCCCCCCCCCCACTTTAGGAGGAGGAGGAAAATTTAGGGAGGTAGCAGAGGGAGCAGTGTGATCCATGCTCAATATTTAAGTTAATAGTGGTAAGGTTAAGGTATTAAAAATTTCTGACTCCATATGTGAATGGAAAGTTTCAGTGTCATGCAGTGAAGTAATGTGCAGGGGTGGCACCGGAAAAAGGCTTAGCTCGAAGTAATCGAGAGGGAGGAGTGAAGTGGGCCAAAATGTGTAAATATATTTATTTATGGGCATATCAAGATAAAGTAAGGTAAATCTCCTGGCGTAGGATGGTTTACTCATGATGGAGAGTATTTTGGAGCTTCCGGTGCCTTTTGGAAGTGTCAGGTGAATACCCAATATCTAGTGTGTGGTGTGTGGCAGGAGTGCTGTTTGAGGATCCCATCTGTGAGTAGCAGATAGTGTAATAAGTTGCAGAAGGAAAGATATCTCGTGAGATTTATGGGTGGAGTAGATGTTTGCTAGGTAAGTGTATGAATTTATTTATATACAAGTTGAATAGTAAGAGGGATAGATATATATTTTGTTTTTCACTATAGTATTATTTGAATAATGTAAGAGAATATCCTTTTAGCTCATTAATTTTCATGTGTTAGTAATACATTATTAGATTTTATATTGGTAGTTTATTTTTGGGATAATTCATCTGTGTGAATTAATAGTAAAAGGGAAGAAGCTATATTCTATATATTTTTCGATTTATTTTTTTTATGAATATATCATCAGTATGAGTTATTATTATATTAGGTATATGTATAAATACCTATATATATATTTTTAATGTTGTCCAAAATGCTTCTTTTATTTGTCCTATATGGATCTTTTGATGGCATCTGGATCTTATGGTGTCCCAAGGATCATTTAAATTGATTTTTTATTAATATATATTTTTTTTTGAGGGAGTAGGGAAGAAGGGCTCTGATGAATCGAAAGCATTAAGGAAATCTTCCAGTGAGGTGTAAGTATAGGGCAAGGGCCCTATAGTGAGCTTTACTATTTTTATGAGTGGGACCAAGTATAGTTTGAGCTGTGCAGTGTGTGACTCCCAGTGTGGAGAGTGTCTGGAACAGGTTAATTCTGTGTAAGGTGTATTTGCGACAGTGTAGGAGGTAGTGTGGTATATCAATTACTTGGCGGGTAGTACAGAGTGCAGAAGGTATTTTATTAATCATAAACAGGTCTTTGTTGAGGATTGTTCTGCCTGTTCATAATTGATGGATGGCAGTTTGGGCTTTTCGGGGTAAGTAATTGAGGTGTAGTGTGTGTGGGATGGCAGCTATGGTGGCTCTGAAAGTGTTTTTAAAAGTTGCCTGTTGAAACCAGTTGTGTGTCCATGTGGTATGGAATGATTTGTCTAATTCATTAGAGTGATAGTTATAAGTTATAGGAGTGTGGTAGTTTGGTATAGGGATTGTGTGTCCTTGTTTTGCTAGGAGATCTGCAGTATCATTGTGTACAATGTTACAATGTGAGGGTATCCAGTGGAAGGTAAGTGTTTTGTGTTTAGCAATAATGTTGTGGGAGAGTCTGTGTATATGGAAGAGGGAGTAATTTTGTGATAGGTTATATTTGTGTTTGCTGATGCTATGTAATGCAGATTTGAAATCAGTGAAGATGTGTATGTTGTCTGTGTTTTGTGTGAGGGCCCATTCTAAGGCCATGTGGATGGCAGCTAGCTCAGTATCATTACTATTTACAGCATGACTAATTTTAATGATATGTGAGAATTTAGGTTGAGGTGAGTGGAAGGCTGCAAAGCCATTTGTTGTGTTTGGGTAGTGGGAGCCATCAGTAAAGATGGTGAGGTCTGTAGTTGGAATGTTGGCACAGAGTTGTTCAGCAGCAAATTTTAGTTTCTGTGGTAGGTATTTGTGTTTATGTGAGATGTGTGGCAGTGTGAGATGTACAGAAGGTTTTTTGATTGTCCAATAAGGGAGTGTATATCTTGGTTTGAATGGTTTTGTTCTTCCAGGTAAGGTACAGTGGGTGCTGTTTTATGGTTTGAGCAGTGGGTGTTGTGTTGGTAGGAGACTCTATTCTGTGTATAGTGGGGTGAGAGGGGTGAAGGTGCTTTAATTTAACGTAGTGTTTGCATGTAAGTTTGTGTCTGATATTATAGAGGGGGAGCATGTTGGCTTCTGCCCATGTGGCCAAGTTTTGGCAGCCAGTTTTTAGACCCAGGGCTATTCTAATGGCTCTAGTTTGTATGGTGTCAAGTTTATTGAAATGTGTGGGTGAGGCTGTGTGAAGAGCTAGTAGGCCATATTCTAGTCTGCTGTTGATGCAGGCCTTGATGAGGGAGATCATAGTTTTGTCACTTGCCCCCCAGCTAGCTATTGTGATGGATGTGAGTATGTTGAGTGCTCCATTATATGTGGATTGAGTGTTTTTGATGTGTTGTTGCCATGTAAGCTGTCGGTCTATAGTTAGCCCTAAGTATCTGTAGTGTTTGACAATAGGAATGGCTTGATTATTTATATTGATGTTGAGTGGGTTTGTGTTTTTGTGATTTTGTGTTATAGGTAAGACCGCTGATTTAGGTGTAGAGATGGCTAATCCTCATTTGTTGGTAAAGTCAAGGACCTGGTTGACTGCTGTTTGTAGGACAATTTCAATTGTGTGAATGTCATTGCCTTTGGTCCAAAGTACAATGTCATCAGCAAAGATGGAGCATTTAGTATCATTGCTGTGTTGTAGGGAGGTCAAGGAGTAGTATGTTAAAAAGTGTGGGTGATACCACACTGTCCTGTGGTATTCCCCTAGTTAAATTGTGGGGTCAGAGAGGGTAGTCCCCAGTTTGACTTTGACCCTTCTGTGTGTGAGAAAACTTTTAATAAAGTGTAAAATATTTCCTGTTAATCCTAATTTCTGTAATTTATATATTATACTGGTGTGTGAGGCAGTATCAAAGGCAGAGGTGAGGTCTAGAAAGACACAGCAAAGAATTTCTGATGGGCAAGGAAGGGAAAATGGTGGGGGAGGTGATATCAATTATGTGGGTGGGGATGTGAGGGGTGGTTGTGGTGGGAAGTTTTGTTGTAGTTTTCAGTTGTTTTGGGGCTATGGGTGTAGGTAGGGGGAGTAGTGGGGTGGGTGTATGCAACTGCAGATGAGGTGAGGTAATATAAGTGGTGATTGGAACTGTGACTGTTTTTGGGATATTTGTGGTAGTGGTGGCAGCTGTTTTTATTTTGATAGCCCTAAGCCTGACAGGGCATTTACCAAATGTAGCCACATGGGGGGCCTCCACAGGTGCAGCAGAGTAATGGTTGGTTTCCTTTGCATTCCTGCGACATGTGTGGCTGTGCACAGTATTTGCATCTGGCGGTGCTTCTGCATATTTTGATAATGTGGCCATGTCGTTGGCATTTTATGCATTGTGGGGGGGGGGTTGTGTAAGGGGTGACTGTATATGTGAAAAGGCCTAATTCCACAGTTGGAGGAAAGGGGAGGGAGTTAAAATATAGAATGACTTTGTCAGTGTTTCTTCGTATAGTGTCCATCCATAATGTGGTGTGCATAAGTGATCCTTTTTATCTTGTGGACATCATATTCTGCCAGGGCATCAAGTATACTTTGCTCACTGAGATATTTGTCCACTCCTTCAATTGATCCATAGGGTTTGTTGTAAGATTCTGGATATTTAGTTTTAAATTCTATATTGTGAATGTGGGTGAGGGCCATGAGTTTTTTGGCTTGACATTGGTTTTTAACATGTACAAGATATTAGCCTCTGTGGGTGAATCTGGCTTCTGTTGGTTTTTCAATAGTGGAGTTTATTGTTTTGGTGATTGTGTTTATATTAAGGTTTTGCAAAAGTGTGGTGGGAGTGGAATAAAGGAGGACAGGTACATAATCATGTGAGGTGGAGAAATCACAAATGGTGTCATTGTCTGATGAAGCTGACTGTTTTCTGGATCGTTTTCTGTTGTTAACTAAGGTCCAGGAGTCATCTGAGTTATGTTCAGTTGAGGTATGATTAGTGTCCATTTGAGATTGAATGTGTGTTCCATGGGTGGGGATTTTGTAGTTTGTTTGATCTGTGGAGGTTGTGGCTAAAGATAAAATGTTAGGATTTGCTAGATTTGGGACCAATAAACATCTTCCAGCTGAGAGTAATGAAGTTGAGTGGATTGCCCGATTGCTAGTGCTAACCCTAGCGCCAGCCGCCTGCGCTGTTGACATACTGACCTGTGATGTCTGATGTTGTTGACTCTTGTCAGTGGCTTCGGTATCCTATCTGGCGGCTATTTTCTCTGTTGAATGGATACCAGGATCCTTGGTGAGAGTGCTTTTCAACATAATGAGAACTCAGTTGATAACTAGTCTTTAAAATGACTTTTTTAAAATGGAGAGACAGAAAACACAACTTGCTCTGTTTACAGTCGATTGCCGATTTCTTTGGTAAATTTCCGAATTCTGAACCGTATTGATCTCAGGTAATGCCAAAATTTCTCTTCTGATTGGCTGAGACGTTTTTTCTCAGAATCCTGTCCAAATTTAATGACTTCTTCTTTTAGATTATAACCTTTATCTTTCTTCTTAATTAGGCTTTTTTCACTCTCTCTTCATTGTACATGGTCATATATTTTTTATTTCTATTTTTATTTCTATCTCTTTACTATTTCTTTTTTAATTGTTTTTTTATGATATCCAGTGTCTTGGCTTTACTGTATTGACTTCCTGAGTGGAATATTATATAACTAAGCTATTTCTCTACTCTCTTTACAGCCTTTTGGCCTTTTCCTCTCTTTGCTCATTTTGGGCTTAGAGTTTCTGCTATATCTCGCAACTTTCGATCGGGATGACATGAATTCTAAATTCTTTCCCCACCACTCTCCAAAATTTATTCCCTTCTAAAATTTTCAATTTCATATATATATTTAATTGTCCTAATCGATTTTCAACTTTTCCTTGTTTTGTATTTTATCCAGAGATATGGCTCGTTTAAATAGGCCCCCTTACGTGGGGAGGCCTTACAGTAGAGCCAGAAAACCGCCAAATTAAGAGAGAGAGAGAACCGTATTGAAAGGAAGTCCAACAGGCATCCCAAACTTATTCTCAGGGGCAATTTTTGCTTTTGTAAAAGCTTGCTGCCAGGTTATATTTTCATTTAATTGTAACTCTCTAGCCTTACGTGCAATTATTCTAACTGGGCAGCCTGAAAAAGTCGCAGAATGGTTACCTCTGCAGTTTGGACAATTGAATTTTTTGGCCATGCAGTGCTTATAGTTACGACTGCCTCCACACTTTTTGCATGTTACTCTATTTACAAGCATACAATAAATGTCCGAAAACATAACATTTTAGACATAAGTGAGGTGGTAAATTGTAGTTTTTTACAGAATGTCTGGTAAATCGAAGATTACATGTGAAGGTAAAATTTCTCCTTCAAATTCAAGAATAATCTTGTGTGTAGGATTTGAAAATGTTTCACTTTTCTGATCTATGTCCTTCTCAAAATGCCACATCCTGCGCATGCTAATTGCATTTTGATTTTCCAGATGTTCTAAGATAAAGTCATTGTTCATGTATGTGGGGACTCCTATTATCGTCCCTAACACAGATTTCTTAAATTCCAGAAATTCCACGGTCACATTTGCATTAAGTATTTCTTTAATATTCAAAATCTTGTCATGCTGCTCTTTAGTTTTAGGAAAAACTAATAACCTGCTTTGCGAGATAAATTTACCATCAATGTGCTCATTTAATAATTTGAAAAAATACGAAGTAACTTTTAATATGTCTAATTTGCTTATATCTGTATTAATGCCTTTAATAACTATTGAGAGATCATTTTTATCGTTTATAGATTTTTCTATGATATCTGGAAATTTTGAGTATTCACAATCAATCTTAGTAATTACCGTGTAGGTTTTTTTATCTTCAATTATATTAGAAATATCATTAGTTGTTAACTTTTCTTGAATATCATTATTAGACTGATTTGGAGCATTACCTTTTGTCTGTAGTTTCTGGACTTTATCTGTGTTCCTATTTATATCTTGTTCTTCATTCTCCTCAATAGATTTTGTGGGTAAAGTTTCGGAATCAGAAGACAGTTTTAAGTCGTCCTTTAGAATGGAGAAGTCATTAATCCTGGGCACATCCGATTTAGGGTTAGCTTCCGTTGTATCCTTGTACTTGTTTCTTTTTACCTTGATTTTGATGTTAGTTGGTGATAATTTCTATTTCTTACTTCCTCCCATTGCCATTTTCTGATTAATGAGATGATTAACTTTCAAATTTCCAAGACACAGTCACTGCTGAAAACACACTCTCAAACTATTCACAAGCGAGACACAACTTAAATAACCGCCACTTTTCGTGGCCTCCTCTCCACAACAGCTAGAACTGATCTCGTAGAACTGATGTGAAAATCACCCTTTTGCATTTAGGCAATAACACTCAATTCTGTTGAAGCTTTAATGTACAATTTTTAGCTACCTGGCGGTAAAACATCGCATTGAAACCATGAATGAATTGCGTGCAACATGGGGCAAAATAAAAAAAAGCTAACTTTCCGTAAATATTATGTCCATTAAAAGTGACAAATGTCGTAACTTATCAATATATCTTCAAAGACTTCTTATTGATATCACGAAAAAAGGTTTCAATATTTAATCTACAGTTATTGTATACCAATGCTAATATAACCTTTTCACCTCATCAATTTCTTGATCTTTTAATGTAAATTTAACATTCTACCTGATCAATCCTGGCGAAATACATGTCATTGTGACATTCGTCACAATGACATGTATTTCGGCTTTAAAGTTCTTGTAGCCTCTTAAAGATGTCAAAGCTTAGGGACTCTCAGAAGGTCGTCTGGTCCTTGATGTATACAGGGTGATTCAGAATTCATCATCAATATTTGGTGGGGAGGTGGGTAATGGGAAACAGGGAGATTTCACATAGGAAAGCATGGGCGCATATGCCATGTAGTAGGGCAAAATGACCCCAGTTCAATGATGGAAAGAACACATAAGAAGGAAGTGGTAAGGAAAAAACATTTATTATCTTACATGTAACATTTCTTTGCATTGGTTGTACAGACTTACAAGAGGTGCTCGAACTGCCGACCATGTGCTAGAATGCATGACTCACAACGGCGTTGCATGGACAGCCGGACCCTGTGGAAGATGCCTGGCATTTCCCGGATGTTTGAGGCAGCAACTGATATGTGTGCTACAAGATCCATAGCACTATCAACAGGGGTCTCGTACACCATGTTTTTCATAGCACCCCATACAAAGAAATCGATTGGAGATAAATCCGGTGAACGTGGTGGCCAAGAAACCGGTCCACCGCGGCCAATCCATTGACCACCAAACTGTCTGCGTAGGTATGCACGCACAGCATTTGCGAAATGTGCAGGAGCGCCGTCATGCTGGAACCACATTCGCCGGAGACTACCATCAGGAACCTCGTTCAGAAGATCCGGTAACACAGTCTGAAGAAATGTTAGGTACTTGGCACCGTCTAAACGGGATGGTAGTAAATACGGGCCCAACAAACAGTCACCGACAATCCCAGTCCACACATTGACAGCAAAACGTTGTTGCGCAGCTCCAGGTCTTGTACCGTGTGGGTTCTGATGAGCCCACACATGCCAATTGTGTGTGTTGAAGACACCCTCTCGAGTGAACAACGCCTCATCGGTGAAAAGAACATACGTTGGGAAATTGGGATCAACGGCTGTTCTCTGCATGAACCACTGACAAAAAATAACACGCTTGGGATGGTCGTCTGCTGCCAATAATTGCACTCTTTGCAGATGAAACGGATGTAACCCTTCATCGTGTAATATCCGCCATGCTGTTGCTTGCGAAATTCCAAACTGCCTAGCCATACCTCGTGTGCTAGCACCAGGTTGTTCCTCGATTTCCTGTAGGACAGCTTCCTCTACTGCTACTGTCCATGCCGATCTGCGCCTCCCTCGATTAACATTACTAGCAGCAAACGATCCTGTTTCACGCAGTTGGCAATGAATACGTGAAAACATTTGATGCTGTGGCACACGGTGGTTTGGGAAGAGCGCTGCATACAATTGCCTGGCTTGAAGACCTCTTTCTGCTGCCGCACCGTAAGTTACATGCATATCTGCACATTCATTCCACGTATACCGGTTCATGTTACTTCTGCAAATTCACCTTGTCGAATGACAACTGACTGCACGCGTCAAACAGCTGTGCTTCTGTATGAGAGGTGTGTACACACAGCGCCCTCTACACCACCATGGGTTCGTCTGCCCCCATACTTTCCTATGTGAGGTCTCTTTCTTTTCTTGTTCCCTTCCTCCCCGCTAAGTATTGATGATGAATTCTGAATCACCCTGTAGATAAAATATTTTCACTTTGGCACAATGTTGAGAACATTTCGTTTCAGAAATCTGTGGTTACTAGCTTTATTGATTTCAAAAGGATTTTGACTCTGTTGATTGATAAAATTTATGGTTGATCGTTAGATCCTATGAAATAACTGAGTAGTTAGCATAATGAAATATCTTTATAACAACACTGAATCGTGAGGGAGAGTTGGTAAGGCTTGTAGCAATTGGTTTAACGTTGGTAGAGGAGTTAAGACAAGGAGGCATTTTGTTCTCTTTTTCTCTCTTTAGTTTGATTATTCATTATATTATACGGAATTCTTTGCAAGGGGAAGATTTTGGGTTTAAATGGTCTAGAGATTTGAAAATTTCTGATTTAGATTATGCCGATGATTTGGCCCTTTTGGAAAATGATGTTGATGAGATGAACTCTTTATTTAGATTTGTTGATGAGACTAGAAGTAAAGTTGCTTTGGTGCTAAACAGAGAGTAAAAGGATAATTGGTCAGGTAAATTTTGGTTCAGTGAATCTGAACGATTGCACTCTTCAGCAGGTGTCTTAGTTTCTCTTGGGAGCTATGTAACAGATACTGGTGATGTGTGGCATGAAATTAACAGACAAATAGGGATTGCTGCCGGGACTTTGGAGTAATAGGCGTATACACCTACAGACTAAAATTAGACTGTATAATAGTTTAGTTCTTCTTAAAGTTAGTTACAGTAGTGAAACTTAACCCTTTCTAAAACAACAGGAAACTTGATGCTTACGAAGTATCTTGGGCATTAAGTGGTTCAATTATTTAAGTAACAATATGGTTGGGCAAAGGAGTCAGCAACATCCTTTGAGCAGCACATTGTGCAGAGAGGGTGTTGGTTTGACCATGTTGTTGGTATGTATAGTTGTAAATTAGTGAATAGTATTATGAACAGCACACCTAAAAACCTAGGATGTGATGGACAAACAATGTCAAATAGGACCTTGCTAGAATTTGCTTATAGTGGCCATGTGCAGCAGCTGCAGCTCAGAACAGACATGTTTGGAGAAAGAAAATGCAGTCTGGTAGGACCTCTATAGCCAATGCTTAATGAGGATTTTGTATGCATGCATTCTTTCTCAAATCATGTGGTCCTTTCAAATAACATGTCATGCAGAAAGTAAAATATGGTAGTTAATATTAGAATATCTTAATACTAATATACACAGGCTAGCATCTTGAGTAAATGTGAGGAGAAAGGGGTTGGATCTAATCGGAAGACTAGTAAATACCACTAATTGCATTGCTCTTTGATTTCTGCAGTAAGGCACAAGTTCCTTGGAGCTAACTTGCATCACCTAAGTTTTGGATTGAAAGGGCTGAGATTCTAGAATATGCAAAGTAGCATTTGCTACTTATGCACCTGTGAGTAATTGAACCACTTGTCACCCTCATGATAAGAAAAAATAAATGTTCTAATCTAACATGCTCACATTCCTTTAATGAAACATTGTCACATCAATTGTAAAAAAAACATTAAAATTATTTTATCACATTCTTCATATATGAATTGAATACAATTAATCATAATGCTACTCAAGGCATTTTTGCTTTTGATAGATTCACGACAAAAATATTATCAACTAGTCTGCCAAGATTCCCAACAATGTAATCCTCAAAAATTAGTCACTCTTGGCTGAATGTCACCTATAGCATGTGCGGGGCAGGGTGGCTCAGTAGGTAGCGCGCCAGTCTCGTGATCTGTAGTTCCCAGGTTCAAGTCCCAGCTGGGACAGCATTGAGATTTATCTCCCCAAAATTCCCCACCCAGCCCACTGTCAGTAGGGGACACCGATCGGCTTGGAAAGGCCGCCGTCCGTTGGATGGGACGTTAAGCCGTGGCCCCGTGTGTGGGAGAGCCATACCCTATGCACGTTAAAGCCGCTGGATGGCCTTGACGGAGAGACTACCATCTGTCTCCCAACAGCTGTTCCAGTGGGTCCCCTCCCCCAACCCTCTCTGAGCCTTTGGGGTCCATGTGACCTGGCCATTTAGCCCATGGTGTGCAAAAAAAGTGCCACTCAGAAGTAAAACAACCCAACCTATAGCATGTAATGCCTCCATGCGAACGAAGAACAGACGAAATCCTGTCTGGCATGGATGCCACCAATGTGCGGATGTAGTGATCATCAATATTCATCCACTCTTCCAGCAACAAATGCCGCAGTTCGGCCAGATGGAGCTTCACTTGTGTCCCCAAAGAATCCCACAAAATTTCTATGGGATTCAAAACCAGTAATTTCGCTGGCGAGTCCAGATGTTCGAAGGCTTCAGAATGCTCATTGTGCCAATCCAACACACTTTGAGCCCTGTGCACGCGACAATTGTCGTCTTGGAAGACTGGGGTATACTTCTGGTGTTCACTGTGGAGATGCTGCATAAAAGGAAACATGTTCAGTAGCTCCATATAGCTCTTCTGGTTCAAGTGTAACGTCACTGCAACCAAAGGACCCATATCCTCGAACATGAAACACCATCAGAACATCACAGAGCCTCCTCCAGCTTGAACAGAACCTTGCATAAGTCCGCATGGAAGGCTTTATGCGACTTATGATATACCCGTCGCATCGCATTATTCGAGTACAAGCAAAAATGTGACTCATCGAACCAAATCACACGCTTCCAAGCATCAACAGTCCAGTCTTTGTGGCACCATGCAGTCTTGTGCAGTGCTGTTAACATGGGTCTTTTCCACGGTATTCTGCTCCAGATATCCATGGCATGCAGTTCCCTTCGGAAAATTCGTTTGGAAACAGTTAGTTGTAGGCCTGCATTGAGTGACTGGAGCAATTCCTGTCTCGTTGCAAAGCGGTTTGTCCTAAGAGAGCGTGACACACTGCAGTGGTCCCTGTTGGTGAGGTCTTTCTGCTGCAGTTCTGGTGATGATAAGCAGTGGACTGCGATGTACACCACTGCTGGAAGACCATTTAGACCAGTGTTTCCCAACCTTTTTTGTGCCATGCCCCATTTAAGCCTTTCTAAAATTCTTATGTCCCCCCCCTATGTAAAATTTAACTGCCATATGGTTAAACTCTGAACGATTCCATTTTCGAATTGCCCCCCTTGACAATCAAATTGCCCTCCTGTGGGACGCGAGTCCCACGTTTTGAAACGCGGATTTAGACAGTACATTTCGACACACCTGCAAAGGCAGAAACTTTTTGTATGCAATGGTAGCTAGGAAGTCACTGGAAGGAGAGCTATGCACCAATCCCCTGTGATGATGCATAGAACCGGCCAGGCCTAGCACCTAATGTCCGACCCCGCCTTCTCGTGGTGCAGACCGTTAGTACCTTTCAAAAGAGATACTCTCTTGTGGAAGTGAACGGAAGGGGAGGGCTGCCAGATTAGTGTGGCCTACTGATCTGGACAACTATGGCTACTTTTCTTTTTTTCTACCCTGCTGAGGAGTGGTCAACCACACAGGGTCCTGGTGCTGACCATATAAACCCACTGGACTGGACAGATATATGGCTCTGAGCTTGATTATGGATCCTGATTTTGCTGCACTGGTGGGCTTCTGTGGAGGGAAAATCTTTCGCTGTGTTTTCTGTTTGTTTGTGGGTTGACAGCCCCATGTGAATAGATTCACAGGATATGTTTATCAGCTGGTGGATAATCCTGAGCAGAAGTCATCACAGGCACCTGAACTCTTTGCTTCTATTGGCATCGTCAAATTCTACATTGGAGGAAGTCTTCCAGTGTAGATGGCTTCAGCCTTTAGTAGTGGGGGAACGGGTCTTTGCCCCATGTTTGCGATTAGGGGGCTGTTTGATATTGTCGGCATTCCCTCTCTCAATAAACATAGTTTCTTTAAACATCCCACTAACCATTTTCTCTCCATAGGTAGTTGGAATGTGAGGACTCTGCACAGAGCTTTTTCTGTTGATGTCCTCGCACAAAAATTCTACCGTTATAATTTAGATATTCTCGGCTTGCAAGAGACCAGATGGACAGATAAAGGTCAGATTATTAAAAATAATCTTAAATTTCTCTTTTCAGGGAGGGACGACAATAAGCATCACCAAGGAGTGGGTCTGCTTCTCAGCAGACACGCTAGCGATGCTCTTCTAGGATATGAGTGCATTAATGAAAGGTTTCTTACAGCAAAATTTCAGACAAGCGTTAAAGACTTGAATGTTATTTGCTGTTATACCCCCATTGAGGATGCCGATGAGAATGAGAACGATAGGTTTTATGAACAACTTCAGGATATTTTGAATTCTGTCAAGAAAGGAGATATTACCCTTGTTCTTGGTGACTTCAATGCCAAAGTTGGTCCTGACTCTGACCTTTGGGGAGTAATAGGCCCTTTTGGTATTGGTAGCTGCAATGGCAATGGGCAACGTCTCCTACAGGTAAGTAAACTCAATGGATTCAGAATAACTAACACTTATTACAAACACCGCGACATACATAAGTACACATGGGTTTCACCTGATGGGCTGCATAAGAATATGATTGATTACATATTAATTAACAGCAAATGGGCTAGTTCTGTTAGGAATACCAGGGCATATAGGGGAGCTGAAATTGGATCTGACCATTACCTTGTTAAAAGTGTGTTGCAACTTAAACTAGGGTTAAAAAGATTACTTTTAATACTGAAGCTCTGAAAGATCCAGTTATAGCCAAAGCTTACCATGATAGGTTACTTAGTCATTATGACAGTCATGGTTTGCTTACTACTGAAGTTGAGGAAGAATGGGATCATTTTAAACAGGCTTTTTTGGACACTAACAGTACTCTTTTAGGAAAAAAGGAGCAGAAGAGGCAAAATTATCTGAGTGATAAGGCACTTGAGCTTATTTCGGAAAGAAAGAACTGCAGGAATGCCCTTAATCAATACCCTACTAGTCCTAATAGAAAGCATTACAGAGACCTTAATAAACTTGTAAAGGATCAGTTAGCTGCTGATAAGAATCTTTGGCTTGATGGTGTGGCTGACAAAACTGAGGAAGCAGTTAGACAGCACAACAGCAGAGAGCTGTACCAGATAGTTAATGTTTTGTGTGGTAGAAAACGGACAGGCGTACAAGGATTGAAGGATAAACAAGGTAAGGTTATAGAAGGTGAGGATTCTGTCATGGCTAGGTGGGCTGAGCATTTCAGTGATGTTCTAAACAATGTAGTTAATTCTACTCCCATTGTTTGCAATGATGATAGATGCATTGGTGGCTTTAATGTTGGCCCTATAACACAATCTGAAGTTATTTTGGCTGTTTCTAAACTTAAACTTCATAAATCCCCAGGGGTAGAAGAAATTACTACGGAAATGCTTAGAGCTGGGAATGTTTCGGTTACCACTTGGTTGACTGAAATTCTGAATATCTTTTATGATAAAGGCATGGTTCCTAAGGATTTTACCAGAGCTATTGTTATCCCTATTTTCAAAAAAGGTGATCGCAGTTCTTGTGATAACTATAGGGGTATCAGCCTACTCTCTGTTCCAGGTAAAGTTCTTTCCATGATTGTGCTTAATAGAATTAAGAATCTGGTTGACAGTCAATTGCGTGATGAGCAATGTGGATTCAGAAGTGGTAGGGGATGTGTGGATCAGATATTTTCACTTAGGCAGATTCTTGAGAAATGTTTAGAGTTTCAGAAAAATTTGGTTGCTAGCTTTGTTGATTTCAAAAAGGCTTTCGACTCTGTTGATCGTCATAATTTGTGGTTGATTGTGAGATCATATGGTATACCAGACAAGTTAGTTAACATTATGAAAGCTCTCTATAATAACACTGAGTCGTGTGTGAGAGTTGGTAAGGATTGTAGCAATTGGTTTAGCATTACTTCTGGTGTTCGACAAGGGTGCATTTTGTCTCCTTTTCTCTTTAGCTTGGTTATTGATTATGTTATGCGAAATTCACTTCAAGGGAAAGATTTTGGCATTAAATGGGCTGGAGATACGAAAATTTCTGATTTAGATTATGCTGATGATTTAGCCCTTTTGGCAAATGATGTTGATGAGATGAACTCTTTCATTCGAGCTGTTGATGAGACTGGTAGTAGAGTAGGTTTGGTTATAAACAGAGAGAAAACTAAAGTGATGAAAATTGGTCAGGCAGGCTGTGATTCAGTTAATCTGAATGGTTGCAGTCTTGAGCAGGTGTCACAGTTTAATTATCTTGGGAGCTATGTAACAGATAATGGTGATGTGCGGCATGAGATTAACAGACGAATAGGGATTGCTGCCGGGACTTTTAAGAACCTATGGAGAGTGTGGAGAAATAGGCGTATACACCTAAAGACTAAAATTAGACTGTATAATAGTTTGGCTCTTTCTAGGGTTAGTTATGGTAGTGAAACTTGGACACTTTGTAAACAAGATAACAGGAAACTAGATGCTTTTGATTCCAGATGCTTACGCAGTATCTTGGGCATTAGGTGGTTCAACTTTGTAACTAATGATGAGATTAGGCAAAGGAGTTTGCAACCTCCTTTAAGCAGCATATTGTGCAGAGAGAGACTCCGTTGGTTTGGCCATGTTGCCCGTATGAATAATTATAGATTGGCGAATAGGGTTATGAACAGTGTGCCTAGAGGTCTCAGAAGGAGGGGGAGACCTAGGATGCAGTGGGCAGACAATGTCAAACAGGACCTTGTTAGAATAGGTGTGCAGTGGCCAGATGCAGTTGATGTAACTCAGGATAGACTTGCTTGGAGAACTAAATTGCACGGTCTGGTTGGACCTCCGTAGCCCATGGCTGCTTGAGGATGATGATGATGATGATGCTCTTTGGCTAGGCCAAATGCAATACCTTTTTGCCACTCATTCACATCTTTGGCACATCTAACACACACATGGCATACAACCACGTCTCCTCACTGTATGAGCCCTGTAGCGCACGGTACAGCAATTTGTAGGACGCGTTTATTACTCTTGCGCCCTCTGTTGCTGTCGAATGCACATAACCCTCTTATAGCGGGATATGACTAAGTTTTGGTTCTGTGAGCTTATTTGGGTTAGAAAGGTACAAATGCATAAATTTCTCAATACATTATCAATCTAACACAAAATTAGAAGCAGTAATCAATAACAGTTTTAAAAATCGTAACTGAAATTGAGATTTATTTCAAAATTAAAACGAAAGAATAGTTTCTCACCAGAATTTAAACCCCGGGTAAAGCATAGATGTAGGTTTGTTTCTGCCGAGATCTAGACTTCTTTACAGACCTTCAATTATGATGCATAAACCGACAGGCTCCTGTCACACCTCTGTGGCGAGCAGCTGTTTTAGGGAATATTTATTTTTTTTATCAGGCCAACGGGTAAGAAAAGGGAAGACAAATTCCCAGTGCCATGGTCTCCAAATGGGGTTAATCCTCTCATTTGTGCTTTTCCCAATGATTCTGCTACCATCAAAACGAAGTTGCATTTTAAAGAAGAGGGTGAATTTCCAAAAGAAATAGTTCGCACAATGTATACGATTTAAGAAATTGGTATATGCCTTGATGAACGGTTTCTAACTATCTCCTAACAGTTGTCTATATGAGCCAACTCTACAGAGGCAAAAGTATCCCCCCAAGTTACCTTTCTATGGTTACTTTATAAATTAAGACAAATTATATTTTACATCTTGTTAAACATAATCTAAATAGATTGGTTGGTTTACCCATGAGCGGCGCTTTTTTGCACACCATGTGCTAAATGGCCGGGCCACAAGGACCACAAAGGCTCAGAGAAGGTTGGGGGAGGGGACCCACTGGAACAGCTGTTGGGAGACAGATGGCAGCCTCCCGTCAAGGCCATCCAGCGTGTTCTTTAACGTGCACAAGGTATGGCTCTCCCGCACACGGGACCAACGGCTTAACGTCCCATCCGACAGACGGAAGCCTTTTCACTCCGAATCGATACGAGTACAACGGAGAATTATGAAGATGGTAATTTTTTCAAGTTATTTTTCGATTTGATTTCTGATTTAGTTGAGGTTGGTAACTCTGATTAAAGAAACTTCGGCTTGTGGTAGAACTGAGGGAATGTCAGAGGTTCGAGTGACTGACTTGGTTCGTGTATGTTCAATTAATGTAGTGCAAGCACCAGGTTAAAAGCATATACATTTCTGAAACTGGAAAAAGCTCACACCTTTGCTATGTTGAAAACTGTAGTAGCATTTTAAAACATTTAAAAGGGGCAAATACTGACATTCAAAGTATAGGCCTATATTTCAAGATTATAAAACATTAATAACTTGTGAAATACCATTTTCAACATGAGAGAAAGATTTATAAATATTTTCTGACATTTTTCTTCATGTCCTCGTCAAAAGAATAATTTTTCGTGAAAAGTCATAAATATTCGCATATAACAAATGATGCAATCGAGCCAGAAAAAGGTAGGAGGGGGGGGGAGACTAGATTTCTATTGCAGTGCAACATTTTCCACTCTGCTTCACAGGGTTTTAAAATTTTTCTTAAAATGTGCATGAAATATGCATAAATTTAAATTTTTGCCTGTTACTCTTAATGCAGTGTTTGGGGGGGAGGTTGCTCCCCAATCCAGCCCTGGATATAACTATTGTGCCCCAGTGGTACAAGCCGACGCCTATGAGTGCACCTACTTTCTCCACCTTCTATGAGCCCTTGTACGCTAAAAAGTGCCACCCAGAGGTAAAAAGAAGCTTAATTTTTCCAGGGTCCAGTGTAAAAAACTAGTTTACATCCAGAGGCCAAGCCATTTTGTCACAATAAAATATTCATCAAAAGGAAAAAGTACTACTTTTCAAGTTTGAATGATGTATTTTAATTATATAGGAAAATTTTCAAACTGAAATTTCCATTTTCAAAAAAAAACAACTGATATAGCCATTTTTTAGCCTCTTCTTTCGGATTCTGCCAACTTGTATAATCGACGTGGACCCTAGAAAGGTTAAGTACAGAAAGTGAAACATGCTGAAAATTAAAGAATAGTGAAAATGCACGAACACTCAAAAACTTGAATATTACTCCAACACAAAATAACTGACGAAAAATTTTTAGAGCGAGAATGTTTTACTTATATTTTATGACATTTATAAAATGAAATGTACGATTATTTAATGTTTTGAAAGTTGACACGAATTAAAAAAAAAGAGTGAAAATCTAATCAAGAGAATTATGAAATTTCTCTTTGCTTAAGCCAACTCATAATTTTAACTTATACTACTAGAGGGTGTTACTAAAATGGATTAGGAACAGATTTCTTTAAAATACGACAAAGGCTGAAATTTCTAAGCTTCTGTCTTAAAAACATTTGTTATTAATTAAGATATGGCCAAACAACTGGTAGAAACACCCACCCTAACTTTCTATATTATGGTCTAGGTAATGCAAATACAATCACTGTCGTCATGGATGAGTGATCAGCCACCTCTGCACTCTTATTTCTCCTGGTACTTCTTGCTTGTATGATGTTGCATCTTAATTGGTAGTAATGAGGTAGGAGGTGAATAGAGGGGAATGAAGGGGGAGAAGACATCCTACATTCTTTGTATATTTCACTTTCAATTTTCTAATTAAAGTCTCCCCTACATGTTCCATTTTTTCATCTCTTCAGTACTCTTTTTTTCTCAGCCCATTCTAGCTGGCATAACGTGTGTGGGAGTTTTATATTATTCTCGCTATTTGAATTACTATTCCCTTCCAGTATATTTCTTCTTAATGCAATCTTTTTCCAATATTTGGCCTTCTTTTTCATTATTTAGATGTTTAAGTGGGAGTTTAAACACACCATCTATAAATACTTTGCTATTACTATCATGCTTCATCATTTTTAAGATTGCTATTGATCCCTTTATAGGTACTTTATAACTATACGGCTTCATGATGTCTAGCATCTTTTGTTAGGCTAGAAATATTAAGAAGACTGATTGTTAGTGAAACTCAAGGTTCCATTGTGCTACTCTCGGTTGTGTATCTTTTCGTACTATTCATTTGGCCTCTCAGCTTGTTGGGTAAACATCGTGGAATATCTGGGATCCCTTGATAATCGGTCATTTTTTTTTTGCAATGTTACAAGTGTGTTGTCTTCCCATGGCCGAGCGGTTAGCATGTTTGGCTACTGATCTAAAGGACCTGGGTTCGGGCCCCGGGTAAGGCATGGTTGTGCGTGTTGTTTTTCTGCTGAGGTCCTGCCATCTTCACAGACCTACTACTTTGGCATATAAACTGACAGGCACCTGTCAGACATCTGTGGCAAGCAGCTGCTTGAGGGGGTATTTATTTTTTATTTTTTACAAGTGTGTTAACTGCACACTTGATATTTCTCATTTCTTTCTGAAGGTGTATTTCTTATGCACCATACTATACAGGGCGATTGTAAACTCAACAAAAAAGAGGGGTGATAGTACTGTCGCTCAAAAAAGTATCCGAACACTACGGTTGATTACAAAATTTAGAAAAAATATCTGGCAACGATTTTTTTAGAAATTAGTGATCTGGCAACCTTTGTGTAGGTTGCCAGATCACTAATTTCTAAAAAAATCGTTGCCAGATATTTTTTCTGAATTTTGTAATCAACCGTAGTGTTCGGATACTTTTTTGAGGGACAGTACACATCAAGACAAACAATTTTTGCAATGGAACCTAGGGTCGCATTCCACTCCTCTGCCAGAGAAGTGTAAAGTTACATATCCACGTTGATCCTTCAACAGTGAAAACAAAGGCACTTAACTAATTTATGAGTTGCTTAATTACACTCGCGTCAGAAGACTCAAAGTAACGTCTGAGGGCGTTGTTGCACATCCCACACCGGCGAATGAAGGACTGTCGCAGGGCCGTGCGGTAGATTTTTTCACTATGATGCAAGTCTTCGAAATGCCGCCCTTTAAATGTTTTTTCTTTAAAATAACCTTCGATTGTGATTTTAAAAAAAAAACTGCACAAAATGTACGAATACTCTTTTTAATTTGAAAATATAAACTACTTTAAAAGAATGATATCAACTACAACAATCTACTACAGTTTTACCCTTCTAACTTTAACAAATTCGTTAATTAGAGATGTGTAGTCTAGAGTGGCAACCAATGTAGATTCAATAGAAATTAATGACAGATTTCTAAGTTTTGTTTGGCTTATTGAACTTCTTAAGTAGTGTTTTATTAATTTTAATTTGGAAAACTTCTTTCCCCCTAGCTACAGAGACAGGGAGTGTTAATAAAATTCTCAGAGCTACAACAGTATTCGGATACAAAGCAATTAAGTTATTTTGGCACAAATAATTTAAAACATCCAAAGGTTTCATAGAATATGGTAGCATTCGGGATACATCACGTAATTCTTCTTGAAGATCATTTGCATTTATATCTGATTCATTTTCGACCGGAAGTATTGACTGGAGACTGGTACAATAATTTTCTAGCGGTTTGTCATCTATATCCTTGAGTTTTAAAATGTCATATAAAAACTGAAAATTTTTGCTATGGGTTTCCAGAAGCGTGAATCGTTCATTCAGAGAATTAAGGGTAATGTCCAGAATATAATTGAAAAAGTTTTTTTTTTAATTTATTCTCCTCTGCTAAGGGTTGATCGACAGCTTCTTCATAGTCAAATTGACGCTTTTTCCTTCTGGCTCTAACTTCAGTTTCGGCAGGAAATTTTGCACTGCATTCAAGATTCTTTGCAATCTCATTAGCAGCAATTTTCATCTGATCATATCCAGATTGTCTATAACTTTTCACTTTTTCTATGGTTTCTGATAACATCCTTACACAATCTGACAAATTTATAGTTACAGATTGCAGTAGCTTCAAATAAAATATCATACCAAAGAATTACACCGCATATGGCCGAGTGGTTAGCGCGCTTGGCTACTGATCTAAGGGATCTGGGTTCGAGCCCCGGGTAAGGCATGGCTGTTCGTGTCGTTTTTCTGCTGAGGTCCTGCCATCCTCTCAGACCTTCTACTATGGCATATAAACTGACAGGGCTCCTGTCAGACCTCTGTGGCAAGCAGCTGCTTGAGGGGATATTAATTAATAAACTTGTAATTTTTAATATTTTTTGCTAATCATCTTGCTTTAACTTTAGTTTCTGCATCTCTGTTGATGTCTTCTATTATTTGGAATAATGCATCATAGATTTCGCAAAGTTGAAATCGTAAAGGTTTTAACGTATCTACTGTGCTTGACCACCTAGTAGCACTCAATGGTTTTAGAGTTAGTTGTGAAACATATTTTTTTAGCACTTCCCAACGCTTTGTAGAACCAGAAAAAAAAAGTGTAAAGTTCTTGTACAATGGAAAAAAAAAAAGTTGTTGTTTCTGTAGAAGAAGACGCTGCATCATTAACAACTACGTTTAAAGAATGACATGCGCAGGGCACATAAAACGCCCTTGGATATTTTTAAAATATTCTATTTTGTACACCCTTTCTTACTCCTTTCATATTAGCTCTGTTGTCATAGCCTTGTCCTCTAAGCCACTTTAACTCAAAACCTAACTTTTCTAAATGTGTCAGAATAAGTTCTGCCAAACCCTCTCAGGTTGAATCACTAGCTTCAAAAAAACCAATAAAGAATTCTTCAATTTCATATTTATTTTGAATGGAGTTTAAAGCGACAACTCTTATTGTTAATGAGAGCTGTTCAATATGACTTACGTCTGGGGTACAATCGGCGATTATCGCAAAATATTTAGCGATTTTTGTTATTTCGACAATTTTGCTTAAAATTACATTTCCCATCAAATTCATCAATTCATCTTGTATATTATTGCTTAGATAAGTCACAGACCATTTATCAGACTCGCGTTGAACTCTTCCGATATGTTCTTCCATAACTGGATCAAACTCAGAAAGCAATTCTACCAACTTTAGGAAATTTCCGTTATTAGGCTGAAACAAATGTTCAGTTGTTCCACGAAAAGCTAAGCATTGTGAGGCCAATAGTCTAATTATTCACATAATTCTTTTTAGAACTCCTCTCCAATGCTGAATTTCCATAATTCGTTGATATTCAGCGTCAATAGTTATTTTCTGCTCCTAATCGAATGTCCAATTCTTTCCATGCTCTAAAAGCATTTCTGTGATTTACAGACTTTTCGTGCATTGTGAGGGCTCTTATAAGATTTCCCCAGTCAGAATAACCTTTTTTTGGGCCAGTCATTAATAGCAGACGAATTATCAAATAATATACAACAAAAGCAAAAAACGGCATCATTTGTAACAGAGTAAATCAACCAACTTCTCTCAACGACTTCACTATTGCTCAACACTTTCAAATAATGCGAGGGCAAAAATCTACGCCTTCCTTTATTAATAGGAAACTCGAATTCTTTAATTTGATGTGGACCCCTCTCAACCAGTATTTGAGGAGTTTCAGATGACATGCAGAAAGCATTCCATAATGCAGGAGCAGAAGGAATTTCGTTTAATATCCGCTGGCTGCCACTGCTACTGTTACCCGGCTCTTGATGAACTTCTGATGGTATTATTTTTTGGCTCTCTTCAACAACTTCTTCTGGAAGTGATTGGGGCGGCACTGAGTTTTTATTTGCCAAATCCAAATCAGCAGCTGTTGATGTGGATGTAGACGACTCATCTAAACAGGACTTTTGTACTAAGAATTCCTTCATAACGTAGCTTAGCTTTCTTCCTTGTTCCTCTTTCTTTAAGCGTTTCTTTTTATATTGACTTACAGACAATTTTTTCCTTTTCTGTTCCATACTGTAATAAAAATTCACAGTCCTTCGCAAAAATGCAACCGGGGGGGGGGGGGGGGGTCATTGAAAATGATTAAATATGATGATGCTTATCATGCTATTAAAATAGGGTAGATAAAATAACGATAGAAATGAGTTGCAAAGCTAGTAAGATTTGTAAGTAACAGAACATAATAAATAGATAACGAATATCTGTCAAATTGACAGCTAGCAGCTGTTTTGACAAATGCCTTTCTTTAACTTGTTATTGTATTGTCTCCACTTCAACGTATATGAATTTGGTAAAAATACAGCAATAAATAACGAACGCAAAAGTAGGCAAATGCAAATATTTCCTAAGCAACTCTCTCTCTGTATCACACACAGAAGGCAAAAGTAGCCCAATATTACTTAAATAACTTTCTATCTATCACACAGAGGCCCACGTTTCGCACCTGAGATATACCCAGTCCATGCAAATGCTACTTTTTAATTCAAGTCCCTATTGTCATAACATAATCATTTTCAGTGATAGTAAGTAACTACATTGCTGTAAAAAACAATAATTCTCTTACCTGATCTACTTTTTAAACACAAAAACTGAATTAGTATAAATGCACAAATATTATACTGATACAGATATATTATATATCTGATTTACTGATTTAAATACATCACAGCCACTTGCCACTTCTCATGACAAACTAACATTAAAATCAAATATTGTCAATAATTGTAAGCTCAAAGCAGAACTATCAACATGTAACACGTGCAATTGTCTTTTGTGATAATTGCCGCCTCAGTTTTTAGGAGCGGCCGCGAGGTATATTACAAACAAAAATAATAACTTCGCGCTGTCAGATCAAAAGTCTTTCGTCGAGCGCTCACCAACAATGCACTTGCACCAGAAACCGAGATCAAAGGGTACCGAAAGCGCTGAGGCAGAGGCGTACGATAAATCATAAGTCGTATACATCAATATCGGAATAACATAGACCAATATAGAAAAGCGTTGCGTAAAGATTTTTAATTATTAAATGGTTCAAAATGTATTTTGATTTCGCTGCTTATGCCGCCCCCTTACGGTGCCGCCTGATGCGGCCGCCTCTCTGCATCATAGCACGGCACGGCCCTGGACTGTCGCACCCTCTCATAGACTCCTGGTGCGGTGTTGGTCTTGTCTGCTGCAACACCGATTCTCGCGAGGATCTTCCAGGGAATCCACAGGTGTCTCGTACACAAGTGTTTTCATGTGTCCCTAGAAGAAGAAGTCTAGTGGATTGAGGTTTGGGGAGCGAGGAGGCCAAGCCACAGGTCCACCACGTCCAATCCACTGCCCGAGATATGTTGCATTTAGGAAGTATCGGACCTCGATGGAAAAGTGTGCTCAGGCCCCATCATGCATAAACCACATGTCCCTCTGTGTGGTGAGTGGAACACCCTGCAACAGACTGGGAAGCACTTGCTCCAGAAACACACGGTACGCTGCACTGTCAGTCGTTCTGGCAAGAAGTAAGGTCCCACCAGACAATCACCCAGGACACCTGCCCAGATGTTGACTGCTGGTGTTTACGAGGGTCAGTGACGTGTGGATTTTCTTGCGCCCAAGCGTGCTGGTTGTGATTGTTGAAAATGCGTTCCCGGGTAAACGTGGCCTCATCACTAAATAACACTAATGCGGGAAATTGCGGATTAACATTGTTCATCTGGAGCATCCACCTAACAAACTCTACCCGGCGGGATAGTCATCTTCGTTCAAAGCTTGGACCTTCTGCACGTGGAAGGGATGCATCCGTGCCTCATGTAGGACATTCCAAACAGAGGTTTGAAAAACTCCCATTTCCGATGACACCACTCGCGTACTTGTGGAAGTACTTGTAGAATTCCTCGTACAATGGAAGAACGTAAACTTGTTTAAGTTCTTCCATTTCCGGTGTCCACACACTTCGCGAATGTCCAGTATCACTCATTGAGATAGCCAACGAGCCAGTTTCACGCAGTCTTCGATCAACACTGGCGAAGGTCGAATGGTAAGGAATACGACGATTCGTCATGTACAACTTTCACGGTACAACCTTTGTGCTTCACGTCCATTACCACCTGCTTGGCCGTACATCAGATGCATATCCGCCAATTCCTCGTATGTGTAGTCTTCCATGTCCTTCACGAATTCGTCACTTATCATGTGACGTTATCACGGTAATGTCGATGAACCGGGTTCGGCTGCGTTTTTAAATGTTTGTTCTTAATCATCTACGCACTTGCTCAGCGAACTTGATTTGCATCTTGTGCTTTTCATGCATCGATTGTAAATATTTGTGATGCGTGGCGTTTTTCGAAAGTACTCTTTTCTGGCGGAAGGAGTGAAATGTGACCCTAGGTTCCATTGCAAAAATTGTCTTGATGTGTATTATCACCCCTTTTTTTTGTTGAGAGTTTACAGTCACCCTGTATATTACATATGGTGTGAACGGTATGATAAGAGTATGCTTGGCACCATTAGTCTTTTTTTTGTAATTTATAACAAAATTACTGTACAGATACTATAAAATTGATCTTTTTCCCTGGATAGGGTATACTACAGCAGACTTCATTATCAGCTGTTAATTTGATATTTCAGTATACTACATTCATGTTTTCTCTATTTTATTCTGTCTCTTGCGTCGCTTAATTCGTTCTATGTATAGTGTATCGTTTAAATTATCATCAACATACACGCCTCTTTCCATTAAGGCAATAAAAATGGAAATGCGAAAATAAAAAGCAGCGATTGAAAAAAGAAGCACAAGTATTTCAAATTAGAACAAAACGCACCAATACAGTAATAAAGTACCAATACAGTAACAGTATAAAACTCCGAGTGCCAGGTTAACCTTGGCTCACCGTTGAAAGCGCCTATAATGGCACATGAGCATCAAAACTGGACATTATGAATGATTGGAAGGTCGTCTGGTCCGATGAATCTCGTTTCCTGTTGCACCGTGTGGTCGGCTGAATACGTGCGAGTCTTTTACCTGGGGAAGCGTTTGCATCGTGGGGCAAAAACAAGCCTATGGAAAAATACTGAACGTAATATATATAAGTACTATAAAAAGAAATTGGAACAGCTGGGAAACATCAGTGAACCACCGAAGAGATAAAATATGCAAAAAATGCGATACATTAATTTCATAAACATATTAACCGATAATGAGAAAAAGGCTCTAAATATGAGGGGGTAGAAAAGAAGCCACTACTCGTTAGTTTAATGCCTCATGGAGCAATTTTTGCATAAAAGGGGATGGTCACAAAGACCTCGGAGAAGGTTAGGGAAGGAGATCCACTGGACAGTTCTTAGGAAACAGATGGAAACCTCCGCTTATGGTATGGCTTTCCTGCACTTGTGGACACGGCTTAACATCTCATCTAATGGATAACAGCCTTTTCAATCCCAGTGGGTCTTACTGACCTCACCATTCCCTTTTTCACGGATAGTAGGGTGGGGTTAGTGAAGAAAAATTTCAACCGAACTTCAGTTAATGACTACCGAACTTCAGTTAATAAGGAACTTGATTACTTTTTTCATACAAATTGCCGAGACTCATCTAGTACAAGGCATTCCAAGAAATTGAGAAGTCATCATTGAGATAATTTTGTCCAACATGATGGACATTAAGATATACACCGAAGAGCCAAAATATTATGACCAGCTTATCTACTATGGCACATAAGCTGACAGGCTCCTGTCAGACCTCTGTGGCAAACAGCTGCTTGAGGGGGTATTTATTTTTATTTTTTTTTATCTTTATGCAAATCGAAGCAACTGCAGGTAAACGACAAGTGTGGTCACGAATGGGTATAAATAACACCTGATACTGAGCTCTGTGTTATACTTGTTCTTCAGATGGCAAAGGTAGCGGACTTAGTGAGTTTGATAAAGGCCAAATTTTAATGGCCAGACGACTGGATCAGAGCATATCTGAGACAGTAAAGCTTGTAGGTTGCTCATGGTCAGACGTGGTACCTTCAAAAAGTGGTCCGAGAGAAAAACCACGAAATACATTTAATTTTTAGGTGTGGGCTGACCACGGCTCATTAATGACAGAGGCGAATGAAGGCTATCCCGTATAGTATGAGCCAACAGATGAGATACTGTGGCGCAACTCGCCCATAATTTCAATGCTGGTGACGGGAGTAATGTGTCAAACACACAGTACATCAAACCCTGCTCAAAATGAGGCTGCATAGCTGCAGGTCGCTCCGAGTGCCAGGTTAACCTTGGCTCACCGTTGAAAGCGCCTATAATGGCACATGAGCATCAAAACTGGACATTATGAATGATTGGAAGGTCGTCTGGTCCGATGAATCTCGTTTCCTGTTGCACCGTGTGGTCGGCTGAATACGTGCGAGTCTTTTACCTGGGGAAGCGTTTGCATCGTGGGGCAAAAACAAGCTGGTGGAGGAAGTGTAATGCTTTGGGCAATATTCTGCTGGAAAACCCTAGGTCCAGTCATTCATGTGCAGGAAACTGATGTCTACCACCTACCTATAAACATCATTGATTGCCATGATTCCTATCATGGCAACGGTATATCCCTCTAGTAGTGCCTTCTTTCAGCAGGTTAATGCACCATACCACACTGCCTGGATTGTAGAACATAAGGAAGATTTCCAGGTTCTCCAGACATCAATCGAGCATCTGTGGTTTGGGTTGGAACAGCATATCCGATCTGCGGCGAATCAACCGTGTAACTTACAAGAGTTAAAGTATCTCCTGATAACATGCTGGTCTCAGATACCACAAGACACCTTTAGATATCTTGTAGCATCCATGTCTTGCAGAGTAAGAACTGTTTTGCCGGCACACAGACGACCAACATCATATTAGGCAGGTGGCCATAAAGTTTTGGCTCTTTGGTGTATATCTCTCACATCATAACACTGTGCTGAATTATTAGCCTTTTTTGGCAGAATTTTAAGCTGCAGGAAAAAATTATGATGGATTGAAAGCAAATTTGTTTCTAAAACTGGAAAAATCTGGCATATTATGTTGAAAACTATAAACAGCATTTTAAAACATAAAGGGCAATAGTGTCATTTACCATTGCTTTCAAATAGTGTCATTCAGAGCAAATAACTATATTTGAAGATGCAATTTTGAACACAAGAGATTCAGTTTGATGTGGAAAATGTTTTGAAAAAAAAATACCAATTTCTTGGATTGGATGATCCTGAAGTATTAAAGAAATTAAAACATATGAAATACAGAATGTGGATCAACACAACCAGTTTTATTCTTCAAGGTACAATAAAATATACAAAGAAGTTGATTTCATTCTTCCCAGCCTAATGTCAAGATTCAACTCTGACTCCCAAACGATGTTACACAATGCAAATTACCTAATTAATGTAAGTGTATCACAAAAAAAATTAATATTTACAAAGATGATTTAGACATGGATAGACTAAAATTACAAGAGACATGTTTCACGATATAAATCAAGGTAAAAATTTACAAGTATCTTCTTTTGTAGATTTTTTAAATATTTACAAAACTGAGTCACACATCAGTTCATTTGATTGAACTAAAAAATTAATATATTTATATTCGACTAAGCTCTCATTTTCAATAAGACTAATAAAAACATACTTAAGAAATATAATGTTGGATACTAATGGATACAATGACTAAAATTAATAGTCACACTGAAGAAGTGGATAGACTGGATTTTTTTTTTATAAAGAAAAGAACTATCTGATGCTATACCTTTATTTTAACAAACTACTAAGCAACTTAACTCTGGTGTAATATTCCATTGTTATAACTGTGATTTTTATGTGATTGGTATCATTATTTATAAATGTATATAAATCAGTTGTTATTGAATAAAAGCAATATTTACTTGGCATACATAAAATATTTTGTTATTTTTCTTAATCACAATATTCATGAACAGTCATAAATATTTGGATATACTATTCTGCCCCTGTGGTAAAGGTGCATAAGTGATCTGAGCTTCAAAGGAAGATAAGAAATATCAGGTATGTTGTTACCCCATAGTTGTATCACAGCAAAAAAAAATAGAAGATTAGCAAGGGATGAGGATATTCTTCTGTAATTATCCAACAAGTTGAGAGGGCAAATGAACACCATGAAGCATAATAAGTTAAAAAGTACCAATAAAAAGAGCAACAACAGTCTTAAAAGTGGTAAAGTATAACATAGATAATGACAAGGAAGTATCATATATTGGAAAAATGATTAGAACAGCAATCTGCATTAAACTACAGAAAAAAATGGCAGCATTCACAAAGAAGTACCAGAAGGAAAATCTATTCCAAAAATGCACGAAAAACAGAAATGGGTCCTACAGAATATAAACTATAATTGGTAAAGGAAATGAACATATGCTGAGAAAAATAACAGAGGTCTTGCCTAAAGGATGAAAAAACAGAGAACCAGCACTATCCTGAAAACTTTTATTACATTAAAAAAATAAGGAAGGCACCCTTCCACCATCTATTTCAAAAATGTTATAACAGTCAAAGAAACAATATACTGACAGAGAGCACAGTTATGCACATGGCAGATGAAAGGCATACATAAAGAGTGCTGAAATATATGACTGTGCAAATATGTGATATAAGACCCCAATGATATATGTCGCATATTATGTGGATATTTTGCTACAGATACATAAGTATGTATAATCGAAAGCAATGGTAAAGGCGATGTGTCTTCAGTGTAAATATAAATTTTAGCGACAGTCACGTGAAATTTGTTCTGTGCCAGTTACCATGCAAGTATGGGGCAACCATTAGAGTGCTGGCCAGCAGATGAGCAAGCAATGCCAACAGATAAGGGTTGGGTTGTTTTACCTCTGAGCGGCACTTTTTTGCACACCATGGGCTAAATGGCCAGGTCACATGGACCCCGAAGGCTCAGAGAAGGTTGGGGGAGGGGACCCACTGGAACAGCTGTTGGGAGACAGATGGTAGCCTCCCGTCAAGGCCATCCAGCATGTTCTTTAACGTGCACAGGGTATGGGTCTCCCACACACGGGGATAAGGCTTAACGTCCCATCCGACGGACGGCAGCCTTTCCAAGCCCATCGGTGTCCCCTACTGACCGTGGGCAGGGCGGGGAATTTTTGCGGAGATAAATCTCAACGCTGACCCAGCTGGGACTTGAACCTGGGAACTACAGATTACGAGCCTGGCACGCTACTGACTGAACCACCCCCGCCCCCAACAGATAAGGAATAGCATAAATGTGGCTCCACACATATACCTGAAGAATAATTTTCTATAGTGATCACGAAAGGTTCTATGATTTTGTTTTTAAAAAGTGTGTTACATGAAATAAATCTATGAATTTGTATCCCTTGATTTGATAAAAATCATTTTTTTAAATATGAAATATTTTTAATATTTATGACAAAAATGAGAGAAACTGAAATTATTAATAATGACTAACCCACTGCAACAGTGATAAACTATAATGCTTATGAGAGATTTTACGATTTAAAGGTTTACAAAAATTTTTATTTTTGTGTTGAAATATACATATACATAAAATAAATTAGAGCACATTATAAATAGAAGTTAAAATTTTAGGATGTTGAAAAAAAGACAAATTAGAATAGTATCTACCATAAAGTAAATTATCCCTCAAGCAGCTGGTTGCCACAGAGGTTTGAAACTGTCAGTGTTATATCTCAGAGATGATCTGTAAGGAAGACCACAGCAGGACAAGAAAGAAAACATGCATGCCTTGGCCAGATTCAAAACTTGGTTCCTGTGATAAACAACCATCCTTTAGATTTCTATTAAAAAGAAGTATGCAAATTGAAAAGATTTGTGTCCTCTCCATGCTATTATTACAACCAGAAACACATCAAAGTCTCCACTGGCAGCCAACTGTACAAATCAACCAGTGCCAGTGATCAGCATTCTCATTCAATGCATGCTACCAGCAGCATGTAGCAAAGCAATGAAATTTCTATTCCTCCATCGCTGTTTCCAAAAGTGTCACAGCTACTCCAAGGCATGAAAATGTTCTGTGAGAGATGCTGTCACAACTTCTGTTATGGTTAACGCAAACATTGCAGCTCTATGAGTATTTCACGTGAATTAACATATGATAATTTAGACTGCTCTTTCTTGTAAATGATTTGCTGCATACATTGCAGCTATATGGTTGTTCACCTGTGTGAACTAACATATGAGAATTTAGACCATCTTTTCTTGCAAATGATCTGTTGCACACATTACAGCTATATGGCTGTTCTCCTGTGTGAATTAACATATGTTGATTTAGACTGTTCTTTCTTGCAAAAGATCTGTTGCACACATCACAGCTATGTGGCTGTTCTCCTGTATGTATTAACAAATGTCTCTTTAGTTTGCACATTTCCCTGAAAGATTTGTTGCAAACAATACAGAGATGTGGGCATTCTCCTGTATGTATTAACATGTGTTTCTTTAGACTGCAATTTCGTTTAAATGATTTAGTACAAACAGTACAGTTGTGGGGGTGTTCTTCTGTATGTACTAACATGTGTTTCTTCAGAGTACTGTAGTCTTTAAATGATTTACTACAAACAGTACAGTTGTGTGGTCGCTCTTCTCTATGTATTAATATGTGACTATTTAGATTTTGTTTTTGTTTAAAACTTTTATTGCAAACATCACATATATATGGGTATTCTTCTGTATGTACTGGAATATGTCTATTTAGAAGGCTTTTTTCTTTAAATGTTTTGCTGCAAACATCACATCTGTATGGACATTCCTCTGTATGTGTTATCCAGTGACTTTTCAGACTGCTTTGCTTTTTGAATATTTTACTGCAAACATCACAACTGTGGAAGTGGATTCCTGTATGAACTAACATGTGATTTTTTACACTGAATTTGTCAACAAATGATTTACTACAAACACTGCATGTGTGTAGTTTTTTTCCTCTATTCATTGGCATATTCCTCTTGAGAGTTCCTTTTGTATTATATTACCTTATATGCATTACCATGTTTTATGAAACACTATAGTGTTCTGAAATTATTTGCTACATCCTGCAGTGTTGTATATATATGTTCACACATACTAATTAATAAGAACTCTCCCAATTATACTTATTATGAATATTTCACTAAAAAATCTGGAAAAATTTCCTATATGAGTATGAAAGTGACTGAACTGTCTCGCAAGCTTGTTCTGTTATGTGTATTCTTATACCTTTTTCTTATGTTATGAATTTCTCTGGACAGTTTACTAAAATTTTGAAATGGCAACTTATACCAAATATATTTTGACACAGATTGAAATATTTGTAAAAGGTTAGCTTTAGCATCAAGTGATTACAATTTTACATTCTTTGTATGAAGATAGTAAATGTCTATTTTACACCAAAACACAGTTTCATTTTGTTCAATTCAAAACTATTACTTTTATACCAAACATTGAATTCCATTTTCAGAAAAATCACTATTTGACTTCAATTTTATTGGCATTGGTTGTATCAGTATTTATACTGTAATATTTTATACCTCTTTTTCTAATTCCAGTTATCATTAAAAGCAACCTGAAAAAAAAAATCATATATATTTTGTTAACATCAAGAATTATTACATTATTATGTGAGAGTTGTAATCATTAAGCAATAAACACATGAATAGTTAGCTAAATAAAATTGTGCTTATCATAAGAGGAATACAAAGCAATAGCCTGACATGTCAAACCTAAAAATTTGATTGCAGTAGCAAACTACTCATTTTCAGGCTAATTCAGAAGACGCACTCAGTGGTCATTTCACCTGGTATGTTATTAGGGGCTTGTGGGTTTGTATCCCACTTGTGACAAAACTCAATTTTTTTTCAGTTAACTATTCATGAACTCCATGTTTACAGCACATTTCCTGTGCTTCTCTACTATTAAAATTTATCAAGAAATAAACTAGGTTTTGGTGAAAGAATAAGTAAATTTTTTGAAATATGCAATATTTAGCAATAATACTTATAGAAATATATATATATATTTAAAAAAGAGAAGGTACTCCCTTATGCAATGGAAGGAGATAACCTAGAAGCTTTCTGTTTATCTTAGTTTCTAATACAACATACAAACACTTACACAAAAGACATACCTGTTGGCTGACTGGTCACGTTTAGTATATGCTGGTTTGGTATCCAGCATATGAAAGAAAAAAAATTCTAGGAATAAAACTTGAATAAATACAAAAAATTTATTCATTTATGATAAGTTTTAATTTTTAGGCAGCCTTGTTGATTAAGTGCAATTGCACTGACATATGGTGGCTTTGCAACTTTCAAGGATCAGGTTCGAGTCTCAGATTGGTAAATGTTTAGTCAATCACAAACGGTAGATACGCTACTAGCTATATAGGTCAGTTCAAGAATTGAAAGTAGTAACAGTAACAGACTAAAGTTTTAAACCGAAAAATTTATTTCATCTTCATTATACAGATATTATTTTTAATTTGATTCTTTTACTCCTGAGTTACAGTTTGTTAATTTGGCACAGCATGATTAACCCTTACAATTCTAAGCTTGAAAAACAGAAATGTACCCTGTGGCAAGGCTTTTTTTAAACTGTGTTCAGTGAAAATGAAAAGCGAACTTTGGAACTATTTTTAGCCACATAACTAATATACAACAATTACGGCATGTTATATGCCAACTTAATTATCATTTAATTCTAGATTTTCTTAAAAAAAATGACTAGTTTTATTTTAAGATCTCTTTTTTTTACTTTTTTTCCTATTGCTTTTGCTTGTCATTGACATTGCTTGTCATCGATTTTTCAACAGTTTTTCCCCATATCATTTGAATGCAATGAAAAAACTTAATGATTTTACATAATTAAAATTAAGCTTTAGGTTGGGTTGTTTTACCTCTGAGCGGCACTTTTTTGCACACCATGGGCTAAATGGCCAGGTCACATGGACCCCGAAGGCTCAGAGAAGGTTGGGGGAGGGGACCCACTGGAACAGCTGTTGGAAGACAGATGGTAAGGCGTCACAGATGGTAAGACGTCAAGGCCATCCAGCGTGTTTTTTAACGTGCACAGGGTATGGCTCTCCCGCACACGGGGCCACGGCTTAACGTCCCATGTGACGGATGGCGGCCTTTCCAAGCCCATCGGTGTCCCCTACTGACCGTGGGCAGGGTGGGGAATTTTGCGCAGATAAATCTCAATGCTGACCCAGCTGGGACTCGAACCTGGGAGCTACAGATTACGAGCCTCGCGCGCTACCGACTGAGCCACCCTGCCCCAAAATTAAGTTTTAAACACAACACCAAAAAAAATGGGATGTAATATGTGACCTATGTTTATGAGTCATGTATGAAATGAAAATTTCTGAAGGTAGATTTATAATAGTTTAAACAATAAACTTAAAAATTGGATTACATTAAAAAAATTAAATTACAAGTTAATTAATATTTTATGTGTCAAATGAAAATTTAGGACACGGAGAGTGTCATAGGGCATAAAAAATTTATCCCCATGCTTTCTTCCACCTTAAAAATGGTTTTCCTCTATATCTCCACAATGCAAGTGCTGAAAGTAACAAGCTATGCATCAAGTAAAAGCTTGTGATGCAGTGTGTCATAGACTATAAAAATAAAAAAAATAAATACCCCCTCAAGCAGCTGCTTGCCACAGAGGTCTGACAGGAGCCTGTCAGTTTATATGCCATAGTAGAAGGTCTGAGAGGATGGCAGGACCTCTGCAGAAAAACGACACATACATCCATGCCTTACCCGGGGCTCGAACCCAGGTCCCTTAGATCAGTAGCCAAGCGTGCTAACCACTCGGCCATGGGACGGCTCATAGACTATACACACCCTAAAAAGGGGCAAATATGAAAATGATTGTTCCATTATATCTTCAGAATGTGAGGGCTGAAGGTAACAAGCTATGCATCAAATAAAAGCTTGTGAACATGGAAATGTTACAGGTTAAAAACTTCCACCCCTGAAAAAGGGGAAATATGAAACGACTGTTTCACCATATCTTCTGAATGCCTATAATTATGAGTTTAAGTGTCAAATGAAAGCTCATAAGAGGGACATCATAGACCATTTCGAAATTTGCCTCCCCCTCCCCCCTGAAAGGGACAGATTTTACAAGTTATATTTCAAATTGAAAAATGAGTTATATTGAGCCTTAACGAGTTATATTTCAAATTGAAGCTTGTGGCATATCCAATGTCGTGGGCTACTTTAACCCTTTCACTACTATACCGGCCCAAAATGGCTAAGATTTTAAATGGACTTGCCCAACTATTCCTTTCCATGCTATTCCTTTCTCTTCACTACATCCCATCTATAGCTTGGGCTATTTTCGGCAGGTATGGTAGTGAAAAAGTTAAACATAACACCAAAAACAAGGGGAGGTAATATGCAGTCTATGTTTATGAGTCATATTATCAAATGAAAGTTTCTGAAGATAGGTGTTTTTAGTGACAAAGAAAAAATACAAATAAAATTTTTAAAAAGAACTTATCTTACCATATGTGCTGTAAACAGTAGAAAATAAAACTAAAGCATAGTAATGGTGCAATCAGTCACTGAATTAATATTCACTTCAAAGGAAGAAAGGGTGCCAATTTACCTACCCAACAAGATTGCTGGCATCCTATCTTCCTTTGAAGTGAATACGAATTCAGTGACTGATTGCATCATTGATGTGCTTTAGAGTTATTTGCTATTTCTTAAAGTGTATATGAGAACATAAATATTTTTTTTCAAGTTTTTAATTCATTAGGGTCATGTAGTAAAATATAAGCTAAATAATATAAATAAATACCCCCTCAAGCAGCTGCTTGCCACAGAGGTCTGACAGGAGCCTGTCAGTTTATATAGCTAACTGGACAAAAACTTAGTAACCCCTGGCTGAATGTCACTTAATAGTGCGTAACGCCTCGGTGTTACGCACTATAATGTGGGTGTAGTGTATATCAATATTCATCCACTCTTTAGCAGCAAATGCCGCAGTTCGGTCGAATGGCTGGGATGGCACTTCACATGTTGCTCTAAATAGTCCCTCAAATTTTCTATGAGATTCAAATCCGGGGATTTGGTGGGCAGGTCGTGTTCAAAGGCTTCAGAATGCTTGTCGTACCAATCTGACACACTTCGAGCCCTGTGCACATGACAATTGTCATCTTGGAACACTGGGGTATCCTTCTGGTGTTCGCTGTGGAGATGCTGCACAAAAGGCAACATGTCCAGTAGCTCTATATAGCCCTTCTGGTTCAAGTGTGACATCACCGCATCCAAAGGATCCATTTCCTCGTACATGAAACACCCCCAGAACATCACAGAGCCTCCTCTAGCTTGAACAGAACCTTTCACACAGTCTGCATGGAAGGCTTCATGCAGCTTAAGACATACCCATTGCCTCGCATCATTTGAGTACAAGCAAAAACATAACTCATTCGACCAGATCACATGCTTCCAAGAGTCAACAGTCCAGTCTTTGTGGCCCCATGCCCACTGTAGCCATGCAGACTTGTGCAGAGCTGTTAACGTGGGTTTCTCTTCAGCGGTACTCTGCTCCAGATATCCATGACATGTAGTTTCCTTCAGAGTGTTCGTTTGGAAACAGCTTATTGTAGGCCTGCATTGACTGACTGGAGCAATATCTGCCTCATTGCAAAACGGTTTGCCCTAACAGTGAGTGACACACTGAGGCGGTCCCTATTAGTGAGCAGTCTTTCTACCACAGTTCTGGCGACAATTAGCAGTGGACTGTGATGTACATAACTGCTGGAAGACCTTGTGGACAGTACATTTTGACACACCTGCAAAGGCAGCAACTCCTTGTATACTATACCCTTTGGCTGGGCCAAATGCAATAACACCTTTTTGCCACTCATTCACATCTTTGGCACAACCCATGTTTCACAGAGCAACTAACACACACATGGCACCAGCCACTTCTTGTCACTGTATGAACCCCCCTATTTGTTGTATGAGTTTATTACTGGTGTGCCCTCTGTTGCTGTCGAACGCACATAACCATCTTACTACTAGACTGAGGAGATGACTAATTTTTTGTCCGGTAAGTTTATTTTGGCAATGCAAATAAAAGAGTCAATTTTTGAATTTTTTGCCAGATAACTAATCAACAGAAATCACCCTCATCATCCTGAAGCAACCATGGGCTACAGAGGTCAAACCAGATTGTACAATTTAGTTCTCCAAAAGCATCTGTGTTGAATTACAATCGAAAAAATAACAGTGTCAGCAGTTAACAAGTGAATATGACCCGACTCTGCTGACCCCACAAATTTCAACTGAATAGTGATTATCACAAGTTTATATATTATCAGGACCAGATAAATGATCATGGGGACACTGCAGACTACTAATGTAAGAAACAAAAACTCTTATTATTAACAAACTGCCAGTGTTAGAACTCCATACCAGTAAAAAGCCATCTACTGCAGAGCAGGCCTTCATCATCAACAGAGGTTAGATGGTAAAAATAGAAACCAGCAACTACTTTTGCAGAAACCACAAGAATTTACAAACCAGAAGCCTGTTGCTATGCTCTGAAAATCCAGACACTGCCAATTATAATCCCTTCAGGTAAGTTAAAAAATGAACCGTAAATTGAACACTCAACGAAACCTCTGCTCAGTTAATAAATAAACCAGCACCCCTGTGAACTAGGTGCACATAAGTGCTTTAAGGCAAATAGAATTGGTTTTAAAAAACAAATTCATATTAAAATTGTGGAATTTACAGTGAAATTGTAGATATTAAATTATTTTTAACTGATATAGACTGTGTTTCTGATCCTTATTGCCAAACCAACAGAGTCTTTATCTGCACAATATGCTGCTCAAAGGAGGCTGTTGACTCCTTTGCCTAATTTCATCATCACTTACAAAGTTGAACAACATAATGCCCAAGACACTGTGTCACCATCTAGAATCAAAGACATCAAGGTCTGTCAGCTATCTTGTTTGCAAAGGGCCCAAGTTTCACTACCATAACTACATCTAGAAAGAACCAAACAATTAAACAGTTTAATTTTAGTCTTAGGCATATGCACCTATTTCTCTGGTCTCCATAGATTCTTAAAAGTCCCAGAAGCAATCCCTATTTGTCTGTTTATCTCATGCTGCATATCACCAGTATCTGTTACATAGCTCCCAAAATAATTAACCTGATACATTTGATCGAGGGTGCAACTATTCAGATTAAATGACCACAACCTGCCTAACCAATTTTCACCACTTTAGTTTTATATCTGTTTATCACCAAACCTACTCTATTACCAGTCTCATCAACAGCCCTAATGAACGAATTCATCTCATCAACATCATTAGTCAACAGGATCAAATCATCTGCATAATCTAAATCAGAAATTTTGAAATCTCTAGACCATTTAAGGCCAATATCTTTCCCTTGCAGTGAATTCTGCATTATATAGTCAATAGCCAAACTAAAGAGAAAAGGAGACAAAATGCACCCTTGTCAAATGCCAGGTGCAATACTAAAAAAATTACAAGTCTTACTAACTCTCACACATGATTCAATGTTATTATAGAGCTTTCATTATGTTAACTAACTTGTCTGGTATGTCATAAGATCTCATGATCAACCATAAATTATGATGGTCAAGAGTCAAAAGCCTTTTTGAAATCTACAAAGATAGTAATCACAGGTTTCATAAACTCTAAATATTTCTCAAGAATCTGCCTAAGTGAAAAAATCTGATCAATACATTCCCTGCCACTTTTGAATCCACACTGCTCATCACACAAATTGTTGGTCAACCAGATTCTTAACTCTATTACACACAATCATGCAAAGAACTTTAGCTGGAACAGAAAGTAGCTGATATCCCTATAGTTATCACAAGAACTGTGCTCACCATTTTTAAGAATAGGGATAATAATAGCTCTTGTAAAATCCTAAGGAACAATACCTCTATCATAAAAGATATTCAAAATTAGTGTAAAACATGATAGCAGAAACATTCTCAGTTACAATTTCATCTACCACTGGGGATTCAATAACCTTACCACGCTTATCCTTCAATCCCTGTATAAAAATAAATAAAAAAATCTTCAACCATCTGCTTGTCATAGAGATCTAAGAGGAGCCTGTCAGTTTATATGTCATAGTAGAAGGTCTGTAAAAGATCAAGAGCAACTAACCAGTTGGCCACAGAACAGCTTCAATTCCTGTATACCTGTCCATTTCTTCCCATGCAAAACATTAATAAAGGCCATGCAGAGGTCAAACCCTGATCTATCAGTATTAAAAATGTGAAAATTGATGTCTGGGGCTGTTTCAAGTTGTAGATATCAGAAACATGGAATTTCAGATCAGAGGATACTTTGTGGTGAAAGTTAGATCTATAGGTGCTAGAGCCAAAAATTGGTGCTAGGAATATTTTGGTTCTAGATGTCAAAAATGTTGTGAAATTTGGGATCCAGCAGGTCCTTCAATATCAAATTTCATATACTGGTACTATAGAGGAAGGGTTCTCAACGTGGGGTACGGGGTCAAATTTTTTGGGGTACACCGTGAGAGCTCAAAAGTCGCTAGATCTAGTAACAAAGTAAAAATAACCATTGTTATACTATAACTATAGTTTTATCTATCTACACAAGGGGTACGCCAGTTACATACACATTTCCAGAGAGTATGTGAAGCATAAAAGGTTGAGAACCATTACTATAGGGCAAAAATCTGATAACATGGGTATTTTGGGTCTTAGATCTGAGAGTGAATATTTGTATCGAAATTTTGATATACCAGTGCTAGAGAGCTAAAAATTAGTTCACAGAGGTATTTCAGATTGTAGATCAAAAAAAGGTTAAGAAATTTGAGATCCAGTGTAATGTTTAAGGTCAGATAATGGTTAGAATGACAGTCTAGAAATAGAGTGGCACTAATTAATTTTTAGTATGCTGAAAAATTTTGATTGGTCAATTTTACAACAATATGTGATAATCTGTTTGGGTAATCTTTATTTACAATTCTCTCTTAACCCTTCCAGGGTCCAGAACGTATATATCCGTTTTTAGTACAATAAAAGAAAATGATTAAAAAAAAAAAATTGCCATTTTAAAATTTTTTAATAGATATCTTATAAAATATGTAATTTAAGCTTGATAAATAATATTTCCTTTTTTTTATTAAACTATGACATAAATAATTTGTTAAAGCCGTTTGTTTGCCATTTCTTAGAAGTTATATATCATCATCATCATCATCATCCTCAAGCAGCCATGGGCTACGGAGGTCCAACCAGACCATGCAATTTAGTTCTCCAAGCAAGTCTATCCTGAGCTACATCTACTGCATCTGGCCACTGCACACCAATTCTAACAAGGTCCTGTTTGACATTGTCTGCCCACCGCATCCTAGGTCTCCCCTTCTTTCTGAGGCCTTTAGGCACACTGTTCATAACCCTATTCGCCAATCTATAATTATTCATACGGGCAACATGGCCAAACCAACGGAGTCTCTCTCTGCACAATATGCTGCTTAAAGGAGGTTGCAAACTCCTTTTCCTAATCTCATCATTAGTTACAAAGTTGAACCACCTAATGCCCAAGATACTGCGTAAGCATCTGGAATCAAAAGCATCTAGTTTCCTGTTATCTTGTTTACAAAGTGTCCAAGTTTCACTACCATAACTAACCCTAGAAAGAACCAAACTATTATACAGTCTAATTTTAGTCTTTAGGTGTATACGCCTATTTCTCCACACTCTCCATAGATTCTTAAAAGTCCCAGCAGCAATCCCTATTCGTCTGTTAATCTCATGCCGCACATCACCATTATCTGTTACATAGCTCCCAAGATAATTAAACTGTGACACCTGCTCAAGACTGCAACCATTCAGATTAACTGAATCACAGCCTGCCTGACCAATTTTCATCACTTTAGTTTTCTCTCTGTTTATAACCAAACCTACTCTACTACCAGTCTCATCAACAGCTCGAATGAAAGAGTTCATCTCATCAACATCATTTGCCAAAAGGGCTAAATCATCAGCATAATCTAAATCAGAAATTTTCGTAACTCCAGCCCATTTAAGGCCAAAATCTTTCCCTTGAAGTGAATTTCGCATAACATAATCAATAACCAAGCTAAAGAGAAAAGGAGACAACATGCACCCTTGTCGAACACCAGAAGTAATGCTAAACCAATTGCTACAAGCCTTACCAACTCTCACACACGACTCAGTGTTATTATAGAGAGCTTTCATAATGTTAACTAACTTGTCTGGTATACCATATGATTTCACAATCAACCACAAATTATGACGATCAACAGAGTCGAAAGCCTTTTTGAAATCAACAAAGCTAGCAACCAAGGGTTTCTGAAACTCTAAACATTTCTCAAGAATCTGCCTAAGTGAAAATATCTGATCTACACATCCCCTACCACTTCTGAATCCACATTGCTCATCACGCAATTGCCTGTCAACCAGATTCTTAATTCTATTAAGCACAATCATGGAAAGAACTTTACCTGGAACAGAGAGTAGGCTGATACCCCTATAGTTATCACAAGAACTGCGATCACCTTTTTTGAAAATAGGGATAACAATAGCTCTGGTAAAATCCTTAGGAACCATGCCTTTATCATAAAAGAGATTCAGAATTTCAGTCATCCAAGTGGTAACCGAAACATTCCCAGCTCTAAGCATTTCCGTAGTAATTTCATCTACCCCTGGGGATTTATGAAGTTTAAGTTTAGAAACAGCCAAAATAACTTCAGATTGTGTTATAGGGCCAACATTAAAGCCACCAATGCATCTATCATCATTGCAAACAATGGGAGTAGAACTAACTACATTGTTTAGAACATCACTGAAATGCTCAGCCCACCTAGCCATGACAGAATCCTCCCCTTCTATAACCTTACCTTGTTTATCCTTCAATCCTTGTATGCCTGTCCGTTTTCTACCACACAAAACATTAACTATCTGGTACAGCTCTCTGCTGTTGTGCTGTCTAACTGCTTCCTCGGCTTTGTCAGCCAAACCATCAAGCCAAAGATTCTTATCAGCAGCTAACTGATCCTTTACAAGTTTATTAAGGTCTCTGTAATGCTTTCTATTAGGACTAGTAGGGTATTGATTAAGGGCATTCCTGCAGTTCTTTCTTTCCGAAATAAGCTCAAGAGCCTTATCACTCAGATAATTTTGCCTCTTCTGCTCCTTTTTTCCTAAAAGAGTACTGTTAGTGTCCAAAAAAGCCTGTTTAAAATGATCCCATTCTTCCTCAACTTCAGTAGTAAGCAAAACATGACTGTCATAATGACTAAGTAACCTATCATGGTAAGCTTTGGCTATAACTGGATCTTTCAGAGCTTCAGTATTAAAAGTAAATTTTTTAACCCTAGCACAACACTTTTTAAGTTTAAGTTGCAACACACTTTTAACAAGGTAATGGTCAGATCCAATTTCAGCTCCCCTATATGCCCTGGTATTCCTAACAGAACTAGTCCATTTGCTGTTAATTAATATGTAATCAATCATATTCTTATGCAGCCCATCAGGTGAAACCCATGTGTACTTATGTATGTCGCGGTGTTTGTAATAAGTGTTAGTTATTCTGAATCCATTGAGTTTACTTACCTGTAGGAGACGTTGCCCATTGCTATTGCAGCTACCAATACCAAAAGGGCCTATTACTCCTCCCCAAAGGTCAGAGTCAGTACCAACTTTGGCATTGAAGTCACCAAGAACAAGGGTAATATCTCCTTTCTTGACAGAATTCAAAATATCCTGAAGTTGTTCATAAAACCTATCCTTCTCATCCTCATCGGCATCCTCAGTGGGGGCATAACAGCAGATAACATTCAAGTCTTTAACGCTTGTCTGAAATTTTGCTGTAAGAAACCTTTCATTAATGCACTCATATCCTAGAAGAGCATCGCTAGCGTGTCTGCTGAGAAGCAGACCCACGCCTTGGTGATGCTTTTTGTCGTCCCTCCCTGAAAAGAGAAATTTTAGATTATTTTTAAGAATCTGACCTTTATCTGTCCATCTGGTCTCTTGCAAGCCGAGAATATCTAAATTATAACGGTGGAATTCTTGTGTGAGGACATCAAGAGAAAAAGCTCTGTGCAGAGTCCTCACATTCCAACTACCTATGGAGAGAAAATGGTTAGTGGGATGTTTAAAGAAACTATGTTTATTGAGAGAGGGAATGCTGACAATATCAAACAGCCCCCTAATCGCAGACATGGGGCAAAGACCCGTTCCCCCACTACTAAAGGCTGAAGCCATCTACACTGGAAGACTTCCTCCAATGTAGAATTTGACGATGCCAATAGAAGCAAAGAGTTCAGGTGCCTGCGATGACTTCTGCTCAGGATTATCCACCAGCTGATAAACATATCCTGTGGATCTATTCACTTGGGGCTGTCAACCCACAAACAAAAAGAAAACACAGCGGAAGATTTTCCCTCCACAGAAGCCCACCAGTGCAGCAAAATCAGGATCCATAATCAAGCTCAGAGCCATATATCTGTCCAGTCCAGTAGGTTTATATGGTCAGCACCAGGACTCTGTGTGGTTGACCACTCCTCAGCAGGGTAGAAAAAAAAGAAAAGTAGCCATAGTTGTCCAGATCAGTAGGCCACACTAATCTGGCAGCCCTCCCCTTCCGTTCACTTCCACAAGAGAGTATCTCTTTTGAAAGTTACTAACGGTCCGCACCACGAGAAGGCGGGGTTGGACATTAGGTGCTAGGCCTGGCCGGTTCTATGCATCATCACAGGGGATTGGTGCATAGCTCTCCTTCCAGTGACTACCTAGCTACCATTTAAGATATTGCCAATTTGTTTGTTAGCATCCCCTAATTTAAGCTCAGAATTTTGATTTGAACTATTATCAACAAATTTTTCCTTAAAGTTTTTAAAGTCTCCTGATAATTATCAAAGAACTGCTACTTTTTAAAAATGGAAGATTTTGGAAGTAATTATGAAATGTGTACCTTTTTCTTGTATATCACTGTAAAAATTATTATTAAAATTAATATGTTACTACAGTGTTCAAATTGTTTACTTCAATAAAATTCAGAATTAAATTCTTTTTAATTTGGTATGTAACATGAGCTATTTCTGTTGATTAGTTATTTATTAAAAATATTCTAAATGTGACTTGTTTATTGGACTGCAACAAGCCTGGACTTTTTCTCAAAGTATAGTATGGAGAAAAAAATTTCAAAATGGAAGAAATGTTTACTTTAAACAAGAATTTTTTTTTTGTTATTTAGAAATAAATAGCCTTTCTATTCATGTGCATTATAATCATTTCTATTAGCTTTTTTTTTATATAAATTTTTATTTGTGTTGCCAGATACATTTTTTTACTACATGACTCTAAAAAAGTCCTATTAAAATGAAACATATAGTCTTTTTTGTTAAATATTTTATTTTCAGAGAATCCAGAATTAAATGTTGATTAATTTGGCATACAACATGCCATAATTCCTTTCACTAATTATTTGGCAAAAAAGTTCTAAAATTAAATTTGGCCTCTGGATGTAAACCAGTTTTTCAGGCTGCGCACTGGAAGGGTTAAGAGAAAAAAAAAACAATTACCTCCCAAGCAGCAGCTTGCTACACAGGTCTGAAAGGAGCCTGTCAGTATAATATGCCACAGAAAGAGTTGTAAGGGAGAAACTACCTCAGCAGAAATACAATGGAAGAAACAAAACATCCATTCCTTATCTGGGGCTATAAGCCAGGTCCCTTTGCTCAGTAACTAAGCATGCTAACCACTGTCACCAGAAATTTCTCTTAAAAGTAAATGGGTACTTATCAACCTACCTAAAAGCAGTTTTTTTAGTAAATCAAACAATGCTGATGATTTGAAGCAAAATATATTACACACTCTATTTGACAAGAGTTGGATTTGTACAAATCTATTTTTTCTTGGTATTAAAATATAATTTTTTTTATAGCACACTGATATTTTAAATATTTAATATATTCCTAGCTGTCCCATGGCTGAGTGGTTAGCATGCTTGGCTACTAATCTAAAGGACCTGGGTTCGAGCCCTGAATAAGGCACGAATGTTTGTGTCATTTTTCTGCTGAGGTCCTGTCATCCTCACAGACCTATTACAGTGGAATATTAGACAGGCTCCTGTCAGACCTCTGTGGTAAGCAGCTTTTTGATGGGGTATTTATTATATTTTTTTATTAATATATTCCTTTTTAACAGCAAAGATTTTCAGACATACCAAAAATTTTATTAATTTAACTGTTAGCTATTCAAAAGTTTTAAAATATAAAGTAAAACCTTTACTAAGAGCCAAATATCTGAAATGATTGCAGCTACTTTTATGTGCAATAACACATAATTTATTATTGTAGTTTGTTACTAGAATGCTAATAATAATAATAAATAAATATTCTCTCAAACAACTGCTTGTCATAGAAGTCTGACAAGAGCCTGTCAGTTAAACCACCATTGTAAGTCTGTGAGGAAGATGGGACTTTTAGCAGAAAAATATTCAAACAACCATGATCTGGAGCTCGAACCCAGGTTTCTTTCATCAGTAGCTAACCACTTGGCCATCTAACGCAATTTTTTATTCATAAGAGTAAAAGGCATGTTATAAATATGCTGTTATATTTAAAAAAATAAATAAAGTAAATATCCCCTTGAGCAGCTGCTTGCCACAGAGGTCTGACAAGAGCCTGTCAGTTTATATGTCATAGTAGAGCATTATTTTAAAAATAAAAAACTTTTGATTTTTTTCATAAAATTTTCACTCTGATCCATATTCATATATAAACAGATTCAAATTTTTTAAAAGAAAATACAATTTACCAATCTATAATGTAACATAGCTATTTATATTGACTCTTACGTTTTGATATTAAAATGAGATCTACAGGAAAAGCTGCCTTTGCACTGCCTTTTAGCATTTTGACATATATTACTGTGTGCAGTAGTCTCTTATCTCAGTAGTAATTTGATATATAAAATTTATTTTTCTTTACTCAGTAATAATTTCTGAACATTTTATACAGAATCCAGATATAAAGTTATCTTTTCAAATAAATCATAACAAATATTGTTAACGAAAAAGTTGCTAGATGTGTTTTTCACTTAATCATCAAATATACGTAGAAGATTTTGTATGCATTGACATTTTTGTATGCATTTTGTGGGAAATTGGATAAAAGTCCCATAAGCATAAGTTTTGAAAGTTTAATATTGCCATTAGTAGAGGTCATCAATTTGCTTTATACCAAAAAGAATGGCTGTGCAAGGCAATTTTTCAAAATGCCATTCCATCTCAAATCAACCAAATTTTAGAAAAAGTTCACCACCCATCACAGATTTCAATGATCCTTGGCATAAATCTTAGTACACATAATATTCTAATTGTCCAATATGTTTTGAGTCAAAATTTTTGTAAATAGTTATGTTATAATCATTTAACCTAAGGGGAAAATATACAAATTGCAATTGTGACTAAAGGTTTTTCTTTTTTTTTTCTTTGCTTCTATGGTCTGTAAATGGTAGATAGGTAGTCACTAGTAGGAGAGCTATGCACCAATCCCCTGTGATGATGCATAGAACCGGCCAGGCCTAGCACCTAATGTCCAACCCTGCCTTTTTGTGGTGCAGACCATTAATACCTTTCAAAAGAGATACTGTCTTGTGGAAGTGAACAGAAGGGAAGGGCTGCCAGATTAGTGTGGCCTACTGATCTGGACAACTATGGCTACTTTTCTTTTTTTCTACCCTGCTGAGGAGTGGACAATCACACAGGGTCCTGGTGTTGACCATATATACCAACCTGAATGGAATTATGGCTCTGAGCTTGATTATGGATCCTGATTTTGCTGCAATGGTGGACTTCTGTGGAGGGAAATCTTCCACTGTTTTTTCTGTTTGTTTGTGGGTTGACAGCCCCAAGTGAACAGATTCACAGGATATGCTTATCAGCTGGTGGATAATCCTGAACAGAGGTCATCGCAGGCACCTGAACTTTTCGCTTCTACTGGCATCGTCAAATTCTACATTGGAGGAAGTCTTCTAGTGTAGATGGCTTCAGCCTTTAGTGGTGGGGGAATAGGTCTTTGCCCCATGTCTGCGATTAGGGGGCTGTTTGATATTGTCAGCATTCCCTCTCTCGATAAACATAGTTTCTTTAAACATCCCACTAACCATTTTTTCCCCTCCATAGGTAGTTGGGTTGTTTTACCTCTGAGCGGCACTTTTTTGCACAACATGGGCTAAATGGCCAGGTCACATGGACCCCAAAGGCTCTGAGAGGGTTGGGGGAGGGGACCCACTGGAACAGCTGTTGGGAGACAGATGGTAGTCTCCCCATTAAGACCATCCAGCATCTTTAACGTGCACAGGGTATGGCTCTCCCACACACGGGACCATGGCTTAACGTCCCATCCGATGGACGGCGTCCTTTCCAAGCCCATTGGTGTCCCCTACTCAACGTGGGCAGGGTGGGGAATTTTGCGGAGATAAATCAAAACGCTGACCCAGCTGGGACTCGAACCTGGGAACTACAGATTACAAGCCTGGCGCGCTACCGACTGAGCCACCCCTGCCCCATAGGTAGTTGGAATGTGAAGACTCTGCACAGAGCTTTTTCTCTTGATGTCCTCACACAAGAATTCCACCATTATAATTTAGATATTCTCGGTTTGCAAGAAACCAGATCGATAAAGGTCAGATTATTAAAAATAATCTTAAATTTCTCTTTTCAGGGAGGAACAATAATAAACATCACCAGGCGTGGGTCTGCTTCTCAGCAGACATGCTAGTGATGCTCTTCTAGGATACGAGTGCATTAATGAAAGGTTTCTTCCAGCAAAATTTCAGACAAGCGTTAAAGACTTGAATGTTATCTGCTGTTATGCCCCCACTGAGGATGCCGATGAGGATGAGTATAGGTTTTACGGATAACTTCAGGATATTTTGAATTCTGTCAAGAAAGGAAATATTACCCTTGTTCTAGGTGACTTCAATGCCAAAGTTGGTACTGACTCTGACCTTTGGGGAGGAGTAATAGGCCCTTTTGGTATTGGTAGCTGCAATGGCAATGGGCAACGTCTCCTACAGGTAAGTAAACTCAATGGTTTCAGGATAACTAACACTTATTACAAATACCGTAAGATCGAGCCCCGGGTAAGGCATGGATGTTCGTGTTGTTTTCTGCTGAGGTCCTGCCATCCTCTCAGATCTTCTACTGTAGCATATAAACTGACAGGCTCCTGTCAGACCCCTGTGGCAAGCAGCTGCTTGAGGGGATTTTTATATAAGTACACATGGGTTTCACCTGATGGGCTGCATAAGAAAAGGATTGATTATATATTAATTAACAGCAAATGGGCTAGTTCTGTTAGGAATACCAGGTCATATAGGGGAGATGAAGTTGGATCTGACCATTACTTGTTAAAAGTGTCTTGCAACTTGAACTTAATAAGTGTTGTGCTAGGGTTAAAAATTTTACCTTTTAACCCCTTAACAGTTTCTTTTTTTTGCCATATTGTGTCCAAAAATAAGCACATTTTTGCTAAACAATTTTGTATTCAAATCGATCATATAAATTCAAATCAGTGGTCAAAACTGTTACAAGTATTGAATTGCATAATTTATGATAATTTTTAATTACAGCGAAAAATTGCATTTTTACTTAAAGTTGGCTTTTCCGAACAAGAACTTTTAAGAACACTTGACAGAAATGGATGTGAGAAAAGAGTATGCTTTATTTTAATACTTACATTTTTATTTAATTTCAAAACTCATCTTTTGTATGATAAATTTTAAAACATGGATATAAGCAGAGTCCTATATCACAATCGGTTTTTTCACAAAAGTTCCGCACCTGAGTTAGATCACCGATAACGAACTTTCACAATTGCCAGAATTATTTAGATAAATTTCCGATTCATCATCTGATCCAATATCAGAATTATATTCTGTTATGAGCTGCTCACTGTCACTCATTCCCCTTTTATTTTAGCACAAATTCAAAAGAAATAGTACACAGCGTGTGATACACTACACAAGTGAAAACAAAATTCACTCCTTCTCCCATGTAAACGAAAAGCAGTAAAACCTGATATTATAACCGGTGTTTGCATTCCAATCTTTATTGGACTTCTGTTAAAAACATTGCAAACGAAAAAAGAGTTAAAAAGCCGGGAAAATCATTGGATTGGCGTAGAAAAATAAGATGCCCGAGCAGCGTACGGGCAAATCAGAAAAGTGACCTTTCGCAGCACCCGAGCAGTGTTCGGGCAAAACTGTTAAGGGGTTAATATTGAATCTCTGAAAGACCCAGTTATAGCTAAAGCTAACCATGATAGGTTACTTAGTCATTATGACAGTCATGGTATGCTTACTACTGAAGTTGAGGAAGAATGGGATCATTTTAAACAGGCTTTTTTGGACACTAACAGTACTCTTTTAGGAAAAAAGGAGCAGAAGAGTCAGAATTATCTGAGTGACAAGGCACTTGAGCTTATTTTGAAAAGAACTGCAGGAATGTCCTTAATCAATACCCTACTAGTCCTAATAGAAAGCATTACAGAGATGTTTATAAATGTGTAAAGGATCAGTTAGCTGCTGATAAGAATCTTTGGCTTGATGGCTTGGCTGACAAAGCCGAGGAAACAGTTAGACAGCACAACAGCAGAGAGCTGTACCAGATAGTTAATGTTTTGTGTGGTAGAAAACGAACAGGTATACAGGGATTGAAGAATAAACAAGGTAAAGTTATGGAAGGTGAGGATTCTGTCATGGCTAGGTGGGCTGAGTATTTCAGTGATGTTCTAAACAACGTGTTTAGTTCTACTCCCATTGTTTGCAATGATGATAGATGAATTACTGACTTTAATGTTGGCCCTATAACACAATCTGAAGTTATTTTGGCTCTTTCTAAACTTAAACTTCATAAATCCCCAGAGGTAATGAAATTACTACAGAAATGTTTAGAGCTGGGAATATTTCAGTTACCACATGGATGACCGAAATTTTGAACATCTTTTATGCAGAGGCGTAGGAACGTGTTGGCATCAGGGCAGTTGCCAAGGGTGCCGGAATCACAGGGCGGTGCTGGTGCGGCAAAAGCTGATCCACGATATCTGACGTTTATATGCAAAATAAAATCGAATGATTAGCCACCCATAGTTCATTGAATTTAATACCTATTGTCCATACCATCATATCGTCAAGACAGCATATTATAAATTTTTGCTATTTCCTACAATAATATATTTTTTCCTTTTATCAGTGGACAGTTAGTTTTCCTGCATTGTGCATGCCATAAAGAAGCTTTGGAGCATAATTTCCAACTGTTCATATTACTTTTACAAATCATGCTGTTAGAAAATAAAATTTTGTTACATATGTATCTTTTTGTTTGGACAGGAGTTCATAATTTGTACATTGTATTGAATTATTATGTTTATAAACCCCGGAATTGTTTAAGATTAACATTAGGACAGGAGAGTACATCATCACTTTGTTTTCGATCAATTGAGCAAAAACTGACTCAAAAAATTAATTTTGATGAGATTATTAACGATTTTGCCAACGAAAAAGTAGGAAAAATTAAATCATTTAAAAAAAATTACTTTCATAATTAATTGCAATTTCTTTTGCAATTATTTATGTGCAATTAATATATATAATATAAATAACATGTAGTTTTTTGTTTTTTTATTAACAAGGGTGGACAATTACAAATTTGCCAAGGGTGCCAAAAGCTTAGCTACGCCTCTGCTTTTATGATAAAGGCATGGTTCCTAAGGATTTTACCACAGCTATTATTATCCATATTTTCAAAAAAGATGATCGCAGTTCTTGTGATAACCTATAAGGGTATCAGCCTACTCTCTGTTCCAAGTAAAGTTCTTTGTATAATTGTGCTTAAAAGAATTAAGAATCTGGTTGACAGGCAATTGCGTGATGAGCAATGTGGATTCAGAAGTGGTAGGGGATATATGGATCAGATATTTTCACTTAGGCAGATTCTTGAGAAATGTTTAGAGTTTCAGAAACCTTTGGTTGCTAGCTTTGTTGATTTCAAAAAGGCTTTCGACTCTGTTGATCGTCATAATTTGTGATTGATTGTGAGATTATATGGTATACCAGACAAGTTAGTTAACATAATGAAAGCTCTCTATAATGACACTGAGTCGTGTGTGAGAGTTGGTAAGGCTTGTAGCAATTGGTTTAGCATTACTTCTGGTGTTCGACAAGGGTGCATTTTTGTCTCCTTTTCTTCATAGGTTAGTTATTGATTACATAATGCAAAATTCTTTGCAAGGGAAAGATTTCAGCCTTAAATGGTCTAGAGATTTCAAAATTTCTGATTTAGATTATGCAGATGATTTGGCCTTGTTGGCTGCTGATGTTGATATGAATTTATTCATTAGGGCTGTTGATGAGACTGGTAAGAGTAGGTTTGGTGATAAACAGAGAAAAAACTCAAGTGATGAAAACTGGTCAAGTAGATGGTGCTTCAGTTGCTTTGAATGGCTGTACTAAAGAGTAAGTGTCTCAGTTTAATTATCTTGGGAGCTATGTAACAGATACTGGTGAAGTGCGGCATGAGATAAATAGGAGAATAAGGATTGCTGCTGGGACTTTTAAGAATCTATGCATATACACCTAAAGATTAAAATTCGGCTGTATAATATTTTGGTTCTTTTCAAGGTTGGTTATGGTAGCAAAATATTGGACTCTTTGTAAGCTGAATAACAAGAAACTTGTTGCCTTTGATTCTAGATGTTTATGCAGTATCTTAGGGATTAGGTGGTTTGATTCTTAAGTAATGATGAGGTTAGAAAGAGTCATTAACCTCCTTTGAGCAGCATATTGTGCAGAGAGAGACTGCATAGGTTTGGCCGTGTTGCCCGTATGCATAGCTGTAGATTGGCAAAGAGGATTATGAAGAGTGTGCCTACGTGTATCAGAAAAAAAGAGGGGGGGGATTATATATTTCCATATTTTCAAAAAAGGTGATCACAGTTCTTGTGATAACTATAGGGGTATCAGCCTACTCTCTGTTCTAGGTAAAGTTCTTTCCATGATTGTGCTTAATAGAATTAAGAATCCTAGGATGTGATGGGCAATGTCAAACAGGACCTTGCTAGAATTGGCCTAGAGTGGCCAAATGCAGCAGCTGTAGCTCAAAAGAGACATGTCTGGAGAGCAAAATTACACAGTCTGGTTGGACCTCTGTAGCTCATGGCTGCATGAGGATTTCATATGTATGTATGTATGGAGTGGTAGTGTCGAAGAGAAGCTTAAGTATTTGCAATATAATAATCATGTGTATTTGTGAGAATGCATTATGACTTGATCTGGAATCTTTAGAGCAGTGAATTTAATAATACTGAAAAGGTGAAGTTCTTAATTAAAATTTCTACAAATTGAACAAATTATTGATCATCAATGTATAATTTGTTCAATGTATATCAGATAGAATCCATGAACCACAAGCAGAGTTCATTTGAATGTTCTTATGGTTTCTGGATCTGTTAGTGTTTTAATAATACAAATTAATGAAATTCTAATGCTCCAATGAATAGTGAAAGTCCTATCTGCACCTGTAAAACTTTATCAGCATTGTCATGTATTACCTACTTAACAATTGAGGTTTTGCAAATGCTTAGTCTGATATATGTTTGTGAGTAAAGGATATGTATAACGGTTTTATTTAAAAAAAAATGCTAAAGCAGCTGCTTGCCACAGAGGTCTGACAGGAGCTTGTCAGTTTATATCCCATTGTAGGTCTGTGAGGATGGCAGGACCTCAGCAGAAAAACAACACACACACATCCATGCCTTACCTGGGGCTCGAACCCAGGTTTCTTATATCAGTAGCCAAGCATGCTAACCACTCGACCATGGGGCAGCTTTTATAAATGACCAATAAATAACTGAAAATATATATACTATGTTGAAAAATTGCCCATAGTTCGGATCAGTAGCCAAGCATGCTAACCATGGGATGGCTTTTATTAATTACCAATAAATAACTGAAAATATATATACTGTGTTAAAAAAATTACCCATAGTTCGTAAAAATGTGCCTTAATAAATAACAGATAAAAAATGTGCTTAAATCAAATTTTGCAAATTCTTTGGAATTAATTTTGCCTATTTAAATGCAGTCATCTGCAATTTGGGAAGACATTACCTTTTATTACTCAGTAACTCTCTTCTAAAACTTCTCCCTTTCACTACGTAAATATATTTATTGTAATTTTTTGAATATATATATATGCACCATATTATTCTGCAATTTTTCAGGAAAAAAATTACCGCAATTTGTCAGCAAAATGATCGCTTCATTCATACAGAATTTTTTAACTTGTGGCTTTATCCCAATGAATTTCAATTTTTTAGTGAATATAATCATTGAATTTTCAAATCAGGTTTCTTCTTACATTTTGTTTTTTTTTTCACTCATGGCAGCCATCAACAATGCAATATTTGCTCTGGTTTTGCAATTCTTATCAAATTCGAGGCTTACTCCGCTACCACGTTATCAAAATTTTTATCCACTATTCGCGTTAAAGCTAATCTTTTATCCGCCGAGAGCTTTCAAATGCGGATATCTACTTCCGCGCAGGGCTCTTACTACAGTTAATATTTTTGTTCATTAAAAATAAGCTCATCTTTTATTCCACTCCTTGTGTATCCCATTACAGAGATTAAGGGGTATTTATTTTTACTTATTATAAATAAATATTATGCCAAAATTTACGTAATTTGCACGTACGTACCTTCATCAGAGCTTCCGAACAAGTACTTAGTTGCACGACGAAAATTACATTTTGAAGAATAAATATTCGGAGTAATTGCAAACACTTTTTCAAACACAGAAATTCCTAGATTTTTCAGAGTTTATGTATTATAACGATTATTAATAAATTCATCAATGCATATTGATTTATTACGGGCTAAATTAAATATACGATATCTCGCCAGGTTCCGAATTTTCATCGGTTACAGTTTAAACCTAATAAGTCCACATATGTTAGCTAAGGGCCCCATCCACTTATCAGAATGAATGCCAACTCTGGCAAAGACAAGTTTACTCCAATCCAAACTTCGCGTCAATGACAACAGAACACGCTCGCTCAATGCTGCTTATGCATAACTTGCATGATTAAGAGGATTGTGATCACGATAGATAATTTACACAGAGACTGCTGGATCTGACTAGTGCGGTTGCGCGAATTATAGTCGTCGTCTGTGATCTCTTTATATCGATAGCTCATGGCGCTGTATTTGAAAATATGTCCAAGTTTCTTAAATGCACATATTTTAATGCCATGTCTGTCGAAAATAAAATCTGCGACCACGCGCGTAGCGAAGGATTTTTCCAACTCGAGCAAAATTTGCCAACTGAGCAAACTTGCTTAGATTTTCGCTCCGTGGGACGTGGGGGGCGGGGGGGGGATTTTCACGTCTCTCCTACATTTTGAGACAATTTTCACGTCTCTCCTACGTTTTGCCATTTGATTTCTAATTTTGCCAACTTCCCGTAATTTGCCATTTGACTTCCAATTTTGCCAACTAGCCATAATTTCTCAGAAATACTTCCAATATTTACATTTCTTCCGAATTGTAGCAAATCAGTATGAATTTTTGCCTTGATTTGGTCAAATCTCCTTAATTCTACGAAACTAATCCCAATCTTTACATCTCTCCTAAATTTGCCACATCACTTCAAACTTTCAAACTCCCCAATCTTTTTTTTTTAGAAAATTAAGGGGAGTTGTCAAAATTGAGGCAACTTGGCAAATCTAAGGCAGTTTGGAAAATGGAGAGAAGACAAAATTTAGAGCAGTTGGCAAAATTCGAAACCACTTAGTAAAAACAGGTGATTTGGTTAAATCTTGGGGAGTTGGCAAAATTCGGAGTGAGTTGACAAAATCTTGGGGAGTTGGCAAAATTCAGGTGAGATGTAAAAATTAGAATTTTTTCTGTAAAATTATGGAGAGTTGGCAAACTTAGGGAGTTGGCAAAATCTAGGGACAGTTGCCAAAATTCGGAGTGACTTGGCAAAATCGTAGGGAGTTGGCAAAATCGTAGGGAGTTGGCAAAATTCAGGTGAGATGTGAAAATTTGGATTTTTTTTCTATAAAATTATGGCGAGTTGGCAAAATCTATGAGAGTTGGCAAAAACTAGGGGCAGTTGGCAAAATTCGGAGTGACTTGGCAAAATCGTGGAGAGTTGACAAAATTCAGGTGAGATGTAAAAATTGTAATCTTTTTTCTGTAAAATTATGGCGTGTTGGCAAAATCGAGGCAGCTTCGCAATATCTAGAAGAGTTGGAAAATCTTGGGGGAGTTGGCAAAATTCAGAGTGGCTTTACAAAAATCAGGTGTGATGTAAAATTGGGATTTCTTTCTGTAAAATTGTGGCGAGATGTCAAAATCTAGGACAGTTGGCAAAATTCGAATCCACTTTGTAAAATACAGGCGATTTGTGAAAATTGGAATTGTTTTTGTGAAATTAAAGAGCGTTTATAAAATCGAGAAAACTTTGCAAAATCTAGGGAAGTTGGCAAAACTCGAAATCACTTGGTAAAGCAGAGGTGAGTTGTAAAAATTGCGATTGGTTTTATGAAATTAAGGAGAGTTGGAAAAACCAAGAACTCTTGGCAAAATCTAGGGGAGTAGGCAAAATTGGAAGCCACTTGCTAAAATACAGTAAAGTTGTGAAATTGTGCCTTTCTTGTGCAATTAAGGACAGTTGATAAAATTCGAAATGGCTTGGCAAATTCAGGAAAGATGTAAAAATTGCGATTTTTTTTTGTAAAATTTACAGCGGGTTAGCAAAATCTAGAGTAGTTGGCAAAATTAGAATGCACTTGGTAAAATATAGGCGAGTTGTGAAAATTGAGATTTGTTTTGTGAAATGAAGGAGTGTAGGATAAATTGAGGAAACTTAACAGAATATAGGGCAGTTGGCAAAATTCGAATCCACTTGGAAAATACGGGCGAGTTGTGATAATTAAGATTGGGTTTGTGAAATTCAGGATAGTTGACTAAAATCACCTCAAACTCCCCAAGATTTTGCCAAGTTTACTCGATTTTAGTCAACTATCCTGAATTTTACAAACCCAATCCCAATTATCACAACTCGCATGCATTTTCCAAGTGGATTCAAATTTGACTAACTGCCCTACATTCTGTTAAGTTTCCACAATTTATCCAACACTCCCTCATTTCACAAAACAAATCTCAATTTTCACAACTCGCCTATATTTTACCAAGTGCATTCGAATTTTGCCAACTCGCCGTAATTTTACGGAAAAAAATCGCAATTTTTACATCTTCCCTGAATTTGCCAAGCCACTTCGAATTTTATCAACTCTCCTTAATTGCACAAGTAAGGCACAATTTTCATAATTCCCCTGTATTTTAGCAAGTGGCTTCCAATTTTGCCAACTCCCATAGATTTTGCCAAGAGTTCTTGGTTTTTCCAACTCCCCTTAATTTCACAAAATCAATCCCAATTTTTAGAACTCATCTGTACTTTACCAAATAGTTTCTAGTTTTGCCAACTTCCCTAGATTTTGCAACGTTTTCTCGATTTTATAAACTCTCCTTAATTTCACAAAAACAATCCCAATTTTCACAAATCGCCAGTATTTTACCAAGTATATTCGAATTTTTCTAACTATCCTAGATTTTGCCATCTCGGTACAATTTTTCAGAAAAAAAATCCTAATTTTACAACACACCTGTTTTTTGTAAAGCCACTCTGAATTTTGCCAACTCCCCCAAGATTTTCCAAATCTTCTAGATATTGCAAAGCTGCCTCGATTTTGCCAACACACCATAATTTTACAGAAAAAAAGATTGCAATTTTTACATCTCACCTTAATTTTGTCAACTCTCCACGATTTCACCAAGTCACTCCGAATTTTGCCAACTGTCCCTAGATTTTGCCAACTCCCTAAGTTTTGTCAACTCGCCATAATTTTACAAAAAAAAAATCCAAATTTATACATCTCACCTGAATTTTACCAACTCCCCACAATTTTCCCAAGTCACTCTGAATTTTGCCAGCTCCCCAAGATTTTGCCAAGTTGTCCCGATTTTGCCAACTCCCCAAGATTTTACCAATTCACTCCGAATTTTGTCAACTCCCTAAGATTTTGCCAACGCACCTGTTTTTACTAAGTTGCTTCGAATTTTGCCGTCTCTCCATTTTTCAAACTGCCTTAGATTTGGCAAGTTGCCTCGACTTCGCGGCACATATCTAACAATTACATACTACAACTTATATTCTTCTTGTCTCGATTTCTGTAATCATTGTCGCAGATTTCATTTTCCACAGACGGCCTGGAAATATATGCATTTAAGAAACTTTTTGACATATTTTCGAATACAGCGCCATTAGTTATCTTCTTCTTCTTATACATCCTTCTTTCTAAGATCACAGACGACGACTATAGTTCGCGTAAGCGCACTAGTCAAATCCAGGAACACCAGCTAAATTATCTATCGTGATCACAAGTCTCTAATCATGCAAGTTCTCGGTGAGCACCTCAATGGGTGAGCAGCACTGAGCGAGCTTGTTCTTGTTGCCATTCACTGGAAGTTTGGATTGGAGTAAACTTGTCTTTGCCGTACTTGACATGATTTCTGATAAGTGGATGGGGCTCTTTAGGGAGAAATACTTAATTAAAAAACATTAGGTCATAGTGAATTATTATTAACCTGAACTTCATTATTTAGTTTTTACATACTACGAAATTTGTTTTTAGTTCATGGGTTTAATTTCACCATGAACTAACAACACCTTGAACCTTGATTATTCTTTATAAGTGTACGCATTTTATTTTTTTAAAAATTGCGTTCTCTGCAATTCACTAAAACCAGCTCTTAGTACTTCCGTAGTTTAAATCATCCAGCTCACTAGATAGCGCCACGAATTATCGGTCGTGACGTAAGATTCATAAAGTAACGTAAGTGAAAAACCTCCTGGCATAAATTCGCTTATTCTTTATGTTAAGTGGGAAATGTGGGACAATGGGATTTATAATTTGCATATCTGTTCTGGGTTTTTATAATGTGAAGGTGGTAAATTGTTTTACGGTTTTCTTGTGTTTTACGTGTATTGTCACTGAAAAAACAATAAATATCCCCTCAAGCAGCTGCTTGCCACAGAGGTCCGACAGGAGCCTGTCAGTTTATATGCCCTAATAGAAGGTCTGTGAGGATGGCAGAACCTCAGCGAAAAACAACACACACATCCATGCCTTACTCGGGGCTCGAACCCAGGTCTCTTAGATCAGTAGCCAAGCATGCTAACCACTCGACCACACTGATGGGGTTATTTATTCTGGGGGCATTTTCTGTACTGCGACTGGACGGTGAATTGTTTACTTTATTCGTGTCTCTGATGGAATTATTTAAATTTTTGTGATTGTTTTTTTTTCAGGTTGTCTGTGATGGGGGTTATTTAATTTCTAAATTCTCTATAACTGCAGATCGGCGGTATATTATTTAACGTTTTTTTTGTTTTTTAGACTTGGATGAAACTATTTTGTTGTACTGTATACAGTGGATCAGCAATGAATTGTTTACAATATATCAGACTTGTTTGCAATGAGACTGTTTTGATCCAGAGTTTTTTTTAAATTTCTTAGGTGATATTATTTTGGCTGGTTTTGTGTGTGGAGTCAAAATTTTACATTTTGAAATAAGTGTTTATGATTAAATGTTTTATTCGACATGTTCTAATTTTGCAATGTCTTAACTGCTAGCAAAACAGTTTTTTTTTGGCATTGATGGAGCGTTTTTTGGAAGTTGAAAATTCTTTCTATTGTGATAATTCAACCATTTTTCATTAATTCAAATCGCGTATTCAGTGTTTTTTTTATGAAAGTAACTTGAATAAACAATTTTTATAGAAATCCTTCAGAAAAAGAAATATGGTCCTTTGGCTGTTCACGGTCCTCGGCCAACAGATTGCACTGCTTAGAAAACATGACGCAATGGAACGTATCATTACCTTTATTAAACCGTATGGTGTCTGAGCAATCAGACTGCAGGTCTTCCATCATAGCTTCATTCTCTGTCTAGCATTCATTTGATGAACATATTGTTAACATTGTTAGCGTTGAGGATCTGTTATTATTGAATCAAAAGTTTGCTTTTGCCAGAAACATGAAACAGCTGTTATGACAAATCCTGTCTGTCGCTGCCAAAGTTGAAATACAATTGTATTTCAAGGAGTAAAAAATATATATATCTTTTAGAGTTATCCAAATCAATGTAGCGTAGGATATCTTAAATGCAATTTTATAATTTTTGACAAAGTTTAATGCAATGAAAATGCAATTTAATGATTTTTAAACACGTTCAGTATAATGAAAACTACTTGCATTAGCAAGCTTTTTGCCACCAAAATGGGGTCTCTATAGCAAGGGAGGCTGGGGTCACGATTTTGTTGCCAATGCACTAAATTCTTTCCGTTTGCTATATCTATGACACACACACACACACCTTATGCCACTGACGCCCATGAATATATTGGCTCACAAGTGGGGCAACCGAATTAATTTGTACGCCAACTTCCTAGACACAGCCCTGACTGCTGAACATGCAATTTTCTATCAACCAGATTCATAATTCTATTAAGCACAATACCATAGAAAGAACTTTATCTGGAGCAGGAAGAAGGCTGATATCCCTATAGGTATCACAGGAATAATCTTTTTTTAAAAATAGGGATAATAGTAGTTCTGATAAAATTCTTAGGAACAGTGTCATTATCATGAAAGGTATTGAAAATTTCAGTCAACCATGTGGCAACAGAAACATTCCCAGGTCTAAACATTTCAGTAATAATTTCATTTACCCCTGGGGATTTATTTAGTTTAAGTTTAGAAATAGCAAAAATAACTTCAGACAGTGATATAGGGACAATATTAAAGTCGGGTTGGGTTGGGTTGTTTTACCTCTGAGCGGCACTTTTTTGCACACCATGGGCGAAATGGCCAGGTCACATGGACCCCGAAGGCTCAGAGAAGGTTGGGGGAGGGGACCCACTGGAACAGCTGTTGGGAGACAGATGGTAGCCTCCCGTCAAGGCCATCCAGCGTGTTCTTTAACGTGCACAGGGTATGGCTCTCCCGCACACGGGGCCACGGCTTAACGTCCCATCCGACGGACGGCAGCCTTTCCAAGCCCATCGGTGTCCCCTACTGACCGTGGGCAGGGCGGGGAATTTTGCGGAGATAAACCTCAACGCTGACCCAGCTGGGACTCAACCTGGGAACTACAGATTACGAGGCTGGCGCGCTACCGACTGAGCCACCCCCGCCCCGATATTAAAGTCACTAATGCATCTATCACTATTACAAACAATGGGAGTAGAACTAACTACACTGTTTAGAATATTGCTGAAATGCTCAGCCTATCTGTTCATGACAGAATCCTCATTTTCAATAACTTTACCATGTTCATTCTTCAATTATTATATATCTGTTTCTTACCCCATAAAATATTAACTATCTGGTACAGCTCTCTGCTCTTACAATGTCTAGCTGCCTCCTCTGCTTTGTCAGCCAAGCTATTAAGCAAAAGATTCCTCTCAGTTGTTAACTGATCCTTTATAGGTTATTAAGCTCTCTCTAACGCTTTCTCTCAGGACTGGTAGGATGTTGATTAAGGATATTCTTACAGTTCTTCCTTTCTAAAATAAGCTCAAATGCCTTATGACTCAGATAATTCTGTCTCTTCTGCTCCTTTTTTCCTAAAAGAGTACTGTTAGTGTCCAAGAAAGACTGTTTAAAATGATCCCATTCTTCCTCAACTTCAGTATTAAGCAAACCATGACTGTCATAATGACTAAGTAACCTATCATGGTAAGCTTTAGCTATAACTGGGTCTTTCAGAGATTCAGAATTACCGGTAAATTTTTTAACCTTAGCACAACACTTTTTAAGTTTAAGTTGCAATACACTTTTAACAAGGTAATGGTCAGATCCAATTTCAGCTCCCCTATATGACCTAGTATTCCTAACAGCACTATCCCATTTGCTGTTAACTAATATATAATCAATCATATTCTTGTGCAACCCATCTGATAAATCGATTTGAAAGAGTTTCCGAAGGGTAAACAGCAAGAAAAGGATACATCTATCTGCTCAAGACAAAAAACCAGCTTGTGTTAATAGTGGTCTATCTCAAGGGAGGTTATAAGGTTATAATCCTCCTTTTGAGAACCTGACTATATATTTTCTAAAGCAGTTCCAAAACAAATCATATCCTTAAACACAACAACCTCTCATTAGACTCAAAACATATTAAATTCTTTATTAATTTCACCTACGAGTATCTCCTCCCTCCTTTATTGAAAAATTTCATTTTCTTCTGAAATTTCTCCTACTGAGTGATATTTATATATAATGTGTAAAAATATGCATCCTTGAGAAAATAAATTATTCTGTTGACCTGTTGCGTACTATATCAGCGAAAAATGACCAAGATCTTCAATGGACTGGTACAGTCAATGCTATTTCTTCGTATTCATTACCTCCTACTTGCAGTTTAGGAAAGTATGGTAGTAAAACGGTTAAGGTTAACTGGTCTTACACGTCTGCAACTATATCTAAGCAACAGGGATAGCTTTAATATTTCTTTGGTGCCAAAAATATAGCTAAATGTTTCATTGGAAACCCAAATGTAAAGGGTTGGGATTTTTACCTCTGAGTGCCTTTTTTTGCACACAATGGGCTATAAATGGCCAGGTCACAAGGACTTCATAAGTTCAGAAAGAGTTATAGTAAGGGGACTCACTGGACACCTGTGAAGAGACAGATGTTAAGTCTCCTATCAAAAACCATACAGTGTGTTCTTTAATGTGCACTAATACACCAAAAATTCACCCTCTCAGTTAAGTTAGCTGTAACTACTGTCGTGCTCACATTTATTCCAAAATGTGGACACGACGGGTTGACACGAGGAACTGCACCCGCCACTGCTACTCTGTTTTCCCATTTTCATCCATCTTCGAACGCTCATCCAGCGACAAGGATGACGTACCCCGCAGGCTCTGATTTTGGCAACCTGGTCGAGTAGGCCAGATGGTTCAGGCCTACGTGACCAGCGAGAGTCAGCAACAACAACCACATGGGTCGGGGAATCGCACTTCGACCAGTGTGGGCCAAATTAAAACGCACATGCGCACTCAGGTGGCAACAATTCTGTGGAGGTCACCCAGAGGAGTAAAAGGAAAAGCGCAAAAAACTTTACTTTGAGTCGAGGACAACAATGTAGGAGGAAGGGGTCTTTAAGCCCTTCCGAGGCGGGAGTGGCTCAGTCGGTAGCGCGCCAGGCTCGTAATCTGTAGTTCCCTGGTTCGAGTTCCAGCTGGGTCAGCGTTGAGATTTATCTCCGCAAAATTCCCCGCCCTGCCCACGGTCAGTAGGGGGTACCGATGGGGTTGGAAATGTCGCCGAGCATCGGATGGGACGCTAAGCCGTGGCCCTGTGTGTGGGAGAGCCATACCCTCTGCACGTTAAAGAACACACTGGATGACCTTGACAGGAGGCTACTATCTGTCTCCCAACAGCTGTTCCAGTGGATCCCCTACCCCAACCTTCTTTGAGCCTTCGGGGTCCATGTAACCTGGCCATTTAGCCCATGGTGTGCAAAAAAGTGCCGTTCAGAGGTAAAGCAACCCAACCCAACCTTTGAGTTACGAGGCTGAATAAGAATTTTAATTTCGGGACTCCCAAAAAAAGCGTGACTACTACATTACTAACACGTTTTTGAAAATCTCAAAACTCTATAGGTATTCACCTATAATTGACGTTTGGCTGTTTAGATGAGTGTTTCTTAAGAGCTGAGTTAAATAATAAATAAAATAAATACCCCCTCAAGCAGCTGTTTGCCACAGAGGTCTGACAGGAGCCTGTCGGTTAATATGCCATACTAGAAGGTCTGAGAGGATGGCAGGAACTCAGCAGAAAAACGATACATACATCCATGCCTTATCCGGACTGCCCAATATTGAATTGCAACGATATTTTGAGAAATATACTTCTTTGCATTTCCAAGATATTAAGATGTTTGCATCTGAATCGTCATCTAATATATACAGACGATTGTGAGTGAGTGATGGCTGACTGTCAAAAAACTGAAACCACGGATTACTACGTTTTAATTAAGTTCTATTGAAAAGGGCAATAAATGATGTAAACTAGTAAAAAAGCAACCCTTTAATACACGACTTAAAGAAAAATTAAAGAGCTATCGGAATATTTTACTTGATTTAAAAAGAAAGACGAAGTCAGCATATTTAAAGCAGAAAATGTATTATAAGGGTAATTCTAGGAAACAATGGGAGATTAATAATATGACTGGTAAGAAAAGATTAAGGAAGGCAGTACCTAAAGAAATTATTGTGAGACAAAAAAACTCACAATATCTATAATTTTATTGAGAATCCTGTTCTGTTTGTAAATAAATATAATGAATATTTCACTGGATTAGCTATGAAATTAAACTCATATTTTCAAAGTGATTCTTGAAGTAGCAGTTTGCATATAAATTCAATACTGAATACCTTTTTCATTGATCACATTACAAGTTCTGAGGTAAACGATATTATCCTATCTCTAGATTCAGGAAAGTCCTCAGGAATTAATGGCATTTTACCAGATGTTTCAAAGTTAGCTTCTTCCCATATTTCAATGATTCTAAGCAAAGTATTTAATTTGTCACTATGAAGTGGAATTTTCCCGAAAAATTTGAAAACCTGCAGTAGTTATTCCTCTTTTTAAGGGAGGCGCGATCCATCGAATTACAGACCAATATCTATTTTGTCTGTCATTTTAAAAATTTTTGAAAAATTAGTTAAAAATAAAATGATTAATTTCTTAATAAAAATAAATTTTTCTCCAATAATAAATTTGGGTTTAGAGAAAAAATGAGCACTGAAAATGTTTGTTTTGCAAATGACCACTGCTATACATTACGGAATAAATAAAAATTTAAAAGTTGCTACAATCTTTCTAGACATTAAAAAAGCTTTTGACACAGTTCCACCTGATTTGTTAGGGGTGGGGGTGGTTCAGTCGGTAGTGTGCCAGGCTCGTAATCAGCAGTTCCCAGGTTCGAGTCCCAGCTGGGTCAGCATTGAGACTTATTTACGCAAAATTCCCCGCCCTGTCTGCGGTCAGTAGGGGGCTCTGAAGGGGTTGGAAATGTCGCCGTCCATCGGATGGTACGCTAAGCCGTGGCCCCGTGTGCGGGAGAGCCATACCTTGTGCACGTTAAAGAACACACTGGATGACCTTGACGGGAGGCTACTATCTGTTTCCCAACAGCTGTTCCAGTGGGTCTTCTCCCCCAATCTTCTCTGAGCCTTCGGGGTTCTTCTGACCTGGCCATTTAGCCCATGGTGTGCAAAAAAGTGCCGCTCAGAGGTAAAGCAACCCAACTCAACATGATTTGTAGCTGAATAAACTTCAAAACTATGCCTTTAGAGGGGAAATGCTGATATGACTCAAAAGCTATTTAGCCAATAGAATAGAGAGAACTAAAATTTCAAGTTGTTTAACTGACGCTAATGAATTTAAATATGGTGTTCCTCAAGGATCTGTGTTAGGTCCATTTTTATTCTTGATTTTTATTAATGATTTATGTAAGCTAGAATTAAAAGGTCAAATTCTAACTTCTGCTGATGATACAGCACTGATATATGCAGCATGAGATGAGGAACAGCTAATTGCTGAAACGAATAAGGATATGTTTACGATTAGAAATTGGTTCTTAAAAAATAAATTATTTATCAACATTGAAAAAACAAAATATTTATTTTTTTAGATTGAGAGGGCAACCGGATTGACCAGTGGTTCTCAAACTGTGGTCCGTGGCTAGGTTATAGGCGGTCCACGAAATTTTCTAAATTTTCTATAGAAAATCTGTATTTGTAATACGCAAGTAATGCAACTTTAGGATAAGCGGCTTGTACAGTGTCGTACTAAGATGGGAGTGTACCTACTCCACCACCATGTGGCTCAAGCCATCAAGATCAAATGCGCTGAAAGATGTGCAGTACAATATACACATACAGTATGAAGCCTAGAGCTACAAGGCAATCAGATAAGTAGTGAGTACCCTTTGCGTTCGTCAGTTAGTTATTCTTATGTGTGTGGGGTTTACCTAATATTGTATACCATTGACATTATTATTATGTTATTTGTAATTTACGGTATCTTACGGTCTTTATCTGTATCTTAACGGTGGTTCATTGAAACGGAATATAAGTGGAATCGATACAACTCCACATGGGCCTGCTAAAATTAAAATCATTGACGATCGTTTTCAAGTCAGTTGCTGTTATCGCAAAAAAAACGAAAGAAATGTGTAAACAGGAAATATGATGAAGGTTACCTAAAAATGAGATTTTATTGGACCCGGTGACCAACTTGCACCTAACCCTCTTTGTGTTGTGTGCTATGACACTTTGTCTAACTATGTGATGAAACCTTCAAAACGTTCACGTCATTTTCAAACATAACATGCAGATTTGGCCCATAAACCTTTGAATATATTTAAAACAAACGTGAAATGTTATCGCAGAAATCAATGACTTTTGCTGCTATGGGTGGGGAAGAGAGTAAAACTACAGAGGCATCATTCCAAGTGGCTTTACTTGTGGCAAAAAGTGTTCAAGGGCATAACATCGCTGAAACACTTGTAAAGCCAGCGGCTAAATTGATGGCGAATATTATGCTTGGGGAAAAGGCAGGGCGAGCAATTGACAAGATTCCTTTGTGGAATGATACAATTCAGCGTCGCATAACATCTTTGGCATCTAATGTGGAGGAGCAATTAATCACACGTGTGCGTGGTAGTAGTTATTTTGCTTTACAATTGAACGAAAGCACGGACGTAGCAAACTTGTGTCAACTTTTAGGATAAGTAAGATACATTTACGAAAATGAAGTTCATGATGACCATTTGTTTTGTTTATCGTTAAAATCTCACAGTACAGGAGACGATATTTTTGGTATGGTAAATGATTATTTCATAACACACAATTAGGATTGAAAAAAGTGTGTGGGAGTCAGTACTGACGGTGCACCAGCTTTGTGTAGGGAAAGAAAGGGATTTACAGCAGGCGTGCCCAACCTTTTGACTTCCCTGGGCCACATTGAGTGAAGACGAATTGTTTTGGGCCACACATAAAATATATAATATTGTTAATGTATATGAATAATAAAACTTCATTTATTTTCTTATGTTTTTTATTATAAAATTAAAAAAAGGGGAAGATAAAACTAGTGGGATATCAAAAACTCGCTGACAATCACATAATCATGTTGAAAGCTTATGTCGTAAATACGTAAACTCTACGATTTTGTGGGCCGCATTACTAGCTGTCCAGGGTCGCATGCGGCCCGCGGGTTGAACAGGCCTGTTTCTAGCAAAGGTAAAAGAGTTATTGCCTGAATGTAATTCAACTCACTGCTTTATCCACAGAGAACAGTTAGCGGTAAAAGGGATGCCTTCTGAATTGGATTTTGTATTGAAACAAGTAGTTAAAGTGGTTAATTTAATTAAATCACGGTCAATGAATTCTCGCTTTTTTAGTGTATTGTGCGAAGAAATGGTAAATGTACACAAATATTTACTTTTCCACACCAAAGTATGGTGGTTGTCAAGGGGGGTGTAGTTTCAAGAGTTTTCGAGCTGAGGGATGAGATCAAGATCTTCCTTCATGACACTGATGAAGTAATTAAAGCTCTTTTCCACGATTTCAAGTGGCTAGCGCAGTTGGCACATCTCAGCGATATTTTTAGCATCCTGAAAAGCCTAAATCTGTCACTTCAGGGGAGCGATGTAACCATTTTTAAAGTGCAAGATAAAATTAAAGCATTTCTACAGAAATGTGAACTTTGGAGTAAACGGCTTGATCGTGGAAAGTATGATTCATTTTCTGCACTTGATCGTTTTTTGTAGTCTTCAGGAGAACTAATCGATGATTAATTAGTGCAATTCTTTCAGAACCATATAACAATTCTACAAGTTAGCACAAAAAATGTTTTCCAGAGCCTGATGAAAGTAAGGAATGGATTAGGAATCCTTTCAGTGCTGCATCTGTGATTGAGTCCTTCGGCCTTTCAGCTCGTATGTGTGATCAGCTTATTGAATTCGCGTCTGATGGAGCACTGAAAATCATGTTTAGTGAGAAATCCCTCACAAAATTCTGGATCCATGTGAAATCAGAAAATCCTGAACTCGCCAACAGTGTCATCAAGCACCTACTACAGTTCCTACAACGTACAATTGTGAAATAGAATTTTCTGCCCTGGTTGAAAAGTGTGAAATGGAAAAGGTTTAATGTTGAGCCTGACTTAAGACTGAAACTATCTTCCATTGCACCTGATGTAACCAAACTGGTCAAAGATTGCAAGCAACGCCATTCTCCACATTGATATGGAAAATGAAAAATTTATTCGTTTATTTACTTTCTTGAAATGTGCCAATATTATTTTAATTCTAAAAATAATTATGCTGTTATTGTTTCTTATCCCTTGGTCTTAAACAGTTTCATGAAGTTATGTTTTTTTAATTCACTTATTTATTTCTTTTGCATTACATTTTGTACAGACTTTTGTGCCTTCAAATATTTTCATTGATTTGAGATGCCTAGTGTTAAATCTCGATAATGCGGTTTGTTCTTTTCTTCTAATGTTGTATTCAGTGATTTGCAATGCTCTTTTGTGTTTTGAAATATAATAAAAAAAATCCAGAACTCTTTTATTAATTTATTTTTAACTTTTCTACAATGAAATAACTTTAATATCAAGTGTTTATGATGATAATAAATTTTAATGAGTTGTTAAATCATTATTCCTACATTTTGGTACTTGAACGGAAGAGGGTGCCGAGTAGGTGGTCCGTGGTATAGGAAAGTTTAAGAACCACTGGGGTAGACCAAGAAGTAAAATATTTTACCATGACAGGAGTTGTACTGGAAATAGATGTATATATAAGGCAATTGAGGGTGTGATGAATACGGATATCTGGGAGTTTACATTGACTGCAAATTAAATTGGGTGAGCCGTGTATCTCATGTTATTAAAAGCATTAATGCAAAAATTCCAAGTATATATTATTCGAAATTTTCTAGATTTATTGGTTTTAAAAATATCATTCATGGATTAAGTCATACCTGATTTATGGAATTACATCCTGGGGTGGTACTTATTCAAGTCATATAAAATCTCTTGCCCAGTACAAAATAATGTTGTAAGATGTATTGCCAAAAAAAGAAAATATGAAAGCACTAGAAATATTTATAAAGTGTTCGATACGCTACCCATAAGAAAATTTTATGTATTCAGAATCCTATAGCATCTGTTTAAAAACTGGGATAAACAAATTTCAGTTTACATTATTCAGTAACATCAGTTTACGAAAGTAGAAGTAATAAACTCCCAAATATTGATATTTTCTAAGGCTACAAAAATTCTCATTCAGAAGCATTTTGCTTACAGAGTCCCTAAAATATTCAACGAAATGCCAAAATGTACTAAAACTGAAAGAAAATTTCATAAATTTAGGAATAAACTAAGAACTTGTTTGCATAATATGCGTGACATTGAAATTTTACTGTGACCTCTGTTGTATAATTTTCTATTACTTGTTTATATTCTTTAAAGATTCAATAGAATAATATTGTTGCGAATTTTAAAATGGATAGGCACTGAGGGTGAGTATTAATAACCATATTTTCAAACCTATTACAATACAATGCAAATTGTTACAAAAATATGAAGTATTTTATAAACAAATTAACTACTATCATACATAAGTCATTAACCTTTTTGTACAGAGTATACAAAATCAGCTCTGTCTGTTCTACTAAAATACTACCTCTTCACTTTGTTTACCATGTCACTTGAATACCTTCAGACGTAAACAAACTCTCGTCCTGTGCTAGTTCACTAAACTTTTATTGCTAACAACAGAAAACAAACACCCGCCCACACACTAATAAATATACTAATTATTTTCACTTAACGCACACTGATTCATACTAACCGAACGTCCTTTCAGATCTCACAACTTTAACACACTCCACTGCTATCTTTTTCATTCTTCCGAATCGTTCTAAGTTCTAATTCGTTGACTAAATTGAATCTCACGTAGAAGCACACAAGAGTGTTCAAGTCACGTTAAGTCATGAAGTCACTGTTGCTCGTTCATCTGTCGTAACAATATCAATAGAATAATAGCATTTCAGAAAACATTTTTGTTCCTTGTACATAATATATGTATTTTCTTATCCACAGGCGAATTTGTAACTCTTGTGGGTAGTTTATTTCCAACTATAAAATATAAATGTTAAAGTGTTTCTAGACATAATTTTATCTGTAAATAAATTGATTGATTTTGGATGCGATGGGTTCTTTAAAGTCAAAGGTCAAATATAGATATATACTAGCGCTAGAGGGCTACAAATTGCTTCCAGGAGGTATTTTGATAGATCTCAGAAATGTTGTAAACCTTTGAATGCGATGGGTCCTTTGAGGTCAAAGCTCCAATTTCTATATACCACTGTTGGAGAACTACATATTGTTTAATAGGGTTCTTTTAAGCAGTAAAACGCAGAAAAAAAGAGGAAGTTTCAAATCCAGAGTTGCATTCAAGGTGAAATAGGGGTGGTAGCGATGAAATGGAAAAATAGATATTAGAAAAATGTAATAATTAAATATAAGTAGCTGAATTCTTAATGCAAAATGGCGTTTCATTGGGAAAATTTGTGCATGAAATTGGGGTCTGTGTGGTGAAGTGTTTGAGAAGGAGGAAATTTTATGGAAAAAAAAGAGACAACTATTCATTTCAACAGTTTATTGACTAATGGATTCATCTGTTGTGTGCCAATGCGAATACTACCAAGTTTTCTGTCATTTTGCATTTTTTGAAAACAGGATGGTGCTAAAAGTCAGCTGCACACACAAGGAAATACACCATTTATATCAAAGTATCTAGTTCTTATGTTCATGGAAGAAGATATAACTAAGACTAGTGATTCTCAGGCCATCAGAAAACATTCATATCATTTTCTGGATTCTGAGATCAGCAATGATGGGAAACATTGGTTGGGATCACCCAATGCAAAGTGTTATAAATGTTTGAAACGATTTCTGTTATATGAAAAATAAAATCTCTATATGTAATAATGAGATTATATACTGATAATATTAAATAACGATTCTCAGATTGCCAATTCTTGAACATTATATAATAGAATAGAATCTTGCTACGAACTCTGATTTTTCTGCCATATCTTTAACATGTTCTTATTGTTAAATATTACAATTACCATCACTGTCCAGACTTTCGCAAGTATGCTTAAACATCTGCTTCTTTAAATTACTCTTATGTTTAAACATTTGACTATAAATATCGCAACCATATGGGAGTTCTCCTGTATGTAATAAGTATCTCCCAAGACTACTCTTGTCTGAACATTTTAATACAGATATCACAGGAATGTTTGCGATTTCCTGTATTAACATATGCCCCTCGAAATTTCTTCTGCACAGATATGTTTTACTGCAAATATTGACTCTGTTGCGGCTCTCTATGTATTTTCATATGTGTCCTGAGATGTCCTCTTTGTCGAAATGTTTTACTGCAAATATCACAACTGTGCGGACGTTCTCCTGTGTGTATCAATATATGTTGTCTGAGACTACACTTGTCTATGAAAGATTTATTACACATTTCACAATTGTGTGGACGTTCTCCAGTATGTATTAAAATGTGATTATTGAGATTACTCCTGTATGTAAAAGCTTTATTACAAACATGACAAATGTGTGGTCGTTCCCCTATATGCATTCTTATGTGCATTGTTAGATGGATTCTTTGTCGAAAAGTTTTATAGCAAACATTGCAGCTGTATGGACTTTCACCTGTATGTATTAACACGTGTCTCTTGAGACTCTCCTTGCTCTTGAACGTCGTACTACAAACATCACAACAGTGTGGGCGTTCTTCTGTATGCACTAACATGTGTCTCTTGAGACTGCATCTCGAGGTAAACGTTTTACCGCAAATATCACAGCTGCAATTGACTTTTTTCTCATGCGTTAACATGTGCGTCTTGAGGTGCCTCTCCTCAATAAATATTCTGCTGCAAATTTCGCAAATGTGTGTATGTTCTCTAGTATGTACTAACATGTGCTTCTTGAGATTAATTATTTTTTTAAACGTTTTACTGCAAATATTACAATCGTGTGGACGTTCATTCCGATGAATTACCATATGCATCTTTAGGTAACCTTTTCCACGAAACATTTTACCGCAAACATCGCAAATGTCGATATGTACTTCTGTAGATCTCATGGGCTTATGGTGACTTTCCACCAAATTAAATGTTTTGCTGCATACATTGGAAATGTCTGAATATTCTTTAGTAGGTAGTAGCATGCTACTTGTGACATTGCCACTTCCTTGAAGCCCTTCTCTGCAAACTTCCAAATTTTGTTTGTATTCTGTATTCATTATCAAGTTCTCTTTCTCATTGTATTATATCATAAGTATATAAGTATTCATTATCAAGTTATTCTTTAAAAATTGTATTGCTAACATTGCAACTGTGATGATGTTCTTCTGATATGTATTGAAATGTTATCGTTTACAATGATGTCACTGGAAACGGTCACTTCGAGTACTGTATTTGGCATTTTCTTCACACGTTCGAAGATTTTGAACATTTTTATTAAACTTATCCTGAAACCTTTGAATCTTATGAGTCATCTTACTACAGCGAAAATTTCCATCGACTGTTTATTTTGCTATGAAAATTTTCAACGTAAGTGGGGCAAGCATATCAGAAAGAAAACTGGGAAAGATTTCGAAAAACGCTAATTTCATGCAGTCTTGTATTGGGTATACTAATGAGTAAATTCGAGATGTGACGTCATATATGACAATTTACTTTGTTTTGCAATGTAGATAGTTTTTCACATGTGACTTAGGTGCACAAGTGTTTGGATCAAAGTGTATGATATGTACGATACTGAAGAATCCTGTTCAGTAGTAAGTTAATGAAACAACGTATTAATCCAACATCTCATTATTCAAGTAGCATAATAGCTCTTCATATATGCTGAACAGGGAATGCACGGAAGTTGGTGATCAGGAAGTTGGTGATCAGGAAGTCTATTGCACTCTTTAACTTCGATTTATGCTAGCAGTTCCTTAAGTATGCTAATGTGCATTCTTTAGATAGAGTGTTATGGAACCTTGAGTAATTTGCAATGTGATGGTTTATAAATTAACGTTTTTCACTTACTTAGATCTTTTTTGGATTGTTGAAATGAGTTGAAGTTTGCAGTTCCATAATATATTATTAATTCAGAAGAGTTTAGGCGGCTTAGTTTTATTTCCCTTCTACCTCTCAATATCAGCTGCAGTTTTGATGATGTATTTCAATACCGTTTTTAAAGTTCTACTGTGTTAAGTGTATTATATTTTTGAAAATCAAGTCACATAAAAGTTTTGATTTAACATGTTGAGAATTTCAAAATATATTTTGTGTCTATAGATATCTTTTAGAAAATATGTCTTTATTCGTTTCTAATTTCTTTTTGTCAAATTTCATTCCCATTTCATATTTTAGGTTGCAGACTTCAGGAATCTGAAATATTTCCCAATGCAGTTCTTTTTAGGCTCCTCTCTTTCGTTTTCAATAATATGAACATTTGTCAAGATTAATATTTCTTTCTCTGTGATAGATCCATTTCATATTAGAAGCACCTGAATGATAAAAAAAAAGAATTTTTAGGAAATAAACATTACATTGCAAAATGAAATCACTAAGAATTAAAACTAATTTAATCAGTGAATAAAGAAACTTTTGAAAACACTCAATATTTTAAAGGTATGTAAGAGAATGAGAGCCGTCCCATGGCTGAGTGGTTAGCGCGCTTGGCTACTGATCTAAGGGACCTGGGTTCGAGCCCCGGGTAAGGCATGGCTGTTTGTGTCGTTTTTCTGCTGAGGGCCTGCCATCCTCTCAGACCTTCTACTATGGCATATAAATTGACAGGCTCCTGTCAATTTATTGCTCCTCTGTGGCAAGCAGCTGCTTGAGGGGTATTTATTTTTTTGTTTAAGAGAATGAGAGAAACTTATGAGAGAATTTCCTTTTCACAATAGTAACATTTAAAGTAGTGTGCATGAAATGGGAGTACACTTCAGAGCAAAATGAGATGCCTAAATGCATTTTAATAAGAATACTAGAATAAGAAAGCAATAGTATTGTTGCTGAAGCAAAATCTGATTCAAAAGATTGAAATTCGCGTTCATAAGAATGAGTCAAAATGCAGAGCAGAGCAAGTACATCTTCCTGTGAAAGATGACTGCCACAGTGTGACAAAAGGTTTCTTCTCAGATTATTGGTTATCCATCTGTTCTGACCAAGGCCTTTGCCTCTGTGCCTAGAGCTCGATGATAAAACACAACTCAAGGTATGGAACATCCAGATGACAGATGGACAATGACTTGCCAGCAGCGCCTGACAAGTCATTGTTCCCAATCCGATATCTCCAGGCACCCAACAGAAGAGGAGGGTGGATGAGGTTGCCAGATGCTGGAGTTGTTGTCAAACCCTGAGAAGAACACGGTGAAGTCGAAGCCTCATTGAAATTAAAGTCTGTAGGGAACTAAGTAAGTCTATGATGCTTTATGGTACAAGAAAAGACTTAGTGTGCAGCTCTGCAAGGAAGATGGAACACTGCAATTGGATGTGGTCTGCAATGATGACCTCACAGCAGCCCATGGCTGACCCCATTGACATCCTGGACATCCAGATATCTGTAAAGATAGAAAAGAAGTCCGGGTATGCAGTGTGATTGGTGGCTGGCAAAGAGTTGTTGAAACACACTGTAAAGAGTAAAAAGCTTTCCTGTCCTGCAGAGAAAATAATCGCAGGTAAGCGAGTCATAGTTAGAGCTGGAAGTTTTTTGCAGCGCGTATTTCCGAGACAATTTCCACCAGTTACAGTGTCTTTGAAAGGTTTCGCGAATTTGGATATTTCTTCACGATTCCGCAAATTGTTGGGTTTTTTTCTTAAAATTATCTGACGGTTCAGAAATTTCTTAATTTTCAAATTGTTAAAATTCTGAAAGTGATAGAAAAGACTAATCAGTTTGGGAGAATTTCCAACTTTACACGTGTTTTTTATGCTATTTTTTTTAAATGCACGAAAACGTATTTTGAGAAACTGATGTGGAAGTATGACTTTTGAATTAACGACCTTCACTTTTTCTCAGTAACTAGTTTCTACATCACTGTGATGTCTAGATCTAATTGAGATGGACTGTACTAATTGTTATGGGAAGTCATAAGGGGATGATGAATCATCATTCATAAGGGGATGATGAATTGGTCCTTGATTGCTTTCAACCTAGTTTCGGTGAAATAACAGGTTCGCGGTTGTTCACCCGTACCGACATATGCCTCAGATTAGCTCTGCTAAGTGATATACAGAAATATGTCCAACAATTCACGCACGAGAGTTGTATAGGGACGACACAGTTTATTCACAATTATATACCATCACGTGCTGGGGATGCTCTGACTCCATAGGCCATTGCTGCTGCAAACAATTATGCAATGAGGTGGAGAACCACACTCTGCAGATTCTCGCTTTACCCATGTCATATATAAACTCGGCGAAAGGATTTGAAATTGATTTTGATTTGATTGCGAAAACCTTTGCCTACAATGTGGTCCACTTCAGTTCCACAGAACTGTATTTGATTCACCAAGACTCTCGATTTTCACTTAGAATCGAACCCTCTCCTTAAGGGTTTTGATTGAGTAAGATTGGCGTCCCTCGACGCATGTTCAAATGTCCTTCCTATGTGACGGTGATGCTCAAGACTCTTGTTTCCTTCCTGCCCATCTGCTCTCCCCTATGCTCACACTCGTGCCCCAGGATAGTTGTAAAAATGCCATAAAAGGGTTTCTGGACACGTCAAGCCATGCAGGCAGTCAGCTCAGATACGAAAACAACATCCATGAGTCACATCCCTACAATAGCACTTCCAAGAACACACAATACATAAAAATATTTACAACAAAAAAAATACAATAAAATGCAACAATAAATAAAAATAAATAAATTAGAGGGACATGGCGATCATTGAACTGTGAACTTCTCTCCACATTCGACATTCATTCTTACGTGAGTGAGTCAATCCCTTTCAAATCCGCTCTACACGACTTTACTTTTATTAATTTATTAATGTAGCATTGCGTTAGGGAAATGTGGGATTCAGCTTACAGACTGCACCTTCCTCCAAAGTACTTACTGTTCGCTGCAGCAATTATTCGATGTGAAAATAAATTTTAATTATCTCAAGCTGTTGTCACAATTTCTATTACTGATAATGTATGGGAATGAAAGTCTTATAGTTGTTTTTCTAAATGCAGTTCATGTCACGTGTAAAGATCATCTTCTAAATCTTGTTTGTGAGTTATGGCAACGAGAATTGAAAACTATTAGTAGTTTGGTTGCAGCGTTTAAATGCAGATTCACCACTCGTCATTGGTGTAAAGCACATCTTAAAGTGTGTCTTCAAGAAAAAGAGACCTAATACAGCACCAGATGACTTTCAAATAAGGTGGAATATTTGGTTTCAAGCTTTCCTCTATCATCGCGATCATGTGGAGGATTATAATCAATTTTCGGGCAAAAAGTGGGAAACAGCTGCAACAGTATATTAAATGATATTTTTGAAATGTGTGAAAATAACTCATTAGATGTGATTTGAATCAAATCAAAAAGGTATGCGACGGATATTTCCGATCAGTTGGGATGGAGTGTTTTACCTCTGAGCTGCACATTTTTGCACACCATGGGCTAAATGGCCACGTCACAAGGACCTCAGAGAAGGTTGGGGGAGGGGACCCACTGAAAACAGCTGTTGGGAGATAGTTGGTAGCCTCCTGTCAAGGCCATCCAGTGTGATCTTTAACGTGCACAGGGTATGGCTCTCCCGAACATGGGACAACGGTTTAACATCCCATCCAATGGACGGCAGCATTTTCAAGACCGTCAGTGTCTCCTACTGACTATGGACAGGTGGGGAGTTTTGCGGAAATAAATCTCAATGCTGACCCAGCTGGGACACTCGAACATGACATCATGGGCACTGCGTCAACTTGGATTCTCAATATCCTTGTTTGTGGCAACCCAGAAAGAAGATTAAAGTTAGGTTTCTCCAAAGGCTGGACTTTACTTCTATAGTACTGTTCAGCCGCAATAGTGGTAAAACGCGGCATTATCCCGATGGATGTAGTGCATATTGCGGAACATCTGGGTCTCGTTACTAATCATATTACCTGGTACTCGAACCTGGGAACTGTAGATTACGAGTCATTTTCCGATCTGCTTACGTCGTTTGAAGTCCTTGTATATCAGCCCATAGAGTCTGTAATGAAATGAGCTATTTGGCATTAAAATTTCTCAGCGAAAGCCCACAGGGTAAATGACACTGTGGGCTTTTGCTGATGACTACGATGATAGAGTTCCACATGACCGTGATGATAGAGTTCCTTCCACATGACCGCGATGATAGAGTTCCTTCCACATGACTGCGATGATAGAGTTCCTTCCACATGACCGCGATGATAGAGTTCCTTCCACATGACCGCGATGACAGAGTTCCTTCCACATGACCACGATGACAGAGTTCCTTCCACATGACTGCGATGATAGAGTTCCTTCCACATGACCACGATGATAGAGTTCCTTCCACATGACCACGATGATAGAGTTCCTTCCACATGACCGCAATGATAGAGTTCCTTCCACATGACCGCAATGATAGAGTTCCTTTCACATGACCGCGATGATAGAGTTCCTTCCACGTGACCGCGATGATAGAATTCCTTCCACGTGACCGCAATGATAGAGTTCCTTCCACATGACCGCAATGATAGAGTTCCTTCCACATGACCGCAATGATAGAGTTCCTTCCACATGACCGCGATGATAGAGTTCCTTCCACATGACCGCGATGATAGAGTTCCTTCCACATGACCGCAATGATAGAGTTCCTTCCAAATGACCACGATAATAGAGTTCCTTCCACATGACCGCAATGAGAGTTCCTTCCACATGACCGCGATGATAGAGTTCCTTCCACATGACTGCAATGATAGAGTTCCTTCCACATGACCGTGATGATAGAGTTCCTTCCACATACCACGATGATAGAGTTCCTTCCACGTGACCGCAATGATTGAGTTCCTTCCACATGACCGCAATGATAGAGTTCCTTCCACATGACCGTGATGATAGAGTTCCTTCCACATGATCGCGATGATAGAGTTCCTTCCACATGACCGCGATGATAGAGTTCCTTCCAAATGACCGCGATAATAGAGTTCCTTCCACATGACCGCGATGATAGAGTTCCTTCCACATGACCGCGATGATAGAGTTCCTTCCACATGACCACGATGATAGAGTTCCTTCCACATGACCGCAATGATAGAGTTCCTTCCACATGACCACGATGATAGAGTTCCTTCCACATGACTGCAATGATAGAGTTCCTTCCACATGACCGCAATGATAGAGTTCCTTCCACATGACCGCAATGATAGAGTTCCTTCCACATGACCGCGATGATAGAGTTCCTTCCACGTGACCGCAATGATAAAGTTCCTTCCACATGACCACGATGATAGAGTTCCTTCCACATGACTGCGATGATAGAGTTCCTTCCACATGACCGCGATGATAGAGTTCCTTCCACATGACCGCAATGATAGAATTCCTTCCACATGACCGCGATGATAGAGTTCCTTCCACATGATTGCGATGATAGAGTTCCTTCAACATGATTGCGATGATAGAGTTCCTTCCACATGATCGCGATGATAGAGTAGAGCTCGAAACCAAATATTCCACCTTGTTTGAAAGACAACTCTTCACAATACAGAGCGAAAAGCACACTCCGTTCATTTTCCGAAAACAAATTGAGAAATATTTCTGTGATGAATTTTTAAAACATGTCGGATTTTCGGTCCCAAATAAGTAAAGTGCTTAACTATTTCTGCGAATGACGTTGATAATACAATTTTGAACAGTATGTCCATGCTGACGATAAAGTGTAAAAGCCGCATAGCATTGCTGTGAAAAAATGTAAAAGAATCAAATAACAGTCCAAAGTGAATTACTTTCTGGTTGTTTCAAAAAGGACGATTTCTCAGTCTCTCCGATATTTATTAGTTTCAACAAACAGTGTTAATTGAGAAAAATCTCTAAATACAAAGCAGTTGTGCAAAGCGATCGCCGGAGTATAGAAGAGGACAATTTATCTAACCAATGAACTTTATCTATGTATATATATAAATTATTATATTATCTATCCTATAAATTTATTTTATCTACCTTTCTAAGGTAGAAAAATCTTTTTATTGTAAAGAAACAGAATCACACTGGGCCTAAGATTCTAAATTTCGCAAAAGTTGGTGTTGTTTAATCCTCGCTTTACAGCAATTTTTTTATGCTTAAACATTGATTTTGTTAAAAGTGCCAATAAATCTGTAGGCTTAATTTTATTGACCTTTTGCATTTTTCTTCCCGTAGGTGGGTGGGTAGGGGTCCCAGTGCATTGCTTTGCCCAGGGACCTATTATACTGTTAAGACGGCACTTGATACGGTTCGTGCAGCCGAAAATTCCATTGGTAATGTTCAGCAGAACCTGGACGGGAAGTTGCCCCTTGGTTGTCAATTGTAGAGACAAAGATCATTTCTTTGAGTTATTGTAAATTTTTTACCTTCTTTTCATTGTGGATAGTATTTATGTATTGTTTTCTATGTACGTTTTGTATTTGTCTTTATGTAATAAATTATTATTATTATTATACATTGCACCAGAATTTATCGTTGTTGCTTGATATGCAACGTGCGAGTTGAACGTAAATAGAGCCAATCATTTAATATTTGTTAATTTTATTCTTTTTAAGCAGTTGTGTGTATCCAACTGCATTTTCTTGTTTATGTGTGTGCCACTGATGTGCAAAGCTTTTGTGATTTGTGACCCTAAATGATGAGCGAATTTCAAAATTTATCCTGCGAAATCTTCCCGAATTTTGGTCTTCAACGCGATTGGTTCGCGAATTTCACCTTTATTACCAGCGAAAAATTTACAGTCGTCGTCATGGTAGAAGTGATTCAGCTGCCAACTGGGCAACACTATTCAGATTGACATTATTAATGCCTCTGAGGAAAAAGGCGAATGGCAGTCAGGCGATTCATGTAAAGCATTTTCTACTTAAGATGGAAAATGCAGTTCCAAGTTGGATGGGATCCGCAATTTACAAGCATACCATAGAGAGAACTGCTGATAGCAAAGAGAAAACAATGTTTCATTGGCCTCAGCATATAGATTCCGTACTTGTGAGGTGTGGAAGATCCTCCGTGCACACAGGGAGAATCTCATTGGATTAGAGCAGTGATACCCAATGGAAGAGCTACCATCTGCTAAGGGGAGTTTGAGAAATTTGTAGGGGCGTCTTCCTGAGTTTTCTGTAGAAATAGATTAAGTCTATTGCAAATCTATGAGCATAGAATACGTCACAGATTTGCATATCCTTCCATGAAAATCTAAAAGGAGGTGTTCAGCTCGAAAAAGTTGTGAACTAGTAGTACAGCTGTCCTGTGGCAGAGTGGTTAGCGTGCTTGACTACTGATCTAAGGGACCTGGATTCGAGCCCCGGATAAGGCATGGACGTTTGTGTTGTTTTTCTTCTGAGGTCCTGCCATCCTCTCGGACCTTCTACTCTGGCATATAAACTGACAAGCTCCTGTCAGACCTCTGTGGCAAGCAGCTGCTTGAGGGGGTATTTATTATTATTATTATAGTACAGAAGATCCAACACCCTCACCACCGAATCGTACACCAGGGATCGTTTCGACCAGACAGGTACATGGTACAAACAAAGCAACGAACTTCAGTCCACCCCCCCCCCCTCCCCGGTGGAGAGAGGAACTTAATGATGCTCAATGCCAATGTGCATTTGCACTTCAGATAACGCATGTGAGAAAGAAAAGTCAATTTGCGATCGAAGATGAGACCGAGTAACTTGGCTTCCTCACAAAAGGAATGATGGTGCCTCCACGCCGCTGCTTAGGGTCCAGATGAAAATTATACTTTTCGGTAAATGTGCATGCAAAATCGTCTTCTATAAAGAACGAAAACCCATTGAACGTCAGCAAAACTGAGAGAATGTTTAGAGCAGTTTGCAGTTGTCATTCAATGGCTTTTAATAACAGATTAAGAACAAAAAATCATCGTATTATATATATTAGCCGTAATTCCAGGGGGGCACATGTGACGTCATCGGTGGCAGAAAATGCCATTTTGTGCCTCCGCAATAGATACAAGCGGAAATTTTGTCACCGTAATGGAAAGAAGGTGCTTATGAGGGTTGCGATCAGATCATCGATAGTTATCACGGGGAAACTGCCATTTTCTGCAACCACAATGGATAGAAGCGGAAATTTTGTCACCGTAACGGATAGAAGGTGCTTATGAATGTTGTTTATGAGGGTTGCGATCAGATCATCGATAGTTTTCACGGGGAACTGCCATTTTCTGCCTCTGCAATGGATAGAAGTGGAGATTTTGTCACCGTAATGGATAGAAGGTGCTTATGAGAGTTTCGATGAGATCATCGATAGTTCCCATGGGTAATCTGTCTTTTTCTGCCTCCGAAATGGATAGAAGCGGAAATTTTGTCACCGTAATGGATAGAAGGTGCTTATGAGTGTTGCTTATGAGGGTTGCGATCAATTCATCGATAGTTTTCACGTGGAAACTGCCATTTTCTGCCTCTGCAATGGATAGAAGTGGAGATTTTGTCACCGTAATGGATAGAAGGTGATTATGAGAGTTGCGATGAGATCATCGATAGTTTCCACGGGTAAACTGTCTTTTTCTGCCTCTGCAATGGATAGAAGCGGAAATTTTGTCACCATAACGGATAGAAGCGGAAATTTTGTCACCATAACGGATAGAAGCGGAAATTTTGTAACCGTAACGGATAGAAGGTGCTTATGAGTGTTGTTTATGAGGGTTGCGATCAGATTATCAATAGTTTTCACGGGGAAACTGCCACTTTCTGCCTCCGCAATGGATAGAAGTGGAGATTTTGTCACCGTAATGGATAGAAGATGCTTATGAGAGTTGCGATGAGACCATCGATAGTATCCACGGGTAAACTGTCTTTTTCTGCCTCCGCAATGGATAGAAGCGGAAATTTTTTCACCGTAATGGATACAAGGTGCTTATGAGTGTTGCGATCAGTTCATCGATAGTTTTCATACGGAAACTGACATTTTCTGCCTCTGCAAGGGATAGAAGCGGAGATTTTGTCACCGTAACGAATAGAAGGTGCTTATGAGAGTTGTTTATGAGGGTTGCAATCAGATCATCGATAGTTTTCATAGGGAAACTGTCATTTTCTGCCTCCGCTATGGATAGAAGCGGAGATTTTGTCACCGTAACGGATGGAAGATGCTTATGAGAGTTGTTTATGAGGGTTGCGATCAGATCATCGATAGTTTTCAAGGGAAACTGCTATTTTCTGCCTCCGCTATGGATAGAAGCGGAGATTTTGTCACCGTAATGGATAGAAGGTGCTTATGAGGGTTGCGATCAGATCATCGATACTTTATACGGGGAAAATGCCATTTTCTGCCTCCGCTATGGATAGAAGTGGAGATTTTGTCACCGTAATGGATAGAAGGTGCTTATGAGAGTTGTTTATGAGAGTTGCAATCAGATCATTGATAGTTTCCACGGGGAAACTCATTTTTTGCCTCCACAATGGATAGAAGCAGAAATTTTGTCACCGTAATGGATAGAAGGTGCTTATGAGTATTGCGATCGAATCATCGATAGTTTTCACGGGGAAACTGTCATTTTCTGCTTCCACCATGGATAGAAGCAGAAATTTTTTCACCGTAACAGATAGAAGGTGCTTATAAGAGTTTTTTAATCAGGGTTGCGATCAGATCATCGATAGTTTTCACGGGGAAACTGCCATTTTCTGCCGCCGCAATGGATAGAAACGGAAATTTTGTAACCATAACGGATAGAAGGTGCTTATGAGAGTTGTTTATGAGGGTTGCGATCAGATCATCAATAGTTTTCACGGGGAAAATGCCATTTTCTGCCTCCGCTATGGATAGAAGTGGAGATTTTGTCACCATAATGGAAAGAAGGTGCTTATGAGTGTTGTTTATGAGGGTTGCGATCAGATCATCGATAGTTTTCAAGGAGAAACTGCCATTTTTTGCCTCCGCAATGGATAGAAGCGGAAATTTTGTCACCATAACGGATAGAAGCGGAAATTTTGTAATCGTAACGGATAGAAGGTGCTTATGAGTGTTGTTTATGAGGGTTGCGATCAGATCATCAATAGTTTTCACGGGGGAAACTGCCATTTTCTGCCTCCGCAATGGATAGAAGTGGAGATTTTGTCACCGTAATGGATAGAAGGTGCTTATGAGAGTTGCGATGAGATCATCGATAGTTTCCACGGGTAAACTGTCTTTTTCTGCCTCCGCAATGGATAGAAGCGGAAATTTTGTCACCGTAATGGATAGAAGGTGCTTATGAGTGTTGCTTATGAGGGTTGCGATCAGTTCATCGATAGTTTTCATGCGGAAACTGACATTTTCTGCCTCTGCAATGGATAGAAGCGGAGATTTTGTCACCGTAACGAATAGAAGGTGCTTATGAGAGTTGTTTATGAGGGTTGCGATCAGATCATCGATAGTTTTCATGGGGAAACTGCCATTTTCTGCCTCCGCTACGGATAGAAGCGGAGATTTTGTCACCGTAACGGATAGAAGGTGCTTATGAGAGTTGTTTATGAGGGTTGCGATCAGATCATCGATAGTTTTCATGGGGAAATTGCTATTTTCTGCCTCCGCTATGGATAGAAGTGGAGATTTTGTCACCGTAATGGATAGAAGGTGCTTATGAGTGTTGCGATCAGATCATTGATAGTTTATACGGGGAAACTGCCATTTTCTGCTTCCGCAATGGATAGAAGCGGAAATTTTGTCACCGTATCGGATAGAAGGTGCTTATGAGAGTTGTTTATGAGAGTTGCGATCAGATCATTGATAGTTTCGACGGGGAAACTCATTTTTTGCCTCCGCAATGGATAGAAGCAGAAATTTTGTCACCGTAATGGATAGAAGGTGCTTATGAGTGTTGCGATCAGATCATCGATAGTTTTCACGGGGAAACTGCCATTTTCTGCTTCCACCATGGACAGAAGCAGAAATTTTGTCACCGTAACAGATAGAAGGTGCTTATGAGAGTTGTTTATGAGGGCTGCGATCAGATCATCGATAGTTTTCACGGGGAAACTGCCATTTTCTGCCTCCGCAATGGATAGAAGCGGAAATTTTGTCACCGTAACGGATAGAAGGTGCTTATGAGAGTTGTTTATGAGAGTTGCGATCAGATCATCGATAGTTTTCACGTGGAAACTGCCATTTTCTGCCTCTGCAATGGATAGAAGTGGAGATTTTGTCACCGTAACGGATAGAAGGTGTTTATGGGTGTTGTTTATGAGGGTTGCGATCAGTTCATCGATAGTTTCCCCAGGGAAATGCCATTTTCTGCCACCGCGGGTCACAGCTAGTTGAGCGATTGATCCCGAATAAGGTGGGGTGGTTTCACTTAGTTGTGACCCTCTTGGTGTGAGGAATGGGGTTCCTATCTGCCGTGGGTCGGGAGTGATCCCTCGAAAGGCTTCCAAAATATCTGGAGGTGCTGCTGTTGCCTGTCTTGTGAATGGAGTTATTGATCGATATGCGATTGTGAGTGGAACCTGTGAATGACCTAGAGTTAACGTTTAGCATGGGTATTACTAGTGTTAAAATAATCAATGCAATGCAGAGGAAGTTCAGTAGTGATAAAATTTAGCTTCACAGCAAAAAGCATAACGCTGAACACGTAACCTTCTTGCGAGAAAGGTTGCAAAAAAGTGTTGCTGACACGGACAACCGCAGAATGAGAAGAAAACTGCTGTTAACAACTGGCATCTGAATTCGTAAGACAAAGATATTGAGGCCATGGATAGGGTTAACAGACATCCTCCTTTTTATTTATGTCCTCCCAGAATTTTGAAAACATATGAAAAATGTCCTCCTTTTGGTATAAATTCATCAGAACGTGTTCTAAAGGAAAATTAAACAGAATTTTTTGTATTTTTTCCTTATTCTTTTTACTTCTTGTAACCGTGACCGTCAAGTAATCTATTATAAACCTGAGTTGTGAATGCCAAAGTCATTCCATTAATGTTACAAAAGTTACTATTTTCTGTAATACTCAGTATCAGCAAATTTCAGCAGATCGATAAAAAGCATGCGCTTTAGGAAATCATAACCATAAATCATAACCACGGATAGAACGTGCTAATGGAAGTTGCTTATAGAAGTTGCGATCAGTTCATCGATAAAAGTGGGTATTACTCGATTTTAGCGTGATGTAAAATCCCTGCTGAAAAGTCTTGCTAATTTTGACTGAAAGCACCTTGGTGGGTGACCTTCAGTGCCTTGGGAAGTCGTGTATAAGTACGATAATAAATAAAAAAAATAAATACCCCCTCAAGCAGCTGCTTGCCACAGAGGTCTGACAGGAGCCTGTCAGTTTATATGCCAGAGTAGAAGGTCTGAGAGGATGGCAGACGACACTTTTAAAAAAGTCTAAATATTTTCACCCTAAAGTGAGCTCAAATAAATGAAAATGCATCATCATCATCATCATCATCATCCTCAAGCAGCCATGGGCTACGGAGGTCCAACCAGACCGTGCAATTTAGTTCTCCAAGCAAGTCTATCCTGAGCTACATCTACTGCATCTGGCCACTGCACACCAATTCTAACAAGGTCCTGTTTGACATTGTCTGCCCACCGCATCCTAGGTCTCCCCTTCTTTCTGAGGCCTTTAGGCACACTGTTCATAACCCTATTCGCCAATCTATAATTATTCATACGGGCAACATGGCCAAACCAACGGAGTCTCTCTCTGCACAATATGCTGCTTAAAGGAGGTTGCAAACTCCTTTTCCTAATCTCATCATTAGTTACAAAGTTGAACCACCTAATGCCCAAGATACTGCGTAAGCATCTGGAATCAAAAGCATCTAGTTTCCTGTTATCTTGTTTACAAAGTGTCCAAGTTTCACTACCATAACTAACCCTTGAAAGAACCAAACTATTATACAGTCTAATTTTAGTCTTTAGGTGTATACGCCTATTTCTCCACACTCTCCATAGATTCTTAAAAGTCCCAGCAGCAATCCCTATTCGTCTGTTAATCTCATGCCGCACATCACCATTATCAGTTACATAGCTCCCAAGATAATTAAACTGTGACACCTGCTCAAGACTGCAACCATTCAGATTAACTGAATCACAGCCTGCCTGACCAATTTTCATCACTTTAGTTTTCTCTCTGTTTATAACCAAACCTACTCTACTACCAGTCTCATCCACAGCTTGAATGAAAGAGTTCATCTCATCAACATCATTTGCCAAAAGGGCTAAATCATCAGCATAATCTAAATCAGAAATTTTCGTATCTCCAGCCCATTTAAGGCCAAAATCTTTCCCTTGAAGTGAATTTCGCATAACATAATCAATAACCAAGCTAAAGAGAAAAGGAGACAAAATGCACCCTTGTCGAACACCAGAAGTAATGCTAAACCAATTGCTACAAGCCTTACCAACTCTCACACATGACTCAGTGTTATTATAGAGAGCTTTCATAATGTTAACTAACTTGTCTGGTATACCATATGATCTCACAATCAACCACAAATTATGACGATCAACAGAGTCGAAAGCCTTTTTGAAATCAACAAAGCTAGCAACCAAAGGTTTCTGAAACTCTAAACATTTCTCAAGAATCTGCCTAAGTGAAAATATCTGATCTACACATCCCCTACCACTTCTGAATCCACATTGCTCATCACGCAATTGCCTGTCAACCAGATTCTTAATTCTATTAAGCACAATCATGGAAAGAACTTTACCTGGAACAGAGAGTAGGCTGATACCCCTATAGTTATCACAAGAACTGCGATCACCTTTTTTGAAAATAGGGATAACAATAGCTCTGGTAAAATCCTTAGGAACCATGCCTTTATCATAAAAGAGATTCAGAATTTCAGTCATCCAAGTGGTAACCGAAACATTCCCAGCTCTAAGCATTTCCGTAGTAATTTCATCTACCCCTGGGGATTTATGAAGTTTAAGTTTAGAAACAGCCAAAATAACTTCAGATTGTGTTATAGGGCCAACATTAAAGCCACCAATGCATCTATCATCATTGCAAACAATGGGAGTAGAACAAACTACATTGTTTAGAACATCACTGAAATGCTCAGCCCACCTAGCCATGACAGAATCCTCACCTTCTATAACCTTACCTTGTTTATCCTTCAATCCTTGTATGCCTGTCCGTTTTCTACCACACAAAACATTAACTATCTGGTACAGCTCTCTGCTGTTGTGCTGTCTAACTGCTTCCTCGGCTTTGTCAGCCAAACCATCAAGCCAAAGATTCTTATCAGCAGCTAACTGATCCTTTACAAGTTTATTAAGGTCTCTGTAATGCTTTCTATTAGGACTAGTAGGGTATTGATTAAGGGCATTCCTGCAGTTCTTTCTTTCCGAAATAAGCTCAAGTGCCTTATCACTCAGATAATTTTGCCTCTTCTGCTCCTTTTTTCCTAAAAGAGTACTGTTAGTGTCCAAAAAAGCCTGTTTAAAATGATCCCATTCTTCCTCAACTTCAGTAGTAAGCAAACCATGACTGTCATAATGACTAAGTAACCTATCATGGTAAGCTTTGGCTATAACTGGATCTTTCAGAGCTTCAGTATTAAAAGTAGATTTTTTAACCCTAGCACAACACTTTTTAAGTTTAAGTTGCAACACACTTTTAACAAGGTAATGGTCAGATCCAATTTCAGCTCCCCTATATGCCCTGGTATTCCTAACAGAACTAGTCCATTTGCTGTTAATTAATATGTAATCAATCATATTCTTATGCAGCCCATCAGGTGAAACCCATGTGTACTTATGTATGTCGCGGTGTTTGTAATAAGTGTTAGTTATTCTGAATCCATTGAGTTTACTTACCTGTAGGAGACGTTGCCCATTGCTATTGCAGCTACCAATACCAAAAGGGCCTATTACTCCTCCCCAAAGGTCAGAGTCAGTACCAACTTTGGCATTGAAGTCACCAAGAACAAGGGTAATATCTCCTTTCTTGACAGAATTCAAAATATCCTGAAGTTGTTCATAAAACCTATCCTTCTCATCCTCATCGGCATCCTCAGTGGGGGCATAACAGCAGATAACATTCAAGTCTTTAACGCTTGACTGAAATTTTGCTGTAAGAAACCTTTCATTAATGCACTCATATCCTAGAAGAGCATCGCTAGCGTGTCTGCTGAGAAGCAGACCCACGCCTTGGTGATGCCTTTTGTCGTCCCTCCCTGAAAAGAGAAATTTAAGATTATTTTTAAGAATCTGACCTTTATCTGTCCATCTGGTCTCTTGCAAGCCGAGAATATCTAAATTATAACGGTGGAATTCTTGTGTGAGGACATCAAGAGAAAAAGCTCTGTGCAGAGTCCTCACATTCCAACTACCTATGGAGAGAAAATGGTTAGTGGGATGTTTAAAGAAACTATGTTTATTGAGAGAGGGAATGCCGACAATATCAAACAGCCCCCTAATCGCAGACATGGGGCAAAGACCCGTTCCCCCACTACTAAAGGCTGAAGCCATCTACACTGGAAGACTTCCTCCAATGTAGAATTTGACGATGCCAATAGAAGCAAAGAGTTCAGGTGCCTGCGATGACTTCTGCTCAGGATTATCCACCAGCTGATAAACATATCCTGTGGATCTATTCACTTGGGGCTGTCAACCCACAAACAAAAAGAAAACACAGCGGAAGATTTTCCCTCCACAGAAGCCCACCAGTGCAGCAAAATCAGGATCCATAATCAAGCTCAGAGCCATATATCTGTCCAGTCCAGTAGGTTTATATGGTCAGCACCAGGACCCTGTGTGGTTGACCACTCCTCAGCAGGGTAGAAAAAAAAGAAAAGTAGCCATAGTTGTCCAGATCAGTAGGCCACACTAATCTGGCAGCCCTCCCCTTCCGTTCACTTCCACAAGATAGTATCTCTTTTGAAAGTTACTAACGGTCCGCACCACGAGAAGGCGGGGTTGGACATTAGGAGCTAGGCCTGGCCGGTTCTATGCATCATCACAGGGGATTGGTGCATAGCTCTCCTTCCAGTGACTACCTAGCTACCATTTACAGACCTGAAAATGCAAGTTCACCGATAATTTAAAAGAAAAATTTTCTTCTTTTGTAAAAGGACGAAGTGACTACGATGCGAAATGTGTTATTTGTGACAGTTGCATGTCAGTGATTAACAAGGGCGCTTATGATTTAGAATTCCACCTAAAAGCGAAAAGCATAAAAACATGGTGAAGATGTCGTCTTCTTCAGCTAAAGTAACATGATTTTTTTGAATCAACATGTTTTAAAAAAAATAAAATGCGTTTCATGCAGTCAGCTACCCCCATTCTTATAAATTAATGGACTGCACTGCAGATTTAAATCGTAAACTCTTTGATGACTCAGAAATTGCCAAAAATTTATCATGTGCAAGGACAAAACAGAATCAATAATTAACCAAGTAATTGCACTGCACATAGTAACAGAATTACCGCAGACATTTAGTAACATAGTGTCGCAAATTAAAATGGATGAGCACTGAGCCTGAATTCAAGTAAAAATATGTCAAAAATAATTAGAATACAATGCAATTTATTCCAAAAGCATGGATGAAATTATTTATTAAGAAACTAAGTCAACCGGCACGAAACTCTATAACAATACGCAATATAAACTTTCAGAAGAATCCATTATCTCAATTCTACTCACACCCAAATCACAAAACAAGGCTAATATCATTCAATGAATAATAAAATCATGCTGATAAATAAATATTCAATCTAACAGGAATATCCTTACCAATTCCTAAACAAACTAAATAACTAAACACTAAATGACTTCCTTCTAAGGTTTTAGTCATCAAGTACTCCAAAACTGCAGCTAAGTGTACTGGTTTCTCAGATCAATTCTTTTCAGACTGATTACCAGGCACAAGGCGATAAATTCTTTTCCTTTACTAGTTTACCAACACGATCCACACTAATAAACTAATCAACCTTCCACGCACTCACCATATAAAAATACTTCTACACTATATACAACCATCAAGTACATACTGAAACTAATTATGCCTTTTTTCGGATATCCACAACTCCAACATAACAATTCTAGCTTTCCTATTTTTCAGATCGGTTCTGTGTTCCAATTCGTTGCTTACATAATTTTCATGCAGAAGCATACGTGAGCGTGCATGACACGTTTATCATAAATTCACTGTAACATGTTCATCTGTCGTAACAATATCTTATATTGGTGTATCTACGGATGCTAGCAATTCTGACGCCCTAAAACGTTTCCCCCAAATCATTCAATACTTCGACAGAAATAGTGGAAGTCAAACAAGGGTTCTTCAGTTAGAGACTACTTCAAATGAAACATCTGAAACAATAGTAAATTTTATACTAAGGAGTCCAGGAAAATACAATTTGCCCTCAAAGGTGTGGCATTTATAGGTGATAATGCCAATGTTAATTTTGGAGGAATTAACAGAAAGCAAATCAGAAGTGTGTTCTCATTATTAAAGCAAACTCTAAACAGAAGTATAATTGGAACACTCTGTCCAGCCCAAAGTCTTCACAACAGTCTTCATCATGAATTAAATTTAATGAAAGTTGATGTTGAAGTTATTACTTTAAAAATATTTAATTATTTTTCAATTTACACTATGAAGATTGAAGCTTTAAAAGAATTCTGTGCATACGCAGATATTAATTATACGTTATTGAATTTATATTTTATACTATAACGTTACTAAATCACAGTAATACAAGACATTTTTGAAAATAGTTTGCAGAAATATGTCTTTGGTTTAGTCACTCTTCAATATCGGTATTTCAATCAAAATTAGCGAAGTTGGAAGAGGAAGGAAACTCAGTATCAGAAATGATTGATATTATCCAATCGATTCTAGTTCTTTTGAAAGTAAGAGAGTTGTTAAACCAAATGAATGGCATCGAGGAAGAATCAGAGAATTCTTTTTGGATGAAATGCAGTTAGTGGATCAAGAATTGATAAATTTTGTTAATGCTGATATTTTTCAAATGTTTTGAATGGATGAATTTTAAAGAGAGTAAATATTATAAATTTGATGAGTTATCTAAGGGACTTGGGTTCGAGCCCCAGGTAAGGCATGGATGTAGGTGTTGTTTTTCTGCTGAGGTCCTGCCATCCTCTCAGACCTTCTACTAAGGCATATAAACTGACAGGCTCCTGTCAGACCTCTGTGGCAAGCAGCTGCTTGAGGGGGTATTTATTTTATTTATTTATTTATTTATTACCATGTCTTAGATACCTCCAGGGAAATGGTGTAAATATTGATGATGTAAAATTATTGACCAATTCTGCAATTTGAGCTCATTTATTGATAGCGAAGAAAGAGGCAAAGAGTTTTTTCAGGATAAACTATTGCATGAAGAGTGGTGTGCCTTTTTTAAAGCATGTTCGAATGGGGAATGTTTTCGGAGATTCTCAAAATTTCTGATTTTTTCTTCTGCATTTAGGGGCCTAATGCAGATGAGGAAAGGGTGTTCTCATTGATAAATGCTCAATGGACCAAAGAAAGAAACCGTCTGACAATACAGTCACTGAAAAACAATTTGAAATGTATGACAAGCAGCAATTTTTATTCCTACTTGATAAGCAACCCAGATTTATTAGAAAAAATTGTTCCTCCGATAAATATAATACATATATATTATTACATGTTTCTCACAAAAAAAACTAGGGAAAAATCTTAGTTTTAAGATATAAATTTCTCTGTAAATTCCTTTTTTGCTGTACTGTATATGCTGAGGAAATGTATATTTGTCCAAAAAAAAGAGTACTGAAACAAAATAACCTTTTCACCAATTACAGATATGTCCTCCTTTGTCCTCCATTCTGGTTTTTTGTTCTCTTTTTAGAACACTGGCATCTGCCATGGAGTCCCAGCTGGGTCAGTGTTAAGATTTATCTCTGCAAAATTTCTCTGCCCTGCCCACGGTCAGTAGGGGACACCGATGGGCTTGAAAAGACCGCCGTCCATCGGATGGGATGTTAAGCCGTGGCCCCGTGTGCGGGAGAGCCATACCCTTGCACGTTAAAGAACACGTTGGATGGCCTTGACAGGAGGCTACCATCTGTCTCCCAACAGCTCTTCCAGTGGGTCCCCTCCCCCAACTTAATAAAAGAAAAAATCCATTATTTTAACAAAATTTATCAATTCTTGATCCACTAACTGCAATTTCAGTACTCCCAACAGCTCTTGAGTGGGTCCCCTCCCCCAACCTTCTCTGAGCCTTCGGGGTCCTTGTGACTTGGCCATTTAGCCCATGGTGTGCAAAAAAGTGCCGCTCAGAGGTAAAACAATCCAATCCAATCTGCCATGGAGAATGCCATCTCGCCACGCCATGCTGCAGCTTTTTCGATGTCGTACAAAACTGGCATCAGTTGCTCTCGCTTCGAAAACAAATTTCTAATTACCGATTTGAGGCGTTCCAGGAGGTCTAGAGAAAAGTCCCTTCTCTGTGAAAACCACTCCGGATGTTGGAAAGAATGCTGTTGGCCTCTAAATATCACATGATTCTGGCATTGACCATTCTTTCGAAAATCTACACACGCAGCTTCTTAACGCGATGTGACGTTAATTGGAAGGAATTTTGCAATCCTCTCCTTTTCTTGGGGAAGGCTTTGCTTGGGGAAGGCCAACTCAATCACCTTGAGCCATGAGTCCAGAAACTGTTCCTTGATAAACATATGGTTTAAAAGGAGGAGTTGAACCTATGGTGAGAGATTTGGGAGCATGGCATGATGGACATTGCCTGATCCCAACAGCAGATGCCCAAGAAGAATGCAAAGAAATGCGCCACTGCGAATGGTATGTTGTAAGGCTCCAGATCATTCTAATTAAAAGAGAATGGGGATCATTTGGTCTTTCTCTTTAGGGCCAGGAACTCGGGGGAATAAGAAGAGGAAGGGATGGAGGAAAATGATTCTCTCAGAGTGTTGGCAATTGCTCGGGGATCAGCAATTGCCTCTCCATTGTGTTCCAGGGTCGATAAGGAGTGAGAAATGCAGCTCCCACCCACCTTCGGGACTTTATCTCACATGAGTTTAGAACTGGTCATGCGGCTGATAGAAGATCTGTACTTGATCTAAGTGAGTCAAGGCTATTGAACGGCTCAAAAACTTGAAATTTGAACAGATCACTTACAATATCTTAAAAAGTTTTGCATTTTTCATATTTAGAGCTCTCTAACAATGTAAATAAAGTCTTCTTAAGGATTTAAAAAATGCAAATTATATGTAATATTTCATTAGTAGCTATCCATCTAAAAAAGAAGAAATATAAACATGCTCATGTTATACACCTATAAGACACATTAGAAATTAGAACTCAATAAATGTAGAGTTATCCTTTCGAAAAGTTTAGTAACTGCTGCAGTGTAATGATACATTTAACAATGTTGCAACGCAGGGGAATCGCATGGAACAGGAATTGTTCAACTCTGCACAAAACAATTATGTCGCCTACGATCTCGAAACAGATGAAATATTTAACCTTTTAAAGACCTACGTCGGACTCAGTCCGACCTTTCTATTTCTTTGTTCCACTTCAGTCCGATATTGGACTGAAAAGGGTTAAAATGAATTGGACTTGTAGTGGTGGAGAGGAAAAGAAATTTGAACCAAAATGGCACATCGCTATTGGTTTTTTAGAGATACGCGCCAGGCTCGTAATCTGTAGTTCCCAGGTTCGAGTCCCAGCTGGGTCAGCGTTGAGATTTATCTCAGCAAAATTCCCCGCCCTGCCCACGGTCAGTAGGGGACACCGATGGGCTTGGAAAGGCTGCTGTCCGTCAGATGGGATGTTAAGCCATGGTCCCGTGTACGGGAGAGCCATACCCTGTGCACGTTAAAGAACACGCTGGATGGCCTTGACGGGAGGCTACCATCTGTCTCCCAACAGCTGTTCCAGTGGGTCCCCTCCCCCAACCTTCTCTGAGCCTTCGGGGTCCATGTGACCTGGTAATTTAGCCTATGGTGTGCAAAAAAGTGCCTCTCAGAGGTAAAACAACCCAACCCAAATCCTTTGAGATACTTTTTGTGCAGTTTTACAGAGGGACTGATTAAGGAGGTCTGGACTTCAGAGATGTCTTGGTAATTTACCCGATTCCTTCTCTTTTTCTATTAACATATAAGTCGCATCTTCCATTTCTTTCTCATGGATATTACGACGGCGATCTTTCATTACATTTTGGAACAAAATGGCGCCTTGAGAAGAATATGGCAGAGAGTTAAAAAATGTAAAACGGAGAATTTTAAAAATTTTCTATCTTCTTACATGCGCTTTAAAAGAGAAAAAAAATTGCCAAAACATGCTAATGATGAAAATTCATATTAATTTGAAAGGAAGAGAGGACTTTAGCAGTCTTTCTTTAATTCAGTGGAGCACCCAAAGAATTATAAGAGGAACTCCTTTCAGGGATAAATATTACTATTTTCAAAAGCTCGTAAATCAGAGATTAAGTATATTATTTTCTTCTTTTAACCACAAAACACTTCAAAATCTTTCCCCCAATTTAGAACTTTTTGATTTCTTTTTAGTTCTTAAGAGAAACCGGTTCTGACATCCTATCTTGTTAATATGAATTCAGTATATAATCTCATAATTGACATATTTTGTTGTTTTTTTAGTTTAAGTTACATGTAGGAAAATGTTGTTTTCTTATTCAGTTTAGTTATATTTCTCTTCTGCTTTTTAATGGCAACTTCACTTTGCAACTAGAAACGAAATTAATCGAAGGAGAAAATTTCTACAGTTCTGTGCTATAACAATTTTTTTTTTCGATAAAGTATTTTTCGACATAAAAGAAGAAAATTTTTTTACCTCATATGTTACTCTGTATTTGAAAACCATGAATCACATATTTTCGTTAGTTCCTATTCAACTCAATAAGAGTTTTTCAATAATCCCTTAAAGAAAAAAAATTACGTTTTTCCACCCACTCTGGGGGTGAAAGGAGAAATTGTTGCCGCCCCCTTGTTCATTACACTACATCATTAAAATATCAAATTTCTAGCCCAAATAGATCGTTTGCAATATTCGTTCAAAATTTAGAAATTTACTAAATTTTCATCGTCAAAGGGCGTAATCGGAGCTGTTGGAAGATTTTAAGTGTGAATCATAACAGTTTATCCATTCTAAGGCTGGTTTACCTCTGAGCTGCACTTTTTTGCACACCATGGGCAAAATGGCCAGGTCACATGGACCCCGAAGGCTCAGAGAAGGTTGGGGGAGGGGACCCACTGGAACAGCTGTTGGGAGACAGATGGTAGCCTCCCGTCAAGGCCATCCAGCGTGTTCTTTAACGTGCACAGGGTATGGCTCACCCGTACTCGGGGCCACTGCTTGTCCCATCTGACGGACGGCGGCCTTTCCAAGCCCATTGGTGTCCCCTACTGACCGTGGGCAGGGCGGGAAATTTTGCGGAGATAAATCTCAACGCTGACCCAGCTGGGACTCGAACCTGGGAACTACAGATTACGAGCCTGGCGCGCTACCGACTGAGCCACCCCGTCCCCATTCTAAGGCTTTCCTTTGATAGATAAGTCATTGCAATACCCTTGTTAAAATTTCTTCTTTCTCCAATGGGACGAATGGGCAAATGAGGGGCAAATGAGGGGCAAATGTCCCTCCTCTCATCACAAATTTCCATTTCACGTATAAGTCAGTGTGATTGATTCTTCTGAAAATTCCCAGCCCCATTTGAGGGGGTAAAAGAAGGTGGGTAACTAGAAGTAGTTTATCAGACCACCGCATCACAAACTCCAATTTCACACGTGCATCATTATGCTCGGCCCTCTGGATTGGAGGATTTAGGGAAGCAATCAATTACTAAAGAAATTTCTTGTTGTTCTTCAGTTAATAGAAATTAGTCGATATCAAATTTAGAGCAAAAATTGTCTTGAGCAGGGTCGATATGAACCCGTGACCTATTGATGACAAAACATGTTATCATTGGATGAAGGAGTGAGAAGGAGTCAGAAGAGGATCAAGGAGAGAGAAGGAGTGAGAAGGATCAAGGAGTCAGAAGAGGATCAAGGAGTGAGAAGTGATGAAGGAGTGAGAAGGATCAAGGAGTGAGAAGTAATGAAGGAATGAGGAGTGAGAAGGATCAAGGAGTGAGAGGTGATGAAGAAATGAGGAGTGAGAAGGATCAAGGAGTGAGAAGTGATGAAGGAGTGAGGAGTGAGAAGGATCAAGGAGTGAGAGGTGATGAAGGAATGAGGAGTGAGAAGGATCAAAGAGTGAGAAGTGATGAAGGAATGAGGAGTGAGAAGGATCAAGGAGTGAGAAGTTCTGGCTTTCAATGAGAAGTTCTGGAGAGTTTATTAATGAGGAGTGAGAAGGATCAAGGAGTGAGAAGTGATGAAGGAATGAGGAGTGAGAAGGATCAAAGAGTGAGAAGTGATGAAGGAATGAGGAGTGAGAAGGATCAAGGAGTGAGAAGTGATGAAGTCTCTCCTAACAGATGTTAGGAGAGACTTCATACATTTCAGGGTATCAATAGTTTTCACATTAACTATTACCTAGAATTATTTTTTTTCTGCCCTAGAGGGAAATAAAGGGAAAATGTTAACTACAAATAAGAATTGCAAAGTCACAACTCTCCTTTGAAACGTGACTCGTTCATTCGCTTGGTCCTCACTTCCAAAAGATATAATGGAACAAACGTTTGCATGATTCTTCTCCAGGTTTCAGAGGAGAGGAAAGGAAGGGGAAAAGATGTTTTTTCGCCTTTGACACTTTCACATGCTCTCATCTGGTACAGTCGCCCAAAAAAGTATCCGAACACTATGATTGCCTACAGAATGTGAAGAATGCCTACAGAAATTGCCTACAGAAATTACCTACGTGAAATTGCCTACAGAAATTAGTGATCTGGCAACCTTCGTGTCACGAAGGTTGCCAGATCACTAATTTCTAAAAAAATCGTTGCGAGATATTTTTTCTAAATTCTGTAATCAACCGTAGTGTTCGGATATTTTTTAAGATATATAATGCGTATGAATATATAATGCAATGAATATGGAGCGTGTGCAGTTACAGTTCACAGCAAACTGGAGCGGTTGCGGTTAATGTTCACAGCACATTGGATCGAGTGAGCTCACAAAGACCTAGATCGTGTGGACTCACTCACGGAAATATTGAGCGTGTGCAGTTACCGTTCACAGCAAACTGGAGCGTGTGCAGTAACTGCACACGCTCCAGTTTGCTGTGAACGGTAACTGGAGCGTGTACAGTTGCTGTACACGCTCCAGATATTTTTCCTGAATTCTGTAATCACGTGACACGAAGGTTGCCAGATCACTAATTTCTAAAATATCGTTGCCAGATATTTTTTTCTAAATTCTGTAATCAATCGTAGTGTTCGGATACTTTTTTGACGATTGTACGTCACATGCTTTCATCTGGTACGATCCACCAGCAGGAGGGGAAGAATATGGTAGAATAAATCCTTTTGACAAATCCTCAATCGCCGACTTTGAGAAACTGACAAATGACAAGCAAAACGCCACAGGTGATAACAAAGCGTCCCTTATTAAAAAAAAGGTAGCCTTGAGTGCTTGCTTTGGGCCATCCAGCAGGTTTCTAAACGTGTGAAGGGCATTGCTGTCCTGTTCACGGGCTCACGTCTTTACTTCCCATCCAGCGAATAAACGGCCTATTCAAGCGGTTTTTCACCAAAGGCAGAGTGGGGCTCAGCGGAGATAAATCTCGATACCGACACAGTTGGGACTCGAACCTAAAACTGAAGATTACGAGTCTGGCACATTACTGACTGAGCCAACTTCCGTCCCTATTCCCCCCCGATAGGGGACCATCTTGTCGTGGTGGGGGGGCCTAGGGCCCAGCAACCCGGCTGAAGGCTGTGCCGACCGGATTGGTTCACCAGTTGGACATGGCTAAGGCCAACCGAGGTTGAAGACGCTGCTGGCCGGCTTGATTGCCGGTCGGATGGTGACGGCGTCGGAGACCTCACCTCTCAGGAGACCTGTGTGGTCTGTTCGACGGCTCTGCCGAAAGGTTTCCCCCTGCCTAGTAGGCACGAGCTGTCCAAAACGTCTGGGTCTTACTAAGAGTCTCCACCCCGGGTGCCGATCGAGCTTGGATCTTTATATCCTTGCACATTTGCAAACCGGGGAATAGATTAAAGTAAGGTTTCTTCCGGTGGTTAGCTTTCCTTCTATAGGACTGCTGCCATGTGAGGCTGGGGTTGAGGTGCGCCTATAGGGCGTATTCCTTGCCCCCGGCTCTAGATGGTCATGGCTTTTCTTAACCAGGTAGTGCTGTCAGGCGGAACCGGGAATTGCCGTGGTTGCATAAGATCGCAATAAAGAGATTCATTCCGTCCCTATTTAAAATATAGCTTTTAATATAACTGATTAAGTTATTAAACGATATTTAAAATTATTCAAAGGATCCTCTTAGAGAGAATGATGAAGAGTTCAAATGACAGTTATAATGATACTTCCACACATTTTAATCTATCACTAATTTTACATTATGAAATACACAATGTTAAGGAAAAAATGAGTTTTGCCATGAGTGGGACTCGAACCCGCGCGTCCCAGTTACATGTTAGGTATTCTCACCAATAAACTATCAACGGCTAGTTGATTTATCTGCGTATTGACTTTAAATTACTTTATTAACTATTAGTCCATTAATATTATGCGCTGATATTAGTGGTGTATGACTGTTTAACAATTTTACATAGTTACTAGTATTATAGAATTTTTTTTTTACGTTTTAAATGTTTATCTCTTATTTTCACAGAATAATTTGAAACGGGTAAAAGAACACAAATGACACTGCTTAATATTTTTGAAAAAGGAAAAAAAAATACAAAGTTGCTTGTTGCATGACAGAAAATCAATGCACGTGTGAAATATATAAATTGAAAAACCTCAAAATATATTTTTCTAAATAGTTTTTTATATGTGCCCTAAAAGCAAACTATAAAACATTCAAACGACGGACGAAATTATTTCCTGACTTCATATTAACTGAGAGGATAATAGGATGCCACCAGTTTTGTTCACTTCAGAAGAGATATCAGTTTTGGCTCCCTCCTTAATCTCAATGGGTGGCGGTGGCTCAGTCGGTAGAGCGCCAGTCTCGTAAACTGCAGTTCCGATGTTTGAGTCGCACTTGGGTCAGAGTTGAGATTTATCCCTTGAAAACTCTCACCCTGCTCTCATTCAGAAAAGGAACAACAGTGGGCTTGGAAAGGAACTCATCCATCGGATCGGACATCTCCCTTTTAGGAGAAACTCACGAACGGGTGTTAACATTCTTTAGAACTTTCTAAGAACGTTAAAGAACATGCTGGATGACCTTGACGGTGACAACCATCTGACTTCAAGGACTCGCTTGGAGCCTTCTGATTCACCATTTTGATTATTGGTACAAAAATGTGCCACTCAGAGGTAAAACAATCCAACCCCACTCTAATCTCGAAGTTAATATTAATTCGTTAAATGATATCAATACTGGTAGATTTTACTTCTATTTCAACTTATTTTTTCAGCGCACGTATTTTACTTTATGTTAGCGTCAACGTAGCAAGGAGCTTTGTCCTTAAAAATGTCTTTCCCATACTTCCAATAAGAAAATTGTTATACTTCCAAACCTACTCTCTCTAGTGAAATTGCAAAATAAAATTGTAAAACTAGATTCAATAGCAACATTAGCAATGTAAATTATCATTACATAAGCAATAATATATTACCCTTGAGAAAGTTATATTTATATAGAAGTCTTTTGTTTCTACATAAAAACAACAATTGGATCGAAAAACGGTATTCCCATACGATACCAGATGTTCTACAAACATGTTTCATGTTGTGAAATCAAAAAAAGAAATCATGCATAAGCATTTCAATTTTATTGCACCAAAATTATATAATTCTTTACCAAATAGTATAAAAGAAGAAAAAAGTGATTGTAATTTTAAGAAAAAAACCAAAATTTTTTTGCTAAATACTGAAGATATTGAGGACACTTTTAATGTAATTTCTTAGTTTTTTTATCCATTGCCAAAGATTTTCGTTTACAGTAGAATTTTGTAATCTGTAAGAGTTGTTTTGTAACTCCTAGATTACACAGAAATACTTGTAAAATGTATGCTTGTGTCAGTTTTTTTTATTTTTAATCGTTTTTTTATTTTATTTTATATTATTTCCTTTTGCTATTTCCCATCCAAATTTGATGGTAAATTTTTGTGTGTAATGTTTCTGTAAATGAGAATGGAAAATAAAATATTATTATTACAATAACCTTCACATCCCACAACAAAAATTTCAAATTTCTACCGTAAACAGATCACTTGCAACATTCGTTAAACGTTTCGCCGTTTCCATATTTAGTGATCTTTGACGATATAAATGAAACTGAATAAGGATTTGAGAAAAGCGAATTATAATATTTCATTAGTACCAATCCAACTAATAGAAGAGTTTTTCAATTATCTCTTATTTTGCAGATAGAAAATTTTTCTTACACTTTATTCTTTCTCAAAAGGGGAAATGTATGAACGATTGTTCCACTCTGTCTTACGAGCATTTATTTGACATGTGACACAATTTACGATCGCCTCCCGTTAAAATTCCTACCCCCAATATATTTTTTTTCCGCTTTGGGGAAGAAAGACGAAGATTCAGGTAATTTATGACATTCTCTACGTTTCAAGCTTTCATTTAAAACTCGTTGAAATTTTCTTTCCCTTTTTTTCGGACTACGAAGGGTGGCCGACATAACGTAAAGGTACTCTTTGACACTCCTCGCATGACAAGCATTCATTTGACTCTTTGACACTCCTCGCGTGACAAGCATTCATTTGACTCTTTGACACTCCTCGCGTGACAAGCATCCATTTGACTCTTTGACACTCCTCGCGTGACAAGCATCCATTTGATTCTTTGACACTCCTCGCGTGACAAGCATCCATTTGACTCTTTGACACTCCTCGCGTGACAAGCATCCATTTGACTCTTTGACACTCCTCGCGTGACAAGCATTCATTTGACTATTTGACACTCCTCGCGTGACAAGCATCCATTTGACTCGACACTCCTCGCGTGACAAGCATCCATTTGACTCTTTGACACTCCTCGCGTGACAAGCATTCATTTGACTCTTTGACACTCCTCGCGTGACAAGCATCCATTTGACTCTTTGACACTCCTCGCGTGACAAGCATCCATTTGACTCTTTGACACTCCTCGCGTGACAAGCATCCATTTGACTCTTTGACACTCCTCGCGTGACAAGCATCCATTTGACACATAACTAGTTGCGTTCGGATGATAGAGTGGAACAATCATTTACGCATTTATCCATTTTTTCAGAGGTAATGAAGTGTGATAATGAAGTGTGAGGTAATGAAGTGAGGTAAATTTTCTATAGCCTATGTCACTCCTCACACCAGAAGCTTTCATTTGACACACATGACTTGTTACACTCTGCACCATGCTTTTCGAAGATAGAGTAGAAAAACCGATTACCATTTTCCCTTCTGATGAGGGAAGGAAGCGTGGAGTACATTTTTAATAGTCTAACACACTCCTTGTGTCACGCGCTTTCATTACTTGCATAACTCGTATTGGCCGCATTGACAAACGCAGAAACTGGCGAACCAGAAGGAGACAAATGACGGGCGAAAAACAATTGGATGATATTCAAGGAGGATCATCAATCGTCTCTGTCAAACATTTCTCTTTCAGAGAAAAATGAAGTTTTCCATTTTCCGAATTTTTCACCCTGCAACAATAGTAATTCGTACTAATGGGTGATTGGGAAAAGAAAATAACAATATGTTATTACCCTATAAACTGAAAAAGCACATCTCATTTATTCCTTACAATGAAAAGTAGTATTTTCTTCCGATTTTTTTATTTCCAGTAATGGAGCGGGGTCGGTAGCGCGCCAAGCTCGTAATCTGCAGTTCCCGGGTTTGAGTCCCGGCTGGGTCAGCGTTGAGACTTATGTCCGCAAAACTCCCCGCCCTGGCCACGGTCAGTAGGGGACACTGATGGCTTTGAAAGGCCACCGTCCGTCGGATGGGACGTCAATCCGTGGTCCCTTGTGCAGGAAAGTCACCCTGTGCACGTTAAAGAACACACTGGAGGCTCCTATCTGCCTCCCAATAGCTGTTCCAGTGGATCCCCCCCAAAATTTTAAAATTCCAGTCTTCAGATCTTCAACGTCAGACTATGCGACAAGTCGGTTGAAGTCTTCCAACCTTGCATCGGACTCGCCAGAAGTGGAGAGCAAGATGCAAAAAATCAAAATGCGGACCTGCTCTAAGCATGACTACACGCAAAAAAACAAGATTTTATTTCCAGTAATAAGGGGAAAGCCATCCGATGTATAATAAATAATTTGTTTATCATATTGAAATATTATTGAAAATTTTAAAATCAGGTGCGAAATTTATGGAAATAAGGAACAATCGGTCCAATTAGTCCGTCCTTCATTAACTCATTACATCAAAAGAATTTCTAATTTCTAGCATAAATATATATTTGCAATATTATTTCATTTACTATATTTAGCGCTTCTAACGACGGTAAATTAAGTCCTTTTGGAGAATTTTAAAACTATGAATCATATATTTCGTTCGTACCTATCCACCCCAAAAATAATTTTCCATTTGTCTCTAAAAATGCACAATATCTTGTCATCCCATCTGGGGTTTCATTTTCATGGCGTCCAGGTGAAAATTACTGTTGTCAATGCAACCTTCATGACAATCACATTTAACAACCAAAATTTAAAATTTCTACTATTATATCGCTTGGAATATTTGTTTAAATTTGAAAACAAAACTTTAAACGCTCAGTTTTTATGAAAGCAAGCTACAAATACACCCTCCTTTTCCAATTCTTGGTTATCTTAATACACTGCTGGCCTTAAAAGTGCAACACCAGAAAAGACAAGAGATATCAAAACCATATTTAGTGAATACATAGCTAATGTACAATGATCAAATGATTACAAATACAACTCGGTTAGACTTGTGGAATACAAAGAAATTGGTATCTTGTGTTGCCATCATGATCGGCAATAACTGCTGCTACATGGTCCGGCATTGAGAGGATGAGACATTGAATGTGTGTTTGGGGAATGTCAGTCCATGCAGTTTCAATACGTAGCAAAAGTTCATCTGTTGTAGCTGCTGCTGGTGTCTGGTGTGCTAGTCGTCGTGAGATCATGGACCAGACATGTTCAATTGAGGACAGATCCAGTGAATGCGCAAGCGAAGGCAGAAGTGTCACATGGTGGCAATCCAGGACTTGTCGGAAGTTGTGTCGGGCATTGTCCTCTTGGTAAATGGCACCAGAGAGCCCCCTGAAGATAAGGTACAACCACACGCTCCAACACCTAAGTGATGTAATGCTGGCTGTTCAAAGTACCGGCAATGCGTACAAGGCATGTGCATGAGTAGTATAGTCACAACCCACGGAATCCCCCACAGTGCTTTCCCCCTATGATGTCACCGGCCACGCCCCCCTCCCCTTACGACGTAATCATTATATAACATGACATAATCCTTACGTAACAGGCCACGCCGCCTTATTAATAATCCCCCACCCCCTTTCCCCTCCTCAGTGGCGCCATCTGTTGACAGTGAAAAGTACTATTTTCCCAAAAAACCCTTATTTTAACTCTAATTTCTCGTTTTCGGACCCCCCGGTCGTCCTACCTATATTTTAAGCCCTCCCTCCTCTTGCAGACCCCCTGGTTGACCTATATTTTAAACCCTACCTATATTTTAAGTCTTACATATATTTTAAGCTCCCCCTCCTTCCCGCTGATGCAAGTCTTGGAATAATTGCATGGAACGGTTGGTTGTTGCAGTAACACGTACTTTGCTCTGTGTCACGCGTTTATCCGATGGGGTAATGTGTAAAGGTCAAGGTCTGGCTGTATATAACCGCTGAAAAAGGTTTGACATTTATTCCGAGCCACATGTTATGGACGACGACGACAACTTGGATTTTGGTCATAATTGGATGAGTGATGTAGACTCCGGCTACGAGAGCAATCCACAACACTTTCAAACGCGTATTCGTCGATTGCTACGTCAACCTGTGATTGTGCCGCCTCCTCCGGCCATCACTATTAAGATGCTGCCGCGACCTAGACTTAGTGGTCCAATGCTACAGGCCGTTGTCGTGGACGACACTATGCCGCCGCCACCACCTACAAGGCTGCGATGACCTCTGGTGATGAAGCCGCCCGAAACCTGGCCCCCGGGACTACCGCAGAGTGTTGTGCAGGCATTGAGACGTAAACGGCAGAGACATCTGTAGACCATGCCTGTGCGAAGACGTCAAGTGTTTTTGTCTCCAGAGTACAGTTTTTGTACTCGAACTAGTACAACCATGCAAAACATCTGTATGGTTCTAGACCTCGACGGTTTCCATGTAAATGGTCGTTTCCTAGTACGTGAACTTGGATATGCAACTCTGAATGGGAAATGTGGTGTCTATCGCTTCAATCTTCACCGTCACTAACCTTTGTCAGTAAAAGACAGAAGGACAGTCAACTACGTATCTAAATATGTGCTAGGTCTACCCTTTCGTCCTCTGCCTCGAGAAAACGTGTGGTCGTTAGATCATATTCCTAACATCGTGAAATATGCTTACAAACTTGCACGTACAGAAGAAGCTACTGTGGTGGGTTACAAAGGAGGCAATGTGGAAAGAATTCTCTTGGAACAATTAAATCTTCCCAGCGTTAATCTCGAACTTTACTTTTTTTTAATACTTAACATTACCCAAATATTGTGATCTCCCCAAAGTTTCCGAGTTCGAGTGCGGATATCACACCGGAGAGGAAGTCCACTGCTCTTTAGCCGAAACAGTTGCTTTCTTCGGATGGATCGACCGTCGTCTCGTCGAGAACATGTCCCAACAAACACTCGCTATCAGGTCGTTCCTGATTGGTCGTCTCAGGTGGTGCAGCTCTCTAGTTAAATAGGGAGCAAGCGCCGTGTGCCACATTGTTCACGATGCAGCCTAGCAATCCGGATGCGTGGTGTCTTGGTGAAGATGTGTACGTCGTGCCCTCGCTGTTCAAAAATAAGTTTTCTGTGCACGTACACCGCTACAAGAAATATGAAAATGGTGAACTCGTCTACCCTACACATGCAGGGGTTACCCTCTCCATACCTGAATGGGAGGCTTTGTGCGCCGCAGTACCCCACATAGATGACCAGGTGAAAATCGGTCCCAATCAACGGACATGGTACGTGATGCACGGTTTACGTGCCTACATGTATCGCACTGCAGGTGGTGAACATTGTGTCGACTTCATCAGGGAATCCGCCGACCAAAGAACTCTACAGTTCCGTGTAGTGAGAGTGTATAACACTGAACGCTTTGCAGTGGTTCACGCTGGCTATCCGCTTAGACGATGTGACATGCATTGTGCATAGCGTGTGCGGGACACCCAAAGATCAACTCCGTATGGCTATTATGGAACATTCAGAATTCGTTCGACCTTTCCTGCTGGGTCCTGTTTTCGACGGCCCCGATTGTGTTTACCTGCTGCTGGTTAATATTTTTCAGCAAGAACTTATGCGCGTGATACCGTTAGATGGACTACAACCCGAAGAAAAAATACCGACCATCGTTGGGTGGTCTGATGACTTGGACATAACTTTCTAGCACAGGTATTTGTGGATACGGCCTGGAAACGAGGTCTGTTGAATTTTGTAGATTCTGGTTTTGTTTGCAATCTAAAATATGCTATTGTCGACGAGGCAAAAAATGAAATGCATAAATTAAATAATTGTAACCTTATATAATGTGTCTGTCTTTTCATCCTATGTCATTTTAGTCTTGGTATGGATAGGAGAAAGAAGGTGTTAGCTAGTGTGGGTAGTGTAATCGTGACATTGTTAACGATAGCAGTGCTTGTATTAGAACTTGTAGCTCCTAGTAAAAATATTGTGTGGGGAGTCAATACAGCAGTGCTTGTATTAGAACTTGTAGCTCCTAGTAAAAATATTCAGTGTGGGGAGTCAAAAACCTTAGACGGCGAATACAAAATTCGTGTGTGTAACTTAACAGTGGATATCAGACAGTTTATAGGTGACGCTCCTACAGTGACAGGTGTTACACTTTCGCTACATCAATGGCAAAACCTGGTGGGGTATGACGTCTGGGTGCAGCAGAAAACAAAACTTTGGAGTTCCATTATTTTGACCCCGAAAGAGGATTCGGTAATGTAAAAAAGTTAGCTCAGAATACGGGGCTAACACAGAAACTCGTCCGAAAATGGTTAGAAAAGCAGCCTGCCTACACGCTACATAAACCTGTTCGCAGAAAGTTCCCCCGTAACAGAGTTTACGTCACAGGGTTAGACGAACAATGGCAGGCCGATCTCATGGTCACGAAAAATCTAACTCGCTTCAATGACGGGTATCACTACATATTAACAGTCATCGATGTGTTCTCGAGATATGGGTGGGTGGTGGCCATGAAGGCTAAAACGGGGAAAGAAATGGTGTCAGCTTTCAAAAAAATCCTTTCCAAGGGTCGATCCTCAATGAATTTAAATATGGATCAGGGTACAGAATTTACCAACAGAGTGTTCCAGAAATTCCTGAAAAAGAAAGGTATTCAGTTCTTTGCTACATAGTCCGACAAAAAAGCCACTTTGGTGGAGAGATGGAATGGTACCCTACCCGAGAGACTGGGGAGATATTATACATGCAATAATACCTACCGCTACCTGGACGTGCTGCCGCGTGTTGTAAGGGGATACAATGCCACTGTTCACAGTGCACACGACATGGCCCCCAAGGACGTGACCTTACGCAACGAAGACGCTGTGTGGGTTTGACTCTATCGCAATCCAACCGTAGTAAAAGAAAAACCAGCATTTAAAGTAGGGGACACGGTTGGACTAACCAGTGTAAAAGCACCCTTCAAGAAGGCAGGTACGCATTTGTGGACCAAAGAAATATTTATATTCGACAAGGTATTACGTCAGCCCCCTGTTACGTCGTAAGGGATTCCGAGGGGGAAGTGTTAAAAGGCACATTCTATAAATCGGAACTTCAAAAAGTGACAGAACCCGAACTTTACATGGTTGAGAAAATAATCGAGAAAAGGTCAAAAGGCACTGGTCAAATTTCGCGGATATCCTAAACCTTCCTGGATCCCTAAAAAATGGAGAGTTTCTACGTCACCCTTCCCTCCACGGCTAATCAGAATATTTATCCGAACAATTCACAGACCGATTTCACAGTCCGTCTGGCACAACCCCTAAGACTGAATGGAAAATGGAAAGTGGGACTAGCAGTTCACTTACCTGTGAGCTGGTACAATGTGGACGGTTCTAATGACACATATGAATATTACGCCCCTGCCACCCCTGAAGAATACAGGAGAATCAAACTTAAATCGGGCAAAATAATTCGAATGGAACTGTTGGCTCTCCTCACCACACAGCTCCCCAAAGAAATAATAGTTTCCTATAACAGCGGTTACTGGGTATTCACACCAAGTGAGGGATACAGTGTGATGTTTTCTAAAATGAATTTCGGCAAACTTCTTTGTATCGGCGAGGGAGAAGTTGACAAACCCTTCCACCAACAATTTGTCAGCAAACTTTGCAATACACCAACTTTCGACATAGATGACGAGGGTTATTTCTACGTGATCCCCCCAGGTAGTTTCCAAGAACAAAAGGTACCCCAGGAACGATACGAAACTGCCGAATCATTATTCGATGCAATGAACCAGATGCTACCCTACAGGCTGAGAAAAGCTTACCGTTTCAAGCAGCAGGCCGATCACACCGTATTGATGGATACAGACAAGTTGCATTACATTAAATTTCCCCGATTGAACCCCGGATTAGGTGACATGCTAGGAATTGCTAAATTAGATATGCCACTGAATAAAGCCCTGGGTGACTATCCCATCGATATGAACAGAGGAATGTATGGTATTTATTTGTATTCCAACCTGATTGCACCTCAGTTGTTAGGTGATACTCACGGTGAACTGTTGTGTGTCGTGAATCCTGCCGTCAGAACCAGTAATAATGAAGCCATTGTTGCCGTGTATCAACAGACTGATTACTACCCCCTTGCAAGGAACAGTTTCGAGAGTGTGAGAATCTTCCTTCGTACCGACACCGAAGAACCTCTACATTTTAAATTCGGTAAAGTTTTAGTCAAGTTACATTTCCGTCATGAGGGTTAAATTCGTTCCCCCTTCCGCAGACACCTACATGAGCTACTACAAGAGCCAAACGGGGAAGGGCATGTTCCGTGGTCCTCGTTATCAGAGAGGCAATGGGCTAGGAAGCATCTTTGCTAGGATCGGACGTTTCATCAGCCCTCTCGTACGACCTGCGCTGTCTACCCTGAGTAAGGGTGGGCTACGGTTCGTTTCAGAGATGTCCCAGGGGCAAAACTTCAAATCTGCAACCAAAGCGGGGCTCCGTGAAGCTGGTGCCGACCTCTTATAACGTGCCAGTTCAAAGCTGCAGGGAGGGAAAGGAATAAAACGCCGTCGTCAGCATCCCAAGGTTCATAAAGTGAAGAGACACTGCACGGGACGTGTTTTCATCATGAGCATTCAGAAAATTCACGCTGATTCTGGCGACTGTGCCAATTCAGAACTGGATCTGTTTCTGGTCCCACCCACTGTCTCACAATTTGAAAGAGGCTGCTATGTCAATTATTTACCTGTGGCTTCCCTGGAAGGTAATGCACCACTCGAATTCATCGTGAAGGGAACGGACGATTACATTGATCTATCTCGATGTCACCTACGTCTCATCTTAAAAATTGTAAAATCCGATGGTACAGCACCGTCAGAAGTGATTGCTCCCTGCAATCATTTCTTCCACGCCCTCTTCAGCCAGGTAGACGTCTTCCTCAACGATCATCTCGTGAGTGCTTCTCACACCCTGTACCCCTACAGGGCATACCTAGAGACTCTATTGAATTACAGTACCGATGCCACACGAAGCCAGCTCGGCACGTCGCTCTGGTACCTCGACACCCCCGGTAAAATGGAACTGACCAGCAGGGAGAACGAGGGATGGCATCAGCGCAAGGGCTACGTCAAACCAACAGGTATCGAACTCATCCCGTGTATCCACACCAACCTGTTTAATCAAGATCGTTACCTGCTCAATCAAGTCGACCTCAGACTGCGTTTGCTGAGATCCAAACCCGAATTCTGTCTCGTGACAGGTGAAGTGGACCCCTCTTACAAAGTACAGATACACGAAGCTGAATTTTTCGTGCGTAAAGTCAAACCCACTTCGGGTGTCATCCTCGCACACGCTCGCCTGCTGGGTTTGGAGAGTGCCAAGTACCCTCTGCGAAGAACGGATTTACGTATGTGTTCCATCGCTTCGGGCCTGATGAGTGTGAACCGTGACAATTTATTTCTCAGTCAGCTCCCTGTACGTCTGGTACTGGGTATGCTGGAAAGTACCAGCCTGAATGGATCCTACGAAAAAAATCCCTTCAACTTCCAACATTTCGACTTAAACTACATCAGTCTTCACATTGACAGTGATCATCAGTCCTACAACCTCGACTTTGCGAATGGGCACTATCTCCGCTGTTACCAAGGATTATTGGAAGCTGTAGATGCCTGGAAATCCGATAGTAGTATTAACTTATCGCGAAAAGCCTATGGAGAAGGTTTTACATTGTTCAGATTCCAATTGACCCCCGAGCAACGTGAATGCAATCAAGTGTTTTCTTTAATAAAGAGTGTGTGTGAGAGTCGAATTAAAGTTGCCAAGCCGCTACCCGCATCGGTCACTGTGATCCTGTGTGCTGAATACCAGAATTTGTTGGAAATCCCATTGGATTGTAAAGTCCTATTTCACTACAGCTCATGAATACCTATCAACTAAAATCCATCCTTTCGATGTTACTCACAAATCTCGGAGTGTTCCCCCGTGACAGACTACCTTGCAGAATCAATCAACCAGAAGCCTAGTTTTTCTACAATACCGATCCGTCCTCCCTACCCGGAACCCACTGGATAGTGGTTTACAAGAAAGGAATGCACGTGGATCACTTTGACCCTCTGGGTACGAGTCCCGATACCTCCATGCAAGAATACTATAGTCGACAAGGCACACGCCACGTCTTACATCCTTCGATACCTCTGCAGGACCCCCTGGGCGACACTTGCGGGGCTCACTGTCTGTATTTCCTGTTTAAAAGTGCGTGTGGTTCGACTCTTCCCACAGTACTGCATCATGATTACACGTGTCGAGTAGACTTTAACGACTGCATGGTGGTGCGATGGCTCTCCGCACTCCTTCAAATATTATAATTGCTGCTCCTTCACAGTGTGGAAAGACGACTTTCACTCTGAAACTCATCAAAGAAGCAGCTGAAGTATTCGAACCTCCACCTCAACGTGTCGTTTACTGCTATGGGGAGTGGCAGCCTGCCTTTGAACCCTTCAAGAAAACGGTGGAATTTTATGAAGGACTACCTACGGATCTGGAATTTGATACTCACAGACATACACTTCTGGTACTGGATGACCTGATGGAACAGTCTGTAGCCAGCGAACGCATATCACAATTATTTATTCGTGGGGGTCATCATAAAAATATCACGATTGTCCTGATCTTACAAAATCTGTTTTTAAAGGGAAGACATTCGAGCACTATATCGCTCAATGCTCACTACATTTTTATTTTGCAATTGTCGGGATGCTTCACAAATAACCCACCTAGCGAGACAAGTGTACCCCCATCAATCTAAACTCCTGACGGATGCTTATAGGCTGGCTACACAGGTAACCTGTGGCTATTTGTGTGTTGACCTTCATCCCAGAACGTTGGACAAGGAAAGGCTCCGTGCAAAGATTCTGCCATCAGAAGAACCTGAAATACTTTATGTTCCAAATGAAAGTTAAATCAAGGCCCGTTCCTTCAGTGCTTACCAAAACTAGAGGGAAAGCAGCGTACCGTTCTGATGAAGCAAATCTCAGACCCCCAGATGTATGTGAAGTGCGTTCCAATTTCTTAAAAGGAAATATACCTGTTTCCCACAGAGTATTAAAGAATTTACGCCAGCACAAGACGGTCATAAGGAGTTTAGCGAGCAAGCGTACATCTGTGCACCACAAGAAACGCCTCCTACAACGTGGTTCAGGATTCATTATACCCCTGCTGACTGCTGCCCTCCCCCTGTTGATCTCGCTATTTAAAAAAAATGATTTCGGTTAAAGCTGTGCAGAGGAAAAACATAAGAAAAAAATGTGTTATTTAGACTCAGAGATGAAGAAAATATTGGAGTCTGGTGATGCCGACGATAAATCCGAAAAGTATCTGACTGCTTTGAAAAGTTATTTGTTATTCTCAAAACAGCTTGACACTCCATTGGAAGTAAAAGTCAACATTCCTAGAAGCGCTATAGCTGAAGAGCGCCCCCCAAAAGACATTGCTGTTCCCGTCCGTCGTAAGAAAAGAAAGTTATTCAAGTGGTCTTCTGTAAAAAAACTTTCCAAGACTTGTGTGCTTGAAGACATGTATTAAAAAAACCAAGTATTAAAAGATATCCAATAAAAGAAAGTAAAACTGATATTTGCATCTTGTCCGTTTTTTACGTCTCTTGCTCCATTCAGTTAATTAGTTTTACTACACAATACATAGTTACCCCAAACCCGGAAGTCATGGTTGAGAGACCACTCCACAGCACAGGCGAGAGCAGCGCACGCTGACGGGAACCAATGAAAAGCACCAATGCATCCACACTTTGGGAAGTTAGCGCTCTCCGAAGAGGGACAAATGAGAAGCCTGGATGCATCCGTGCTTAGGGAACTACCGCAGCGAGACATGGAGGCGAGCGTGCACTGATAAGGCTTACGGAGTACCTGAAAGTTACCTCTTCCTTTCTCCCATCATAGTGTGTTTCAGCTGCTGGGGAAATAAAGAGACGGATTTTTTTTAAACCTTTTTTATTAAAACAACAGTTATAAAAAGACAATTCGTGTGACAAATCCAGTGCTGGAAAGTAAATCAGTGTAGGTTTCAAAAAATGCACATATAAAAATACAGATTTCAAAAAGCTGCTGGCGACGCCTGAGTGCTGGGACATTACGAGAGATGTTTTAATTTAAAAAAGGTCCCCTAAGGACACTGAAATAATAATAATAAGGTTCACTAGGAACATTGAAATAATTAAAAAGGTCTGCTGCGAATACAAGATCCACTACAGATACTGAAATAATTAAGGTTCACTAGGAACATTGAAATAAAAGGTGTGATATGTACAATGAAATAATAATAAATAAATTAAAATGTAACAATAAGTTAATGTGCAATAATAAATAAATAAATAGAACTGTACAATTACTCATCCATGAGTTGGATAAGGCTATCCAAGCCCAGGTCTTTGTAACCATAAGGTACAGTGAGAGTCGAACCTGGGCTGAGATAGCGCTTATCTAGGTTAGCCTTAAATCGTTTTACAATGGGCCTGTTCATAAGTGACCCATCCACTTTATTACGAACAATATTGAAAGGGACTACGAAGGTCTTGTTGGCTGGGGAATTCCCTAGGACCATGGATTTTAACAAGTTAAAATTGTACTTACATCTGTTTTGCTTCGTGAGAGATATGCCCTTGGCGCGAAGAATTTCATTGCCGTTGCTCAGCCGAAGGGCATAACTCTTTGCACCTGCAGTAATGTAGTCTGTGATATGTACACCAGTGCCATACTTTGATGAAATTTCGTCAACGAGACCCCCAAGGAAGGGTGGCTTGTATGTGTCGCGAGGAGACGTAGAATAAATCACCGAATCCGTGTCAGAATACATTGCACGTGCATCTAATTTTGACAGAAGCTCGTACAGTTTGTCGGGCGCAACTCGTCACCATTGCGGCGGGAATCAGGCTTCCACGGGTGTTTGCTGGAGTGGCAGACTCCGCCGGCTTGTGTGTGACAAGCATGGCCTGATCACTGATAACGGCGACGTCAGTGATGCGTCCGTCAAGAGCTCCATGTACTTGACAGGACAGCTCACAATGGTCGTCTGGGTTCGACTCATGTTCTGCGCATGCTTCCCCCATGAAGAATTCAGTGAGACCTTGGAAAGTGTACGCTTAAAACTGTTTTTTTCAACTTCCGAGGGGAGGATCTGAACCTCCTCCTCCTGGAAAAAGGCCTCACAGAAGGCTTCCTTTTGCTCATCAGTCTGCACGTCAGGGGGAAACCCGGAGTAGCGCTGCTTCAGCCCCAGAAAAGTATCTATGTACCCAGCATAGACACCTCCCTTTTTCGTTGCAGGATCATACTGTAGGATGGTATTGAAGTGCCAGACGTCGTGGAGCTGGAGAAGTTTGTATCCAGCACGCATCACAGCGTAAATTTCGAATGTTGGCCAAGATCCTGTCAATGAGCGCTGGTTCACGGTGTGCTGACAAGGGGGTGCCAGCTGACCATCCGCACAGATCCTACAAAGGGGGAAAAGCAGCTTCCCATTACACCTGTAGGGCAGTACAGGGATGAACAAATCGTCGGGGGCTAACATTGTGGCATGTGCAATGCCAAAATAGTGGTCGAGGTCCATGGCGAAATCGGAGGTGATCCGAACCGGGTGACCTTTACCGAATGGAGCCTTCTTGTAAACATAAGGGTACAGGCTGTTGTAATCAACATAGTTAAGGCTACATCCTAGGTCCGCCGATGCAGATAGAAAACACCTCCACGCGTCCTCCATAGAGGTAGTCACGGGCCCCTATGCACCTGATACGCTCGACGGATTTATAAATTAATGCGACTGGACTGGTTTTTGCGCATCAACTCATTGAATTCATGTTCCCACATGATTTTGCATGTGTACCCGTTCATCAGCACTTTCAAGGTCTCAAGACGATCCATGGTCCGGGTGTTTAGCAGTCCAATTTGTCTCGTGTGCTGATCTATTTTTTCAGGGTTGAAACATTTCAAGCAGTGATGATAGTAACACCCTAAAAATTCGTAATAACGGGTACATGGTAGCTAGGTAGTCACTGGAAGGAGAGCTATGCACCAATCCCCTGTGATGATGCATAGAACCGGCCAGGCCTAGCACCTAATGTCCAACCCCGCCTTCTCGTGGTGCGGACCGTTAGTAACTTTCAAAAGAGATACTCTCTTGTGGAAGTGAACGGAAGGGGAGGGCTGCCAGATTAGTGTGGCCTACTGATCTGGACAACTATGGCTACTTTTCTTTTTTTTCTACCCTGCTGAGGAGTGGTCAACCACACAGGGTCCTGGTGCTGACCATATAAACCTACTGGACTGGACAGATATATGGCTCTGAGCTTGATTATGGATCCTGATTTTGCTGCACTGGTGGGCGTCTGTGGAGGGAAAATCTTCCGCTGTGTTTTCTTTTTGTTTGTGGGTTGACAGCCCCAAGTGAATAGATCCACAGGATATGTTTATCAGCTGGTGGATAATCCTGAGCAGAAGTCATCGCAGGCACCTGAACTCTTTGCTTCTATTGGCATCGTCAAATTCTACATTGGAGGAAGTCTTCCAGTGTAGATGGCTTCAGCCTTTAGTAGTGGGGGAACGGGTCTTTGCCCCATGTCTGCGATTAGGGGGCTGTTTGATATTGTCGGCATTCCCTCTCTCAATAAACATAGTTTCTTTAAACATCCCACTAACCATTTTCTCTCCATAGGTAGTTGGAATGTGAGGACTCTGCACAGAGCTTTTTCTCTTGATGTCCTCACACAAGAATTCCACCGTTATAATTTAGATATTCTCGGCTTGCAAGAGACCAGATGGACAGATAAAGGTCAGATTCTTAAAAATAATCTTAAATTTCTCTTTTCAGGGAGGGACGACAAAAAGCATCACCAAGGCGTGGGTCTGCTTCTCAGCAGACACGCTAGTGATGCTCTTCTAGGATATGAGTGCATTAATGAAAGGTTTCTTACAGCAAAATTTCAGACAAGCGTTAAAGACTTGAATGTTATCTGCTGTTATGCCCCCACTGAGGATGCCGATGAGGATGAGAAGGATAGGTTTTATGAACAACTTCAGGATATTATGAATTCTGTCAAGAAAGGAGATATTACCCTTGTTCTTGGTGACTTCAATGCCAAAGTTGGTACTGACTCTGACCTTTGGGGAGGAGTAATAGGCCCTTTTGGTATTGGTAGCTGCAATAGCAATGGGCAACGTCTCCTACAGGTAAGTAAACTCAATGGATTCAGAATAACTAACACTTATTACAAACACCGCGACATACATAAGTACACATGGGTTTCACCTGATGGGCTGCATAAGAATATGATTGATTACATATTAATTAACAGCAAATGGACTAGTTCTGTTAGGAATACCAGGGCATATAGGGGAGCTGAAATTGGATCTGACCATTACCTTGTTAAAAGTGTGTTGCAACTTAAACTTAAAAAGTGTTGTGCTAGGGTTAAAAAATTTACTTTTAATACTGAAGCTCTGAAAGATCCAGTTATACCCAAAGCTTACCATGATAGGTTACTTAGTCATTATGACAGTCATGGTTTGCTTACTACTGAAGTTGAGGAAGAATGGGATCATTTTAAACAGGCTTTTTTGGATACTAACAGTACTCTTTTAGGAAAAAAGGAGCAGAAGAGGCAAAATTATCTGAGTGATAAGGCACTTGAGCTTATTTCGGAAAGAAAGAACTGCAGGAATGCCCTTAATCAATACCCTACTAGTCCTAATAGAAAGCATTACAGAGACCTTAATAAACTTGTAAAGGATCAGTTAGCTGCTGATAAAAATTTTTGGCTTGATGGTTTGGCTGACAAAGCCGAGGAAGCAGTTAGACAGCACAACAGCAGAGAGCTGTACCAGATAGTTAATGTTTTGTGTGGTAGAAAACGGACAGGCATACAAGGATTGAAGGATAAACAAGGTAAGGTTATAGAAGGGGAGGATTCTGTCATGGCTAGGTGGGCTGAGCATTTCAGTGATGTTCTAAACAATGTAGTTAGTTCTACTCCCATTGTTTGCAATGATGATAGATGCATTGGTGGCTTTAATGTTGGCCCTATAACACAATCTGAAGTTAGTTTGGCTGTTTCTAAACTTAAACTTCATAAATCCCCAGGGGTAGATGAAATTACTACGGAAATGCTTAGAGCTGGGAATGTTTCGGTTACCACTTGGATGACTGAAATTCTGAATCTCTTTTATGATAAAGGCATGGTTCCTAAGGATTTTACCAGAGCTATTGTTATCCCTATTTTCAAAAAAGGTGATCGCAGTTCTTGTGATAACTATAGGGGTATCAGCCTACTCTCTGTTCCAGGTAAAGTTCTTCCATGATTGTGCTTAATAGAATTAAGAATCTGGTTGACAGGCAATTGCGTGATGAGCAATGTGGATTCAGAAGTGGTAGGGGATGTGTAGATCAGATATTTTCACTTAGGCAGATTCTTGAGAAATGTTTAGAGTTTCAGAAACCTTTGGTTGCTAGCTTTGTTGATTTCAAAAAGGCTTTCGACTCTGTTGATCGTCATAATTTGTGGTTGATTGTGAGATCATATGGTATACCAGACAAGTTAGTTAACATTATGAAAGCTCTCTATAATAACAATGAGTCGTGTGTGAGAGTTGGTAAGGCTTGTAGCAATTGGTTTAGCATTACTTCTGGTGTTCGACAAGGGTGCATTTTGTCTCCTTTTCTCTTTAGCTTGGTCATTGATTATGTTATGCGAAATTCACTTCAAGGGAAAGATTTTGGCCTTAAATGGGCTGGAGATACGAAAATTTCTGATTTAGATTATGCTGATGATTTAGCCCTTTTGGCAAATGATGTTGATGAGATGAACTCTTTCATTCGAGCTGTTGATGAGACTGGTAGTAGAGTAGGTTTGGTTATAAACAGAGAGAAAACTAAAGTGATGAAAATTGGTCAGGCAGGCTGTGATTCAGTTAATCTGAATGGTTGCAGTCTTGAGCAGGTGTCACAGTTTAATTATCTTGGGAGCTATGTAACAGATAATGGTGATGTGCGGCATGAGATTAACAGACGAATAGGGATTGCTGCTGGGACTTTTAAGAATCTATGGAGAGTGTGGAGAAATAGGTGTATACACCTAAAGACTAAAATTAGACTGTATAATAGTTTGGTTCTTTCTAGGGTTAGTTATGGTAGTGAAACTTGGACACTTTGTAAACAAGATAACAGGAAACTAGATGCTTTTGATTCCAGATGCTTACGCAGTATCTTGGGCATTAGGTGGTTCAACTTTGTAACTAATGATGAGATTAGGCAAAGGAGTTTGCAACCTCCTTTAAGCAGCATATTGTGCAGAGAGAGACTCCGTTGGTTTGGCCATGTTGCCCGTATGAATAATTATAGATTGGCGAATAGGGTTATGAACAGTGTGCCTAAAGGCCTCAGAAAGAAGGGGAGACCTAGGATGCGGTGGGCAGACAATGTCAAACAGGACCTTGTTAGAATTGGTGTGCAGTGGCCAGATGCAGTAGATGTAGCTCAGGATAGACTTGCTTGGAGAACTAAATTGCACGGTCTGGTTGGACCTCCGTAGCCCATGGCTGCTTGAGGATGATGATGATGATGATGACTGTGGCACATGCTGTCCAATTTGTACTACCCTATCTTATACTCACCTCCGGGTGATCGCGCAGTTTGAATTTCAATGTTGTCCTTGGAAGCCTCATACTCTAACCACGCGAGAGCTTTCAAGGACTGCCGATCATTACTTGCCAAATACCCTTGGGCGGGACACACACCAAGGGTATTCTTTTGCAGAAACTTCCCGCGGAAAATGCGACAAGCGCCGGCAATATCAGGTCACGTGCAAATGGGTCTACGCCTGTGAGATTTAAAAATTTCTCATGGAAAGCTTGGGCACCTCGCCGCAACAGCTCTGTATCTGCCTTGCAGTAATGCAGAAGCTGTTGTTGAAAATCCCAGGGTTCAAGGCTTGCTGCGGCATACCACTCGTTGAATGCTGACAGAGTTTCAGGCTCCATGTCTTCCGGCTGGAAAAAAAGCCGATCAGGGATGGGTCCTGCATACTGTAGATTTTCCTCCTTCATGAATTTAAAGGGGAAAAAGCCTTTCACCATCTCCATGTTGAAGGTCTTCGTAAATGAGCGAAGAGGAGCCTGAATAAAGGGCAACGTGTCAATGAACCTTATTTTAAGGCCAGGTAAAAATATACCTAAAATCTTGGATCCATCGAACACGAGATCTGGTTTTAAAAATTTTCTGTACAGGTAACTAATGATGAACATGCCGTCAAAGCCTTTCAGATTATGTGCGAGGACTGTGGCATCCTTGAATCGTTGAACCCCGGGACGTTCTTCGGCTAGAAGCCAGTCCATAAAGGCGTCCATTTCTGGGAATGAGGCGTAAACCCACTCGTCGTCCACTTGGTATGTGACCACACATAGTATCGGTTTCAGCAACCCATCGGCACACTGCACTGTCTCTACGTCAAAGTAGAGGTAAGTCTGACCGACAGGGTCAATTTTGCAGGGCTCAACGAATTTTAAAGTGTCAACCTTGCAAACGTGTTTTTTCAGGGGATCGTACAAGCTGATGCACTTAACACAGCGATGTTGTGTCTGACATGCCTTCAGCAGGTGCGCCTGAAAGCATTCAACTCCGCACAAATACACACAACACACCGTGCAGAGCAACAACTCCCCTGCATGAACCACATCAGTTGACAGGCACCTGTTGCAGGGCCCCCTGCAAACGTGCCCGTGATTAGACCCCTTTAAACATTTCGGGTAGAACTGTTTCACCCCGAAAAATCCCGATGGCTTGGTAATCACATCGTAATGCCCAGCACTAAACAATAAATAAAGATTGTCCCCTGCTTCAGGACCAATGAAGATGGGAAGGAAGGCGTCACCAGCAGAATATACAATAATCCTGTACTGTGCCATGTGGGTCTGGAACAGTTGAACTTCTGGGAGTCCACATGGAGCAACAGGGACCCCGGCGTCCAGGTGAAGCTGCTGGGCTTCTTGTCGTTGCAAAGGGTAGCGGTAGTCCCGGATCTGCACATAAGTGTTTGGCAAGCCTTTATTTTTCAAGCAGAGCTCTCGTGCAACGACGAAAGCTCTTGCCAGGCAGATCCGGTCTGCATTAACAATTTTAGTAACACTATCCTTCTTGGCAGCAAACGACTGAACATCAGCGATGCGTCGAGTCTCCGGACCCGTGGGTCTTCCATCACCCCCGCTGCGGTCCAGGTCGGCACACACAAAATCAAACTCAAACTCGCTCCCCGGACCGAGCGATTCATTAGACTGCACTACTTTGTCTAATGCAGCCATGAATCGCTCCCCTGTCAGGGTGTTTCGCCGAATTAGGGCCAGGTTGACGGGGGGTTTCAAATCCCGGGAGCATAAGCATAGCTGAACGTGGCTATACTCACCTGCGGGGACGATGTCGATCAACATTTTCTCGTGCAGCTGATGAAGCACCGTGAGGAAATTATGGGGCTGCACATCCTCCATACCGCCAAGCCGCACACTCGTAGAGACAAATTCCGTCTTGAATTTTATTGACTTGTAGCGTCGCGTGTTGGTAACGCTGTAGTAGGGAGCCTCTGCATCGATGGAGTGTGCAGACCTAGAGAGATAATTTATTCTCAGAATATGTAGTACTTTACGTGTTTTTTTATATTAGAACTGAAGTTATAATACTGTATTGCTCAGATTTTTAAACACAATTTTAAAGTATTACATTTTCTCAGATACACACTTTTAAAGTATTACATTTTTAAATTATTACATTTTCCCAGATACACACTTTTAAAGTATTACATTTTCCCAGATAAAAAAATAAATAAATACCCCCTCAAGCAGCTGCTTGCCACAGAGGTCTGACAGGAGCCTGTCAGTTTATATGCCATAGTAGAAGGAAGGTCTGTGAGGATGGCAGGACCTCAGCAGAAAAACGACACACACATCCATGCCTAATCCGGGAATCGAACCCTGGTCCCTCAGAACAGTAGCCAAGCGTGCTAACCACTTGGCCACGGGACGGCAGATACACACTTTTAAAGTATTACACTTTTTAGGTATTACATTTTCCCAGATACACAATTTTAAAGTATCACATTTTCCCAATATTCTTCTTTATACATAGTATGACCAATAAAAATCATATATTTATTCATACCACATATATGGAAATTTTAATATTATATTTCTTCATTATAATTTCGCCTACAGTACAAGTCTGAGAAAAAATGTTCCACGAGAGTAAACACTCGATTGTGGAAAAATTAACCGTTGCTAGCTTGAGCAAAAGATCTAACTAAAGTTTGAAAATTATCATTTAGAATAAAACGGTTTTACCGGTTATAAAACTCTATATGCTTTAGTAAATGATTTAGCAGTTTAAGACCCGCTCAACATCAAATGAAAGTTTATTTACCTGGCTGCAGAGCTGGAACCAGCGCCGCTGAAGAGTGCTGACCTGACGTCAGCACTGGCTGGTGCGTTGAGGGGAGCAGCTGGTACTGTCACGGTTGACGGGGTCTTGGCGGCCGCGTCCAGTGCTTCAACTGACTCTAACAGCGCCTGAAAGCAGGCGTCATCGGTTGAGACGACATTGGAGGTCTAGATAGATAATTCAGTCTCAGAATATGCAGTACTTTACATGTTTTTTATCTTAGAACAGAAAAGGCAGCATGATCAAAAAATCTAAGGAACTATTTAACTAAAATTAACATTTAGAATAAAATGACTTTACTAGGTATAAAACTCTATGTTGATCAGTTATGTTGTAATTAAAGACAACATGCTTCACAGTTTGCTAGCTTGTGCAAAAATCTAAGTAACTAAAGTTTGAAAATTAAGATTTAGAATAAAATGACTTTACAGGTTAGAAAACTCTATGTAGGCTAATAAATGGCTGAGTGTCTTAAGGACAGCACAGCGTTAAATAAAATTTCATTTACCTGGTGGTCATTGAAGGGAGCGCATCAGGCTGGACGATGGTGGGAACTCCCATCTCAGCAGCTGCTGCTGCGGTGGCTGCCCGACGTCTGTAGGTAAGGGACAGTTTCATCGTCCTTGGCAGCAATTCTTGCCCTGCATGGCAAATGCGCTTCACGCACCTGTCCTCAGCCGGTAAACTTCTTTTGGATGCCTCATCTAGGGTCTGTACTGTCCTTAGGAGGTTTTCAAAACACTCCGTGTCCATGGGCACCCTAGATAGATAGATAATACGGTCTCAGAATATGCAGTACATTTACTAGCATGATCAAAATATCTAAGTAACTATTTAACTAATTTATAAGTAGAATACAGAAAGTAAAATAACTTTACTGGATAGAAAAACAAACTCTATATTGAACAGTCATGTTGTAATAAAAGGCAACATGCTTCACACATTACTAGCATGCACAAAAATCTAAGTAACTAATTTATAAGTAGAATAAAGAAAGTAAAACGTCTTTACTGGATAGAAAATGGTTGAGTGCCTTAAGGGCAACACAGCATTAAATAATTTTTTATTTACCTGTTAGCAGTGGAGAATTCTTGTTCAGCATATATCTCAGAAGAGTTTGGCAAGCAGGTGTCAGATTTGACTGGCAAGGTATCAGAGACGACAGTTGAATGACGTTGGGCTGCCAGGTTCCTGTATTTTATACACCGCCCAACCGACTGACACGTATCACAACGGGGTCAAACTAACATGACATGATACATCACACGATCTAGACAACGACAACAATTTCTATTTTGAAACCTTATCAGTATCATATGTAAACAAAGTGAGCACTGGACACTGTCCTCTTGAGCTCCCGTGCGATTGCAACAGGTCGCGTGATGTTTTGAAACTCGCCAGCCGACCGATAAGGACTTGAAGGAAGGTCACTTGTGATGAAAGTCTCCCCAGCAGCGCTCACCACAATAAGGAATGTTGATAATGGAGTTTGAAAAATTTTTAAACAACCGAGAGCAGATCGTCAATAACCCACGCTCGATGTTGATCCTTGTAAGACGGAACTTATATGCCGACGCTATTACGAATAATTTAAAACATTATTAATTTTACCCTGTGGTATTTTCTGTGGAAACAGTTACAGCAAGGGTAGTTCTTGTTCAAGGACACCATCAACCATTCGGCTAGGTCGGAGCAAAATGAGTTTGGACATCTGGGTTAGCGGGGGTCGAATCTCATTGCTTGGGAAAGGATTTTTTTTTTCAGTGAAACGCATCTACAGAAAACTGATTTATTTCGACTGTGGAATGATTTTTAATAAAGGTAAGGGAATTTTGATGAGTGTTTAATCACTAAGGAATTGATTAGTTTACTTGGAAAAATGAATACCGAAGGAGTTTAATAGCTGTGAGTTTTAATAAAAGGGAATCGTTTACCAAAATGAATAGCAAAGGATTTTTAATAGAAATGGAATAAATACAACTTTTGTGAGCTGATTTTCTGTGAGTGGCTGTTAATGAAAGTTTTACAATTGAGATCCGCATTCAAAAAGAGTTGAGTGTAAAGGGTTAGAAACTGCGGGAGTTTTTAAATACAGGAGATGTATTAAAATACGTGTTGGATGTCACCGATTAAATTTTTAATAAAAGGGAATCGTTTAACAGTCTTGCTAAAATGAACAGCAAAGGATTTTTAATAGAGGTAACTTTTAATAGAAGGGATGTGATGGGTGTTTAATTAATAAGAATACAACTTTGAGAGTTTGATTTACTGTTAAGTTTTGCAATTTGAGATCTGCATTAGACATTCAAAAAGAGTTCAGTGTAAAGGGTAGAAACCGAAGGAGTTTTTAAATACACGAGATGTACTAAAATACGTGTCGGATGTCACTGATTAAATTTTTAAGGAAGAGTTTAATAAAGCTTTGATTTTTATGTGAGGCGCTACTTTTACAATTGCATCATTCCTTTCTATGCAATTATTCTGAGACCTGCAACAACCAATTGTTTCATGCAATTATTCGGAGACTTGCATCAGCGGGAAGGAGGGAGGGGCTTAAAATATAGGTCAACCAAGAGGTCTGTAAGAGGAGGGAGGGCTTAAAATATAGGTGGGTGACCGGGGGGTCCGAAAACGAGAAATTAGAGTTAAAATAAGGGATTTTTGGGAAAATAGTACTTCTCACTGTCAACAGATGGTGCCACTGAGGGGGGGAAGGGGATGAAAGGGGGGATTATTAATTAGGGGGCGTGGCCTGTTACGTAATGATTACGTCATGTTACATCACAGGGGAGGGGGTGGAAATGGGCGTGGCTGGTGACGTCATAGGGGGAAAGCACTGTGGGGAATCCATGGGTTGTGACTATACTACTTGCATGAGTGGAGTCCAATGGCACCCATAGTATAACACCAGGGGCAGGACCTGTATGGCACTGCATCATGCATGTCTCACTGAGACTGTCACCGTGATGTCGCTAGATACAGATTCGTTCATCATGGTGCTGCATACTGAAGTGGAGTTCATCTGAAAAGACAATGCGATGCCATTTGCACATCCATACACGATGTTCTTGCACCATTACAGTCGCATTTGCCTGTGTTGCAGAGTCAATGGTAGCCGAAGCAAAAACTGCCTAGCAAAGATGCCCGATGATGCAGATGTCAAACCATATGTGAGGACACTGGTTGATGTGCAACACACCCTAACAGTTGAGCTAAGGTGTTTGATGTGGCTGTACGATCATTCAAAGCCATGCGCATAAGATGTCTGTCCTCTCGTTCGTTTGTGTGACAGGGCCATTGAGATCCCTCACGTCGATGAGTTCGTTCCTCCTCTACTCACTGCCATATTCTCATCACTGTGGCAGCATTCCATCCAACATGATCACCGATGTCTCGGTATGATAATCTGCTTTCCCATAATCCCACAATTCTCCCTCGATGAAAGTCGGAAACCTGGTCGCATGGATGCTGTGTTTTGATGGGGCATACTTGATCATTTAGTGCACAAGAACTGCGAGCAAACACAATTCCAGTGCTTTACACCGTCACTTTTTTTATCTCCTCTTATACCACTTCCAGTGGGCATTACTGTCACACATGATGTGCATATGTGCTGCAATTTGAATCATTTACATGTTCTTCCATGGGCTACCCATCTCGCATATTTCGGGACAATCTGATGAGTTCTTCTTGATGTTGCACTTTTAATGGCCAGCAGTGGGCATTCGAACTAAATTAAACTAGACGCCTGTGGCGAATTTGGGAATCTAGTTTTCGAAGAGAATGAAATTTTTCATATACCGACTTTTGCACTCTTTGAAAGTTTCCATTTCATTTAATGGATGATTGAAAAAGTTCAAATCACAACAATTTATTTGTCTGAGGTTCTGCCATCCTCACAGACCTTCTACTATGGCGTATAAACCGGCAGGCCCTCTGTGGCAAGCAGCTGCTTGAGGGTTATTTGCTATTATTATTATTACATCTACAACTTAAAAAGTATTTCCCTTTCATTCCTAAAATGAAAAAGTAGCTTCTCTCACACTCCTCTGAGGAAAGGAGGCAGATTGTTGTTACAATAGATTGTCTCTTGAGACTCTACCACCGAAATTTCAAAATTCTACCATAAACAAGTCACTTGGAATATTCATTAAAAGTCACGCTGTTTCCATTTGTAATAATATCTAACGATGCAAATTAAAACGGCCTAAGGATTTGAAAAATCAGAATTACGATATTTCATTAGAAGCTATCCAACTGAAAAAATAATTTTCCAGTTATCTCTTAAAAAAAAATTTCGTTTTTCCACCCACCCTGGTAATTTATTTTTGTCAATGCAATTTGTCAATTTTATTTTTGTCAATGCAAATTTCGTGATCTTTACGTTTCACCTCCAAAATTCTTTATTTGTAGCATAAGTTATCGTTTAGCAACATTCGTTAATATTTTTCAATTTTCGACTTTTTACAACTTTTCGAGGTGCAATATAACTTTTGGGAAATTCGAAAAGTGCGAATGTAATATTCGAATTTTTGACTTACTTCTAAAATCAAAAACATCGAATGACTAAAGAGAGCCAAGACAGACGACAAAGTGTAAACACAATCTCTTTGTTCTTTTCGAAAACGAGTTAAAACTAGTCTTGCTTATCTTAATGAAAGTAATTGTAGAACAACTATTGAAGCCGTGAAATTACCGCACACGCGCCTCGAAAATGTAGCAGACAGTCAACACAGGAGAAAAACAATGCTAATAGCTCCACCGAATTTAACACAACTCTCAACACTGTTTTGGGTCGTGAATTTAGGAAGGACATGCTTCTTCCTAAAATTTGCCGCCTTTAGCAGCTGTAGAGTGTTTTTATTGTAGAAGGTGTAACTACATATTTGTTTCTTATTCTGATTCTCGCTTTTAAAATATTTTTTTACATTTCATTATTTCTTTTTTCTTACCGGGTGAACGTTTGTGATGTTTCTGATGGCATGGATATTTGAGGCATGGACGTTTTGATGTTTTTCTGCTGAGGTCCCACCATCGTCTCAGACCTACTACTGTGTATAAACTGACAAGCTCCTGTCAGACATCTGTGGCAAGCAGCTGCTTGGAGGGGGGGGGGGGTTATTTATTTATTTATTGTTTTAATCATATTTAATTTTTTGTAACGTTCTCCACTTTTAAGTTTACCATTAAAAAATAATTTTTTAAATATCAATGACAAGGTTTTAAATAAACACTTTAATGTAGTTGTTAAAAAACACTTACCTGCAGAAAAGAAAAAAAAAAAGTAATATTGAAAAGTATAATAGGGTCTTTTTTTGATAGTACCTAATGAAGGGGATAAAAAGTTCTTCAACTCAGGCATCACACGTCTTTGGTAGAGAAGCTTTCTGTCTGTATTTATTAGATCTCACAAACTACCTATCTTCTGTTCTTGGTTACTCAATGTTTCTTTTGATAATAAAAGTTTCAGTTTTAAAAATGATGTCACTTTGGAAGAACTGGCTGTAGTCAAAAGTTTCTTATATTTCTCTGATGACTTAGTTTCGGATATAGTGCCTATAAATAATAGTGTGACAATCGTCTAGCCTAGCCATTAAAAAGTGGGCCAAATAATGGTCACCTACCGACAGGGGGACTAGAGTCGCATCATAACTTCGTACATGTGCAGTGAAAAGATATTGGTATAGTACCGTTTTGCGGCAAATTACTCCGCCACAAGTAGTTCTAGATAGGAAAAAGTAGTTCTACATAAAAAAAAATATATCGCGAAACCTTAATGGCATGAAAAAACATGATACTTTATAAGCAGCTAAAATGTTTCGTTAGTTTCCTCCAGAAATTTAAATATTAAGAATTAGCTTACATAATAAAAAAATTGTTTAATTGGGGTGGCATCCTCGCAAATCCCATTTGTACATCTGTAGAACGATTTTAATTTGGTAAGTATAAAGTGAATAAACCTTTAATTTGTTTGATTTATTTAGCATAATTGATCGTTTATAGAAGTTTCAGGACAGTTGTGAATTTCAGTGTTGCTATGTTTAACGTTATGAAAAGGAGAGAATTATATAGTTTATATTTGCTCGTATTTAACCTCACGTGACATTTAATACAATTTCAAATACAACTTGCTGAATACTGTGTCGCCGTAAGTAATTCAGCTCTCCGTGGCTAAAACGTAAAGCGGTAAGGCATGATCGTGTACGTTGTACTTTTAACGTAGTAAGATGTGTTTTGCATGCGCATCTTGAAGAGATAGGAACGCTAGCCTCACGATTGCAACGAACAGTTTTAAAAGTATTTTTCTCAGTATAACAACTTTCTTTTGCACAGTGCAGTTAAGACGAGAATTTTTAAGAGTAATATTTAGAATTTTAGATTCTACTCAAATATAAATAAATTACTGAGGTTTTGTTTTTACGTTTAAGAACATTCAAATTTAATATGCATTGTGGGTACGGTAAAGCTGTTATTGGTTCCTGTCAACTCCATGACCTATGTGGTAGCGCGCCAGGCTCGTAATCTGTAGTTCCCAGGTTCGAGTCAAAGCTGGGTCAGTGTTGAGATGTCTCCGCAAAATTCCCTGCCCTGCCCACGGTCAGTAGGGGACACCGATGGGCTTGGAAAGGCCGCCGTCCGTTGGATGGGACGTTAAGCCGTGGCCCCGTGTGTGGGAGAGCCATACCCTGTGCACGTTAAAGAACACGCTGGATGGCCTTGACGGGAGGCTACCATCTGTCTCCCAACAGCTGTTCCAGTGGGTCCCCTCCCCCAACCTTCTCTGAGCCTTCGGGGTCCATGTGACCTGGCCATTTAGCCCATAGTGTGCAAAAAAAGTGCCGCTCAGAGGTAAAACAACCAATCCATGACCTATGTTCCAGTACTTAACGGTAATAAAATGCTGTGGCATTCAGCACGGGAAGCGATGGAAACAGCATTTAACAATCCTTCTCCTTTCCTGGACCACTTTGTAAAAGCGGCCTCAGCCCCTTTATCATCTGGTACAATCGCAAAATTCAATTTGGTCGCTGTAAGCAACGACTGCGGGACCAGGACCATAAAGTGCTGGTTATCCTACATTTTGGCATTTAGGCTTAATGTCTCGCAGGCTGCCATGATTCGTTGAAAAATGAAAAAAAAAAAAGAAGCAAAGTGAAGCTGCTGCGTCGTAAAAAGGGTTAGAGAGTGGTGGGGAGTAGTTAAAATATATTCCATGATGGAGGGTGAAATGTATAATGCTTTTTGTGGGACATGCTGTGAGTTGGTGTCAATAAGGTAGATTTTAGCGCTTGCGTTGCGTTACACAATGTAGCGTAACTACCTAGGAAATGGGATGGACTGTAGTTAAAGGTATGGGATTGAGAGTGTTATAAATTTTTAATGGTGTGGAGGAGGAGGGGTCTGGGGTCTTGAATAGGGGTGGAAATTTGTGCCCTGGGAGGGGCTAAGGTGGAACTTTTATATTCTTTAAATCCTCTTGCATTTAAGAGAGTTAACTGTAGAAATGGAATTTTTAGGGGTGAGGAGGAGAGGGCCTTTAATTAACTACCCTTAAAAATTTCAAAATGTGCCATTAATTTAATGGGGATGTGAATTGAGGTATATGGGGTAAGGAGATGGGGTTGTCAGCCAGTTAGATTAGCAATAATAATGAAGTGGAATGTAGTGAAGAAGAGTTGAAGAGGTCCAGTGCAAACTGTATTCCTTGTGAATTAAAGGATATTTGATACCATAATTTTTTTCCCCTTATAGTGAGGGGTAAGGGGGTTATGGGGGTCTGTTTATGACTAATTGCTGTATTCCGAGTGGTGAAGTGGGGGTTGACAGGGGGTAATAAAAATTCGAATTAATCGATAGGTTAGAGCATTTTAATACAGAATAATCATGATACTAATAATTTGCAGTATTAAAAAATTGAAAAAATTGAATTAACCTATCGGTTAATTCAATTTTTTATTACTTGAAGTATATTTTATAATTTGAAGATGTGACAAATAACATACATACTAATATGTGACGTTTGGACTCGCCAATTGTAATAGAAGTCCTGTCGTAAATATCCTTGTAAATTGCAAAAGCAATTTAAAACGTTATAATTGGCTAAACAAGAAAGAATAATCATGATACTAATAACTTGCATTCTTGTTTAGCCAATTACAACGTTTTAAATTGCTTTTGCAATTTACAAGGATATCTACGCCATAAGACTTCTATTACAATTGGCGAGTCCAAACGTCACATGTTAGAACATATGTTACATCACGTGTCATTCGAAGAGTTTACCAAAGAGCCAATCAAAACGATCACTTCAGCGCTCTGATATATAAAGACGAATGCGGTTTGTTTTGATTGAACGGCCATCAATTTTCTTCGTTTAAAAAAAATACACTTGCTCAAGCGTTCTCTAAGTTTTACTAGTTCAGTTAAAATACTTAGGAATAATGTACATTTGAATGGTAAAATCATTGCATAAATGCTTCCACGTTTAAAAGTCATTGAAAAGCGAAACGTCCATAGAGGATAATGTTAATAAAGCAAGATTATCGTTCCCAGCGCCCTCTACTGTATGGGACACTTTTTCTGCCAGTTTTTAATACTCGAATGCCACATTATACTTATAGGCACTATTGTTTTGGGTTGGGTTGTTTTACCTCTGAGCGGCACTTTTTTGCACACCATGGGCTAAATGGCCAGGTCACATGGACCCCGAAGGCTCAGAGAAGGTTGGGGGAGGGGACCCACTGGAACAGCTGTTGGGAGACAGATGGTAGCCTCCCGTCAAGGCCATCCAGCGTGTTCTGTAACGTGCACAGGGTATGGCTCTCCCATACACGGGGCCATGGCTTAACGTCCCATCCGATGGACGGCGGCCTTTCCAAGCCCATCGGTGTCCCCTACTGACCGTGGGCAGGGCAGGGAATTTTGCAGAGATAAATCTCAACGCTGACCCAGCTGGGACTCGAACCTGGGAACTACAGATTACGAGCCACCCCCGCCCCCTATAGTTTTGGAAATGCCATTTCTCTATTCTACATTAGTTCATAAATTTTTGAAATTCTCCTTGTGTATGAAAATATCTACTAAAATTAATATAATTTAAGCTTCTCAGCCAGTATAAATGTTTCAGTAATTAATTAATTGAGAGACTTTCCATCTCAAATCAGGCAGAGGATGTCAGGTGACCATCGCGGATTCTATTTGAAAAAACATATCCGAAACTATTCTTATTAAGAGCAATGAAATGGCATCTGTTTCTGATTAAAATCTTTTTCAAAAGTTATTCACTTAAAATTGGCTTCTGCAAAATAATAAGTCTAAAACTGCATTTGTTGCATTCCTAATATTTCAAAAACTATCTATTGAAACCTTTTCATTCTTTTTTATTTAAAAGAACATATCTGACACATACATCTGATGGTTATTTGGCTATTCTAGCGCTAATAGAAAAGTAATGAAAAATCACCAAAATAACTATAAAAAATTAACTTTCCCCAATTTCTTGTCCACGTTACAATTTATATTCCGGAAAACACTAAACAAAATTATATTACTTTGTATAGCAGAATCGTCTTACCATGCAAAAAAATATGCTTTAATATATTAAATATTATTTCACCAACGAAATTCAAAAAGATCAAAAGTTTGAAAAAAACTTGAATGAAATGTCATATTTTAAAATTCACTAAGAAAAACTTCTATATCCAAAATATCTGAAACTTTCTCAAATTAAAGACAAAGACTCGATTTAAATAACTAGGAAATAAACTTTTAATGTATTTTAGTTTAATACTTTTTATTTTCGATCTTTGAATATTTCGAAAATTTCGTTTTCATTACCGCAGAATTATGAGGGAACTGTTCGTCATGTTCTTGATATTTCAAAAACTATTTATTTAAAAGTATTTTTTTTTATTAAGAAAAATCTGTCATATACATTTGAAAGTCATTCGGTTCTTTTACCATTAATAAAATATTTATGAAAAATCCTCAAAATAAGGTTAAAAATTTAATTTTTCTAAATTTTTCATTCACGTTACAGTTGAAATTCTGGCGGTACCTTAAAAAATTATACTCTTTGGTAGATAACGCAGTCATCACTTCACACAACAAGTTACAATTTACATTATTGTTTATTTATTTTTTAAATATACCATTTTTAAATTTTAATACCTAATTAGAGATCTTGATTTTTCAAATTTTCAATGTTTACAAATATTTTTGGGGCACTAATATTCGATATATTTAAAGCGTAACTTTTTTGAGTGATAAGACACTTGTGCTAGCTAAAAAATGGTATTTTAAATTTAAATTACCAAATGGTAATTTTGTTTAAGATGTTACCGAATTTCAACTTTAAAATGCAAAAGAAATAGAAAAATATTCCTTTTTAACCTCATTTTAACGATTAAATTGGAATAGTCTGGACATCTGGCTAACAGATTAGGGAATTACCACTCTTAACATTTATCCAATTTCTTTTAGAGGAAAAATCATCTTGAGTCGTGTGGTATATGAATTCACGCGACCTCCTGATACATATGTGGACACAGAGCACCTGACGTAATCAGGAGGTCGTTGGTTCATATTCCACCCAGCTCAAGACAATTTTTCCTCTAAAAAAAATTGGATCGACGTAAGAGAGGGTTGGGTTGTTTTACTTCTGAGTGGCACTTTTTTGCACACCATGGGCTAAATGGCCAGGTCACATGGACCCCAATGGCTAAGAGAGGGTTGGGGGAGGGAACCCACTGGAACAGCTGATAGGAGACAGATGGTAGTCTCCCCGTCAAGACCATCCAGCATCTTTAACGTGCACAGGGTATGGCTCTCCCGCATACGGGACCACGGCTTAACGTCCCATCCGACGGACATCGTCCTTTCCAAGCCCATCGGTCGTGGCAGGGCGGGGAAATTTGCGGCGATAAATCTCAACGCTGACACAGCTGGGACTCGAACCTGAGAACTACAGATTACGAGCCTGGCACGCTACTAACTGAGCCACGCCTGTCCCAACGTAAGAGTGGTAATTCCCTAATCTGTGTTCCAGATATGTCTACATTATTTCAATTTAATAAATTGTATAAAAAAAAATGAATACCCCTTCAAGCAGATGCTTGCCACAGAGGTCTGACAGGAGCCTGTCAGTTTATATGCCATAGTAGAAGGTCTGTGAGGATGGCAGGACCTCAGCAGAAAAACAACACACACATCCATGCCTTACACGGGGCTCGAACCCAGGTCCCTTAGATCAGTAGCCAAGCGTGCTAACCACTCGGCCATGGGACGGCTTATACTTGTGAAAAAATTTTCCATCTTCATAGCATTCTTTTTGTGTGCCACTTGAGCCTTGATTGTTGGAATAGTACCTTCAGGTGACACAGTTCACTGTGTATCGTTGGTAGGAATTTTCATATCATCAATTGGAGGAGATCTTGATATGCGGCCGGTGGCTCAGTGGTCCAGAGCACCTGACATGTTATTTTAACGATTTTTCATAAATTTTCTATTAGCAATAGAATAACCAAATAACCGTCAAATGTATTTTCCAGATATGTTCTTTTAAATGAAATATAAATGAATTAGTTTCAATAGATAGTTTTCGAAATATTAGGAACACAACAAATGCTGTTTTAGACCTATTATTTTCGAACGGCCATTTTTGACAGCCCCAATTGAATAGATTCACAGGATGTTTATCAGCTGGTGGATAATCCTGAGCAGAGGTCATTGCAGGCACCTGAACTCTTTGCTTCTATTGGCATCGTCAAATTCTACATTGGAAGAAGTCTTCCATTGTAGATGTCTTCAGCCTTTAGTGGTGGGGGAACAGGTCTTTGTCCCATGTCTGCGATTAGGGGGCTGTATGATATTGTCGGCATTCCCTCTCTCAATAAACATAGTTTCTTTAAACATCCTACTAACCATTTTCTCTCCATAGGTAGTTGGAATGTGAGGACTCTGCACAGAGCTTTTTCTCTTGATGTCCTCACACAAGAATTCCACCATTATAATTTAGATATTCTCGGCTTGCAAGAGACCAGATGGACAGATAAAGGTCAGATTCTTAAAAATAATCTTAAATTTCTCTTTTCAGGGAGGGACGACAATAAGCATCACCAAGGCGTGGGTCTGCTTCTCAGCAGACACACTAGTGATGCTCTTCTAGGATATGAGTGCATTAATGAAAGGTTTCTTACAGCAAAATTTCAGAGAAGCATTAAAGACTTGAATATTATCTGCTGTTATGCCCCCACTGAGGATGCCGATGAGGATGAGAAGGATAGGTTTTATGAACAACTTCAGGATATTTTGAATTCTGTCAAGAAAGGAGATATTACCCTTGTTCTTGGTGACTTCAATGCCAAAGCTGGTACTGACTCTGACCTTTGGGGAGGGGTGATAGGCCATTTTGGTATTGGTAGCTGCAATGAGCAACATCTCCTACAGCTAAGTAAACTCAATGGATTCAGAATAACTGACACTTATTACAAACACCATGACATACATAAGTACACATGGGTTTCATTCGATGGGCTGCGTAAGAATATGATTGATTATATATTAATTAACAGCAAATGGGCTAGTTCTGTTAGGAATACCAGGTCATATAGTGTAGCTGAAATTGGATCTGACCATTATTTTGTTAAAAGTGTCTTGCAACTTAAACTTAAAAAGTGTTGTGCTATGGTTAAAAAATTTGCTTTTAATACTGAAGCTCTGAAAGACCCAGTTATAGCCAAAGCTTACCATGATAGGTTACTCAGTCATTATGACAGTCATAGTATGCTTACTACTGAAGTTGAGGAAGAACGGGATCATTTTAAACAGGCTGTTTTGGACACTAACAGTACTCTTTTAGGAAAAAAGGAGCAGAAGAGACAGAATTATCTGAGTGATAAGGCACTTGAGCTTATTTCGGAAAGAAAGAACTGCAGGAATGTTCTTAATCAATACCCTACTAGTCCTAATAGAAAGCATTACAGAGAACTTAATAAACGTGTAAAAGATCAGTTACCTGCTGATAAGAATCTTTGGCTTGATGGTTTGGCTGACAAAGCCGAGGAAGAAGTTAGACAGCACAACAGCAGAGAGCTGTACCAGATAGTTAATGTTTTGTGTGGTAGAAAACGGACAGGTATACAGGGATTGAAGGATAAACAAGGTAAGTTATAGAAGGTGAGGATTCTGTCATGGCTAGGTGGGCTGAGCATTTCAGGATGTTCTAAACAGTGTGGTTAGTTCTACCCCCATTGTTTGCAATGATGGCTTTAATGTTGGCCCTATAACACAATCTGAAGTTATTTTGGCTGTTTCTAAACTTAAACTTCATAAATCCCCAGGGGTAGATGAAATTACTACAGAAATGCTTAGAGCTGGGAATGTTTCGGTTACCACTTGGATGACTGAAATTCTGAATATCTTTTATGATAAAGGCATGGTTCCTAAAGATTTTACCAGAGCTATTGTTATCCCTATTTCCAAAAAAGGTGATCGCAGTTCTTGTGATAACTATAGGGGTATCAGCCTGCTCTCTGTTCCAGGTAAAGTTCATTCCATGATTGTGCTTAATAGAATTAAGAATCTGGTTGACAGGCAATTGCGTGATGAGCAATGTGGATTCAGAAGTGGTAGGGGATTTATGGATCAGATATTTTCACTTGGGCAGATTCTTCAGAAATGTTTAGAGTTTCAGAAACCTTTGGTTGCTAGCTTTGTTGATTTCAAAAAGGCTTTCGACTCTGTTGATCGTCATAATTTGTGGTTGATTGTGAGATCATATGGTATACCAGACAAGTTAGTTAACATAATGAAAGCTCTCTATAATAACACTGAGTCATGTGTGAGAGTTGGTAAGGCTTGTAGCAAATGGTTTAGCATTACTTCTGGTGTTCGACAAGGGTGCATTTTGTCTCCTTTTGTCTTTAGCTTGGTTATTGATTATGTTACGCGAAATTCACTTCAAGGGAAAGATTTTGGCCTTAAATGGACTGGAGATATGAAAATTTCTGATTTAGATTATGCTGATGATTTAGCCCTTTTGGTAAATGATGTTGATGAGATGAACTCTTTCATTCGAGCTGTTGATGAGACTGGTAGTAGAGTAGGTTTGTTATAAACAGAGAGAAAACTAAAGTGATGAAAATTGGTAAGGCAGGCTGTGATTCAGTTAATCTGAATGGTTGCAGTCTTGAGCAGGTGTCACAGTTTAATTATCTTGGGAGTTATGTAACAGATAATGGTGATGTGTGGCATGAGATTAACAGATGAATAGGGATTGCTGCCGGGACTTTTAAGAATCTTTGGAGAGTGTGGAGAAATAGGCGTATACACCTAAAGACTAAAATTAGACTGTATAATAGTTTGGTTCTTTCTAGGGTTAGTTATGGTAGTGAAACCTCGACTTTTTATAAACAAGATAACAGGAAACTAGATGCTTACACAGTACCTTGGGCATTAGGTGGTTCAACTTTGTAACTAATGATGAGGTTAGGCAAAGGAGTTTGCAACCTCCTTTAAGCAGCATATTTTTCAGAGAGAGACTCCGTTGGTTTGGCCGTGTTGCCCGTATGAATAAATATAGATTGGCGAATGATGAACAGTGTGCCTAAAGGCCTCAGAAAGAAGGGGAGACCTAGGATGCGGTGGGCAGACAATGTCAAACAGGATCTTGTTAGAATTGGTGTGCAGTGGCCAGATGCAGTAGATGTAGCTCAGGATAGACTTGCTTGGAGAACTAAATTGCACGGTCTGGTTGAACCTCTGTAGTCCATGGCTGCTTGAGGATGATGATGATGATGATGATAACTGTCGAAAAATATTTTTCTGATCAAAGCAGACTCCGTTCCCATATTCTTACTAAGAGTGTCACACGTGTATTTTTTCCAAAAGAATCTGCAAGTGTCACCTGACACTCTCTGCCTCATTTGGGATCGAATGCCTCAGTAATTAAAATTGATAGCAAATTCATTCCTTTGATGCGCAAAAGCTTCATAATAATGAAATTGCAAAACATTCTATTTTAGTTTATGAAAATTTGCATTCTCCTCCAAACAAAAGTTCTTTCCATTTGTTGACCTTGCTTGCATTCCATCGAATCAGAAATTGGCAATTTCATCTGCCATTTCTTTCTCTTTGAAAAGTGGAAATATTTCTTTACAAAAGATATAAATTATTCAAAAGTTTCAGTATATAAAATTTAAATAAAAAATCATTTCGCTTTCAATGTGACATGTATGTGGCAAGTAAAATATTAAAAAAAATAATATTTTACTTTTAAACTTCATAGTTTGCGAAAGAAGTTGCTTATAGAAAAATGATGTCAAAATGGAAGACTTGTAACAAACATAATCGAATAATTATTTCAGAGAAAATTCGTGGAATACTTAAAGACGAATGGAATCTGAAATATTCATCCCATTCTAAATATTTCCTAATAAAAATGTAAACTGAATCACCAAGTAATTTTCTAAAGATTACACTTTTTTTGCAAATGACACAACCACTATTTCTATGTGAATGATGCAAACACCAATTATTAATCCTCAAACTAATAAATCTTCTAATGCTTTTTCTAAAAAGGAATTTTTCTAATGATAAAAAGAAAGTACCATAAGGTTAAGAATAATCTGTAGAACTGCAATTATATACATATGTTTCAAACGGAAATCGTGAAATCTACATCACTGCGAATACCTCACAGAGATCAAACTGAGGTGAATCTTTATATAAACATTTTTCCTTCTCTGAACCAACAGTCCAATTTTCTGTATGTCGAAATTCCTTTATTTGTAACAAAAATTAATCTTGGAGCATCAGAGAGACAAGAACATTACCCTGACGTACCCCACGGTACGAAATGGCTCAAGTATTAGTTCGGTAAATTTTGAGGTTTTAAATTTTTGAAGTAGTATCGAAAGGGTAAAGGAATCTAAAATTCATTCGTTTTTCCACAGAAGACCAAATGGTAAAAAAAAACGTGTTTTTTTTTTATCTATCCTTCTACTAGCATGAAAGTAAATGCAAACATATTTGTAATATTTTCTCTATATTACGGAATATTTTGATGAACATACCTTCAGGGATCGCCAATTCATCTCTGGTTTTAACCGGCTTCTGAATCCTCTAACTCAATTAATTTGCGATTACAGCAGAATGTCAAAACACAGGAAGTGTAATTCGCTTCCGAAGGGATGCTCTCCTTTAATCTCATTTAATCGAACAATAAATTATTTCATGGCACTATCGATATGCTAAGAAAGTTTCACAATCACTTCAAGGTATGAATTTAGAACGCAGCAGCAGAAATCAATCACAAACTGAAACGAAATGGATCTTACAACATCCACATCATGAAGGCCACATTATTATCCTAAGAGATACTTTATACATTGGTGTTAACAGTCAGCAGTAATTCACCTTCGAAATCGATTTAAAAATGTCGTAACTTCACGATTTCCCTCAGCTTGTTTTCGCTCTGGCCACAGATTCTGCCAAGCCTCTTGCATTTTCTTTCTCGCCACAGCGTCATCTCCCTGGTGGACCAATTGGAACGCACGGAAGTGACACGCCGGAAATCGCAGAAGAAGGTCGTACGCACAACCGTGTCAGCTAAATAACCTCGCAGACAGTGTTCAATAACCTCGAAAGGCCGGAGTGCCTGCACGTCATCCATGCTTGGGGAGGAGCGCTGGACTTTTTAACTAAGAAGGATCAGGTTGGGTTGTTTTACCTCTGAGCGGAGCTTTTTTACACACAATGGGCTAAATGGCCAGGTCACAATGACTCCGAAGTCTCAGAGAAGGTTTGGGGGAGGGGACCCACTGGAACAGCTGTTGGCAGACAGATGGTAGCCTCCCGTCTAGGGCACCCAGCGTTAACGTGAACAGGACTTGGCTCTCTCTCCCGCACACGGGGCAATGACTTAACGTCCGATCTGACGGACGGCGGTCTATCCAGGCACATCGGGGAACTGATGATTACAGGCTTTGCGTGCTACCGACTCAAGAAGGCTACGAAATGGAAGCAGCAGAGAGCACCGATCCGTGCAGTATGAAAGTTTGCATTCCACTGATACTTATCAACGATTCCAGATAAGATAAAAGAGAATAAGAAATCCGATTTGCTCTAGAAGCCTATCTGCCAGCAAAAGTGTATTTGGAAAATATATTTAGGGCGGAATTTGATTTTTCAATAGATTAAAACGTAAGTAATCTGTAAGTAAATATTGAAAAAAGGCATCTAATAAGTAAATACACTGGCTTCCATAACTTTATTTTTATGAATAATGTGATTGCAGATAAACATCTCAATCAAATATATTAACATTTCGATGTTCAACAATATTTGTTTGGTATTTAATGAGTTATGGAAGTTTTAATATTTAACAACAACAATGCCAGTCAGAAACACTGACTTCAGAAGTTCATTCAAATTTTGTAATAAGCAGGGACGGCGACACCGCACGTGCAACAGGTATGACCGTACCCGGCGGCATTTTTTTTTTGGGGGGGGGCACATTTTTGAACAAACTGACGCTCATAATTGAAGTAAGGATGACCGAGGTAAGTGCCATCAATTGTTTAACAGATAATTTCGATCCGTTTTTTAAAAGGGCATTAAATTTAACTACATTATTCATTAATAATTAAACATAGACTTGGAGATCCAAATTCGCTCCTGAAAGCAAAATAGTAATAAAGCGCCGGCCCTGCTAATAAGTATTCTATGATGGTGTTTAACCCTTTCACGACTAAGGGAAACATTTTTCCCATTTTAAAATTGGTGATTGTCGTATTTAATTATAACCTTATCTGCATTTTTTATATAGAATGTCAAAATAGAACGTACGCCGGACGCAATTACGTAAACGGGAACGTTTAGAAAACAAAAACAGAACTGTCAGGACGCATAATATATGTACTATGTGCAATGTCCATCTTTGCCTCACTACCAAAAGAAATTGCTTCGCCGAATATCATAATTAGCACATCATTTTGTATAGTAATTTTATTTCATAATTTTGTATTATTTTAGTTAACATTTTGTTCTAATAAACCAATAAATAAAAGACATTGCATAATAAGCCTAACTGTAATTTGTGTTACCTTTATAGTCCATTGGGAAAAATATTTCCCATAAAATTCCAAAAATACTACACATTGTTATGTATTTTTCTTATGATTTTTATTTATTTTACGTCTAAACAAACTAAAATAAACAGTTACATACTAATATTTACTCTTAGAAACCTTATGGTGCTGAAAGGGTTAATAGAATAAGTAGACATTTTACTAGTTTCTGTAAAGATTTCTTTCCTTTATTCAACAGTTTTGTATAAGTTTCTTGTTCATTGCTGTTGTTGTTAAATATTCAAATTTCCCTAACTCATTAAATACTGGATGAATATTATTGAAATCGAGGTATTTGATTGCGATCTTTTTCTGCTATCACACTTTTCAAAATAAAAAAAGACTATTTATTTTAGAAGTTTCGACGTTAACTTCCCATTGACATAACATAGAATTGTTCCTTAATTTATGGAAACCGGTGTAAATTTAGCCAGAATATATAAAACCAGTGTATATTAGCATCAATGCTTAAGGGTTGCTAAATGTTTGGAAAGTATTAAATTGAAAAATAAAGTAAAAATAAAACGTATTGAAACATGTAGTCGCCCAAAAAAGTATCCGAACACTATGGTTGATTACAGAATTCAGAAAAAATATCTGGTAACGATTTTTTTAGAAATTAGTGATGTGGCAACCTTCGTGTCACGTGATTACAGAATTCAGGAAAAATATCTGGAGCGTGTACAGCAACTGTACACGCTCCAGTTACCGTTCACAGCAAACTGGAGCGTGTGCAGTTACTGCACACGCTCCAGTTTGTTGTGAACGGTAACTGCACACGCTCATTATTTCCGTGAGTGAGCCCACATGATCTAGTATCAAAATAATGTGACCACCTACAGTCGCTCAAAAAAGTATCCGAACACTATGGTTGATTACAGAATTCAGAAAAAATATCTGGTAACGATTCTTTTTAGAAATTAGTGATCTGACAAACTTCGTGTTACTTAATACGAAGGTTGGCAGATCCCTAATTTCCAAAAATATCGTTGCCAGATATTTTTTCTAAAATTTGCAATCAACCATAGTGTTTGGATATTTTTTTGAGCGACTGTACGTTCAGTGGGAAGGGGTTGAATTCCCCAAACCTGTCTGTCTGCCAGTAACCAGAAATCAAGAATAATTAAAAAAGCTCGCAGTGACCGAATGGCTTGGTTGGTGATCAGACTTTTCAGTTACGTGGCACGCATGTGAGGTAATTTATCTACTTTTTAAAAAAAAATAAAGATAATAAAAAATGGTAAGAAACAAGTAAATTAAAAATAGTAAAAATTATGACAAACTTAAAATTATTTCTTAAATTAATAAAATTCTTCTTCAGTCAATTTTTCTTGTTTCATTTCCAACTTCATTCTTCGTAAAATTGCAATCCACAGACTAGTTTCATGATCTTGTGGAACTATATTTGTTACTTGGTCACACATATAATTGAAATTAAAGTTAAATATTTAAAAATATACCTTTAAATTTCCTTTTGTTACCTTATACTTTTATTATCCCATAAATATATAATTTAAGAAATATAAAAACTGTGTTTTCAAATTTGTAAAACTCTACAAATTTACTGTTAAATGTAAATTGTATGAAAAACAAAATGGAATAATAAATTAAATTAATTAAATAAATTAAAAACAATTGCCTTTATTTTGGCTGAATGCGGAAAACATTATTTGCATATTCTTACTTCAGATCTCTTTAAAAAATGTTATTTTGTTTAACATTTTGTAAATAAAAAAATAAAAATAAATAAATAAATCCCCTTTAAGCAGCTGCTTCCCACAGAGGTCTGACAGGAGCACGTCAGTTTATATGCCATAGTAGGTATGTGAGGATGGCAGGACCGCAGCAGAGAAACAACACAAACATCCATGCCTTACCCGGGGCTCGAACCCAAGTCCCTTAGGTCAAAGGGGCGGGGGTGGCTCAGTCGGTAGCGCGCCAGGCTCATAATCTGTAGTTCCCAGGTTCGAGTCCCAGCTGAGTCAGCGTTGAGATTTATCTCCGCAAAATTCCCTGCCCTGCCCACGGTCAGTAGGGGACATCGATGGGCTAGGAAAGGCCGCCGTCCGTCGGGTGGGACGTTAAGCCGTGGCTCCGTGTGCGGGAGAGATATACCCTGTGCACGCTAAAGAATATGCTGGATGGCCTTGACGGGAGGTTACCATCTGTCTCCCAACGGCTGTTCCAGTGGGTCCCCTCCCCCAACCTTCTCTGAGCCTTCGGGGTCCATGTGACCTGGCCATTTAGCCCATGGTGTGCAAAAAAGTGCCACTCAGAGGTAAAACAACCCAAGTCCCTTAGGTCAATAGCCTAGCGTGCAAACCACTCGGCTACGGGACGGCTAATATTTTGTACTTCTTTTTAAATATTTTAACAAAAATTAAATAATTTTTCAATAAAATGAAGTAATTCATATTTTTAACAGGGATGCCTCTCGCGCACCTACCGAGTCCACTGCAGATAAGTCCCCTTCTTTTTTTGCCTTGTTTTCTCTGAAGTGTTCATTAAGCCAATGCTCCGATTCAGGAGTTGCGATAATTAGTGCAAAATGAGCTGTGATTCGGGTGAGAAAAATTGCTCACCAGATTTTTGACGACTGAATAGCATTGACCACTGACACAGCTCAGTCAGAAAGGACATTCTTTAACTTTACTGGGGCGGGGGTGGCTCAGTCACTAGCGCGCCAGGCTCATAATCTGTAGCTCCCAGGTTCGAGTCCCAGCTGGGTCAGCATTGAGATTTATCTCCGCAAAATTCCCCGCCCTGCCCACGGTCAGTAAGGGACACCGATGGGCTTGGAAAGGCCGCCGTCCGTCGGATGGGACGTTAAGCCGTGGCCCCGTGTGCGGGAGAGCCATACCCTGTGCACGTTAAAGAACACGCTGGATGGCCTTGACGGGAGGCTACCATCTGTCTCCCAACAGCTGTTTCAGTGGGTCCCCTTCCCCCAACCTTCTCTGAGCCTTCGGGGTCCATGTGACCTGGCCATTTAGCCCATAGTGGGCAAAAAAGTGCCGCTCAGAGGTAAAACAACCCAACCCAACCTTTAACTTTACTGATGCAATCGAGATATTTTTAGCAGCTTATCGTTTGGCCTCTGTGGTAGTAAGGACATCAGGGATTTTCCTCGCTGGAAAACAAAATGGCGACCAAACCCTACACAGCGAATCCCTTCAGAAATGCAAAAATGACTGTGTTCGAATGAAATACAAACACATTTGCAAGTCTCTTGTAAGGATGTGATGACTTATTCCTTATGGGCCCCCCTTAGTTCATTGTAGATTATTGAATTCGTGTTCTTACTTAGAAAATGATTGACTGTCGTTCATGAATGAGTCGACGTCTGTACACTTTCTTTCCGACAAACACCGTAACCTGTGTACAGTCGCTCAAAAAAAATATCTGAATACTATGATTGATTACAGAATTCAGAAAAGATATTTGGCAACGATTTTTTTAGAAATCAGTGATCTGCCAACCTTCGTGTACTGTACACGAAGGTTGCCAGATCACTCATTTCTAACAAAATCGTAGTTTCCTGTTATCTTGTTTACAAAGTGCCCAAGTTTCACTACCATAACTAACCCTAGAAAGAACCAAACTATTATACAGTCTAATTTTAGTCTTTAGGTGTATACGCCTATTTCTCCACACTCTCCATAGATTCTTAAAAGTCCCGGCAGCAATCCCTATTCGTCTGTTAATCTCATGCCGCACATCACCAGCATTTGTTACATAGCTACCAAGATAATTAAACTGTGACATCTACTCTAGAGCAGAACTATGCAGATTAACTGAACCACAGCCAGCCTGACCAATTCTCATCACTTTAGTTTTCTCTCTGTTTATAACCAAACCTACTCTACTACCAGTCTCATCAACAGCTCGAATGAAAGAGTTCATCTCATCAACATCATTTGCCAAAAGGGCTAAATCATCATAATAATATCAGAAATTATGGTATGTCCAGCCCATTTAAGACCAAAATCTTTCCCTTGAAGTGAATTTCGCAAAACATAATCAATAACCAAACTAAAAAGAAAAGGAGACAAACCAGAAGTAATGCTAAACCAATTGCTATAAACCTTACCAACTCTCACACACGACTCAGTGTTATCATAGAAAGCTTGCATTATGTTAAATAAGTTCTCTGGTATCCATATAACAACACAATCAACCACAAATTATGACGATCAACGGAGTCGAAAGCCTTTTTGAAATCAACTAAGCTAGAGTAGTTTCAAGACAACCTGGCGTACCCCCACGCACTGTGCTTTCCCTCATGACGTCACTGACCATGCCCACTTCTGGCCACGTCCCTAGTTAATAACTTATTAATGACCAATTAATAACCAATTAATAACTAATTAATAATCAATTAATAACCAATAATTAATTAATAATTAATTAAAAATTAACTAATTCCCCTTTATTAAAAAAACCCCATTTATTAAAAATTCCTCCCTCATTATTAAACAACCCCCCCCCCCCTTAACCCGTGGCGCCATCTGGTGACTATGAGGAGTATTTTTTCCGGAAAAACCCCTATTTTAGCTCTAATTTCCCGATTTTGACTCCCCCTTTATTAAAAAACTCCTTCCTTCCCCTTTTAACCCCTGACGCCATCTAGTGACTATGAGGAGTACTATTCTTAGAAAAACCCTCTATTTTGGTCGTAATTATTCCCAGACTCGCTACTCATTAAAAACCCCCTTTATTAAACACCCCCTTTATTAAAATTCCCTCCCTTATCAAAAGTCCCCTTTATTAAACTTCACAAACTCCCACGGTGTCCACGTTCGTCTTCCAAGTCCAACTAAACTTTGGGATGGCAACGATTGGATGATGCAAGCCTCTGAATAATTGGAAGGGTGGCAACCTTGTGCAGAAAGGGATGATGCAAGTCTCTAAATAATTGCAGAAATTTCGATAGCAGTCACTCACAGAAAATCAACTCCCAAAGTTGCATATCCCCTGTATTTATTCCTTATTAATTAAACACTCATTAAAATTCCCCTCCCCTTTATTAAACCCCCTTATGAAAAGTTCACTCTAATAAAACTTCACTGATCACAAACTACCATCCTTTACAAGTCAACTAAACTTAGAAAATCAACTCCCAAAGTTGTATATTCCCTGTATTACCCATTTTTATTTCTTAGTAATTAAACACTTATCAAAAACTCCACCCTGATCATTAAAAAACCCTGGTCGACCCTTCACATGGTCAATCACTCTTCTCTATGTGCATTTAATCGGTGTCATCCAACGTCCTGTATTTAAAAAAAAACATCCTACCCGACGCAGTGATTTGAACCCACTAACTTAGTGTTCACGTCCATCTGAAATTTGCCAAGTTCACTAAACTTTTGAATGGCCGATGCATTTTTGGAATTCGACCTTCATCGAGTCATGCATGTAACAACAAGCAGGTCAGCGTATGTGTCCAGGTCTCTTCTTATTGGGGGGTGAGGGGTCAAGAGGAATGTCACCACATGCTGTCTGCAGCACAGTATTTGCATCTGTTGCTGATAAGATCCGATTAATATCTACAAGCTTTATCCACGCTTGAGCGAGTGACGGCTCTTATCGCTACACCGTCAAAGAGTGTATGCCAATGGGGAGCTATCTGTTTACATCTGCTATTGGTAAATGAAAATATTTCGGATGATGCTTTAGCTCACGTGTTTATTCCGAATGTATCTCACGAAGGTCAGCCTTCAATGTGTCGAGAGATGTATCAAAGTTTGTTTATCAGATAGTTGAAGGTTGCGGTTCTGGCTGTATATAAACGGGCGGAAAAGGTCTAGTATTTGTTCGGAGCTACGTGAGCATGGATTTGGATTTTTGGGCGAGTGACGAGGATTCTGGCTATGAGAGCGATCCTCAGCATTTCAGCACGCGTATCAGTTGGTTGTTAGTCGACCTGTGGTTCTGCTTCCTCCACCACCCCCCCCGGCACCAACTCTTAGAATGGAACTACGCCCTGGACCTAGTGGTCCTATGCTCCAGGCCGTTCTTGTGGACGATGACACACCACCACCACCTACAGGACTACGAGGCCCTTTGGTTATGAAACCACCTGAAACCTGGCCCCCTGGTTTACTGCAGAACGTCGTTCAGGCCCTGAGACATAAACGTCAGAGATGTCTTTAGTCGTGACTGTGTGAAGTCACCAAGCATTTGCCTCCCATTATCAGTGTTCGAATTAGGGTGAATATTTATGCAGAGTCTGTTTTGCCAAAGAAGCAGCACTAAAACATGCTGAAAACATGTACTAAGGGGCTGTGGTGGAGGATGCTATGACCTTCCATAGGAATAGTTAACATCGTTGAAGTTGTAGCATAACAAGAGAAAAAAAAGAAAAGGTTCTTTTCAGAACCGCTTCATTTGTGTCGAAAGGATTACCGATTGTACAATTTCTGTTCACAACTCTTCTCTATCTACACGTTTCTTCTATACCTCTACATTCGATTCACTGTCACCCCGGCTAACAGAGAAAATTTTATAGGGTGTTTAACCTTCAATTAAAATGATAATTTTACACACTATGTTAGGATTAACAATTCTTATAGTGTATAAGTAGTTTTTGTTGCTAGGATCCCTCTCCACTTTTAAAATTTAGATCTTACACATTCTTGCAACCCCAACAGTCTTTTCATATTAATATACGTATTTTTAACGTCGTAAAGTCCATTTTAATCAACACTTATTTCTCTTAACTCCGCGACTGTTGGTTCTCGCATTTTTACTGGAAGAAGGCCTATCCCACAGTAACTGTTTTAAAAGACTGTCCCACAGAAAATAAAAAAATGCTATTGGATAAAAAATTTATAAAAACGACGAAAAAAATCTGATTTGATTCGTAATTATGAAAAAATATTGAGGTGTAATATTGACCTGTATGTGCGACATAAAAGACCCGTGTTCGGATCCTCACCCGCTGACCACGTTTTACTGACGGGTGGTTAAGTCCTACGAAATTAAAAAATTCCAAACGGGGAATCACAAGGGTTTTATTGACGGATGAATCTTGGATCTATGCTGGTTCCCTTGTTCCATGTCGAGTCCTACAGCATGAAAACCCACTTGCAGGCTAGACCTCTGTTTTAAGACTCGATATATTTACAAGTCCAGAGGCGGTTCTCCACATTCCCAATTCTACCCTTTATGATAGGTCAACGTTTCAATGTACCCCATGTAAACAAACCATTTTGAAATTATGCGCCTTAAACCTCCAAGAGTTGAGCGTATTAGTCTCCATCGGGTTGATGCCATCCGATATCTGTGCTCCCGCGTCAGGACGTGTGTTGGAAAGTTGTTTTATGTTTGTCTCAATTAGTCTCCGCTGTTATGCGACATGGTTTAAAAATACTTATTACTCAGCACGGTGAAGTAACGCTACTCGAAGAAAAATTAGCTATGGGAGTAATCATTAATCTACAAGCGCTCACACAGTTTTTAAAAATCGTCTCTTCCACCGTTTATCGGCGAACGTGAAGAAACTGACGAAATTACAAGGTCAGTTGTTTTCATCGGGTAAAGACTATGCGGTTAAAAGTAGAATTCACACGTTTCCGTAAAAAATGCAACACGAATGCGTTTTAATAGAGGACAATAGTTTTAACAATAACCTACTATAAAAAATAATCACTCGAACGTACCATTCTCAACATACGTTTTGGTAATGAGAAAGCTTCGGCGAAACATAAAAATCCACTTAACTATGCTTTGACTTATATGTTCTGGTCGGGCCTGCCCTGTATTTATACCGTTGTTCTCACATACAAGAAGCGACGTGTCTTTATAAACTCTCCCCCTTCGACACTGTTCACGTGATTCTAAAGTGGGGAGACGTGCGTGCACCAACAAGCAATTGGTAATGTACAAAGGTCATGGTGCACTCACACACACTACTCGCGCTGACCTTTGGGACAGATAAAATAATTAGATATTGTTCGACTGACTTTGAGAAGAGCAGTCGCTCCGTCCAAAAGCCTAATGAGAAAGTTAAATAATGACATGACGAAAATGCTCAGAACACTGGAAATTCCCTGTAGGTGCCTTCGGATCTTAAGTTATCGCGTTCTCCAAGCGTTCAGCTGATTTTACAAGGTCGTCATTGCAATTAAAGAATGTAGCCGTTACAGGGAGAATAGGGTTTGACATCGCACATTTAGAAAAGGGAACAATTGTTAATGTCATAATAAATGTGTGATGTATATTTCAGTGGAAAAACTTAATACGAAATCTTTAACATTATTCCCGGCGTCCTTTGTTAGGTGATAGCATTAACATCCTTATACGCTATCTCTTCAAAAATTTCAGGACATTCGGGGGTTATCACTTAAGTTTCAACTTTTATTTCTTCCAACCGCAATAATGTACCGTTTCTGTGGAACGCTGGTGATTTCGATGCAAAAAATGGGCAGGGGACGATCTTTCTCACACTAGCTATATGACCATGCACTAGAAAACAAACCTAGAACTCCATAGACAATAAAGATTCGAACTAAAAAGTCATTAAAACCGTGAATGGACTGATAAAAATATGTGAAACATAATGTACTGAGCTTGACAACATTAATATAGATAGGGATCCTCGCTTGTTTTCTCTATACTATCATATATTGAGAAACCTCGATGCTTGAGAAATGATTCATTTAACTATCAAAGATGAATAGAGCTCTGTAAAGTTTAATTCTCCACACAATCTTCTGAGTTCATTAGGCTGTAGATGTCTAATTCTGTCAGGATCACAAGGAATGTTTTACACATTCAAGGACTTTCTCTTTTTCTGACATTCGCTAATCAAAATATCTATCTACAAAAGATACTATGCATCAGACTCATCATTACACAGACAAACTACCTATCCATAGGTTGTGTAAGCATTTAGAATGAAAAACCGATAGCAAGGTTGCTTCACTGTCATAGAGATAAACTCATAACTTAATCTTCAGATGCATGTTTCTTCATATAATCGTAAAGTCGCAATATCTATGCATTTCCTCACCATCTCGCAAGATAATTAAAGTTCAATCACTGATTCATCTTCCCTACCTGTATATTTACTTTCTAATAAACCAAACTTTAACGACCAAAGTAGGTAAATCGCAAGCATCATCAGATTATTACTGCTTACGTTGAAAATCTCACAATACCCTATTCAGTACTTTACCTCCGATACAGCTATAAGTTACGATAGCCAACATCTATCCCATAGACAGTAGGTTAGTTACTTCTAACAAAGTCAAGGTTTGAGATCCATAGTAAGACATGAATGTTGTTTACCGGCCACTATCTCGACAACTTCTCACCCCTTCTACTGAGTTGTATGAAAAAATCCTGTAACTGTCACGACAATTAGCGTCGTGAAGTCATTTATTTTTAAAGCAGAGACACACTAATTTCGGACTCGCTAGCCAGAGAACGATATTTTAACTTGCTAAAGTTTGATTTTAATGATCAGATACTGTATGTATCATCACTTTTTTTAGTTCATACTAATAACTTCCAACTTTTAAAGGAAATATCGTCTCGCTATAAGCGATTTCATACAAAGAGATACGCACTCTATGCTTCACATTTAAATCTATAGAGATAACGATCACTTCCCATGGAACACATCGGGGAAAAAACGCGCTATGATCGGGTTTGAGAAAGATTTTAAGCCATGGGGGGTGCTGCACTGCAAGAAAGCACACCATCTTTGATATCAGATCCTACATGAAATTTATACTGTTTGAGAAAGATTCTTTAGTTCACATGGTACCGCATTACAGTAAAGCACACTGTCCTGTTCGTGTCTGTCTATATGTTTGTTTCTCTCTCTCTGTGTGTGTGTTAAAGTGTCTGTATGCGTTTCATCTTTATGTGTATGTGTAAATATGTTTTCATATTTCTATGAATCGTGTTTGAACATGCTATCTGTCAGCTGCTCGTTACAAAAGAAGCTAACACTTTACAAACCTCAACAGATTGGCATTATATGTCCAGCTCTCGTTTTTACGTGACACCGAAACGGGTTTAGTTTTTATGCAGCGGTGATAGGGGTGATTATAACTGTGCAATAACTGGTCTACCACATCGGCATAGCGATTCATGTTTTTATCTGTGAAATATTTCCACATTTTTGTTTTTAACGTACAGTTGAATCGTTCTACTATGCTAGCTTTGGTTTCATTATGAGTGGTGAAAGAGTGTGCTTTAAGATACTTTTGAAACACTCGGTTAGTGAATTCCATCCCCTTATCTGTTTGTAATTTCAGAGGCTTTCTATATTTTCCGATAGGCTTTTGTGATCAGCAGCCCCCGATTTCCGTTTTAAAGGAACGCCATATGCATATTTCGAAAGCACGTCTATACATGCCAGTAAATATCAATTTAGTTCTCTAAGCAAGTCTGTTCCTGAGCTCCATCTAGCGTCAGATCTCGACCAATGGAAGGCTGTTACAGGGGGACGTCACAGGTTTAAGGTATAAGTATTACCCCTCGATGAGGGATAAAGCATTATTTTTTCAGTATCCAACTACTAACCACGACCTGTGTTAAACGTTCCCTGACTGGTGGCAATCTTCCGCGAAGCGACTTGCTCTTAGAGATGATGATCGGCATATGTTTCAACTAGGCTCTGATTTGTTTGCGAATGTTTGTGAGTACAAGAACTATCCTAAAGTGCACATGCGTCTGTTCAAGAGGTTTAGTGATAATTCATTAAAACTGTATCCTACATAGGATGGTGTGATGTTGTCTGAAGAACAATGGTATGGACTGGTTTCTTACGCATCTACAATCGTCGAAGCATTCGAAGATATCGAATACGGCGAGTATGAACTGGACTCTATGGTTTGCTTCGTCGTACTCAAGGGTAGACATGGGGTGCTCATTAAAAAAAACATCCCCGTGATGGAGGTCTTGTATTTTCTTCATCGATTCGTCTCAGCGTCGAGCAGTGGGAGAGGTTAGCAGATTTATGTGACTCAATCACTTACAGTTTGATGGCTCTGAAGTTTGAAAATGGTAAATTTTCGAATGCAGTGTGGAAGGCAGAATTAGCTGGAAATCTTCCTCGAAGAACCCTATCTAATGATCACCCCCATGAACAAGACAACAGTGATTCCATAAAGCTTATGGACTGTTTAAAGCAGACTTTGAAAACAATTGTCAGAAAAGAACTTTTTATGATGCTACCTAAGAACTGTTTCGGGTGTGAAGTAGATCATCCTAGTCAACTTCGTCATTCGTGTCTCACCATAAACGATGAATCAATTGATGCTTATTTCACAGAAGCAGTAAGAAACGTTCATTTAACTGATATTGCTGAACGTTTTGTGGAAGAATCAGGTATTGAATTAAATCGTACGGCTAATATCTCATTTATGTCTGAATTGAACTTTCCAAAATTACTAAAAGAGGTGCACGATGAATTGGTATGTACATCTGAAATACGTATTAACTAAATATTAATTTGACCTTAATGTTATTTTTTGTAAAAACAAGTGATAATTTGTTACGTTAATAAATATGAATCTCTCTCTGATATTTTTGTCAATGTGATTTCTTTCTTTGTATAGTTAACATGAATTTTAAGGTTCACATTAAAAGTGTTAATATTGTTTGCTGTAATGAACGCTCTCAAGTCTTTGTATCAAGATCCTGCACAGCCAGCAAGCTATGTTGGGTCGAATGTTTTATATCGGGGGCTGTAAAAGGAAGGGATGGGAAACTGAAGAAAACAGAAATAACGGAATGCCTGCGAGGGTGGAGGAAGCTTACACCATTCACAAGCCCTTGAAACAGTGGTTTCTGAAGAATAGAGTGATAGTGAGGTGGTAAAGATGAACTATTTCAGGCAGATCTGGTAGATTTGTCATCACTTAATCAAACAGTATAACTTTCTTGTAGGTTCTGATATCAAAGATGGTGTGCTTTCTTGCAGTGCACCCTCCCCCCTATGGGCTAAAAATCTTTCTCAAACCCGATCATAGCGTGTTTTTTCACAGATGTGTTCCATGGGAAGTGATCGTTATCTCTATAGATTTAAATGTGAAGCATAGAGTGCGTATCTCTTTGTATGAAATCGCTTATAGCGAGATAATATTTCCTTTAAAAGTTGGAAGTTATTAGTATGAACTAAAAAAAGTGATGATACATACACTATCTGATCGTTAAAATCAAACTTTAGCAAGTTAATATATCGTTCTCTGGCTAGCGAGTCCGAAATTAGTGTGTCTCTGCTTTAAAAATAAATGCGACTTCACGTTGCTAATTGTCGTGACAGTTACAGGATTTTTTCATACAATTCAGTACAAGGAGTGAGAGGTTGTCGAGATCTTGGCCGGTAAACAACGTTCATATCTTACTATGGATCTCAAACCTTGACTTTGTTAGAAGTAACTGACCTACTGTCTATGGGATAGATGTTGGCTATCGTAACTTATAGCTGTAGCAGAGGTAAAGTACTGAATAGGGTATTGTGAGATTTTCAACGTAAGCAGTAATAATCTGATGATGCTTGCGATTTACCTACTTTGGTCGTTAAAGTTTGGTTTATTAGAAAGTAAATATACAGATAGGGAAGATGAATCAGTGATTGAACTTTAATTTTCTTGCGAGATGGTGAGGAAATGCATAGATATTGCGACTTTACGATTCTATGAAGAAACATGCATCTGAAGATTAAGTTATGAGTTTATCTCTATGACAGTGAAGCAACCTTGCTATCGGTTTTTCATTCTAAATGCTTACACAACCTATGGATAGGTAGTTTGTCTGTGTAATGATGAGTCTGATGCATACTGTCTTTTCTAGATAGATATTTTGATTAGCGAATGTCAGAAAAAGAGAAAGTCCTTGAATGTGTAAAACATTCCTTGTGATCCTGACAGAATTAGACATCTACAGCCTAATGAACTCAGAAGATTGTGTGGAGAATTAAACTTTACAGAGCTCTATTCATCTTTGATAGTTAAATGAATCATTTCTCAAGCATCGAGGTTTCTCAATATATGATAGTATAGAGAAAACAAGCGAGGATCCCTATCTATATTAATGTTGTCAAGCTCAGTACATTATGTTTCACATATTTTTATCAGTCCATTCACGGTTTTAATGACTTTTTAGTTCGAATCTTTATTGTCTATGCAGTTCTAGGTTCGTTTTCTAGTGCATGGTCATATAGCTAGTGTGAGAAAGATCGTCCCCTGCCCATTTTTTGCATCGAAGTCACCAGCGTTCCACAGAAACGGTACATTATTGCGGTTGGAAGAAATAAAAGTTGAAACTTAAGTGATAACCCCCGAATATCATATGAAAATTTTGAAGTGAGAGCATATTAGGATGTTAATACTATCACCTAATAAAGGACGCCGCGAATAATGTTAAAGATTTCGTATTAAGTTTTTCCATTGAATTATACGTCACACATTTATTATGACATTAACAATTGTTCCCGTTTCTAATGTACGATGTCAAACCCTATTCTCCCTGTAACGGCTACATTCTTTAATTGCAATGACGACCTTGTAAAATCAGCTGACCACTTGAAGAACGTGATAACTTAAGATCCGAAGGCACCTACAGGGAATTTCCGGTTTTCTGAGCATTTTCGTCATGTCATTATTTAACTTTCTCATTAGGCTTTTGGACGGAGCGACTGCTCTTCTCAAAGTGAGTCGAACCATATCTAATTATTTTATCTGTCCCAAAGGTCAGCACGAGTGGTGTGTGTGAGTGCACCATGACCTTTGTACATCACCAGTTGCTTGTTGGTGCACGCACGTCTCCCCACTTTAGAATCACGTGAACAGTGTCGAAGGGGGAGAGTTTATAAAGACACGTCGCTTCTTGTATGTGAGAACAACGGTATAAATACAGGGCAGGCCCGACCAGAACATATAAGTCAAAGCATAGTTAAGTGGATTTTTATGTTTCGCCGAAGCTTTCTCATTACCCCAACGTATGTTGAGAATGGTACGTTCGAGTGATTATTTTTTATAGTAGGTTATTGTTAAAACTATTGTCCTCTATTAACACGCATTCGTGTTGCATTTTTTACGGAAACGTGTGAATTCTACTTTTAACCGCGTAGTCTTTACCCGATGAAAACAACTGACCTTGTAATTTCGTCAGTTTCTTCACGTTCGCCGATAAACGGTGGAAGAGACGATTTTTAAAAACTGTGTGAGCGCTTGTAAATTAATGATTACTCCCATAGCTGATTTTTCTTCGAGTAGCGTTACTTCACCGTGCTGAGTAATAAGTATTTTTAAACCATGTTGCGTAACAGCAGAGAGTAATTGAGACAAACATAAAACCACTTTCCAAGACAAGTCCTGATGCGGGAGCACAGATATCTGATGGCATCAACCCGATGGAGACTAATACGCTCAACTCTTGGAGGTTTAGGGCGCATAATTTCAAAATGGTTTGTTTACATGGGGTACATTGAAACGTTGACCTATCATAAAGGGTAGAATTGGGAATGTGGAGAACCGCCTCTGGACTTGTAAATATATCGAGTCCTAAAACAGAGGTCAAGGCTGCAAGTGGGTTTTCATGCTGTAGGACTCGACATGGAACAAGGGAACCAGCATAGATCCAAGATTCATCCGTCAATAAAACCCTTATGATTCCCCGTTTGGAATTTTTTAATTTCGTAGGACTTAACCACCCGTCAGTAAAACATGGTCAGCGGTGAGGATCCGAACACGGGTCTTTTATGTCACACATACAGGTCAATATTACCCCTCAATATTTTTTCATAATTACGAATAAAATCAGATTTTTTCCGTCGTTTTTATAAATTTTTTACTCAATAGCATTTTTTTATTTTCTGTGGGACAGTCTTTTAAAACAGTTACTGTGGGATAGGCCTTCTTCCAGTAAAAATGCGACAACCAACAGTCGCGGAGTTAAAAGAAATAAGTGTTGATTAAAACGGACTTTATGACGGTTATAAAAATACGTATATTAATATGAAAAGACTGTTGGGGTTGCAAGAATGTGTAAGATCTAAATTTTAAAAGTGGAGAGGGATCCTAGCAACAAAAACTATTTATACACTATAAGAATTGTTAATCCTAACATAGTGTGTAAAATTATCATTTTAACTGAAGATTAAACACCCTATAAAATTTACTCTGTTAGCCGGGGTGACAGTGAATCGAATGTAGAGATATAGAAGAAACGTGTAGATAGAGAAGTAAGAGTTGTGAACAGAAATTGTACAATCGGTAATCCGGTAATCCTTTCGACACAAATAAAGCGGTTCTGAAAAGAACCTTTTCTTTTTTTTCTCTTGTTATGCTACAACTTCAACGATGGAAGGTCGTAGTTCTATGGAAGGTCATAGCATCCTCCACCACAGCCCCATAGTCCATGTTTTAAGCAAGTTTTAGTACCGCTTCTTTGGCAAAACAGACTCTGCATAAATATTCATTCTAATTCGAATACTAATGATGGGAGGCAAATGCTTGGTGACTTCACACAGGCACGAGTAGAGACGTCTCTGACGTTTATGTCTCAGGGCCTGAACGACGTTCTGCGGTAAACCAGGGGGCCAGGTTTCAAGTGGTTTCATAACCAAAGGGCCTCGTAGTCCTGTAGGTGGTGGTGGTGTGTCATCGTCCACAAGAACAGCCTGGAGCATAGGACCACTAGTTCCAGGGCGTAGTTCCATTCTAACAGTTGGCGCCAGGGGTGGAGGAGGCAGAACCACATTTCGACTAATAACTGAGTGATACGCGTGCTGAAATGCTGAGGATCGCTCTCATAGCCGGAATCCTCGTCACTCGCCCAAAAAACAAAATCCATGCTGACAACTATAACACGTAGCTCCGAATAAATACTAGACCTTTTCTGCCCGTTTATATACAGCCAGAACCGCAACCTTCAACTATCTGATAAACAAACTTTGATACATCTCTCGACACATTGAAGGCTGACCTTCGTGAGATACATTCGGAATAAACACGTGAGCTAAAGCATCATCCGAAATATTTTCATTTACCAATAGCAGATGTAAACAGATAGCTCCCCATTGGCATACACTCTTTGACGGTGTAGCGATAAGAGCCGTCACTCGCTCAAGCGTGGATAAAGCTTGTAGATATTAATCGGATCTTATCAGCAACAGATGCAAATACTGTGCTGCAGACAGCATGTGGTGACATTCCTCTTGACCCCTCACCCCCAATAAGAAGAGACCTGGACACATACGCTGACCTGCTTGTTGTTACATGCATGACTCGATGAAGGTCGAATTCTAAAAATGCATCGGCCATTCCAAAGTTTAGTGAACTTGGCAAATTTCAGATGGACGTGAACACTAAGTTAGTGGGTTCAAATCACTGCGTCGGGAAGGATGTTTTTTTTTTAAATACAGGACGTTGTATGACACCGATTAAATGCACATAGAGAAAAGTGATTTACCACGTGAAGGGTCGACCAGGGTTTTTTAATGATCAGTGTGGAGTTTTTGATAAGTGTTTAATTACTAAGGAATAAAAATGGGTAATACAGGGAATATACAACTTTGGGAGTTGATTTTCTAAGTTTAGTTGACTTGTAAAGGATGGGAGTTTGTGATCAGTGAAGTTTTAATAGACTGAACTTTTGATAAGTGTGTTTAATAAAGGGGAGGGGAATTTTAATAAGTGTTTAATTAATAAGAATAAAAATTGCTAAAATGCCGTCCCGTGGCCGAGTGGTTAGCACGCTTGGCTACTGATCTAAGGGACCTGGGTTCGAGCCCCGGATTAGGCATGGATGTGTGTGTCGTTTTTCTGCTGAGGTCCTGCCATCCTCTCAGATCTCCTACTGTGGCATATAAACTGACAGGCTCCTGTCAGACCTCTGTGGCAAGCAGCTGCTTGAGGGGATATTTATTTTTTATTTGTAATACAGGGAATATACAACTTTGGGAGTTGATTTTCTAAGTTTAGTTTACTTGTAAAGGATGGTAGTTTGTGATCAATGAAGGTTTAATAGAGTGAACTTTTGATAAGGGGGTTTAATAAAGGGGAGGGGAATTTTAATGAGTGTTTAATTAATAAGGAATATATACAGGGTATATACAACTTTGGGAGTTAATTTTCTGTGAGTGACTGCTATCGAAATTTCTGCAATTATTTAGAGACTTGCATCATTCCTTTCTGCACGAGGTTGCCACCCTTGCAATTATTCAGAGGCTTGCATCATCCGATCGTTGCCATCCCAACGTTTAGTTGGACTTGGAAAACGAACGTCGATCCCGTGGGAGTTTGTGAAGTTTAATAAAGGAGACTTTTGATAAGGGGAGGGAATTTTAATAAAGAATGGTGTTTTAATAAAGGGGGTAGAACTTTTGATAAGGGGTTTTTAATGAGGAGGGAGTCTGGGAATAATTACGACTAAAATAGAGGGTTTTTCTAAGAATAATACTCCTCATATTCACTAGATGGCGTCAGGGTTAAAAAGGGGGGAAGGAAGGGGTTGTTTAATAAAGGGAGTGGAGTCAAAATCGGGAAATTAGAGGTAAAATAGGGGTTTTTCCGAAAATAGTACGCCTCATAGTCAGCAGATGGCGCCACGTGTTAAAAAAGGGGGGAAGGGTTTTTTAATAAAGGGGGATTAATTAAATTTTAAGTGATTATTAATCAATCATTGGTTATTAATTAATTATTAATCAGAGGCGTGGCCGGAAGTGGGCGTGGTCAGTGACGTCATAGGGGGAAATCACAGTGCATAGGGATACGCCAGGTTGTCTTGAAACTACTAGCTAGCAACCAAAGGTTTCTGAAACCCCAAACATTCCTCAAGAATCTACCTAAGTCAAAATAACTGATCTACACATCCCCTACAACTTCTGAATCCACATTGCTCATCACGCAATTGCCTGCCAACCAGATTCTTTATTCTATTAAGCACAATCATGCAAAGAACTTTCTCTGGAACAAAGAGTAGGCTGATACCCCTGTAGTTATCACAGGAACTGCATTCAGTTTTTTTGAAAATAGGGATAATAGTAGCTTTGGTAAAATCCTTAGGAACCATGCCTTTATCATAAAAGATTCAAACTTTCAGTCATCCATGTGACAACCGAAACGTTTCCAGCTCTATTTTTTTCCGTAGTAATTTCATCTATCCCTGTTGATTTATGAAGTTTAGTTTAATAATAGCGAAAATAACTTCAGATTGCGTTATAGGGCCAACTTTAAATGGCCCTATATTGTTTGTAATGATCTATCATCATTACAAACAATGGGAGTAGAACTAACCACATTGTTTAGACTAACCCCATTGCTTATCCTTCAGTCCTTGTATACCTATCTGTTTTCTACCACACAAGATATTAACTATCTGGTACAGCTCTCTGCTGTTGTGCTGTCTAACTGTTTCCTTGGCTTTATCAGCAACTACATATCCTTTACACGTTTATTAAGTTCTCTCTAATGCTTTCTATTAGGAGAAGTAGGGTATTGATTAAGGGCATTCCTGCAATTCTTTTTCTCTGAAATAAGTTCAAGTGCCTTATCACTCAGATAATTTTGCCTCTTCTGCTCCTTTTTTCCTAAAAGAGTACTGTTAGTGTCCAAAAAAGCCTGTTTAAAATGATCCCATTCTTCCTCAACTTCAGTAGTAAGCAAACCATGACTGTCATAATGACTAAGTAACCTATCATGGTAAGCTTTGGCTATAACTGGGTCTTTCAGAGCTTCAGTATTAAAAGCAAATTTTTTAACCCTAGCAGAACACTTTTTAAGTTTTAGTTGCAAGACACTTTTAACAAGGTAATGGTCAGATCCAATTTAAGCTCCCCTATATGACCTGGTATTCCTAACAGAACTAGCCCATTTGCTGTTAATTAATATATAATCAATCATATTCTTATGCAGCCCATCGGGTGAAACCCATGTATACTTATGTATGTCGCGGTGTTTGTAATAAGTGTTAGTTATTCTGAATACATTGAGTTTACTTACCTGTAGGAGACGTTGTCCATTGCCATTGCAGCTACCAATACCAAAAAGGCCAATCACCTCTCCTCAAAGGTCAGAGTCAGTACCAACTTTGGCATTGAAGTCACCAAGAACAAGGGTAATATCTCCTTAACAGAATTCAAAATATCCTGAAGTTGTTCATAAAATCTATCCTTCTCATCCTCATCGGCATCCTCAGTGGAGGCATAACAGCAGATAACATTCAGGTCTTCAACGCTTGTCTGAAATTTTGCTGTAAGAAACCTTTCATTAATGCACTCATATCCTAGAAGAGCATCACTAGCGTGTCTGCTGAGAAGCAGACCCACGCCCTGGTGATGCTTATTGTCGTCCCTCCCTGAAAAGAGAAATTTAAGATTATTTTTAAGAATCTGACCTTTATCTGTCCATCTGGTCTCTTGGAAGCCGAGAATATCTAAATTATAATGGTGGAATTCTTGTGTGAGGACATCAAGAGAAAAAGCTCTGTGCAGAGTCCTCACATTCCAACTAGCTATGGAGAGAAAATGGTTAGTGGGATGTTTAAAGAAACTATGTTTATTGAGAGAGGGAATGCCGACAATATCAAACAGCCCCCAATCGCAGGCATGGGGCAAAGACCCTTTCCTCCACCACTAAAGGCTGAAGCCACCTAGCCTGGAACACTTCTTCCAATATAGAATTTGACGATGCCAGTAGAAGCAAAGAGTTCAGGTTCGTGCGATAACCTCTGCTCAGGATTATCCTCCAGCTGATAGACATATGCTGTGAATCCATTCACCCACAAAGAAACAGAAAAAAAGTGGAAGATTTTCCCTCCACAGAAGCCCACCAGTGCAGCAAATTCAGGATTCATAATCAAGCTGTCTTTTTTCAGTCCACTCCAGTAGGTTTATATGGTCAGCACCTGGACCCTGTGAGATTGACCAATCCTCATCATGATCTTTTTGAAAAAAGGAAAGTAGCTATACTTGTCCAGATCAATAGTCCATACTAATCTGGTAACCCTCCGCTTCCGTTTACTTCCACAAGAGAGTATCTCTTTTGAAATTTACTAACGGCCTGCACCACGAGAAGTCGGGGTCGGACATTAGGTGCTAGGCTTGGTCGGTTCTATGCATTATCACATGTGATTGGTCCATAGCTCTCCTTCCAGTGACTACCTATCTACCATTCACTTAGATTAACCTAATACTAACTCGTTGAAAGGAACACAAATGTACACTTCCAGTTTCCCAATGTTCCCAGTGTTTTCCCAATGTATTTCTCCTTAAACACCGTTATTGTTTTGAAGTCTCTCTCTCCTAAAGCTCTATTCTGCTCCAATAGGGTAATGACGAAAATCTCCCGCTGAGGAAGAACGGGAGCGTCAATGATACAACAATCATGGTTTTATTATATCACGTTTATTTGTTGTAACAATCCTTTTATGTAATTCAATTTCTTGAACCCTGCTGAATAAATGTTTTCCTGAGTGTTTGGGGTTTCTGAGACTTTGGCACTTGGGGCTTTCAGATATCTTAATCAGCTATTTCCACAGGGACTCCGAAGAGATACCTTTTTGGGGCAGTGTGGGGATTAATCAAAGAGAAAGCTCCATGCTATAAGGACGATCAGTAATATATGCTTTATTCTCTGATGGATTTCATCAATGTACTTAAATATTATCTCATTCTGTAATCAAATATATAACAGGATCAAGAACTCTTCTTATCACTACTTCAACACGTCATCCAACCTTTTTGAATGATGTCACAATCAGCGTTGGATTAGGGGTGGGAGGAACGGTGCCCTCTTGAGAATACTAGTAAAGATAAAAGTGGGGAAAAAATTATTTAATTTATGTATATTCTTTTAAAATGGTTTGGAAAATGCTATACTGCATTGAAAATTCTATCTCTTAGCCCAATTCCCTTTAATTTTTTATTTATTAAAGAATTGCCACAATCATACTCAAAAAGACAATCATAGGTATTACACGAAATATTTGTCTCAAAGGGTGTTGTTACAAACCAAATACAATATTTCTTATTAAAATTTCCTGAAGGAAATAATACCATTAGAAATCTTAATAATTAATATATCTTAGTAATTATATAAGGAAATAATACCATTAGAACCTTAAATAAAATCTTAATAAATAACAGAAAAGGTTCTTTATTGTATCGCGGCAGTTTCAGCCAAACTCGTAATCTTAATAGAGTGGCCACAGCGTTCTTCTTCTTCTTCCACATCCATCAATTTTCTGGACCTCTTAAAGGTCCAGAAAATTGATGGATGTGGAAGAAGAAGAAGAACGCTGTCGCCACTCTATTAGGATTGACGCTCTCTACTGTCCTGATACCCTATTGGTTCGTTACACCTGTGATGGAGTTCGTTTGGCTTAAAAACAAGCTCAGTCAATGGCGAAGATTTGATAAAGGTCGTACTTTCCATAGCAACAACTACAAATAACTCATCAAGTTTCAATTTCTGTTTCTAAAGCGATATGCTGCTCATGGATGAATGTTTAATAGACTCGACTGTGCATTATTTTCCTTCTGTTTAACAAAACCGTAAAACTGAATAATTGAGTGAAGGCGATTGGTCAAGTTGGCTGTTCATACGGCTGGCGAATGCAATGTATAAAGAGAGCATCGGTATTAATAGTGTTTGTCTTCCGATAGTCCATAAAGTTTGTAAGAACTGTGTTATTCTGTGGAGATTTAAGTGCAGTTTCTCCTTTTCATTTCTGGTAAGTTGCATCAATGTTTGTTCATAGTATAGGAGATGGAAACGTATTTGATTTTACTTTGCTCTTCGTATCCTGGTAAAATCAAGGATATGTTTTCCTTTAGAGAAGTTTTAGTGCTCTATAAACTTTATATGAAGAATATAAAAACATCCTTAAGGGCGTTACTGCTCGGTGTAATCACCAATATTTAATTCCCGCGTATAGAGCCGGTGCTCTTTGCAACGCTGAGGAGGAGTATGGACGGGTTAATGCCATCAGAAACCTTACGTTCGCATGTGCAATACAAAACAAAGATCGCCTTTTTGCAATGACCTCTGTTTACCTTCAAAACATTCCTGGAGAATTCTTAAATAAATAGTAGTTGCTTTAATTGCGATTAGTTGAAATAAGAAACTCATTATTGTCAAAATTATTTTGAGCAGTTATTGTTCACGATTGTCTGCCACGAGATGGCGCAGGTTGAACTACGCAACCTGAAATGCAGTGTTGGAAAACGCTAGTATAAACGTAATAGTCAAAATATTTAGAACGATAAACATAACAGATAGCGAAAAAATTTCATCATTTTATTAATTATTTCGTTTTTTCACTGTTTTTCTATTGATACATTTTAGATTTTTTCCTGTATAAGAAATACTTGGAAACTTTTGTGAAACAACAGAGGTATAATTTACTTTTATGATCAACGTATAAAGCTCTTCAAAGTCGCTCAATGATGCATTCCTAAGGAATTTTGGAAGCACCTGTCTTGGACACTTTTCTCGTAATTGTCACTCGGAGAAAGTGCTTTGCGGAGATAGCCAGACAAGGTGTATAACAATTCCGTCTCATCCACTTAAACTCTTAGAGAAGGAACTAGGTATGTGATATTGGGTGAAAAGTAATTTCGACGCCACCCTCTTTCCCAAAACTTAAATATAAAAATATCTATTTTCTGAGATTTAATTATTGTCTTTTACATTTTTAAAATATTTTTCTTATGGAGCATGAAAAATTTTTTTTGCGTTTATATCCGTGAAAATGTTAATTCCAGATATTGAATATAATATATAGCGTTAAAGACTAAAATTAGACTGTATAATAATTTGATTCATTCTAGAGTTACTTGTGGTAGTGAAACTTCGACACTTTATAAACAAAATAAAAACGAAACTTGATGCTTTTGACTCTTTATAAGTAATGATGAGGTTAGGCAAAATACTCGGCAACCTCATGAACCAAGTGAAGAGAAGTCCTGAGGCTCAAGAAATGAAAAAATGTAAGAGTTTTAAATACATAATTAGTTTCACCAGTTGACATTTTGAATATACTCGTTTAACTATTATAAAATGCATAGCATAAATTGCACCTTTGTTGAATTTGGAAAATCTAGAATTTTGAGATGATTTGTAATACTTGTTCTTCTCACATATTTCACGGAAAAGAAGTTTTGGAGTGTTCCAAGGGTTGTAAGAAATTTTATCACCCTGTATGTATTGGAATGAGTGAATCAAGCTTCCATAAATTAACCAAGAAGAAAAAGAAATCCTGGAAAAGTATTAACTGTTCTAAAGAAAATTCTTTACAGTAAACTGTGAAAAAATCAGAACATATGGAATCAAAAGCTACAAAAAAAAGGTTAAGGTAGAAAATTTAACATTGTGGAGGAAGATTGAGAAGTAATTATTTTGAAAGAAGCTGTAAGCATAATGAAATTAGAATACAGAGAAACAATTGAAGACATTAGAAGAGAAATAAGTGTTAATAACCGTACTCTGAATGAAGATATGAGAGACTTAAAAAAAATTACTTCAATACAACTACAACACATTGCAAGAATGTAAAAAAAAAAAGCTATGGAAGACTTCAAGACTCAATTGTCAATTTTGCAAGAAGAAAATACATCTCTTGTGAAGGAAAACGATGCTTAAAGTAGAGATAAAGGATATTAGAACAGAGTTGGATGAACTGGAAATAAGATCAAAATCTTGCAATATTGAATTGAGAGACACACCTGAAGAGCCAAAAGAAAATATTTCACATGTAATAACTAAAGTATCTGAAACACTACAGATAGAAAATACAGATGACATTATTGTAGCTCACAGAGTACCACAATCTATAAGAACAAGATCAAACCAATAATAGTAAAGTACAAAGATAGCTAAATGAAGGAAAAGTGGATAAAAATGCTAAGGACATGAAAACATTGAAAGCAAACATGATTAACAGTAAATTTAAGGATACTAGAATATTTCTTAATGAATATCTGACCAAGCACATAAAAAAATTAGTTATTCTTCAAGGTGAAACAGTTTTGGTTAGAAATTTTTTTTTAAGTAAGTATGGGGAAAAAAATGGGTAGTAATAGAAGTAAGATTACCGGAATTAGAAATGAAGAAGATTTAGGCAAACTCAAGAGTGAAGAGGGCAAACAAGAACAGAATGAGTTTAGTACAGTGCTCTTCAGCGAACTGGGAAATTTCAAGGAACATGTTAAAAATTGCCATGCAGACTTGAACATAATACATTTAAATATAAGAAGTTTTACAGAATATTTTGATGAACTATTGGTACTGTTTTAGTGCTTTGGTATTATCTTGGATGCAATTCTTTTATCCGAGATATGGAAAAAACTGTAGGGAGTAAATCTTTATAATATCGAAGGCTAGTCTAAGTATTTGAAATGTAGGGAATTTAATAAGTCAAATGGGATCCTAATTTACGTAGATAATAAGAATTTAAATTTATTTGCATGAATATAGAAACAATATATCCATTCTCTTTTTATATTAGATCTCGTAACTTTACAGTCGATCAACTTCAGTCCCCATTTCAATTTGAATCCGAATTTCAGTTTTGTTTTTAAACTTATTATTATTTACTTCCTTTAATTTTGTATTAGACTGATAATGTTTTCAGAAATGTAAAAATATTTGTATTTTTACTTTTCTAAACAAATGAATTTGAAATATTTTAATATTTCAATTTTCAAATGAAATGAATTAAAAAAATGGCTATATGTAGCCATAAATCAGATCCTAATAATAGGGAGGGATATTTTGGGTCCGATTACTTATTTTATAAAACCCTAAGGATTTAAAAAAAATGTTATTTTTAAATGAACTCTTTTTTTGTTAACCATAGCTTTCTATTTGTACTTCCCTTCCCCCCAATTAACCGGGCTCATTGCATTTCTTTGCTAAATGAGTACAAAAAAACTCTAACAGATAAAACAAAACATATTTACAGATATTTTTCGCTGTGAATGCATTTATGAAAACCACTATGTAAATCAAATTCCCGCCACACAAGAAAATTTTTCCCATAGAAAATAGTTGAAATGTCCAAGTTACGTGGGTGAAACATTCCTATATTATTGGTGAACCCTACATCACTTCTACTGCAGAATGCAATTAATTAAATGTAATACGATAACTTAAACTAGAAAATAAAAATGCAATATGAAATAATTCTATGGTTTTCCGTTCAGACGAACCGAAGTAGAATTTTTTAAATAGTATCTTATATAAAACAACACATTATTGAGAAAGTAAATCTGGAATTAAGTAGCAAAATTTCAATTGATTCTTGGTCATTTGTGTGCGAGATGTTTCGGCTATCAATGAGAGACATCAATTTTATTAATCAAAATGGTGCAGTCCTTCACAAACATGGACATAGAACACTAGAAAGGAATTGTGAGTCTCTTCTGGTTTTTCCAAAAAAATGGATGCTTATTAATAAAGTAGCCATGATTTCTCGTTTCAAACCACACAAATGTGAATTTTGGATCCAATAATTTGAGAATATTTTTAAATTACTATAGCCTGTAAATTCAGATTAGTGTAAATCAAAATAGCATAAACCAAGAACTACCTGCATTTTAAAAAGTGTTTTATTATTTTACTCTAAAACAAACTAGATCGATAAATATACTTGAAAATGGTTTATTAATGCCATTCAGTATAAGTAAATAATTTGTGTCTTTTAAAAGAAATTTAAGGTTGTTTAGCAAATCATTAGTGCCCAAAAGTTAAATTGCCTCCGTAAGTAAAAGAGATGATAATTTCAAGATTCTCCAAATTTTGCCCTAATTTTTTTCTTTGAAAACGTTAGTCACTAGAGTTAAAGGTCTCAATGAATACAATCAGTTGCAATGTAAGAGATATGGGATTGATGATATAAAGACCAGTTTGTGCTATTCATGAATATACATAAATATTCATGAGTTCCACATATACAGGATGCCACCTGCCATTCTATATGATTTAAATGCATAGTGTTTTGAAATTTTCTGTTGCTAATTATGATTCTCTGGTGTTTTAAATATAATTATATATATATAAGTGTTCTTCCTAACGATTTTCCTTCAGCTCTTATTATCCATATTTTTGAAAAAGTGATCATAGTTTTTCTGACAATTATAAGGTATCAGTCTACTTCTTGTACCAGGTAAAGTTCTTTGCATTGTTGTGTTTAATGGACAACTGTGTATGAAGAGTGTGGATTCAGATGTAGTAGGGGATGTAGAGATAAAATATTTTCCCTTAGGCAGATTCTTGAGAAAGGTTTAGAGATTCTGAAAGTTGATTGTGAAACTCTAAAAATTTTGAACAGTTCAATTCATAGGTTGTAGAATTCAAGGTTTTTCACTCTGTTGATAGTCATAATTTATAGTTGATCGTGAGATGGTATGGCATACTTGACATTTAGTTAATTTTGCAATGGCATATGATTACTAAACCAATTCCTACAAGTCTAATCAACCCTCACATAAGCGTAAAATAACACTGAGTTATGTGGAAGATCTGGTAAGGCGTCTATCATTTGGTTCACATTGGTATTGGAGTAGGACAGAGGAGAATTTTGTCTCTCCTTTTCAGTTTGGTCATTTATTATGTTACATGGAACTCATAGCAATAGGATGATTTTCACCTTAAATGGCCTTAGCCAACCAACGGCTCCAAAATAAATCGTCAATCTACGGCATTTGGCTTGTAACTTCCAAATTTTTTGGATAAACATTTTTAAAGGCACAACAAGACAATTTTGTCAATTCATAGTACTCATTTAAAATCTATATTTTTCTTTTTAATCAAGAAAACTTATTTTTCTGGCCAAATAATGATCTAATTTTTTCCCAATTTAGTACACGTTAGAAGGGAAAGTTTTTGTATTTCAATAGATAATTTTTCCTGGCGTTATTTAGAAAATGTTTCTTATAGTGCCCCTTCTATAAGGAAGATATGTTACATCAAGTATAGAAATTTCAATATATTAAATGCGTTCATGATTTTGGTCTTTTGGTATTGATAATAAGATGAACTCTCATTCTGAAGCACTTGATTGATATTAATAATAAATTATATTTTGTGACAAACAGAGAGAAACCTGAAATGAAGAAATCTCAAGACTCTAGGGGGCCATTTAAGGACATAAGTGAGATTTTCAGGTCCAAAAATGACACCTTTACTAACGAATTGTTTAACAATTCAGGTCCTTCTTAGCATCTAGTCGTTAGGCCACTGAAACTGAGGCCAAAAAATGTTTTCCTTCCTGGAACGAATGTGGCAAGAAAAAAAATGCCATTAATCACTTCAGGAATGCAATAATGGCTGCCTCTTCAATGAAAAGGGAAATACTGACACTTTTCTTGCAGGGTACATGGCCCCTCTCTCCCCCCCCCCCCCCCTCCTTATGGCCGTCTCTGCGTAGGATCAGGACCGGCTGAAGGAATGTTTGCGACCCCAATGCGAAGTCTCATTTAGTTCCCAATTTCAGATATTTCACAGGTGCCACATTGTCCAAGGCACCTTTTGCAAAAGGCCACCCGATGCATTGCTTACCTCGCTTGCAGGCTTCAACCGGAATTGAACTTCAGTTCTTTTGATGGATGCACCATTGGTCAGATATCACATTTTTTTTCTCGGCAGCTGTGCAAAATACTGATTATGTGCATCATGCGAAAAACAGAAAAGAAAGCGTTACTGCTATCAGTTTCAGGAACCTATAAAGAATACAAAAAGATAGGTGCATAAGCATAAAGACTGCTATAAAGTTATATTACAGTTTGGTCCTTTCCGACTTAGTTATAATAATGAAACTCGAATCCTTTAATGAAACTCGAATCCTTTATACGCAGGATAGCAGGAAATTTGTTGCATTTTTCTCTAGATGGTAACGCAGTATTTGAGTTTTAGATGGTTTGACTTTGTAAGTAATGATGAGGTTAGGAAATGGTAAAAATGCAGTAAGAAATAATTCTATGGTTTTCCATTCGGACGAACAGAAGTAGAATTTTTAAAATAGTATCTTATATAAAACAAACACGTTATTAAGAATGTAAATCCGGAATTAAATAGCAAAATTGTTGACCACATGTCTGCAGAGAAACTGCTGGTTGGCCATGTTGCCGGTATTCATTATTATGAGCAGTGTGCCTTAAAGCAACAGGAAATGTGGGATATCTTAGGATGCAGTGAACAGACAATGTCAAATATTTGTTTGTTAGGATTCCCATGTAGTGACCAAATGCTGCCAATGTAGCTCAAGACAGACATCTTGTGAACAAGGTTGTAAAGTCTCGTTCGATCTCTGTAGCTTGTATTGCCATACCTGTAGTCTCTGCTACAAGGCCGCCATTTATCTGCAGCTCATTTTGGCGCGGTTTTCGAAATGGTCTGCAACACATGCCCCTTCCCTTCCCGTGTGGTTCGTTGACATCTTCACTGACCTTCGCCACTGATGAAAGTGTCCGATTATGCGGTTGCTATCCAGAATGTTCCAGGAAATGCGCCTCCCCCCTGCTTCGGTCGCATCTACATATATCTTCGATGCCACCCTGCACTTAGCAACAAGTCGTCCAATCAAGACATCACCAGCGTCATGCGTCATGCTTTAGCCAAACAATTGGAAGGTTTATAAATAGCCTGGGTTCGGCCCTTATGATTAATCCTGCTTATTCGACTACAATCATGAAGTCTTGAATAGTTACAAGAGGCCTAAAATGATGGCTTTCAGCAAAGATAGTCATCCATTTTAGGTCTCTTGTGCATCCTTACAGTTTTTTATTTTGTTCTTTGCTGTCCTTCGGGACCCACCATTGGTGGTTTATTTTTACACTGTTGTGTTTACACTGATGCCAACTAGGCACATATTCAGATGGAAGAGGTTATTTTTATCATAGATAACAAACTACACCAGAACCCACCCAAAATACTGGATATCCCGAATACTTAGAAACATTTGAAGACATCATTGATTTTCTGAAATATCTTGCCTCTCCCAAATTAGCCTCCACCCAGTGGGAAATTCCCACTTCATTTAAATCTCTCAGAAAAAACATTTCGGCTACTGGTTCCATCCTCCACAAATACCAAGACCTCTATTTATCCGCTTTGGAGAAGTGCCCACAACGTGAAAGCTTCACAGTGTGGGACTACCTCCAATTTGTTAAAAAAACTTCTCCCCCATTTTAAATAATTTTGGCTACTTTGATTACTTCTCAAATTTGCTAAATTAATTCAGAATTTTCCATTCCTCATATCTCTTTCAGCTCAACTCGATAAACTTGCCTCCATCTTGGATTCAGCCCTCAGCCAATCCCAAAATTCCTTGCCTCTCATTGGCTGAGACGATTTTGACTGGATCCAGCTGCAAGCTCTCACTTAGCTCAGCTTGATAGCTTCTAATTCAATTTCTTTCTCATAATTTGACTACATTTCATCAAATTCAATACTTTACACACACATTTAAATTAATTTAACACTTCCCCTACTTTAACGCTCTCCTTTTCACGAATTTTACGACTATCTACCAACTTTGGACCACTTTTAGACCTTGGATGCCCTCCAGACATCTCGCTCTCAAATCCGAAAATAGCACATTTAATTTTTGTCCCCACCGATGAATCTATTCTAGTGGACCTGATGATAAGGGGGCCGAAGCCCCCTTTACAAATAGGTCCAGAAAAAAGGAAGTAGAATGTTATAGCAACCCTTATGATCGCCGTTTAACTTTATATATTTATTTATTTATTTAGACCTTACATGCTACTGGGACATTGGTGAACAAGCACCTCCTACCCACATAAAATTTTGAACTATATGAATTTTGTAATGCTCCAAATAAATGCAATAATGCTTTAAAGTTGGACCCTTCTTTTGATCCAATTAGTTTTATGCTCCGGATAGCTGATACGGGCGCCAGGCAATAATTAACAAATTGCCCAAAAAGTAGACTAAGTTTAAAGTAGGGTTCAAAATGCCAGCGAGCATTAATGAGTAAATAGTTAGAATCATAATTGATTGTCAAAAAGTCTAGATGCTATAAATCTAAATTCGCATTGCTCAAGAGAAAAAATTGTACAGACTCAAAAGGTTTAAAATAACAAACAGATTTATTTCCAAAATAGTTCAACTCACCAAGACATCAATGAAGAAGATACATCAAACTCACTGTGCTACAACGCACTTTCCTCCTGAACACACTGTGCTCTCTACTGAGTGCCTCTGCACTCTACACTGCCTAGTGCTTCTGCACTAACTGACTACACTCACTGAGTGCCTCTGCACTCTATGCGCTTCTGTGACTCGCAGGTCACCGGTTTTAAAAGACAAGAGCCAGACACGTGTCATGTTGCATGCTGGGAAAGACATTAACATACAATGACGAACGACGCAAGAGGGGCGTGTCCTTGTGCACGCGCTTTAGCGGGACAGTCGGAAGATTGGAGTTGCGCATGCGCAACTCCCAACTCTTGGAAATGAGCGCTGTGATGCCAAAAAGGAAATAAAAAATCCCCAAAATGATAAATATAACGTAAATTAAACAAAACTGGTTAAGGTAAAGCAAAAGTGAACGATGGGGCATCACAATTTGAGAGGAAAATATGTAATTGATAAGGTGAAAAAATAACAAAAAAAACAAAAAACAGCAACCTAAAGTATATCTAACAAGTTAGTTTCAGAGAGGTAAAGAAAGAGTTCTTGTAGGTGTTTTATTTGAGTTTGAGAGGTTGGAATGGCAAGTAGGTTTGGCAAAGTAAAATCAGTAAGTGAGAGTTTTTTTTAATTTATTAAATAGTATATCTCTCATGTGTGAATTTTGAGCAGTTTAGGATGACATGTTGAATAGTTTCAGGAACTTTGCAAGTTGAGCATTTGTTTGTAGTTGCTTTTTTTATTATGTTTTGATAAAAATTTAGGCCAACAAAATCAATTCTTTGGCAATAGAAAGTTGAGGTCAGTTTTCTGGGCAGTTTTATATTAGCTAATGTGGTCATTTTAGGAATCTATGGGGGACTGAAGATGGGACCATTTACTAGGAAAAAAATCTTTAGTGATTTAATTTCAAAGCTTTTTTTTTCATTTTTGAAGTTTACAAAGAAGTGATGTGTTGGGGTAATTTGCACAGTAATCAGGCCAATAGTTACCATCTATTCCACAGTGGCTTGGAATCCATTGTAGTGTTATTGAGTTATGTTTTATAATGTTTTGTGTTAATAGGTAGCAAAAATTAGTAAGTAAGACAGGGTAGCAGGTATAATAATAGTCTTGTGTTTGAGTTTGGAGGGCTGATTTAGAGTTAGAGTAGAGAATGACATTTGTGTGTGTGAGGTTGTCATTTATCCATTTGATGGCGAATATAATGGCATAGAGTTCAGAATGGAGGATATGAGTGTGAGTCAAATCTGAAGTTTGAAAAGATTTTTTTTTTTCTGGGGAATAAAAAGCAGCAGATGATGATTTAGTCATTGGGTCATAGGAGCCATCAGTATGGATTGGAAAGTAATTTTTATAATGGGTATGACAATAAGAATCAGTTAGGTATTTTTGGCATGAAGGTGAGAGGGAAGATTTTAAAATTAAATTAGGGATAGTATCATATATGACTGTTTGACTGAATGACCAGTAGGGGTCATTAACAAAGACATCTCCTTTGTTGTGAATTGAACAGATGGTTTTGAAAATAGGTAAGTGTTGAAGACATTGTTTATATGGGGCTTTTAATTTGTTATTTAAGAGAGAGGTTAGAATTATTATTATGTTTTAACTGGAGTCGCATTATTAATTTTAATAGTAATGATGGGGTTCTGATTTTGAATGTTGGAATAGAGGTTTCAGCCAGAAGTGCTAAAGAGGGCGAGTATTTGTAAAGTCCAAGAATGAGTTTGATAAATTTGTTCTGAATTGTGTTTAAGTGTTTAAATTTGTTGTCAGATATACCACATAGGAATTCAGAGCCATATTCAATTTTGGGTCTTATTAAGTTTAGGTAAAACTGTAGTAAGTTACGTTGGGAGGTACCCCAATTTGTTCCAGTTAGACATTTGGTGAAGTTGAATAATTTTGCAGCTTTGAGTTTTGCATTTTGGATAAATGGGGTCCGTGATAGGTTATGGTCTATTGTGATGCCTAGATAAGAGCATGTTTTTTTAATGGATATATTTTCATTATTGATATTTATTTTAATGTTTGAGAAGTCTTTTTTTTCTTTGTGTTAGGAAACGGATTAAAAAAGTTTTGCTTCAATTGATTTGTAGCTGCCAGTTATTAAGGTAGTCTTTTTAATTTTGATTAAATTTGATTGTAGTTGAGAGCAGATTTGTTTGATGTTTTTTCCTGAAGACCAGATTATAATATCATCTGCATATGAAGCAAAAGAAATTCCAGGGTCAAGCATTGTAGGAAGGTCATAAATGTATAAGTTGAAAAGTATAGGGGGGGGAAAAAAGCCTTGTTGAAGTCCATTTAGGATTTTGTAGGGGTCAGAATAGTATTTCTGGAAATTTGTTTGGAATGTCTTAGAAGGAAGGGTGTTTGAGAGGAAGCTAAAAAGTTTTCCATTTATGCCAATTTTTTTAAGTTTATAGAGGAAGCCTTTGAGCCATATGGAGTCAAATGCTGATTTTAAGTCAAGGAAAATTACAATAGTTGACATGTATTTTGATTTGTTGATTTAGGTGACATCGCTTTTTGCCTGAGTTGCCATTGAAGATTTGCTTTTGTGTGTAATCGTTGTAATTGTCGCCGGCAGTGGTTGACATGTTGCAAGTGTGATGTCGTTTTGTTTTTGATGTCATGAGGGCAAGTGCAGAGGCCAGAGTTGTCAGGCCAAGTCGTCGAAAACAATGCTGTTGAGCTGCTGAAGTAAACCAGAAGTGACAGGTGAACCTGAAGTAACCAGGGTGACACTGGATAGAGAACTCGTCAGACAAACTCTGTCTACTCCTCTCACATCAACATCTTTAGGCAGGCCGTGCCAAGCTCCTTAGTAGTTTTTTCATGTTGAGCAACAGTTTTTCTGTTTGAAAACGTCCGGAATGTCAACCACGCGAAAGTCGGCCAAAATCGGCTAAAATTGGACCTGCAAAAGAATATTTTATAGTATGGTTTTATTCTAAGAAAAACTGAATCAGGTGCCAGTCACTTTCATTTTACGCAATACTCTTGTTCTGTTCTTTCTTATTACCGTACCCAAGAGCTAAGCGGATAAAGCGAGGAGCCTCTTGTGATCATTACCAATACAACAGCCGTACGATCACACAAATATTTGAGTCACAACGTAGCCCCCGGTGATAATTTTTACAAACACTGTTACCCTTTCAGCCAACCCTGAACAGGGGTGTATAACAAATTTGTTACCGTGCACAGGATTTTCGAATCTGTGAAGTTATTGCAGAAAGTAGAAATGAATGTACTATTGTAAACACTAACCCTCCACAAAATGGTATTAAAAACAAGTGCATTACTGTTAAAAATATAGGAGGCTGGCAGAAGTGCCCCCCCACAGCATTTTACACTTACTGCATTTATAATAATTATATCCATCCCACAGCATTTTACACTTACAAGTATCTCCATCACAAGAACCGTCAGAACACACTGAATAGGAGCATTGGACAGTACACGAAGAATTGTTTGGATTGTAGAAAATTTGTCCATTTTGAAGCAATTGCCTCACCAGGAGAAATTTGCAATTCAACTCATTTATAGTACACCAGCTCAGACAGTCACCCAAAGCAGCTTACACCTAGTCCATATTTTCCCCCTGAGTCCCACAGCATACAGAACACTGAATTCAGCACAACATTAAGGCACGAAACCAAAACTTTAGCTTATAGCCCTCCCCCATTGATTGAATACCCTAAACAGGCTAAGATTCAGCAAAAAGTTTCTCTCATTGATCGCATTTAGGCAACGTTCCTTATTTCTCACCTTGGAAGTCGAACTATGTCCACCTCCCAGTTGTTGGAGTAGTGTAGAGAACATTAATATTATTCGAATGATTTGCAGCATTTTTATCCCCCTGAGTCAAGGCAACACCTCCTACAAGAGAAGGCCGTACAACTGTGTCACAGAAAAGTGACTACTTCTACGGCCCCTATATACCAGGCCGACCTATCCGCCATTCTTGTGCAAACTGGTGACGTGACTTAGTGTTAGTCAATACAGCTGCCGTGTGCACCGCAGTTTTTCGAATCCTTAGTATATACAAAACAATTATTATCGGAAGATATTCAGTTGCGAATTGTCTAAACAGCTATAGGAACAATTGCACAGTGTTTAAATTCCAGGATGATCCAATCAAATTGAAAAAAGGTGAGTTTAAAGAATTCGACCAAGAACGTGAATTAGGCTTACAGCGTTCTATAATATATACTTGTGACTATTGCTTCTGTATTTTAATGTTAATTTATATGATATATCGATTAGTAATATGTAGATCAATGATAGCTATATTTAAGTTAGTAGTCATTCATCGTTTACGATTAAGTTTAGTTTTGTTAATATCATAAAATATTCATGTGCCAAATTTCGATTGTGACTGCTGTAACCCTCCACTTTCCTTGCGGGCAGGCTGAGATCGGTGACTACCGTAGTCACTAAACGCCGATCGTGTGGTCAGACTGGTATATAGGGGCTCTAGACGTATTCACTTTTCTGTGACGTACTTGTATGGCCTTCTCTTCTAGGAGGTGTTGGTTAAGGGTAGGAAGAGGAAATAGTGTATCAGGTGGAGACCCTGTTCAACATCTGGAGATCATAGAGATAGTTTTGATACACTCAAGGAGGGAGAGCACACAAAAAGGAACACAGAGAGGATGATAGGAACCCCCCACCCCCCACCCCACTGAGCACCCAACACAGGGTGGAGTGCACTATGCAGTTCCCATCAATTCAGTGATGAAGTTAAACCTTCCAGATATAGCCAGAGTATGACATGAGAATAGCCATAATTTAAGCATATACGAGAGTGAGAAGAAATTTGATCCGTTTAAGGATAGCAAGCAGTTAGAAGTATACAAGACTAGAAAGAACTTAGATATGTATATGAGAAGTGAGAATTTAGACACACCTATAGATGGCAAGTCTGTAAATGGTAGCTAGGTAGTCACTGGAAGGACAGCTATGTACCAATACCCTCTGATGATACTTAGAACCGACCAGACATAGCACTCAACGTCCTACCCTGCCTTCTCCTGGTGCAGGTCGTTAGTACCTTTCAAAAGAGATAGTCTCTTGTGTAAGTGAAGTGAAAAGGAGGGCTTCCAGATTAGTGTGGCCTACTGATCTGGACAACTATGGCTACTTTCTTTTTTTTTTATCCTGCTTAGTAAGTTAGAGTGGTCAACCACACAGGGTTCTGGTGCTGACCTTATAAACTTACTGGACTGGATTAAGGCTCTCAGCCTGATTATGCATCCCGATTTTGCTGCAGTGGCGGGGTTCTGCGGAGCGAGAATCATTCACTCTGTTTTCTGTTTGTTTGTTCATTGACACCCCCAAGTGCACAGATTCAGAGAATTTCTCTTATGAGCTGGTGGGTAATCCTGAGCAGAGGTCATCATCGGCATCTGAACTCTTGTTTCTACTAGCATCATCAAATTCTACATTGGAGGATATCTTCCACTGTAGATGGCTACAGCCTTTAGTGGTGGGGGGAACGAGTGTTTGCGCTATGCCTACTGTTAGTGGGCTCTTTGAAATTGTTGGCTTTCTCTCTCTCGATAAGCAAGTTTCTTTAAACATTCCAGTAACAATTTTCTCTCCATAGGCAGTTGGAAAGTGAGGACTCTGCATAGAGGTAATTCTCTTGATGTACTCACACAAATCTTTCACCATTATAAATTAGATATTCTCGGCTTCCAAGAGACCAGATGGACAGATAAAGATCAGATTCTTAAAAATAATCATAAATTTCTCTTTTCAGGGAGGGACGATAATAAGCATCACCAAGGCGTAGGTCTGCTTCTCAGCAGACACACCAGTGATGATCTAGGATATGAATGCAGTAATAAAAGGTTTCTTATAACAAAATTTCAGAGAATCATTAAAGATTTCAATGTTTTTTGCTGTTTTACCCACACTAATGATGCTGATGAGGATGAGAAAGATAGGTTTTTATGGACAACTTCAGGATATTTAGAATTCTATCAAGAAAAAAGATATTACACTTGTTCTAGATGACTTCAATGCCAAAGTTGGTACTGACTGACCTTTGAGGAGGAGTGATAGGCCCTTTTGGATTGGTAGCTGCAATGGCAATGGGTAATGTCTCCTACAGGTAAGTACACTTAATGGTTTGAGAATAACTAATGCCAGTTACAAACACCGCAACATACATAAGTACACATGGGGTTCCACCAGATGGGATGCATAACAATATGATTGATTATATGTTAATTAACAGCAAATTGGCTAGTTCTGTTAGGAATACCAGGTCATACAGGGGAGCTGAAATTGGATCTGACCATTACCTTGTTAAAAGTGTCTTGCAACTTAAACTTAAGAAGTGTTGTGTTAAGGTTAAAAAACTTACCTGTAATTCTAAAGCTCTGAAAGACCCAGTTATATATAAAGCTTTCCATAAGTTACTTAGCCCTTATGACAGTCATGGTTTGCTTACTACTGAAGTGGAGGAAGAATGGGACCGTTTTAAACAGGATTTTTTGGAAACTAAAAGTATTCTTTCAGGAAAAAGGGAACAGAGGAGGCAGAATTTTTTGAGTGATAAGGCACTTCAGCTTATTTCAGAAAGAAAGAACTGCAGGAATGTCCTTATCAATACCCTACTACTTCTAATAGAAGGCATTATAGAGAGCTTAATAAACATGTAAAGGATCTGTAGCTGATGATAAGAATCTCTGACTTGGTAGCTTGGCTGACAATGCCGAGGAAGCAGTTAGACAGCACAACAGCAGAGAGCTGTACCAGATAGTTAATGTTTTGTGTGGTGGAAAACGGACAAGTATATAGGGATTGAAAGAAATACAAGTTAAGGTTATAGAAGGTGAGGGTTCCATCATGGCTACGTGGGCTGAGCATTTCTGTGATGTTCTAAACAATGTGGATATTAGTTCAACTCCCATTGTTTGTAATTATGATAGATGCATTTCTGGCTTTAACATTGACCCAATAGCACAGTTTGAAGTTATTTTGACTGTTTCTAAATTTAAACTACATAAATCCGCAGTGGTAGATGAAATTACTATGGAAATGCTTAGAGTTGTGAACATTTGTGTTGTCGCATGGCTGACTGAAATCTTGAATATTTTTTTATGATAATGGTATATTGTTCCTAAGGATTTTACTAGAGCTATCAATATCGCAATTTTTAAAAAACGTGATCGCAGTTCTTGTGATAATTATAGGCGAATTAGTTTACTTTCTGTTTCACGAAATATTCTTTGCATGATTGCGCTTAATACAATTAAGAATTTGGTTGACACTCAATTGCATGATGAACAATGTGGATTCAAAAGTGGGGGGGATGTCTAGATCAGATATTTTCACTCAGGTGGATTTTCGAGAAATGTTTACAGTTTCAGATACATATGGTTGCTAGCTTTGTTGATTTCAAAAAGACTTTTGACTCTGTTGATCTACATAATTTGTGGTTGATTTTTAGATTATATGAAATGCCTGATAAGTTATTTAGTGTAATGAAAGCTCTCTATAAGAACACTGAGTCGTGTGTGAGAGTTGGTATGTCTTGCAGCGATTGGTTTAGCATTGTTAGTGGAGTTAGACAAGGGTGCATTTTGTCTCCTTTTCTTTTAGTTTGGTTATTGATTATGATGTGAAAAATTCTTTGCAAGAGAAAGATTTTGGCCTTGAATGCTTGAGAGATTTCAAAATTTGATTTAGATTTTGCAGATGATTTGGCCTTGTTGGATAATGATGTTGATGAGATGAATTCTTTCATTAGGGCTGTTGATGAGACTGGTATAGAGTTTGTTTAGTGATAAACAGAGATGAAGTTAAAGTGATAAAAATTGGTGAGGCAGTTGGTGTTAAGTCGCTCTGAATGGGTGTACCCTTCATCAAGTGTCTCAGTTTATTTATCTTGAGAGTTATGTAAAAGATACTGGTGATGTGCGGCATGAGATTAACAGACGAATAGGTATTGCTGCCGGGACATTTAAGAATCAATGGAGAGTGTGGAAAAATACGCGTATACACCTAAAGACTAAAAATAGACTAAAATAGTTTGGTTCTTTCTAGGGTTAGTTATGGTAGTGAAACTTGGACGCTGTGTAAACAAGATAACAGGAAACTAGATGCTTACGCAGTATCTTGGGCATTAGGTGGTTCAACTTTGTTACTAATGATGAGGTTAGACAAAGGAGTTGGCAACTTCCTTTAAGCAGCATATTGTGCAGAGAGAGACTCTGTTGGTTTGGCCATGTTGCCCGTATGGATAATTATAGATTGGCGAATAGGGTTATGAACAGTACGCCTAAAGGCCTCAGAAAGAGGGACAGACCTAGGATGCGGTGGGGAGACAATGTCAAACAGGACCTTGTTAGAATTCGTGTGCAGTGGCCAGATGTACCTCAGGACATATATGCTTGGAGAACAGAATTGTATGGTCTGCTTGTACCTCCATAGCCCATGGCTGCTTTAGGATGATGATGATGATGATGACAGATGGCTGTCCAGCCAGACAGATGGAAGTCCATTTAGGCACACCTACAGATAGCATTCCAGCCACTCATATTAGTTACAGTTTTGACCCACACCAGAATAGTGAAGTATACATGAAAAATTTTGGGGTTCACAGTATTTGTGATAACTGTGAAGTAAATAAGATTAGTGAGAACTTAGATATAAAGAGCAAAAGCGAAAATTTTGAGTCACAGAGCATTAGTGAAATTTGTTTACTGAACACAGTTAATTAAAAGTTTAAAATGCAGATTATTAATGAGGATACACAGACAGAAGTGACGAGAGCTTAGATATTAACAGAGGAAATAATAGTTTGGTTACACAAAATGTGATTAAGGATTTTAGTGCACCCAAAGAGTTTGAGAATTTTGATATACCCAGAGAGGCTGATAGTTTTGTTTCACACAGGAAGGCTAGGAAGCTTGTTACACAGACAGAGATTAGGTTTAGTTAGATATAGATTACACCTAAAGGTGTTTTGAGCTTTGATATGTCAAGATGTATTCAGGATGATTTTTACATACAGTGAGTTAGGAAAGCTGATTTCTACACAGAGGCATTAGAGGCTTTTCTCCCTTAGTTATGGTGAAAACCCATATCTAAATAGAGAGAGTGAGAAGTTTTCCATACACAGTGATAGTGAGAGTCTAGGAGCATATATTTGTTGCAATCTACAGTTAGATATATCTATCTCTGGATGAAAGCACATTATTGCAGGAGAGCACAAGTGGGAGAATGACGAGAAAAAGAGTCAGATGTATAGCAGTAGTTAGTGAAAAAGAGTTATGGTCCCTCTCAATTCACAGCGAAGCAGCAGAAATTGTCCAATGCGTCAACTGGCCCTCCACGAGAAGCTGACACAGAAGGAAGAGATACTTAGTAATTAGCAACACTGACATCAGTAGATCTGGATCACCAGTAATTAAATTTTGGATCTATACACTGGCTTCATTTTCCTGCTTTTATGAAGTTGCTGCAGAACATCTGGAGAGAAATAGCATGGGATAGTTGTAGTAGACAAGGGTATCAAACTTGGGGGACCTGGTTTTTTGTCCAAACCCCGAGTGGCTGACGAAATCCGAAAAAACTCAAAAAACATACACTGGACCATGGAGAAACGTCCAACAGGTTATGGAGATACTACAAATAGCCCTGGTAACGGATCTTCAAAGGATTGATAATGTACACGTCAATCACCTCAAGAAATTGCAGAAATCTAAAAGCCACTTACTGGTCGAACCAACCATCCATGATCCTCCACTACAGTGCACCAAAGGCCTCGACCTGTGGCAAACCTAGAAATGGTACCAGAATATGATGAATGGGATTTGAACCTCCCAAACCACCCAGAATTGAGCTGCAGGGCCATCCAGCACAAGCAGCACCCACCGTCGTCAGACTCTGGGCGCTGCTTGTGCTGAATGGCCTGCAGACTCTGAGCACACCTACTTGCTGACTCTGTGCACACCCACTTCCTGACCATAGCGCTGCACACCCACTTGCTGACCAAACTCATACTCATATTCATTGAATCAACATGGCCCAAATGGGAAAGTCACTTTCCTCCCCCTACACCACTCTGTAGATGGGATTACTCCCACATCGACTCTCGCATGTCATGATGTCAGAATACTCGCTGAACCAATTTCACTTTCTCCCCGCATCAACTGACTTCCACACACTCTTAAGCTGAATGTGCGATAGCACCACTCTAAGGAGATGCACAGTTCCTTCACCCCATTGCTGTGAGCCATGCTTCTCAGCCTTGGTTCTCAGTGTCTTCATGTGCGATTGCATTTATTCAGCTGAGTAATGCTAGATTCAGTAGGTTTAGTGAGTTTTCTGCATCATGCTGCATCAGTAGTTAATTATGATAGGCTGATATTGTAATGAAATTTTACCATCTAGATTTAGTAACTGTCATCTGAGTGACGAGAACAATATATACAACAGCTTCAGCATCCATCCTACCTGCTTATCTCAGACTCTTACAACCAGATTTCACAATGAATTATTGTAATATGAAATCTTGACAAGAACAGTCATGTCCTTAGTACCGTCTATCATTTCACAAACTGTGAACAATTCGCGAGTATCCTATCGTGGAGTGGTTGTAACCCTCACACTACTGTCAGCTTAGAGTAGGATGAAATAGCCTATTACCCTAGGTGAGGCTGTAATTCTCACTAAAGTGTCAATATAACTGAAAAAATCACTCTTAGAAAGAAGTTAGGATGATGTAATGCTCACGATCAGAACCTTGGTGATCAGAGACTTTTTGAGTCATCCCATATCACCAAAGGACATGCAGCACTTCTACATTATGGGATTCTACAACAATGAAGTACACAGAGAATAACGAGGTGGGAGGACACGAAAGATGGGAAGGAAGGGTAGGACACGAGACACAGAGAATGCAGTGCTCAATTACAGCAATGGCTACAAAGTTTTAATTTGTTTATTTTTCATGTATCGTCCAGACTGCCATGTGAATCAGTGTTGTACGTAGATGAGCTTTGCTAAGCAGACAATAGGTATAAACTACAAGTGAAGGATAGATGCATCACCATTTTCCTGTGACTATGAACGTTTAGTGTAAATTCGCTATGTGCACTAGTGCCGTTAATGGATCTCTCTGAAATTTAGGGAGGGTCCCCTCGGAGACATTTTCTACAGCTAGAGAGACCCCTCCGCCTTGCAACCTTGTTTCCTTCTACATACTATTCCACAGTTTAGGAAAAAAATGAACTTCCTGAAGTTTGGACCACCTCTTATGTCAAACTGTGCCAAATTCTGGGCATGAATCACCAGGTGGATGCATCATCTAGTTGGCAGCATCCTCCACTGACTGTGGAATTACTAATCAAGCCATAGTTGTAAGTGGACACATGAGAATGAAAAGCCTTGCAATGTTCTCAGATTTCTATGCCCCGGGTAGGCATCTGCAGTCCATGTCCGGCTGCACATGTCTGTTTTCCTCCAAGTTTGGGTAGGTATGTTATACCCTTAGTCTGCCATTTATCTGGAGCTTCCAATTTTGGCATCATTTTCGAATTAGTTTGCCACACATATACCCCTCACTAGCTGTCTCATTCTTTGATGTTTTCACTAACTTTCACCTCTGAGGAAAGCTTCGAATAATGCAATTGTTTTCTAGAATGTTCCATGGAATGCACCCCCACTTCAGTCACATCAGCATATTTCCTCTGCCATTTTAAGCCTAGCAACAAGCCATTCAATCAAGAGGTCACCAGTGCTAGTTGTCATGCCCTGTTGGATGTGCCCAACAAATTGGAAGTTTTGAAAATAGCTTGTGTTCGAGAGCATGACCTGGACTTCTATCCACTTTGTCTTCAGTCACAGTTGATGTAAGTTGGCATCGCTTTTTGTCATTTTGTTGAAGAAAGACAGCATTGACTTTTGTTTGTAACACCATCGGCAGAGCTCGACATGTTGCAGTTGTGATGTCGGTTTTTTTTTTTTTTTTCATTTCACAAAAGCGAGTGCAGAGGCCAAAGATGGTGGGCCAGGTGGTCAAAAACTTTGTTGTTGCATTGCCAAAGTAATCCAGAAGGTCCGGGTGACCCTGGATGGAGAACAGGTAAAACAAATTCCATGTCTTCTACCCACAACAGCCTCGTTAGGGAAGCCACTGCCACGGTCTGTAGTAGTTTTCAGATCTCAAGCAACAGGTCGCTCTTTCTGTTTGAAAACGTCCATGCTTTGAAACAGGCAAAAGTGGGCAAAAATTCGCTAAAGCTTTACATGCAAAAGAATATTAAATAATGTGGTTTTATGTTAAGAAAAACTGAATCAGGTGCCAATCACTTTTATTTCACTCAGTATTCTTTTTGTGTTCTCTCTTGTCACCTTAGCTCAGAGCTAAGAGGACAGGGAGAGGCGAAGAGTGTCTACGAAAGATTACCAATACAACAGCGATATGGTCAAGTATTCTCACAACATAGTCCTGAGAAAATGTTTTACCCCCATTGTTTCCTCCTTTCAGACAAGCATGAACAGTATGTTTGTATTTAGCTTTCCTCAGAATTATATTTACTTCCTTTCAAAACAATATTTTGAATCTTTGTAGTTAAAATACATATTGCAAAATTATATTAAATAAAATCATATTACAAAGGAAATGTTTTGTTCTATTTCCAGATTCTTTCCAAAGATCAGTAGAATTGAGAAAGAGACACAGAAATTGAAACCTGTTCAATAGAACACAACAAACAACTAGATGTAAAAAATAATGAAATTGGTGTTCATTTGAACATCTTCTGATAAAAAATATTTCAGATTTCCGTGAAAATACAGAGTCGATTATTTTTGTGATAGAAAGAAAGGAAATATGAAATGGTATTTTAAATAAGATATTTTCAAATTACTTTATTTTTATCTCTTTTGAAGTCAAGGGCTACTAAAACTAGTGTTGAATTGAAAAAACATATTTTAAAGAATTTTTTTTGAATACATGAGAGTAATATTAACAAATATTTCTGTGTTTTTTTAAATCAGTTAATCTGTTACATATATGTAGAATATATTAACTAATGGTAGTTTCCTTACAACGAAGACATAATGAATCAATAGTGGTTTCTAGAGAAAGAATAACCGAATGAATTGATTTAATAGAAACTCTGTGTCCATAAACAACTGTTACAACATCCAAGAGATCAAGTATATATTTGCAATATTTCAAGTCAAACATTAATGTAAAAGGGCACTAGACTAGTTAAACACTAGTTAATACATGAATACTGGGGAAGTTGCAAAATTTGCAATCAAAAGTTTCAACAGAACAGAGATTTAATGTTACATATATTGATTTCGGTGAATACATACACAGTTATCACATATAGTTGCAATATTTCCAGTAAAAACTTTGCACAGAACTGAAATCTAACACACTTCCAAATACATACATGAGAACGCCCACATAGTTGAAGCATTAGCAATAAAAAACTGACAAAAGAGTTAAGGAATGACACACAGCCTAATGCATGCAAGAAAACGTACAGAGATTAACAATATTTAGAGTGATAAATCAGGAAACAAGATCACTGTGAAAAGTGACACGTACACAGGTAAATGGTAACACATTTGTGATATTTCCAATCATAAGTTTATATAAAAAGCAATCTAAAAAAACAAATGAACTTGCATACAAGAAAATGCCCATATATAATTCCAATATTTGCCTTCAAAATTATCAAAAGAATTACATTCTAAAGAGTGACATGTTAATATAAAGAGGAAAACCTCACACAGCTTCAATATTTGCAGTCGAAAGTTTCATTGGAAAAGCTGTATAATAACACGTAAACACCACAGGAGAACCCCGATACAGTTGCAATATTTGCAATAAAACACTTATTCGAAAGGAAAAAACTGTTCACATGTTAGTACATACAGGAGAATGCCCACACAATTGTAATATTTGCAATCAAACATTTTGACAAAAAGGAGTTCTAAAGAAACATCTTCTAATACATACAGGAGAATTCCCACACGGTTGTGACATTTGCAGCAAAGCATTTAGACGATAGGAAGAGCTAAATTCACACATGTCAATACATGCAGAAGAATATACCCATAGTTGCAGTGTTTGTAATAGGAAATTTTTGGGGAAAAAGCAATCTTCAGAGTCACCTAATATATTCAGGAGAATGGCCACACAGTTGCAACATTTCCAATGAAACATTTAGACTAAATGATCAGCTGAACTCACAATGTCAACACTTTCTGAAGGATATATCCACTCTTGCAGTCTTTGTAATAAAAAGTTTTTGTACAGGAGCAGCCTTAAGAGACACCTTCTAATACATACACAAGAATGCAACCACAATTGCAATGTTTGTGATAGAAAATTTCGAGACAGGAGCAGCCTTAAGAGACACCTTTTAATACACACAGGAGAACGCCCACACAATTGCAGCGTTTGTAATAGAAATTTTCGGCAGAAAGGGCACCTTGAGAGACATCTTCTAATACATACAGGAGAACTCCCACACAGTTGCATTGTTTGTAATAGTAAATTTCGGGATAGAAGGTATCTTATGAGACACCTTCTAATACATACAGGAGAACGATCACACTGTTGCAACATTTGCAATGAAACGTTTAGACTAAATGATCAGCTGAACTCACACATGGCAAAACATACAGAAGAATATACCCACTCTTGCAGTCTTTTTAATAAAAAGTTTTCAAACAAGAACATCCTTAAGAGATACCTTCTAACACATACAGAAGAATGCATCCACAATTGCAATGTTCATGATAAAAAATTTCGGGGCAGGAGCAGCCTTAATAGACACATTTCAATGCACACAGGGGAACTCCCCCACAGTTGCAGTGTTTGTAACAGGAAATTTTCGGAGAAAGGTCAGCTGGAGAGACACCTTATAATACATACAGGAGAACACCCACACAGTTGCACTATTTGCAATAAAAGGTTTATAAGGAATGATCAACTAAAGTCGCACATGTTAATACATACAGAAGAATTTATCCCCAATTGCAGTGTTTGTAATAGGAAATTTTGGAACATGAGCAGCCTTAAGAGACACCTTCTAATACATACAGGAGAACTCCCACACAGTTGTGACATTTGCAGCAAAGCATTTAGACGAAAGGAAGAACTAAACTTACATATGTCAATACATAGAAAAGAATGTGAAATTAGCTGCAGTGTTTGCAGTAGAAAATTTCGAAATAAAAGCAGTCTTAAGAGACACCTTCTAATACATACAGGGGAACGACCACACTGTTGCAAAATTTGCAATAAAACGTTTAGACTAAATGATGAGCTAAAATCACACATGTCAAAACATACAGAAGAATATACACACTCTTGCAGTCTTTGTAATAAAAAGTTTTCTTACAGTGGCAACCTTAAGACACACCTTTTAAAGCACACTGGAGAACTCCCACACAGTTGCAGTGTTTGTAATAGGAAATTTCGTGAGAAATGGAATCTTAAGAGACACCTTCTAATACATACAGGAGAACGCCCACATAGTTCCAACATTTGCAATGAGACATTTAGACAAATGTAGAACAATTATTTTGAAACTGGTACATTATTAAATAATAAATTATGAACTGGGACAGAGAAAAACAAGCTGAAATGAAATGAAGATTTATTGGAAACGATTTAGAAGAATTATCCATCAGTTAGAAATCTCATTCGAATTACATCAGATTATAATGTTAATAAAAGTTCTGATCTGCTGTTGTTGGAGCAGGGTTTGATTCGGTAGGAGAAACTCCTGCCATGCTCTCAGTCAGACAGCTACGAGCTTGGAAAAGTGGCTGTTTGTCAGATGGGACATTAAGTCGTGGCCATACATTGTGGTCATTGCATTCTTGAAAAGAAACTACCATCTGTCTCCTAATCATTGCTCAGTGGCTCCCATTCTCCTTCAGAATCCTTGTGATCTAACCATTCGAACCAAGTAATTTAATTGAAATAGCAACGTGGTGATTCATCCAGGACTAAAAACAAATGGAGAATAATTATTTTGCAATTAAGTGGGGGGAAAATGCCTCTTAGAGATAAAGCATTCCAAATAACTGTTGTTCTGATGTGTTGAAAGTACAATGAAAAGTTTATAAATGATTATGGACTATAAGTTTTACTACATTTGGAAAAATGTTAGATTTTGTTACCTATCATAGAGATACTGCATAGTAGTGTATGCAGATGATGTGTTAAACGTTCGAGTATATTGAGTGATCAACAGTCGTATGAATTTGTACTTTGTCATAACAAAATAAATTACATTTCTGTACTAAGTGCTCTCATAAAAGCATGAGCGACTCGTCCATTAGGCCACTTAAGGCAGCGACCAAACAAAAATAAAAACAAGAAGTAATAACCTAGTTGAAATTTAATATTTGTTATTTTTCTTATCTAAAATACCATAATGGCATTTCTATAGTGGTTTTAAAATCATTATTTTTCATGTGGGAACAATCTTTGGGAATCGGTACTACATTTATCTTCTTCAGTTCGTTCTTTGCCAATGTAATCCTCTTCCCCACCCAGGATGATTGCAATTATTTGTTATAGCGATCACCCAAATCCACTGAAATGCAAAAACAATGAACTGTGCTGCATGGGCCACCATCTCGTAGTAACAGGTTATATGTGATGCCTGACTCAACCACTAGCCCCAAAATCCGGTCGTATCACATGAAATCTCGAATTTTTCTACCTGCATTGAAATCCAAAATAGAAATCTTTGTATAATTTTCTTCTTGACCCATGTTATTACGTCTGATACTAAAATAGATTTTAACCATAAAACGCATTCGTCTCTTGCACATATGGGAATCTCGTTTTCAAAGGGAATAATGTTTTTCGTTTACATAATTATTTTATTCATTTAAAGAACTATTTCAAGCTAATGGATGATAAAGGGTAATAATAATAGTATTTTTTATTAGTAATTATACAATGTAAAAAGTATTTGTATTTTATTTCTTAAATTTCAAGAGTTGCTTTTCTCACACTCCTGTGAGAAAAGGTGCAGATTATTCTTTGACACTACCACCGAGTGGAATATCTCTTTGACACTATACCACCGAAATTTCAATTTTTCTATCATTTGAGATCATTTACAACATTCTTTGCAAGTTTCGCCGTTTCCATATTTAGTCGCCCCATTGGATCAAAATAAAAACTACGTTAAATATTTGAAAAATGCGAATTATATTTCATTAGTACGAAACTGTTTTCAAATTATCTCTTCAAGCAGTTGCGTCTTCTACCTACCCACTGTGTAAGGGCTAATTCGTTGTTCCCAATGGAAACTTCCTAACTTTCACATTCCACCAGCAAAATTTAAATTTTCTAACAAATATGTCATTTTAATAGTCGGTTAAAATTTTAAACATTTCCACATTTTGAGGGTGTAAATAAAGCTTTTTGAGATATTCAGAAACTGTACATCTTAATGCACTGAAATGCCATTGAATTAGGGATAGCAATCTAGTAACGTGTTGGACCCCCTCTGGCAATGATAATGGCCTCCACATGACGAGGTAAGGACTCCACAAGCTTGTGTAAATGTTCCACAGGTATGGTGACCCATGCATCCTCCAGAGCTGACTACAATTCTCTGGAGGTCATCGCTGATGGGACATGGACCCAAACACTCTGCTCGATGGTATCCCAAAGATTTCCGATGGGATTTAATTCTGGGTTTCTAGTGGTCAATTCATTGTTTCAAAGTCAGCAGAATGCTCCTGTAACCATGCCATAGCCAACCTGGACCAGTGAGATGAACAGTTGTCTTGCTGCTAGACACCATCTCCATTGGGATGTATAATGGCCATAAATGTAAATGGTCAGCCATGAGTTCTATATACTGGGATGCATTGAGAGTCGTCTATGTACCAAAGGTCCCACAGACATCGAACTGAAGTTCTCCACACCATCACTGAACCACCACCAGCTTGTACTGTCCGACCTGACATGCAGGATCCATGGCTTCATGGAGTTGGTGCCATACCCTCATTCTCCCATCAGCATGATAAAGTTTAAGTAGGGATTCACTATCCAGGCTATCCATTGCCAATTTTCAATGGTCCAGTTTCAACACTCTTTAGCTCAGGCAATACGTTGAGCCGGTGTCGCGCCATTAGAAGTCGGACTCACATAAATCAGTGGCTCACAAAGCCAGGACAATGAAGCTAGTGTTGCCCAATCCATGCACCGACTTCCCCGCTGGAACCCACGTTCAGATGGGAGGTGATTTCAGATATTTTAGGCCCCTATCCGTATGATGCAGGTCAGACGGTGAAGCCCACGATCATTCAAGGCTGGTTGTCCTTTGCAGTTTGTCTGGGTGCTTGTTTTTTCCCCGGAATTTTCATATTCCCAGAATACTCTTGAAACTCTCGTAAGAGAAAATCCAAGTTCACTGACAATTTCGGAGATCGAGTGTACCATCTGTCGGGCACCTACAATCAGCCCTCTGTAAAATGCATCTTATTCCCACGCCTTTCCTATTACACTTCTCACGATGAATGCTTGGGAAAGCAAAAGCTGACAGCTTATATGACCAGAGTTTCAGCCACGCATGTTCCCAAATGCGGGACTTGTGGTACTGAATTTGGATAACGTCTCCTATCCCTAATTTAATGGCACTTCAGTGTATTTCATCAATACTTATCCAACTCCCAAACAACCGAAATTTATCTCTAAAAAAGAGATCAGTTAACTCTTGAAACAAAGAACGTTTTGTTTTACCATGCACCCTGGGGTAGATGTCAGATAAATGTTGAAAATGAAAACATGACTTGCATATTCTAGCATGTAAATTAAAAATTTTTAGCATAATTATTAGATTTTGTTATTCTTTCAAGAAATTTATTTTAGTAAAATATTTAACAATCAGCTACAATTTACGTTTCCATCTCGTTTATTTTTCTCTTAACCAATCCCAAGTGTAATAGAAATATTTCTTTTAGATTTTCATTCGCTTTTTGTTGCTGCTGTTTATTTTTCAATATGTGTAAGATTAAAATAAATAAATACCCCCTCAAGCAGCTGCTTGCCACAGAGGTCTGACTGGAGCCTGTCAGTTTATATGCCATAGTAGAAGGTCTGAGAGGATGGCAGGACCTCAGCAGAAAAACGACACAAACAGCCATGCCTTACCCGGAGCTCGAACCCAGGTCCCGTAGATCAGTAGCCAAGCATGCTAACCACTCGGCCATGGGACGGCTCAAAACCATATGATACATATTAAATTTGCCATTTTTAACGTTATTAATTTTTAATAGAAAATCTGAACGTTAGTTTAAAAGAATATTTAGCAGCAAAAATTTTAAATGAACTAATTTATTACAAAAGTATAGAACCACATATAAAATAAATTCAACTAACACAAATCCTTGTCTTCATCAGTATGAAGCTAAACCATTAAAAGAATATTTCACATTATCTAACTATACTTGAAGTAGTCGTGTTACAATTTTTACATACTCTATTCAAATCAAAAAGGAAAAATGTTTATAACTTTAAATAAGTGACAAAATCATCTTTCTAAGTCTACTTATATTTACCAAGATTAACCTTACCAATGCATTTTATATATTAAGATCACTATGCAACAGATGATGAACTCTTCCTATAAAGAGATTACCGCCAGCCATTTGCTTGCTCAACTAACATATTTCCTCTTCGATTTGATTGCCAGGTCTCCAGAATAATCTTCACTTTGATTAACCCAATGCTAACTCACTGAAAGGAACACAAATGTACACTTTCAACCACAACCGAAAACTTTTCAATCTCTCCTGAAACATGGTTATTGATTATAAGTCTATCTGTTCCAACAGGCTACTGACGTAATTCTCACTCTGAGGTACAACGCGATATGTCAATGACACATGAATCGTGGTTTTATTCTGGATTCCGAAGTTTTAATGAAATTGGACCAAATGATCTTCATGTACTACCTGGTACTTTGTAGTCGGACATCGCTGAATGCGATACACCATGTCGTTAATCCTGTTAACTACCACATATAGACCTTCCCAAGGTTTCTCGAGTTTTGGAAACAGTTTCTTCTTTTTATGCGGATTGTATAGGCAGACAAGATCTCCTTGATTCAAAACAGTTCCATCTGTCTTCCTGTCGTTCCTCGTTTTGGTTCTCTCGCTCGCCACGTTGTTATGTCTAATGGAGTGGCGAATTTCTTCTACTCAGTGTAATTCTTATACATGTTGTGGAGTGGATACAGGCATTGCTTCGGTCCAAGAATGTAAAAGTTCACATGGATGTGTAATTATCTTTAAAGAGCATCATGGAAGGTGTCTGTCCAGTTATTTGGTGCACTGTTGCTCTGTATACCAACAAAAAGAATGATTTATGGCGATTCCAGAAACGTTGACGATCGACAAAAATAATAGATGTTGTGCAATTGTTCCTGTTAAATCTCTCAACGATTCCATCCGACTGCAGTTGTAAGGGAGTCGTTTTGGTTTTCTCAATGACTAACAGTTACATATGCCTTTAAATGCATTGGATTCAAAATTCCGTCCTTGGTCTGAGTGGAGTTGTAAAGATACTCCAATTCTACTAATCAAAAAATTCACTATCATCAATTATTGTCGCTTTCTGAATTAGGATGGGATAAACTTCAGACCACTTCATGAAGTAATCCATTTCCACCAATAAATAGCGATTTCCATCATTAGTCTTAGGGCACGGACTCGTAACATCAATGTCTATTATCTCAAAAGGAGCACCAACGTTATGCTTTAGCATCTTGCCCCGACTTCTAGTCTTAGAGCGTTTCTTTGGTGCACAGACCTCACATTGCCAATACCATCTTTCAACGTCTGCCCTACTTTTCTAGCATTAAATCGTTCTCTGGATTTCGCTAATGTCTTATTAACACCGAAGGGTCCTCCAGTGGCACTATCGTGCACATTTTTCAACACTGGTTCAGCTGGGGAGCCAGGAAGGATTATCTGCTAACGGATCAGTTGTCTACTGGGATTCTACTATCTTCTCTACAGTACAGAAGCTTTCACTTTTAAGGAATCCCACTGCGCCCATTTACTTTTCATATTGGGCTATACCTCGAAAATTGCTCACAATAATGTCTTATATCAGATTTTTCAAACAGATCTATTATTGACTATATCTTCATCTTCTGGTTGTGCCTTTCTAATTTCTATTGGGCTCCAGGTATTAGGAGTATCACTGATTTCTTCTGTCGATGTTAGCTATCCTATGTTCATTATATTCTGTATTACTACATTTTAACTGCATTACAGCAATGCTCGCAGTTGTCAATGCATGGACGTCTAGAAATAGCATCTGCATTCTTGTGTAGCTTGCCACTTCGATGCTCCATGGAAAAATTGTATTCTTGCAACCGCTGTATACACCCAACAATTTGTCCTTCAGGATTTTTAAAGTTTAATAGCCACCTGACAGCAGCATGATCAGTATGAATGAGAAAATTCTGCCCATATAGATAATGATGAAAATGTTCTATTGCTTTCATTATTGCTAAGAGTTCTTTTCGTCTAACAAAAAAAAATTCGTTCTGTTTAGACAAAGTTTTATTAAAATATGCAATAACTCTTTGCTGTCCGTCTTGTTGTGAAAGTACAGCACGATGTCCTGTGTTACTTGCAAAGTATGTGATATAAACTGCTTACCAGCTTGTGGATATGCCAACACTGGTGCCATGGAAAGAGTTAGTTCTTTCTATTAGACGATAAATGGCCTGGCGATGTTGGAGAAAACCTTGACAAACCATCTATAATATGTGCAAAGTCCAATGATGCTACAAAGTGGATAAACATTCTGAGATGGAGGCTTGTCTCGTACAGCTTCAATCTTACTAGGATCATTCTTATCCCTGATGTAGCGATGACATGAGAAAAGGTTATGGATTTCTACTTGAAACAGTTTACACTTATTTGATCCCAATTTTACCTTGGCTGCCCTAAACTTCTCAAATACTTGAAGTAGATTTCTCAAATGTTTCTCAAAAGTGTTTCCAAGAACGATGATGTCCAAGAACACCAGGTAGACCTCCCAAGACAATTCTTTGAGCACCGACTCTAGTCGTTCAAGCGTTACAGAAATACAAATGGCATCACGTTAAACTGCCAAAGTCCATTTCCTGTTGAAAAATCTCTTTTCTCACGATCTTTAGGATGTATGCCGACTTGCCAATAGCCGTTCTTCAAATTCAAAGTTGAGAAACACTCTGACCCAGATAGAGTGTCAAGTGTTTCATCAAACTTGGTTAAGGGAAAACAGTCCTTTGTTTTATCATTTAATCTGCAATAGTCCACTCAAAATCTGGCGGCCCCATCCGTTTTCTTGACAAGAACCACTGGTGATGTCCAGGGATACAATGATGGTTGTATAATGTCCTGAGCTTCCATGTCCGTTATAAGTTGTTCTGTCTCCACCCGTTATGCTAATGGAAGCCTTCGTGCTGGCAAATGGATGGGAGGCGAAACCCAGTATTGATCTTATGTTCTGCCAGATAAGTACGGCCATAATCATTTGATGTAGCAGAGGAAATGTCAGAAAACTGTCTAAGTAGGTACTTGGCCTTAGCTGCTTGATCATCAGTAAATAACTTCCTTGTTTCTCTCCACAAGTCAGCAATATGAGAGGGGATGTCTATGTGAAGCTGGTTTCATTCAATATCTTTTTTTTTATTTGAAGAGTTATCAATGTAACAAGTTCACAAACTGCTAATTCTTCACCTCCGCTGAAAAGTCTATTGGTCTTGTTGCAGTTCATCAATCTAATGGGAATCTGTTCTTGATCTACTCTGACTAAAATTCTTGAAAACAGGATACCATGAGCCATAGCTCCTTTACCAGGAGCATTGCTGACTGCCAGTTAGAAGGCAGCAGAAGCTTCAGTCCAATGTCCATGGACTACAACTTCACTTCTGCTGGGTTCTCCGTGTCTTCTGTCACCAATACTGTGGTCACTCTAGATAAAGAGTCAGATGTTTGGAAAGCATAGGGATCTCTTGTCTTATAGATCAGTAGGCTGTTACTGGATCTAATAATGAATACATGTTTCTTTAGGATGTCAAGGCCTAATATGCATTCATCGTAGATGTCAGCGATATAAATAGGGTGGCATACAAGACAGCTTCTAACTCTGATGTTGAGTTCTATCTTTCCACGGACTTTAGCACGATGTATAGTGACTGTTTGCGGGCTTCTAACATACCAGTTGGGTTGAGGTGTTATCTACTTTACTATGTCACGTTTGAATAAGGTCACATTTGCACCAATGTCTACTATCAAGCGACAAGGCTCATCATTCATGGTTCCATCAGCTACCAATCTGTTGTCTCCACCATGCGAGCAACTTCCCCTGGGGCCAAATAATCAGCAGCCAACCTTTGCCTAACAAAATTGACTACTTTCCATTTCCCAGTTCCTGTCTAGCAGATGGATTTCAACTCCTCATTCGTTGCTTATTACAGTTGGCACGAATATGTTAAGTTTTGTCACAATCCCAAGAAGGAGTGTGGAAGTTCTTGAGGAAGAACTTTTTAACCTCTTTTGAAACAAAATATGGTTTGGCTTTGATTATTTTTTTTTTTCATTTCACTATTGTTTTCCGTACTCTTCTGCATTCACAAATCTCATTGTACGTTTGTTTGCTCGGGAGGAAAGCCTGGCGCACTCATACTTTATAGCATGTATCACAGCTGACTTCAAGAATTTACCTTCGAACATCCTCAGGGATTGTTGTCTCTCTCAGGGTAGGCAATAACGTTAATAAACTGTATTGCAAAGCTATTCTGGATATCTGGGGGAGTCATTAAAAGCTAATCTTACTAGGCACTTAACGTCACTGTCTAGTTCTTGTAAAGTTTCTCCATTCTTCTGCATTCAATGTTTAAATTGTGTCATATAGTATTATTTCAAATTAAAAAATGAAAAATAAATACCCCCTCAAGCAGCTGCTTACCACAGAGGTCTGACAGGAGCCTGTCAGTTTATATGCCATAGTAGGAGATCTGAGAGGATGGCAGGACCTCAGCAGAAAAACGACACACACATCCATGCCTAAATCCGGGGCTCGAACCCAGGTCCCTTAGATCAGTAGCCAAGCGTGCTAACCACTCGGCTAATAAAGATGCTAAACTTTGAATATCAGGTCGCTTTTCTTCTGGATCACACTGTAAGACTTCTGCACCAGCATTTCTTAAGGAGGCTGCAAAAAAACTGGCCTTCTGTTTTCATTCTCCTCACTGACTTTAGCGATCACTTCGAATTGTGTTTTAAACACTGCCCAAGATGACTGGCCATCATATGTAGAAGGTTTAGCTGTTCTCTTAGCGATATGTGAAAACATATTATTGTCAATGACATTACCATTATCACAAGAGGACAAGGTTTCATTTCTTAAAACCTGCAACTGGCGTTCACAATGTTTTTACACTATGAATTTGATGCTTAGAACCTACTTAACACCCTCAATCTGTTATTTATGGTCACTAGTGATTTCATTTACATTACACTTTAAACCACCACTATCATTTTTTACACCAACAATATCAACATTTAAAGTATCACACTGTCTGTTGAGTTTGGAATTAATCTCTTTACACTGATTAATAATCTTACAAATTTGAGAAGCCACTTCAGCTCTCAATTCGTTATTTTGGCACACTATATCACTTATTTTAAGCTTTGCCTCCTTATTTCAGCTTTTAAATCATCATTTTAACTAGTTTATCTTTTAAATCATCATTTGTACCGCTAGTTTGGCTTTAAAGCCGTTATTTTAAGCTCTCCTATCGTCATTTTCACTAATAAGATTACCAATTTTATGTTTATGTCAGTTATAAGTTTTACTAACTCATCCATACTTCTAGTGAAAGGCATTCAATATAATATCCGGCTCCTCATAACAATTGTTCTGAATAAATCTGAGCGTGAGTTTAAAAGGAAGAATAACAACAAAAATTACAAAAACTAATTTATTACAAAAGTATAAAGTCTCAAATATAAAATGAATTCAACTGACAGAAATCCTTGTGTTCATCAGTATGCAGCAAAACCATCAAAAGAATTTTTCACACTATTTAACTACAGTACATTTGACATAGTTCGCATTACAATTCTTGGAGACTATTCAAAGCATTAAGGAAAACTTTTAACAACATTCGATAAGTGACATAATTATCTTTCTAAATATGTAAACTTTTAGTTACCAAGATTAACCTTACCAATGTCTTTTATGCATTAAGATCACCACGCATCAGATGATACAGTGGTGATCTCTTCAATAATCTTTACTTAGATTAACCTAATACTAACTCGCTAAAAGGAACACCAATGTACACTTTCAGCCGAAAACTGTTCAATCTCTCATTAAACACCGATATTGTTTTGAAGTCTGTCAGTTCTAACGTATTCTGTTCCAATAGGGTAGTGACGAAATTCTGCCGCTGTGGCAGAACGGGAGCATCAATGACACATCAATCACGGTTTTATCATAGCACGTTCATCTGTTGTAACAATCCTTTTTTGTAATTCAATTTCTTGAACCCTGCTGAATAAATGTTTTCCTGAGTGTTTGGGGCTTTCTGAAACTTCTGAACCTGGGGCTTTCAGATATCTTAATCAGCTTTTGCCACAGGGACTCCAAAAGGACACCTTTGTGGGCAGTGTGGGGATTAACAAATAGAAAGCTCCACGCTATATGGACGATCAGTAATATAGGCAATATTCTCTGATGGTTTTCATCAATGTACTTAAATATTTTCTCTTTTTGTAATTAAATATAATCAGGATCAAGAACTCTTCTTATTACTACTTCATCAGGTCATACAAACATTTTGAATGATCTCACAATCAACGTCGTATCAGGGTGTCAAATATAAAAGTATAAACGTCGTATCCCCCTCTTGAGAATGCTAGTAAAGATAATAGTGGCAAAAAGTTATTAAAGTAATATATATTCTTCTAAAATGGAGGTGGAAATGCTATCACTTGACCTCATCCCGTTTAATTTTTTCAAATTAAGGAATAGCTACAATCATAGAAAGACAATCACAGTTATTACATGAAATATTTGTCTCGAAAGTTGTTAGAAACCAAATGCAATATTTCTTATTAAAATTAACTGAAGGAAATAATAACATTAGAAATTTTAATACTATGGAAAATAACAGCATAAGCATAAAGGAAAAGTTACCTGGTTGGAGGTTGGCTGAAACTGCCGCGATACAGGAAAAGAAAATGTTTTTCCTTTCCTGTATCGCGGCAGTTTCAGCCAACCAGGTAATCAGCCTTATGCTCCTAATAGCGTCGCCACAGCGTTCTTCGTTCTCACGCTCTCCACTGTCCTTATACCCCATTCTACTGTCCTCATACATGCCATTGGTTCCTTACACCTGTGACGTCAAAGGCAGAGAACTAGTTCGTTGGCATGAAAACAAGCTCAATAGCGAAGATTTGATAAGAGTCGTACTTTCTACAGTTACAAATAATTCTACAACTACAAATAACTCGTCAAGTTTTAATATCTCTTTCTAAAGCGATATGCTGCTCATGGATAACAAAAATATCTGTTCTTTGCCTTAAGGTCGAATGTGAGTGTCAACAGACTCTACTGTGAAGTATTTTTGATGAAGGGTTTTGCTTCTATTTAGTAAAACTGAATATTTGAATGAAGGTGATTAGTTATTTGTTAAAAACATCTGAAAAGAATCATCACTGACTCGAGGGGGGGGGGGGAATCTCTAGATACACGCCAGAGCGCTCTATTAAACCACGAATCGGACGCTAAAATCTTCCAGAATAAGACCTATAAATCTTTCACTGAAACGTAGCGGACCTTGCGCCAGGAGAGGCAATTTTAAATATTGTTGCTAATGATTTAGATGTTAATAAGGAGGTCAATCACGCTTAAACATTTATTATTAAAAATCTATCCATAGTAAATTCACAGATTGCCTGAAGTAATAGACTTCAACAATTGTGAAAGACACCTGGAAAGAATTATCGCTGACGCTGCCTCCCACACTATCAACCATAGAGTACCTCGGGGGGTGTCCTCTGCCTGATGTTACTGAACATCTTGCTGTTAGGCCTACCCTCTCGACTCGAGAATAGAGTGGGTATTTTCATCTATGTGGACGACATTTGCATCTGGTTCCCTAGCCAGGACCACTCCTTTGCTCAACTCATGTTGAAACGAGCTGTGGCCACGATCGTCAAGTTCTTCTACAATCTAAGCCTCACTCCTTACACCGATAAGACTGTGGACATGGTTCTCACAAAAAGATGCCTATCACCCATCTTCGCTGGCCTCATGCTTTGACCAAACCACATCAAGGTCATCAAACTTCATAAATTCCTTGCTGTGGTTCTAGACAACAGGCTGGCCTGGGCACCTCACATCCAGCATCTTAAGACAGTTGTCACTGCACAGAGAAATATATTGTCTTTCCTTGCAGGTACCCACTCGGGAAGTTCCTGCACCTATCCTCCTGGTCTTGTACCACAACTTGATATTCTCTCACATCAACTACAGTGATCACCTTCTGAGCAATGCCTCTGCTCCACTGCTGAGTAAATTTGACACTGTCCACACTTGTCTCAATGCCTCTGTCTCGGACTCTGCCTTAACACACCAAATGCGTCTGTCTTTGCAGAGGCTGATAACATGCCTTTCCATCTTCGCTAGAAGGATATACTCTGTCCCCTCTCAAGGCTCCATTCCCTCCACTTTAACTACGAGTGTATCAGGAAGTTGCAAGAAAGGCCTGACTCTGCCATCGCTCTGTCCCCCACTGACTTCTTACGACCGAGTCATCCCTGCCAGCTCCACTGCTATCAACACGCTCTTCCCTAACCTTCCACCCTGGGGAAATAGTGATCTTATGATCAATGTCACTGTCCTTTCTCTTGGTCGAAAGAGCAACTCACATCCAGTGGTCATCAGGCTTCTCTCCACCTATGTCACTGCGCGATATGTGAGATATACTGAGTCTACACTGATGGATCTGTTGAATAGGAGAGGCTACATGCTGCCTCTGCCGTTGTCATTCTTGATACAGGCATCGCCAGAGGTTTCTGTGTCCCGCATCCCGATTCCTCTACCTGTATGGAGCTTCATGCTATACTTGAAGCTGTACTTTTCATCCTCAGTCTCGAGAGTGGCACCTTTGTCATCCTTTTCCACTCCAAGTCAGTCTAGTAAGCTCTCCAGAAACGAGACAGCACTCTAAAATCTTCCAGAATAAAACGAATAATTCTTTCACTGATAAGTAGCGGACCTGGCGCCATCTATGCTTCAGGAGAGTCAACTTTTCCAATAGTTGCTAATGATTTAGATGTTAATGAGCAGGTCACTCACGCTGAAGCGTTTATTATTAAAAATCCATCCATAGTAAATTCACCGATTACCTGTAGAAATAGACTTCAAAGATTGTATATTTATATAGGTCATCTGTGAATATGAAAGGTAAAAGGTCACCAGAATATTGTGGAAATCTGTTGCTGTAGCAGCTATCACCGATGACTTCTGTGCCCTTTCATTTTCTTGAAACCTGAGAAAAGTTTGTGAATCATCACAGATTCAGATTGGTAGGTTTGAACTTAGAACAAACCAGTTAACTCCTAATGTAACGATTTAAGGTGAAATGGGTTGGAGCACTTTTCGAAGCGAAAACCAAACTTCTTTTTTTTAAGTCGCCTTCCAATATGAATGGAAAGAGGATAGCCAGAAAAGTGATTGAATATTGTAGAGTACTAGTTCCTCGAGTACGCAATTCTGCGTGGTTTAGAAGAACTCTAGCAGTAGACAGAAAATTCGATCCTAAATCAGGTTCTTGGAATTCTAAAATTGCTGTGGGATGGAAAAATAGGATTTTTAAAGGTGTAAAGGGATCTTCACATGATTTATGGAGAAGAGAAGTAACTAAGATTCCTAGACTAAGGCAAGTCTATGATAGGAAGACAGTGTCTACCAAAGAAACTTGCATGGATAATCGCATTGGTAGTTCACTTCTATGTAAAGCTAGAGCCGATTCTTTGGAAACGACTCAGTAAATTCCTAAATTGTTCTAAAAAATGAAATCTATGTCGTAATGCCACTGAGACAATCATGCACACTGTACTGGAATGTTATTCTCTAGAGTACCTTCGATGTGATTGGCAATGGCCTAGAGAGAATGAAAACTGGTCACAGCACGACAAATTGAGTTAGAGGCTTCCCCATAATGGGTGAAGTTATTGGACGGGAAAACCTTCATCAACCAATTTCCTCCTTATGGAATGGTTCTCACATAGAGAAAGTTTTGTTACAACATAAAGTGCAAATTGTTGACAGTCGTATAGTTCCGAGAAGGAAGACAAAAACTCAAATCCAGACCACCCAGCAGTGCCATAAAGTGTCATCCGGTGGACAACACCTTGCGAGCGAAAATGGGAAGTTGGGGGAAGGTGCCTCATCAGGATCGCCAGCAATGACAGCAGCTTTCCTTCCTATCATCATAGGAAGTAGATCACCTGGGTTCTCACACTTTCGTGCACTAGGTGCAGTGTCATCAACTCGATGTTCCCAGCCAACAGAAATAGCTACAGGCAACAACCATCTCACAAGAACAAAATTGACAGATACCATAAACATGTACATATTAAAACAAATATAAATTATTATAATTAAAATATCAAAATCCATGGCATACAATACCTTATGCACTTATAAACATATATATAAAAACACTCAATTTTTTATCCGTTGGTAGTGAGTTGCAATCTCCTCTCCCCCCTCCCCTTTGTGTGTATCTGTGTATCTAACAAATTTATTTCTCCTGCACGACCACAAGCTAATCCAAAGTGTGCATTAATTTCAACATGATTTTCACCAGCCCCTTGAGAAATGGTCAAACAATGATTTCTTACTCTTATATTCCATCATCTGGAATATTCATTTCCAAGCTCATTTTCTAAGTCAGTCGTAATTTTGTTTCTTGAATTTCAAATCACGCCTTTAAATTTATATCTCCTATCTCTAGTTTCAAGCTTTTCAGGTAAACCTCTTCTATTGAGCTCTGGTAACCTTGGCGTCTTACTATAGTAATGCAAGTTATGAGACTGACCTTATCACACATATCATTTAATACTTCATTTCCTAATAATCTAGGGGCAGGGGTGGCTCAGTCGGTAGCGCGCCAGGCTCGTAATCTGTCGTTCCCAGGTTCGAGTCCCAGCTGGGTCAGCATTGAGATTTATCTCCGCAAAATTCCACACCGTCAGTAGAGGACACCGATGGGCTTGGAAAGGCCGCCGTCCGTCGGATGGGACGTTAAGCTGTGGCCCCGTGTACGGGAGAACCATACCCTGTGCACATTAAAGAACACGGGAGTCTACCATCTGTCTCCCAACAGCTGTTCCAGTGGGTCCCCTCCCCCAACCTCTGAGCCTTTGGGGTCCATGTGACCTGGCCATTTAGCTCATGGTGTGCAAAAAAGTGCCGCTCAGAGGTATAACAACCCAACCCTAGTTACAAAGTTGAACCACCTAATGCCCAAGATACTGCGTAAGCATCTAGTGTCCTGTTATCTTGTTTACAAACTGTCCAAGTTTCCCTACCATAACTAACCCTAGAAAGAATCAAACTATTATACAGTCTAATTTTAGTCTTTAGGTGTATACGCCTATTTCTCCACACTCTCCAGATTCTTAAAAGTCCCGGCAGCAATCCCTATTCGCCTGTTAATCTCATGCCGCACATCACCATTATCTGTTACATAGCTCCCAAGATAAACTGTGACACCTGCTCAAGACTGCAACCATTCAGATTAACTGAATCACAGCCTGCCTGACCAATTTTCATCACTTTAGTTTTCTCTCTGTTTATAACCAAACCTACTCTACTACCAGTTTCATCAACAGCTCGAATGAAAGACTTCATTTCATCAACATCATTTGCCAAAAGTGCTAAATCATCAGCATAATCTAAATCAGAAATTTTCGTATCTCCAGTCCATTAAAGGCCAAAATCTTTCCCTTGAAGTGAATTTCGCATAACATAATCAATAACCAAAGAGAAAAGGAGACAAAATGCACCCTTGTCGAACACCAGAAGTAATGCTAAACCAATTGCTACAAGCCTTACCAACTCTCACACACGACTCGGTGTTATTATAGACAGCTTTCATTATGTTAACTAACTTGTCAGGTATACCATATGATCTCACAATCAACAACAAATTATGACGATCAACAGAGCTAGCAACCAAAGGTTTCTGAAACTCTAAACATTTCTCAAGAATCTGCCTAAATGAAAATATCTGATTCACACATCCCCTACCACTTCTGAATCCACATTGCTCATCACGCAATTGTCTGTCAACCAGATTCTTAATTCTATTAAGCACAATCATCGAAAGAACTTTACCTGGAACAGAGAGTAGGCTGATACCCCTATAGTTATCACAAGAACTGCGATCACCTTTTTTGAAAATAGGGATAACAACAGCTCTGATAAAATGTTTAGGAACCATGCATTTATCATAAAAGATATTCAGAATTTCAGTCATCCAAGTGGTAACCGAAACATTCCCAGCTCTAAGCATTTCCGTAGTAATTTCATCTACCCCTGGGGATTTATGAAGTTTAAGTTTAGAAATAGCCAAAATAACTTCAGATTGTGTTATAGGGAGAACATTAAAGCCACCAATGCATTTGTCATCATTGCAAACAATGGGAGTAAAACTAACCACATTGTTTAGAACATCACTGAAATGCTCAGCCCACCTAGCCATGACAGAATCCTCCCCTTCTATAACCTTACATTGTTTATCCTTCAATCCTTGTATGCTGTCCGTTTTCTACCACATAAAACATTATCTGCTACAGCTCTCTGCTGTTGTGCTGTCTAACTGCTTCCTCGGCTGTCAGCCAAGCCATGAAGCCAAAGATTCTTATCAGCAGCTAACTGATCTTTTACACGTTTATTAAGTTCTCTGTAATGCTTTCCATTAGGACTAGTAGGGTATTGATTAAGGACATTCCTGCAGCTCTTTCTTTCCGAAATAAGCTCAAGTGCATTATCACTCAGATAATTCTGTCTCTTCTGCCCCCTTTTTTTCTAAAAGAGTACTGTTAGTGTTCAAAAACGCTTGTTTAAAATGATCCCATTCTTTCTCAACTTCAGTAGTAAGCATACCATGACTGTCATAACGACTAAGTAACCTATCATGGTAAGCTTTGGCTATAACTGGATCTTTCAGAGCTTCAGTATTAAAAGTAAATTTTTTAACCCTAGCACAACACTTTTTAAGTTGCAAGACACTTTTAACCAGGTAATGGTCAGATCGAATTTCAGCTCCCCTATATGCCCTGGTATTCCTAACAGAACTAGCCCATAATATGTTTAATCTCTGAATTATCCTTGTTATTCATATAGATTTTCTTCTCTCTTAGCAGACCTTTACCACTAATTGTCTCAAACCCTATTTTTTCTGCTATTTAGCGCCTGAATTCTCAAAATTATATTTATTTTCAAATACATTATTTACCTCTATCATCAATTTCTCCATATCACTACTATTTACACTTCTATCATTCTTATGGTTACTATTTAATTCCTGAATATTTATATTTCCAATTGAACTTACATTCTCATTCACACTATTTTTTACCACGTTCTGAATACTTTCCTCGGAATTACCTTTATCTGTTACCTGTACAATGCTTAGAACTTCAGATTCATATTTGTTATTTACTTCACCATTATTTTTAAATTCAGGTACACCTATTTTTTGTAAATAATCCTTACTCTCTACTTCAAAATTAATCTTATTCTCTATCTGATAATCATTCTCAATATTTTCTTTAGTGACTTCATCTAACCGAATTTCATTATTATCATTATCTTTTGAGTTATACATATTTTCTGGCTTAAATTTACTCTCATCAGACTTATCTACCTTTTTTTATCTCACAGTTACTCATACTTTTAATTTTACCTATATTTTCTATCAGATATATCTATACCTCTACTCTCAGATTTATTTTTATCTTCTATACAGGGTGTCCCTGAATTCATGGCCCAAACGAGAGGGGATGGTAGTACACACCGAACCCACCAATATTCATCATAGAATATGCGGCTACAAACGCAGTGAGGAGTAGGAAATGAAGGACAGACACAGAGGTTTCCAGAGTGACATTTATTGGAGAACATTACAACAGATGCTCACACGTCCACCCACCAACGTTGATACAGGCAGCACAACGGCAGAGGTAGTGATCGACGTACCAGCTCATAAACACTGGGCTTGTCGCGCACATTGGCTGCTGCGACAGTCGGGCAATCAGATCCTCCACGGACTGCACGGGCGTCTCGTACACAACACTCTTCAAATGTCCCCACAGAAAGAAATCGATACAAGAAAGATTGGGCGATGGGGGGGGGGAGGCACGGGATGGGACCACCGCGCCCATTTCATCGGTTCCCAAATGTGGTATTAAGATGCTGACGCATGTCCATGCTGAAATGGGCAGGTGCCCCATCGTGCTGGGAGTGGAGGCTTGGTTCGTAAATAATTATAGTAAATTTATTCACAAAAATAAATTAGGAATTGCTCATGTTAATATAAGAAGTCAAAAAAAACAATGGGATTCATTAAAATTAAGTATTAACAATTACATGAAACACATTGATTTGCTTGTCTTAACTGAAACAAATGTAAATAAATATGAAAATTACTTATATAACATTGATAAATTTAATAAAATTACAAATGATAATAAATATAAAAAATGTTAGGGGGATTTCAGTATACTATAAAGAAAATCCAGATTTTAATATCGATACAATGAATACTAAAAAGCATGGCACAGAAAAATATATCACACTATTGGCTGAAATGGATTTTGAAAGATTAATAAGCTACAAGAAAAGAAATAGTAAAAAATAAAATTACCGAAACCTGTATAGACCATATTAAACTAATTAAAAATATGTCAGCAAATTCAATAATTCAAACAAGCAAAATAGCAGATCACTATATGATTTTAAACATTGATTAGCAACACCAATTTGAATAGTACTAATTATACATGAACAGGCCAGGAAAATAAGAATTGGTCATTTGACCATAACAATATAAACAAAGCTATTTCTGAAATGAATTGGAATTTAGAAAATTACGGAGACAACTCAATGGATGAATTAAAGTGCACAGGTTATGGCTCTCCTGCACACAGGGGCCATGGCTTAACACCCTATCTGATGGACGGCAGCCTCTCCAAGCCCATCAGTGTCCCCTACTGACCATGGGCAGGGCGGGTTATTTTGTGGAGATGAATCTCAATGCTGGCCCAGCTGGGAACTACAGATTACTAGCCTGGTGCACTACCGACTGAGCCACCCTCACCCCTCTTTCAAGATAGAGCAATATGTTTTTTTCATAACAGTTTGTATTTGCCTGAAACTCCATAAAAAAATATTACTCCTCAAGAAGTGGGGCAGGTTCGAGTCCTGCATGGGTGCATTGATTTATCTCTGCGAAACTTCGCTCTGCCCTTGGTCACTAGGGAGTACCAACTGAAAATTGCAAAAAAAAAACTTTTGCGAAGTACTAGGTATGTCGTGTGTGTGTCTGTGTATCTTTTTTTCAAAATGCTTCTACAGGGTAATTCTTTCCATCCCGAAATAGAAGCTGAAAAAAATTGGTTTTGCCGTGAATGGGATTCAAATCCATATCTCCTAGTTACCAGCCAGCTATGCTAACTACTACACCATCAACAGCTAACGTTTTCCTCTTTAGCATATCTGGCGAATAACTAGGAGATGCGAGTTTGAATCCAACTTATGACAGAGCCAATTTTTTCCAGCTTACTATTTCATGTGTTCTATGTCTACAGGACATCTGTGGTACTTTACCACTTAATTATTGATATCATACTATGAATGTGTGACAAATATTAAATTCCATCTTTACGAGAGACAACATAGTTGTCCATTTCTGGACAGATCACACCACTGCGCAACAGAAATAAAAAATGCGGGAAAGTTACAGTGGCTGAATGCAGTCACAGTGGCTGAAGAAACGTTAACCATTGATGGTGTAATGGTTAGCATACCTAGCTGGTAACTAGGAAATGTGGGTTCGAATACCACTCGTAGCAAAACCAATTTTTTTTTTCAGCTTACTATTTCATGTGTTCCATGTCTACTGGATATCTGTGATACTTTACCACTGAATTTTTCCATCCATTTTTTTTTCTTATTATCTTAGATTTTGATTATCAAGCATTAAACATATACTTTATGAATAAAAGTTTTCAAAAATGCTCTGTGTCAAAAAAGTGAGTCATACTGAATAACTTTCTTTTAACATAGAATTCTTAAGTAGAACCTCTATCTTCACAAAGTATTTTTTTGTTTATAGTCACACTTTATTTCTTAGCGTATGAAATATATTTTGCCATTCTGAAAATGGATAGGTAATAGTATTCATATCAAACAGGAATCATTAATAGTCTCTAGTTCAAATAGTTACCATTTTAAAAATGAAGTTGGAATATTTTAAGAATAGAGGAAATAATGTTGAAATAGCCGGTTTTTGCATTGGTACAATACTGGAGGAAGAAAACAACGACACAAAAAAATTAATTCATTTTGTTCATTAAGTTGTAAAAAAAATACTAGAAACAAGTATGGTTATGACATTTCTTATTGTGGTTTATTAGTTGTGATTCCATTCTTAAAAGCTGAAATGCAGTGAATATTTCCACATCACATTCGAAGTCCATATGAAGTATTTCCTTTTAATTCCCATTCAAATTAGAACAAATCTTGTGTAAGATACTGTACAATTATTTCTAATATTAAACAGTGTTTTCATCGCTAACATGTAAAACTTTACATGCTGTATTTTATATGGGATATAACAGAACAAAGAGAAACGAGTTCAAAAATACGAAATCCCCCTCTCCATGCATTTTACATCTAGTGAAGTGTCACATATCCTATGGCATATGTGTCGAGATCTCATCTGTTAAAACTACATGTTGTACACGTGGCTATACTGGCCAGCTGTTGTTCATAGCTCTTTGGAAGTTGCTTGAGGTTTTTTTTATTGCAATTTAAGTCAGAAGTTATTTAGTCTCAAGTTTTTTACACTTTGAAATAATAATTCAGCTGTACTCTCAGACCTCTTTTTTGAAACATTTTATCTTTTAATAGGTTTCCAGATGATACATTGTTAAGGAATGTAAGGGCTCCGGCTACCAAGAGCCCATGCATTCCTTAAGCCAAAAATGCATATCTATGCTCAAACCATTTCTCACTTGAGGATTTTGAAGTATTGCTAGAGCGAAGGTGGTTGAGAAGTGGTGAAGTTCCATCAATATTTCAGTTTCCAGGTCCATTATTGAGAAATCTAGAAATTCAACATAGATTCTTCAACATGGAAGATTACAGACAGTGTTGAAACAATACGCCCCACTACAAGTGATGAAATTGTCAATGCAGAGCATTGTTACTGTGAAAAGATGAAGTAACCAGCTTAAAAAGGAAACTAGAAATGGCTGAAAATGCTACCAAAAAACTTCATTCAGCAAAGAAAAAGATTTCACAACAATCAATAACTATAGAAAACTACTTCAAGAGCTGGAATCACAAAATTAATTGACATAAAGTTAAACGGCTATGACGAATCACTGTTTCAGATCGACCTAGTCAGTAGTAAAGGAAAGCAGTATTCGGAAAATATGAAACAATTTGCATGCACTTTTAATTTATATTCACCAATACAGAACCTTCCAGGTCATAGAACTATGCAATGTTGAGTAGAGCATAACAATGGTAAGCCAGGGATATCAAAACAGATGATTGATATCATTAAGAAAAAAAGTTAAGGAGAAATATTTGGCATTTAAGTATTTCACTGCAATGATTGACAGTATGTGAATCAAACATGTAGAGTGGGATGAGAAAAGTAACAAAATGGTAGACCCTATTGATTATGGTATGGGTACTATGGATGATGAGTATTTAATGCCTGTTCCCACAGAAGCTCTGTCATGGCTGTGGGTGTGCTAGGGAAATGGAAAGCTCCATTTGCATATTTTTTAGTTGGAGGTTAACAGCCATATCCAAGCATCTCTTGCAGAAATTTTAAATTTTCAGCTTTTAGATGCTGGAATTAATATCATAGGTTTCACTTCTGATGGTTGTTATGCAAATCAATCAACCCTGCAATTGTTAGGCGTGAACTTTCAATTGAAAATATGTTGTGCAATTTTATAACCCTTGTCAAGGACGGTAAGGATATTAGAATTGCAATTATTTTGCATACGTGCCACATGCTTAAGCTAATTCGCAATATTTTTGCTGATTACCATATTATCAAGTCGCATTCAGGTTTTGTGGAGTGGAAATATATTATTCACGGTTATAATCTTTAAGAACATGAAATGCTAACAATTGTTAACAAGCTGACCAAAGGATATGTGGACTTTAGAAACAACATAATGAAAGTAAAATTGGCTGCATAGGTCTTACGTTCTGTGGCTTCTGCTCTAAAGTTTTGTAAAATTTTTGGACTTAAAACATTTTTGGATTATTGAGGCCACAATTGAATTTATAGAAATTTTAAATCGTCTTTTTGATGATTTCAAGCTTCTATAAATCCATAGTACCCATTTTTGATGTGCTCAACAGCAGAAATGTCTTTGAAAGAGGCTATAAAGCACCATTTTCCATTAGGAACTGGATATCCACAGCATTTTTTTAAAGCAAATGATTGCAGTGGTTTATAAGGTTTTTTATAACATGAACAATGGTAGCTGCCTTTAACTATTTTTCATATTCTGATTTCAGATCTGGCCTTAAAAATTGGATATGCTATATATTTTTTTTTCACATTATTGGTCATTTTGACTTCTATTAAGATCTTCCTATACCAAAACCTCCAGGCAACTGGTATGATACTAGACATTTAACTTTTTGAGGCTGGTAACATTGATTGCCAAGAGGGAGAAAACATGTAACGGTAACCTAATCTCAGATCACCATTCTTGTTTTCATTGTAGGAGGATGGCACAAAGGAAGCGTCATGAATGCGTTAATGTGCCAGATAAATTTTATTATAAGTGTGGAAACTACATTTTAAAATCCCAGGGTCGTTCTTTGACAAAGATTGTGAAGAAAGCCTATAACTTGTATTATGGATGTCATCTGGAGATCAGGACAAAACATGTGTGCTGCATTTCGTGCTTTGTTGGCCTGAGCGAATGATTGAAAGGTAAAACCCATGCCCTTTGCAGTTCCAATGGTTTGGTATGAGCCAACTAGTCACTTGAATGATTGCTATTTTTGTTTAACTAAAGTGTCCAGCTTTTTTAAAAAAAGAACAAAATCAAAATAAATATCCAAATGTGCCTTCAGCGATAAGGCCAGCTCCTCATGGAGATCTTCCTATACCACCTCCAACCAACTGGGAGATGGATTCACATTCATCAGAGGAAGACTTTGAGGCACATACAGATCCTGATCCTATATACACCCCTAAAAAGTTAGACGAGCCTCATGTGATTCAGCAAAATGAACTAAATGATCTTGTTCGAGACCTAGGACTTTCCAAACAACAAGCTGAGGTTTTAGGTTCGACTTCAAGAGTGAAATCTTCTGGCCAAGGGTATCAGTTTCTTTGTTGAGAAAGAGAAATTTGGCTTGATCTGCTTATTACAAGATGCAAGATGGTTTGTGTTTCTTCAGATATTTCGGGGCTGATGGAAGAAATTGGAACTCGCAACCCTAAGGAATGGCGTCTATTCATAGATTCATCAAAACTTCAGCTTCAAAGCTGTCCTTTTGCATAAAGGAAACCAAAAACCTTCCATTGACACATGTTGTGGGAATGAAGGAAAGTTATGAAAGCATGGAAAAAATACTCACTGCTATAAAATATGATCGTTTTAAATGGACAATAATGGTGACCTAAAAGTCACATTTCTCTTGCTCGGGCTTCAAAAACATTTGCTGTTTTCTGTGTTTGTGGGACAATAAGGCCAGAAAGGAACACTACAAAACAAGACTGGCCTAAAAGAGATGTTTTTATTCATGGAAAGAGTAATGTAAGGTATAAGCCTCTAGTTGACCCCTCTGATGTTCTTGCTCCCACCACTACACATCAAACTGGGACTTATGAAAAATTTTGTAAAGTCTATGGACAAAACTGGTAAAGGGTTTTTGCACTTGAAGAAACCATTTACAAAACTAAGTGATGCCAAACTCAAAGAAGGGATCTTTGTTGGTCCTCAGATCAAGAAGCTACTGAATGATACTGTCTTCCAAGAAAAACTGAACATGAAGGAGCATGTTGCATGGAAATCCTTCATGTCTGTGTCCAGGGTTTTCTGGGGAATCACAAAGAGGAAAACTACCATCACAGCTCATTCAAGATCTTCTCAAACACTATGAAAATCTTGGCTGCCGAATGTCTTTGAAGATCCACTTCTTGCACTTGTATCTCGATTTCCCGAGAACTTAGGAGCTATCAGCGATGGGCAAGGGGAAAGATTTCATCAGGATATCCGAACCATGGAGGAGAGATACCTAGGAAAGTGGGACCCAGGAGTGATGGGTGACTACTCCTGGTTTTTGCAGATGGAACATTCATACCTTAGCACATAAAAGACAAAAATGAACTTCTTGTAAGTATAAAAGATCCTACCCATGTTTTCTTATTTTGAATTTCAATATTATTTAATTTGTTACTTTATATTCAGTGGTCTATAACTAATATTTCTTATTTTTTTTCTAATATTTCTTATTTTTTTTCACTGTAATCTGTAATTAATTAAGGAGTTTTAAGTTGCAATTTAATAAATTGGTAATATTTACTTTCATTTCCCAGATATGCGTATTCACTGAAATACATCAATCCGTAATTAAAAAAAAAACTGTACATGCTGCAGATTTTTCACAGCCATATTTGAATTCAGCACCCCAAAATTAGTTAACCATTCTATTTGACCAATGTTACAAAAAAAAGTTTCAATTTGTTGTCTTGTGTTATCTGCTCTCACTGTATAATACCCACTGGCAAACCCCTTTATGCTGGGAGAAGAAAAACATCCATTATTGGTTTTATAGTTAACATAAAATCACTGATATATATCATATAAAGGTTATACAAAGAATAGATACAAAATATTTATTAACTTAGAAATGGTCTCAAGACCATTTAGAGCTATTTTCTGGATGCATTAGACAAACTGGTTGGCTTAATAACAACCTAACAGCTAAACAGTTTGAAAGCATTTTTTTAAAAAAACAAACTGCTGTTTCGTTGTGTTGTTGCAAGTAAATATAGCAACGTTTTGCAGCAGGATGAGACATATATACTCAATGCAAGTTCTGAACGAATTAATGTTCATACTAAGGGTTCTGCAGCTCTTTCCATAAGTGAAACTATGAAACATGATGATCACACAATTGCAAATATGAGTGATCACAAATGTTCGCTTCATGAATTGAATGGTTTGTCTATAGTAGAATGTTACATATATTGCTGGTCTCATGGTAAGAAAATTTCTTATAGATACTGATTGTGATTACTGTTGTCAAGCTGTAATTGAACAAAATAATGATTATATGCTTATTGCTATGACGAATAATGGTGGACTAATATATCATTCTAAGACATGAAGAATGTGGCACTGACTGCTGCACTCTAAATGTAGGGGATCTTACCAAATATACTAATACATGGAGCCTCAGATTAGATACTGAGATTTTACAAAGTTGCTTAGAACAAAAAAAAAACTGTTCCCATATGTAGTGAAATTCTGCGATATTTACAAGTTTTTGAAACTACTTAGTAGAACATAACTGACAATAAGATGGCATTATGTAACGAAGAATTTTAACCTTCAGTTGCAAGCAAGTTAGGCAAACATAGACAAAAGCAGTCTTATTTAAAATATCAATGATGTGGTAATTTCTATGTTTAATGTGAGGGGAAAAAGAATAAAATTAACATTTTATTCATTTTGCAATTTTTATTAATAGTACTTCTGTTGTTTATTTTTGCATCTACATATATTTTGAATATTTTAAAATTTTTACGGCTCTCTTAAAACAGTTGCCAACTATATTTTGCATAAGTTGGATGTAAGGTATACTTTGTATATGGAACTAGCATACTTAGGATTAATGAAGAAAACAAGATATATCACCCCAAAAAATGTTTACTTAAATCATTAAACTTTTCAAAATGAAACATTTTAAAAGGAACAATTAGCTGTGTGGCCTTAACATATGGCACTTTCACTTCTGAGCATTCATTTTAGCCTCATTAGATTGTTTCTCTATTCAAATCAGTACTAGAAACATATCAATTCTGTGCACATTTCTCTGTATGTAATAACACATGGCTTTTCAGATGGCCCTTTTGTCGAAAAGTTTTACTACAAATATTGCAAGTGTGTGGACGTTCTCCTGTATGTATTAACATATGCTTGTTTACAGTACTACTGTCTTTAAATGCTTTATCACACACATTACAACTGTAGGGACGTTCTCCTGTATGTACTAACATGTGGCTTAGCAGACTACCCCTTTCCTGAAATGTTTTACTACAAACATCACAACTATGTGGGCGTTCTCCTGTATGCATTAGCATGTGGCTCTTCAGACTGCTACTCCTTTTAAATGTTTTACTACAAATATTGCAACTCTGAGGTCGTTTTCCTGTGTGTACTAGCATGTGAATCTCCAGGTGGCTTCTTTGTCGAAATGATTTATTGCAAATGTCACATTTATGTGGCCATTCTCCATTATGAATCAACATGTGTTTCATTAGTCCACTCCTAAATTGAAACCGTTTCATGCAAACAACACAATTATGTGGCCGTTCCCCTGAATGTGCTGCCATGTGGTTCCGTAGACTACTCTTTGTTTGATATCCTTTACTACAAATACTGCACGTATGTGGGCGCACTTCTGTATGTATTATCCTGTGGATCTTCAGATGATACTTTTGCTGAAACATTTTATTACAAATATCACAGCTATATGGGCGTTCTCCTGTATGTATTAATATATGTCTATTTAGAGTATTCCTATCTTTGAACGTTTTACTGCACACATTGCAACTGCATGGACGTTCTCCTGTGTGTACCAACATGTGCCTTAGGAGACTACCTTTTCCTTGAAATGTTTTACTGCAAACATCGCAATTGTGTGACAATTCTGCCATATCTATTAATCAATGTAGATAGTGTATTATTATCTACATTGATTAAAGTGTGATTTGATTAATGTGTGATTAGATACTGAGATTTTACAAAGTTGCTTAGAACAAAAAAAATTGTTCCTATATGTGGTGAAATTCTGCGATATTTACAAGTTTTTGAAACTACTTAGTAGAACATAACTGACAATAAGATGACATTATGTAACGAAGAATTTTAATCTTCAGTTGCAAGCAAGTTAGGCAAACATTGACAAAAGCAGTCTTATTTAAAATATCAATGATGTGGTAATTTCTATGTTTAATGTGAGGGGAAAAAGATTAAAATTAACATTTTATTAATTTTGCCCATTTTTATTAATAGTACTTCTGTTGTTTATTTTTGCATCTACATATATTTTTATCTAAGTGATTTGATTAAAGTGTAGATGTGGATAGTGTATTGAAGAAACCTGGTATGAATCTCAGATAAGGTATCAAAGTTTCCTTGTCCTTCTGCTGAAATCTCAACTTCTGTACATTACATCAAGTGGCTTATGTCAGACCTCTGTTTCCATTATCTGCTTCAGAGATAATTAATTTAATGCTATTTTGGCAAATTGCTATTTAGTTAAACTTTTTGCTACAGAAATTTTGACTGTTTGCTCTGTTTCATTGTTTCTAATGATAGTACATTTTTCTATAAACATTCACTAAAGTTTGTGGGTAGCTGTCACTATATATATACTTTCTGTAAGCATTTCACTAGAAACTCTGTACTTTCAACTACATGTATCAAGGTGCTACTCCAAAAAATACTTTTACATGTATTAATACAATTCCTACTATTGGTTTTACCTTAATTTTAATTGGAAATGATCATGTTTTAAAAATTATCTGTCAATTTCACCTAAAACCAATCTTTTCTTTTGAAATGCTTTCAAAATATCCTGTACCCTTATCTCAGAGAACATTCTTTTTCTTTCCTCGCATAGTATTCAATCACATTATTTGGAACTTTGTCACATTAAGAATTCTTTTTCTTTTCACAAAAGTCACTTAACTTGTGTAAATTTGTTGATTTTTCATTATATGAGCAGTTGTCAGGTTCAGTTGCTCTTTCCCTTTCATAGTTTCATTTACCTTCATATTCAACCTGAAAGAAAATGTTTTCATTGAATTTTGCAATACTATATGAGAATATGAAATTTAAAATCACTATACACTGAGATGCTAGTTTATAAGGTACACCTACCTAGTAACAGATTGCGCTTCCTTTGACCTTCAGAACAGCCCAAATTTGTCAGGGCATGGAACTTACACAATGCTGAATACATGTGCATGAATGTTGTATCATGCAGTTGCTTTAAATTGGAAGGCAGCTGTCTTGCTGCGAACAGCTCTGACCACCTAATCTCAAAGATGCTCAATAGGATTTAGATCTGGGGAATATGCAGGCCAATGAAGCAAGGAAAACTCGTCAGCATGTTCTAGAACCATTAGGTGACGATGCCTTGTGAGTACATGCATTATCATGCTAAATGTACCAAGTGAGGATAAACTGTAGCCATGAAGGGATGAACTTAGTCAGCAATGATGTTCAAATATGCAGTGGCATTCATCTCTGAATGCACCCGTATTGGACCTTGCCATGAATGGGCTGCAACAGCTGGTGACCATTTCAAGTGCAATGTTGTCAGCAAAGAACATGAAAGCATCTCCACAGTGAGTGCAGGAGCATCAACACTGAATCCTTGAGGACTGGGAAAAGGTAGCCTGGTCAGATGAATCAATGTTCTGTTAGCATCGTGCTGATGTTAGGATCGGAATTTGGTGCAAGCAACATGAGGCCACTGAGCCATCTTGTCTGGTGTCAACAGTACAGGGCAGTGTGATGGTGTGGGGGAAGTTTTTCTGGCACACATAACACAGAATTACATATTAGGGCCCCCTGACACCCATTAAAGGACTTTGTTCACCTGCAGGATTCTCATCAGTCTCCTTTGACCACAGGATCCCTGATCACTGGTATTTTTTTGCTTTTCACATCATTCTCAGTAAACCCTTGAAACTGTTCTGCATGAAAAGCCCAGAAGGACTGCCATTTGGGAGATGCTAAAACTGGCACGCTTAGCACCAATTATCATGCCATGTTCAAAGTGGTGTACCTAATAAACTGGTATCTCAGCATAAGTACTGAAAATAAAACAAATGCTGCGAAAACACTATATTTAAAGTAAAATTTTATGCATAATAGAATATAATGATATTGTAGGATAGCAGTGTGAACACAAATTTGGTAGTGGAATATGAAGATTGGGAACAATAAATTCACTCCTTACCTCTAGAAGGGAGGTGAGTGGGTGTGCAGAAAACACAACTTTTATGTTTTAAGAGATGTATTAAAAGTTCTATTTGAGCTGGATAGGTATTGATGAAATATTATGATCTGCGATTTCCGAATCTCCCATTAGCTTATAATTGTGACTTCTAATGGTGGAAAATTTTGAAAATCAAATTTTTTTAAAACAAATATTGCATAGGATGCATTTATGCTAGAAATCTGAAATTTTGGTGGTGAAATGTGGAGATCATGAAGTTCCATTGGCAGCATTGAGCCCCTTACCCAAGGATGGGTGGGAAAGGCAACTGTTTTGTTTTAATAGAAAATTCTTTAGTTCAATTGATACTAATAAAATACTATAATTTGCATTTTTTGAGATATTTAAATAGTTTTAATTTATATCATTAGAGATCATTATAAGGAATATTGCAAGTGATTTATTTATGGTAGAAATTCGAAATTTTGGTGGTAGAGAATCGAGAGATATTCCAGTGAGATGAACAATATGCCCCCTTTTCTCAGTATGGTGTGAGAAAAGCAACTTTTTAAATTAAAAAAAGACAAATACTTTTTATGTTGTATAAATACTAATAAAATACTTTTATTTGCATTTTATTGCCCCACACACCACCTTGAAGATAGTGTTACAAAAAATTTATTAGAGGCAAAATAATTGATTATGGTCACTAAATTTCTGAATTTCAGTATTAATCAGTAAAATTTAAAATAATGCATTTACTTGCACAATGGTGCTCTCATTCTTTTTCCCTGATTAATGTACCTAAAAATGTTTTTTAAAAGCTTTCATCATGGACAGGATAATTATTTAGAATATTTACAGCAGAAATCATTGTTTTATAAAAGGAGAACATCTGATTAAAATAAGTTGTATTATATTAAGCTTTTTTACACTGTTAAAATGATAACTCTTGAGGCTGTGTGGAGTTATTCTTGATATAATTTTATATCCCATTTCCTTTATTGCTTATAATTAAGCTGTATTTTCATTTCTTCATAACCTTTATTAATTATCCATGTTTCCTCTCAAATATTGATATTTCAACATATCCAACGCACTTATATGCAGGCTGATTAGTTGTTCTTTGCATACCCTAAACAGTTTTTTGAACGACTTCAGTATGTTCACTTAAAAATGAAAATTTGACCATAGTAAGTTGGTAAAATAATAATCATTCACAAAATTTTTTATTCCTCAACCACAGAAAACTTTTTAAAAAACTGGGTTCGAGCCCCAGGTTAAGACATGGATGTTTGTATTGTTTTTCTGCCAAGGTCCAATCATCATCACAGAACTTCTACTGTGGCATATAAACAGACAGGCTCTTGTCAGAACTCTGTAGCAAGCAGCTGATTGAGGTTTTTTCTTTAAATGTGAACAATCTTTAATGGAACTGACCAGGGATGTAGCAAATGGACTATGGTTGGGGGGGAATCAAAAATTTTCCAACTCAGAAAGTACATTTTGCCAACTGAGAACAATACATATATTTCATTATGTATCAGTCATGGACATTCTATGAATTGTGGTTGGGGGGGGGGGACACTTACCATTGATTTTGCAACCTTGCAATTATTTGACCAAAAAATTCCGTATTTCATTGGGACGAGGGTGGCTCAGTCGGATCAGTGTTGAGATTTACCTCCGTAAAACTCCCCGCCCTGCCCATGGTCAGTAGAAGACACCGATGGGCTTGGAAAGGTCGCCATCCATCATATGGAACATTAAGCCATGGTCCCGTGTGTGGGAGAACCATACCCTGTGCACGTGAAAGAACATGCTGGATGCCCCTTGACAGGAAGCTACCATTGTTCTCCCAATAGCTGTTCCAGCAGGTCGCCTCCCCCAACCTTCTCCGACTTTGGGGTCATTGTGATCTGGCCATTTAGCCCATTGTGTGCAAAAAAGGCCACTCGGAGATAAAACAACCCAACCCTATTTCATTTACCTCTACTAAATTTTACGAGTCATGTCGAATTTTGCCAAATTTTCTAAATTGTGCCAACTGTCCATAATCTCACAAAACTAAACCTAATTTTCATATTCAATTTAATCCACGATAAAAGCTGTATTACAATAAGTTATTCAATCAGCCCAACGTATGCAAGTGGTGTGATTTATGAGCTTATAGCAACAAGAGCAGATATGAGCCCGTTGACTACTTTTCTATGCTCTGTACCTGAGTTAACGTATCTACATTTATCTCTACTCATCCTGTACCTTTACCTAATCATAAAGGAGTTAGAGAGTGACAAATGATTATATTTACCAGTCCTTGGTTCTCGCTGGTACAGCGGCTAAGGTTGACCTCGTTAAGATGTTAAAGCAGTTGTCTGATGTTCCTAGCTGCGGGTCAAATTTTCTTTTCTTAGCTTAAAAGTCCTATAACCTCAGCTTGATGTTAAAGTGCAACAGGAGGTTGTGAAGTGTTTATTACGCATCACTTTGTTGGATGAATTATAAACAGTCTTTCACGATGTTTGGTTGTGGTCCTGTCTTCAGCTGTTACCAAGGTTATCTTTCTTGGCTTTCACCAACTACTATCACTAATACTGGTTTTTTGTCATCTTAAATTGCACATCACACATGCTTACTTCAGCGATTTAAATAACATTTATTTCAATTCTTTAAAAAAGGACAAACTAGTCCTATTCATTAAAATTAAAATAAACTAAAACTCCTCAACCCCACCAGAACGACACGTTTCACCAACTAATCCATCATTGGCATCTTCAGTTATCGGTAGTGCGTTCATCAGCTTTATACTATCCTGCTCAACGGTCATGTGCTCTGATGTAGTTGGGCTTGCGCTCACCTTAGGCTGATTAAGGAGATTCCATGCTGCAGGTAAGGGTGGTATATCAGTGTTACGTATGCGGTTACGGTTTTTATGTATGAGGAGCTTTTCAGCATATAATAATTGATATTTTGTTTTTGGAGCTACTATTGCTTTATATTCAACTTCATCCAATTTTAAATTCTTTTGTATTATTGTTTGCGTTAATGCGGTGTGTGGAATTCTTTTATTAATATCATTCTGATGTTCTATCATTCTAGTTTTGAATTGGCAATATGTTTTTCCTATATAAGTGTTTTTACCTTGTAAAGTTAAAGTTGGATCAGGAATGTTAATCTCGTAAACGCCTCCCGTAGGTGGTCATTTATCCCTGTCATTAATTAATAGGTTTTTAATTGTATGTGTCATATTAATAGGCAGTTTAGTATTATGTTTTGCAAGAATATTTGTCATGGTTTTTGAAATGTTTTTCATGTATGGCAAGCTTTTGGCATATGTATTAATGGCCCTATCTTGATTTTGTGGTGGCTGTGAATTATTTTCTACATTATACCTAGCCCCTTTTTCCCCCATTTATTTAATATTTGTTCTGTGTAACCAATTTCTTTAGCTTTTGTTTTTATATAAGCAATTTCCTTTTCCAGTGAGCTCATTTCTGAACAGTACCTGTAGGCTCTAATAAAATGATGATATATAGTAGATTTTTTATATCTACTAGGGTGTGCATGCTCTGCTGGTATGAAATTTGAAATATACATGGGCTTCCTATATACTGTGGTTTCACAGTATTTTGTTTTCCTTGTAATAAGGATATCTAATATGGTAGCTGGCCATTTTTTTTTTACGATTTTTCATAGGCAACTTATATTTACCAAGTGGTGTCCAATTTTGCTCACTCCATTAGATTTCGCCAATTCTTCTTCATTCCCCAAAATGAATCCCAATAAATCTTTGGGTTAACACAGCGAGTGATAAATAACTGATTTATTTCACAATTATCACTGTTGGAAGATTTATGTATCCTGTGTTGCATCTAGAGATGCTAAACAATTTGATAGTTTGTTTAGGTGTTGCACAGTTAAAAGCTTATGTATATTTACTGCTATGGGAGGATAATCCTTGGCTGATACACTCACCATAGTTGCTGCGATGCTCTAGTCATCAGTATGCCTGTTTGATAACATTGCCAGGTGGTTGTTGGCACTGTCTATTGATGCATGAAATGTTCATCTGTTTAGCTCATGTCAGCATTATTTTCCTAGGCATGCTGCAGGATGACATGCTATGGAGCTCGGTCGCAGTACAATGGTGTACAAAAAGTTCACCTTTATACTAAATCTAATTCAGTTAAATTTAATCATTCCACTTCATATAAAAAAATAATGTATCCTACAAATAAAATTCTAGATCCGGCCCTGATACACTCCAAAATGTCGAATTCTAAATTACAAATAAATGTATCCTACAAATAGCTGTGCTGTGCGCTACGGGGTTCATACAGTGACAAGAAGTGGTTGTGTGCCATGTGTGTGTTTGTGTGTTAGTTGCTCCATGAAAGATGGGTCGCGCCAAAGATGTGAATGAATGGCAAAATGGTATTGTGTTTGGCTGAGCCAAATGGCACAGTGTACAAGAAGTTGATGCCTTTGCAGGTGTGTTGAAATGTACTGTCCAAAGGGTCTTCCAGCAGTGGCATACATCACATTGCACTGCTAATTGTCGCCAAAATTGCGGCAGAAAGACTGCTCACCAATAGGGACCACCGCAGTGTGTCACGCACTGTTAGGCAAACCGCTTTTGCAATGAGGAAGGAATTGCTCCAGTCAATCAATGCAGGCCAACAAGCTGTTTACGAAAAAACACTTCAAAGGGAATTGCATGCCATGGATATCTGGAGCAGAGTACCACAGAAGAGACCCATATTAACAGCTCTGCACAAGGCTGCATCGCTACAGTGGAGGTGGCACCACAAAGACTGGACTGCCGACTCTTGGAAGCGTGTGATCTGGTTGGATTAGTCACATTTTTGCATGTACTCAATGCGAGGTGATGGGTACATTGTAAGCCACATGAAGCCTTCCATGTGGACTGTGTGCAAAGTTCTGTTTAAGCTGGAGAATCTCTATGGTGTTCTGGGGATGTTTCACATATGAAGAAATGGGTCCTATGGTTGTGGTGACAACACACTTGAACCAGAAGGGCTATATGGAGCTACTGGATGACCAGAAGTTGCCTTTTGTGCAGCATCTCCACAGTGAACACCAGAAGGATACCCCAGTCTTCCAAGACGACAATTGTCATGTGCACAGGGCTCGAAGTATGTCGGATTGGCATGGCGAACATTCTGTAGCCTTCGAACATCTCAACCGGCCCACCAAATGCCCGGATTTGAATCCCAAAGAAAACCCGTGGGACTATTTGGGGCAACGAGTGAAGCATGTCCCAACCATCCAGCCAATCTGGCCGAACTGCAGCATTTGTTGTTGGTAGAGTGGATGAATATTGATGTGCACTACATCTGCACACTGTGGGCATCCATGCCAAATAGAATTTTGGCTGTTCTTCAGTTGCACAGAGACATTACACACTATTAGGTAACATTCAGCCAGAGGTGACTAATCTTTTGTCTGGTGAGCTTATCTAACTAATGACATTTTCCATCACCTATTAACACGAGTTACTCCTGTTAAAGGGTGCAAAATTAAGAAAATGACAGTTTATTTATTACCTCCACATTTGCTCCGAAATTGAGCAGCTTATATTCGACAGAGGAGATATGGTATCCTGCTAGTTGTTAAATAGAGTGAAAAATGAATCACATTCATTACATGAAGATAACAGTAAGAATTATTCATTCAAGGCTCGGATATTGAAAACAATAGGGGGGTGGGATATGAGAATGGATTTGCATTGCAGTGTAACATTTTGCCATTCATTTCTGTGGTTTAAACAAAAGGTACAAAGGGTTAAACATGCTTGTTTAAAAATTCTGTCCTGAAATGCACCTGAAAAGCATTCTGAAGGTGAAAGTGCTCCCCCCACCCCCCCTCCCAATCTAGATCCAGCCCTGATACACTCCAAAATGTTGAATTCCGAATGACAAAATCCGTAATATATGTCACATGTGCAGATTATATACGTTTACAAAATGCTAAAATTCAAGTATATGATGGTGCATATTAAATGAAACAAAAGGGCAACAGAGACATTTTAGCCAGTTGGGGGAGGGGGGGGAGATTGCATTATGCCACTGCCTGGCAATCCCTGCGTCACAAGTTATCATTTGATACATAACTCATTTAGTTTCCTCACTGCATTATAAAGGTATGGTGAAACAATGTTTCGACAAATCTACAAATCGTCCAACTGAGAAACCAAGTAATGTCAAAGCTAAAAGCAATCGAAATATAAGCAAAAAAAAAACATAGCATGTTAGAAAATAAAGCAGAATGGCATGGAGTGTGATATTTATGATTTATTTTGTGTTCTTGAATATCTTTGATGACAAGTGAATGACAAATATTTATTGTGAGCATGATAGGTAAGTAACATATGCGATTCTTATCACATGCACTCTGATTCAGTAAACAAATTAATATGAAAAACTTTCCATTAATGCTATTTTTAAGCTATGACCAATATGTACCAATAAATATTGCATAACAACGTTATTTATAAAATGTTGCTAATAATGTATATATATATATTCTTTCCCAATTTTTCGAACAGGAACCAAAGGTCTTCATCTGCCAATAATCAAAATAAGAAATGACAGCAGGACTGTGTATTTGTTAATATAGGTATAAACTGAGGGAAGGTTACGAGAATATAATAAGGAAATAAATATATGTTAAATAATATGTCTATCGCATTACATTATTTTATAAGAGAAAAACATAACAGAAAATTATAATAATAGAAAATTTACACACAAACTAGATCAGGGGGTTTCAAAATGCGGGTCTCAACCCATTAGTGGGAAGTAAAATCAGCTAGGTGGGTCAAGACCACCAATTTTTTTATTAAATTGAATGAGTATATTTATAGTTGTGTACTGGGCCACGAGGTAAATTATTTTCTTAACTGTAGATTGTGGTCATGCTGTCCCATGGCTGAGTGGTGAGCGTGCTTGGTTACTGATCAAAGGAACCAGTTTGAGCACTAGTAAGTAGGTAAGGCGTGGAGGTTTGTGTAGTATTTCTGCTGAGTTCATTGCCATCCTCACAGACCTTCTACTATGGCATATTGAACTGGCAAGCTCGTGTCAGACCACTGTGCCAAGCAGCTACATGAGGGGTATTTTTTTTTAGGTCGTGGTTCAAAAGGTTCTATATACTATGATCTGGATGATATACCTCTTATTTTGATGGCACATCTGAATTGAAGGATCCATCACAGTGATATAACAAGGGAATACACATAACTGCAAAAAATCAGGTAATGGGGACACTAAAGATAATCATATAACATATCTACAATAACAAGTGGGCATTACAGATGCTATGCTTCCAACCCTCCTTAATTGCATTCTGATATGATGTAAGTGCATGATTGATGTATAAGAAAATGTGCTACCTAACAAATGGCAAAATGATACTGAAACCATCACAGAATCAAGTGATATTCCATCTGTAGTACCAAAAATGATTAAATATGAAAACATTAATGGGTCCACAAGCCTAGATATTAAAAAATTAACTGCCAAAAGCCTACATTAGCAACAGGTAAGGAGCATTTTTTTTCTTTCTGGAGTCTGCTGCAGCTTGCTGTCACTGGGTTTGTCACCAGATAAGGTGTGAATAATTAATGTTTCTTACAGGGAATACTGTGCATTCACTTTGGATTGATTTTAATTATATATTTAACGCGGTAGCGTTAGCGACCTTCTCATTAACATCTGATAATCAAATGCAACGACTGAAAATGTTACATCTCCTTGAGTATAGATGGCGCTGTCTCAGTCACGTCTCAGGAAGATTTATAAGGTCATATTCTGAAAATATTCATTGTCCGACGCGTGGTGCAATGGTTAGCGCGCTCTGGCATGAATCTGGAGAGATGCGGGTTTGATTCCCGCGGCGATGAATTTTTTTCAGAATCTATTAATTAATGTTTCTTAACAGGGAATACTGTGCATTCACTTTGGATTGATTTTAAGGATATTATTCCTCGGGCAGGAGAGTAGGGTTAGAACAAATATATGAAATTTACATTTAAATTTTTTTACTTGTTCTCAGCTTAGTTGCTGTAGCAGGATTTATGCATAGGCTAAGTAAGATACAGCTCACAACCTCACAATTATGAGGGGCTTTGAAAAACTGAATTTGAAGTTTATGAAAAATATTTGGTGACCATACTCAAATTAATCCATTGTGCAAACACTGTTCATCTTATGTTTGCAGTCATCATTGTGTACCAATGTTAGAATACTGTTTTTTCACCATATAATTGATTTTTTTTTAATGTTCTCCTCAAGCAAAATAATAAATATACGTGACGAATTTAAAATTTTCAGTCTCTTAAACTTACTCTCATCATCATCCTCAAGCACCCATGGGCTACGGATGTCCAACCAGACCATGCAATTTATATCTCCAATCATGCCTGTCCTGAACTACATCTGCTGCATCCGGCCACTACACACCAATTCCAACAAGGCCCTGTTTGACATTGTCTACCCACCGCATACTAGGTCCCCCCCCCCTCTTTCTGGGGCCCTTAGGCACATTGTTCATAAGCCTATTCACCAATCTATAATTATCCATACGGGCAGCATGGCCAAACCAAGTCTTTCTCTCTGCACAATATGCTGCTTAGAGGAGATTGCCGATTACTCTGCCTAACCTCATCATTAGTTATAAAGCTGAACCACCTAATGCCCAAGGTACTGCATAAGCATCTAGAATCACAAGCATCTAGTTTCCTGCATCCTAGAATCTTGTTTACAAGTTCCTAGCATCTTGTTTACAAAGCATCAAAGTTTGACTACCATAACTAACCCTATAAAGAACCAAACTATTATACAGTCTAATTTTAGTCTTTAGATGTATACGCCTATTTCTCCATACTCTCCATAGATTCTTAAATGTCCCAGTAGTAATCCCTATTCATCTGTTAATCTCATGCCGCACGTAACCTGTTACAATGCTGCTCACGTTACATAGCTCCCAAGATAATTAAACTGCGACATCTGCTCAAGACTGCAACCATTCAGATTAACTGAATCACAGCCTGCCTAACCAATTTTCATCACTTTAGTTTTCTCTCTGTTTATAACCAAACCTACTCTACTACCAGTTTCATCAACAGCTCGAATGAAAGAGTTCATCTCATCAACATCATTTGCCAAAATGGCTAAATCATCAGCATAATCTAAATCAGAAATTTTCGTATCTCCAGCCCATTTAAGGCCAAAATCTTTCCCTTGAAGTGAATTTTGCATAACATACTAACCAAACTAAAGAGAAAAGGAGACAAAATGCACCCTTGTCGAACACCAGACGTAATGCTAAACCAATGGCTACAAGCCTTACCAACTCTCACACACGCCTCAGTGTTATTATAGAGAGCTTTCATAATGTTAACTAACTTGTCTGGTATACCATATGATCTCACAGTCAACCACAAATTATGACAGTCAGCAGAGACAAAAGCCTTTTTGAAATCAACAAAGCTAGACACCAAAGATTTCTGAAACTCTAAACATTTCTCAAGAATCTGCCTAGGTGAAAAATATCTGATCTAACTGCCTAAGTGAAAAATATCTGATCTACACATCCCCTACCACTTCTGAATCCCCATTGCTCATCACACAAACGTCTGTCGAACAGATTCTTAATTCTATTAAACACAATGATGCAAAGAGCTTTACCTGGAACAGAGTGGGCTGATACCCCTATAGTTATCACAGGAACTGCAATCACCTTTTTTGAAAATAGGGATAATAGTAGCTCTGGTAAAATCCTTAGGAACCATGACTTTATCATAAAAGATATTCAAAATTTCAGTCATCCAAGTGGTAACCGAAACAGTCCCAGCTCTAAGCATTTCCGTGGTAATTTCGTCTACCCCTGGGGATTTATGAAGTTTAAGTTTAGAAATAGCCAAAATAACTTCAGATTGTGTTATAGGGCCAACATTAAAGCCACCAATGCATCTATCATCATTGCAAACAATGGGAGTAGAACTAACCACAATGTTCAGAACATCACTGAAATGCTCAGCCCACCTAGCCATGACAGAATCCTCACCTTCTATAACCTTACCTTCTTTATCCTTCAATCCCTGTATACCTATCAGTTTTCTACCACACAAAACATTAACTATCTGGTACAGCTCTCTGCTGTTGTAATGTCTAACTGCTTTCTCGGCTTTGTCAGTCAAGCCTGTAACGCTCCAAAAGATGAAATACTTTTAAAGTTTGGACCCTTTGATCCAATTATTTTCATGCTCCGGCTAGCCGAGTCAGGCGCCAGGCAATAATTGACAAATTGCCAAAAATAAAGTTTAATTAGGGTTTGAAATACCAGCGAGCGTTAATGAGTAAGAATTCAAAAATATTAAATGATTGTAAAAATTTTATGTTAATGCTAATCAAAACAAACTAACGTTGCTCAAGAGAAAAAAATTAGTAAAGTCTCAAAAGGTTTAAATAACAATTTATTTCCAAAAAGCACTCACCAAAACTTCAATAAAGAAGATATTACATCATTTCTTACTACAAACATCTTCAACAAAGTGAAACTGATCTCTAAACTATGCTGTGCTCTACTACTCTCTTCTGTGCTACTGTGACAACGTCACACCAGGAGGTACAAAAGAGGTACAAAGCCCGCACGTGTCATGTTGCACGCCGGGAAAGACATTTGCATAAATTGCCCAGCGGCGCAAACTACGACGCAAGAGTGGGTGTGTTCTTGTGCACACGCTTTAGCAAGTGACAATCGAAAGTTCAGAGTTGCGCATGCACAACTCCTAACTCTTGGAAACTAGAGGCCCTGTATAGGTAGAGGTTGGCCATCTCAAATTTGGACTCCATGTTTTGTCGTCTCTCGAATTGTTTAGCGTGCATAGCTGAATTGTATTGCATGGTACTTATAGATTCTGGAAAAGGGTAGGATAATATTTGATACAGATTTCAGTGTTCATGATTGGAAACACTTTAGAAAACGGTTAAAAAGGAAAAGTGAATTTTAGGGCTTTTTTTTTGGTTAAAAAAACAGATATAATTTTGCTTTGTTGTCTGTCTGTCTGTAGACATCGAACTTTTTTGTTTATAAAATACAATAATAAACAGATAAATAAAAAATTCTTTTTGTATTAGATAGGTATTACTGATATATTACAATTTACATTTTTCGAATCTCCCAAAAGTTATAACTGCGCCCTCTAACGGTGGAAAAAGTTGAAAATTCCAAAATATCAAACGAATATTCCAAAAGAATTTGAAATTTTGGTGTTGAAATGTAAAGGTTATGAAGTTACCATTGGCAACAATCACTTAACCACTTAACCTTTTAGACCCACGGGGGGGGGGGGGGGGGGAGAAGATGAATGCAACTTTTTTTTAACAGAAAAGTGTTTTTAGAGATAAATTAAAAATTCTTTTTGTGTTGCACAGGTATTGATGAAATATTACAATTTCCATTTTGCGAATTTACCAAAAGCTGTAATTGCGCCCTCTAACAGTGAAAAAAACAATCAAAAAATCCCAAAATTTAAAATGAATATTGCAAATGATGTAGGTATGCTAAAAATTTGAAATTTTGATTGTGGAATGTGACAGTCTTGAAAATTCCATTGACAACAATGAGTTGACCCTAAGCTCAAGGTAGGTAAGAAACAGGATGGTTTTAAGAGATAATTGGAAATCTCTTTTTTAGTTGGTTACTAATGAAATGTTATTCGCATTTTCAAAGGTAGCTTTAATTTATATCATTAGAGATCACTAAATATCGAAACTGCAAAACTTTTAACAAATGCTTCCAGTGATCTGTTTATGGTAGAAATTCCACTGATAGCAACGATCTGCTCACTATATTAAGAGGAGCGAGAGAAAAGAAACTTTTTAAATTTTAGAACTAAAAGACAAATACCTTTTATGTTTTATAATTACTAATAAAACACTATGGGCATTTCCCCCATTATACATTAAAAAATGAATAACCCCTCAAGCAGCTGCTTGTACAGAGGTCTGACAGGAGTCTGTCAGTTTATACACCATAGTAGAAGGTCCATGTGAATGGTGGGACTTCAGCAGAAAAACAACACGAACATCCATAAGTAAAACTTTTAAGGATTAAAAGTAGGCAAAGAAAGAACTTCATTCTCTTTGAAAATGAGATTCCCATAAGCGCCAGATGCGATATGCGTTCTTCTATGTAGTTATTTTACACTTTCAGTACCCTCTGACAGTGGAAATTCAAACTACTCTATAATTGAGAAAATAAACTATTAATGTTTCATTAGTACCTGTAACGTGCAAAATAAGTTTTTCATTTATCTATTCAAGCAGAAAAGTTGCATTTTACCAATGGGACAAATCATTACTATTAGTGTAAACCACTTGATCATTACACTCTATGACCAAAAATTAAAGTTTTTAGCAAAAATAGATCGTTTGCAATATTCATTTAAAAATTTGGTATTTCCCAGCTTTTTTCCACCGCTAAAGGTTGCCTTTCGAGTTTTTATTTACCGCCTTTAGCGCTCTCTAACACTGGAAACTCCAACTGATGGGGATTCGAAAAACGTAAATAATAATATTTTGGTGGAAAAAAATTTCGCCGACATAGGGATTCGAACCCGCATCTCTCCAGAAAATGCCAGAGTATTCTAACCTGTTGAACTAATGCTGGCGTTTTCCACAAGAAAACATTTATTGATTTATAGACGTTTAAATGACTACAGGTAAAAGCTGAGATTATCAAATATTGTTTAAATCATTAATAACTCTAAATAGCGTGATGTGACTTCAATATTTATTTCCATCTTACTCAGAGCACTAAAAAAGAAATAGTTGCCACCCGAGATCATAGATGGTGCCAAAGGTGGCCCCCAAAATTCAGGGGAAGAGTCGTTATTATTAGTGGAAAAAAGACTGAGACAGCATTAGTTCAACAGATTAGAATACTCTGGCATGTTTCTAAAGAGATTATGGGTTCAAATCCTGTATGTCGGTGAATTTTTTTTCACAAAAACATTTATTGATTTATAGATGTTTAAACATTTACAGGTAATGCTGAGATGATCAAATATTGTTTAAATCATTAATATTTTTTTAGGGCCTGTAAAACAAAACAAAAAAAGCATATAGTTTCGTTTATCTCTTTAAAAAAAGTTTCATTTTCACACCCCCTTTTAGTTAAGAAAGCAATGCCTTGTTGTCATTGTAACTTTCTGACCATAACACTGTACTACCAAAATTTTGAATTTCTAGTGTATATAGTTTATTTGCAATTTTTTTTTTAATTTTAGTATTTTCCATCATTTTCCACCGCTATAGGGCGCTATTAAAGCTATTGAAAAATTTTGAAATTGCGAATCGCAATATTTGTTCGACACCTATCCAACCCAAAAAGAATTTTTCACTTAGCTCTAAAAGTAAAAAAAATTATTTTCTATAGACGGACAGACAGGTGGAAAGACAGATGGACAAACAACAGTTAACATAGATGGACAGACAGACGAACAAATACTGGCATAGGCAGACGACAAAGTGAAAATAGAGCTCATTTTTCAAACGAACCTTAAAAGAAACTATTTGTTGGTTTTCAGTTAGCTCATTTCACTTTTGCAGCCGTTTGCTGTCTTCTGATGGAGTTTCTCGGAAAAAAATATTCATTAATTTATTACTTTAAGTGAAATTTTTACACGAAATGCAGCACAGTGAGGCATTCATAAAATATGACAGCTTTTACAGACAAAAAAAGTGGTAGAAATGTATAAAACTATAACAACTGAGAAGTTTTAAATAGGTACACACGCTAACTCCATAGGCTTTCGTCTCACAGTATGACAAAACATGGTGCCCATAAACCACATGACTCAATCAACTAATGGCAGTGAATCACCGAGATGGCCAGCCTCTAACTATAAACCCTTCACCCAAATTCTCTACCAGAAGGGCCAAGTCAAACTACTTGAGAAGGACCAGAACAAAAAAGAACACCTCACCCAAATCGAAACCCACCTACACCCCACAAAACACCCTGGTCTCACATCTCAATCAATTACTTGTTCCCCTTATTGATGCCTTTCTGCCTCCTAAAACCAGGTCCCCACAATTAAACATTGCCCTGCAAGCCATCTTGGCCCTGCTCCACCAACTTAATTTCCCCTCTCTGACACACTTGCTACAGTTCCTTTCCTTCCCCCCCCCCTGATCCTACACCTAATTACACATGCATCCATGGAACTGTAGATCCCTCACAAACAGAATCCCTGACATTAAAACAATCACTGACCAACACATTGTACCCATTCTGGCAGTTAATGAGGCCAAATTGCCAGATAACTTTCAATTTAGACCCTACATAATACACAAAGCCATTACAGACAAAACCTATTCAAACTCCACCACATTAGTACACAAAAAATTCCCACACTGCATCATACCTATTCACCACTAAATATGTACACATACATGGACATAGTTGAAGTTAATATTAAAATCCAAAACACTATCTTTAACATATACAATACATACTTTTACCCACATGAACACAAACTCCAACACACTAATTGATGACTTCACACACATTTTTTCCCTCTCCCCAGGACCCAATATTGTTCTGGGAGACTTTAATGCCCACAACATCCTCTGGGGTAGCAAACATACCAACCTCAGGGGCACAATCATTGAAACTTTCACACAACATTTCAACTTGGCTATACATAATGATGGTTCACCCACCTTCACCAGAATCCCCTATGAGTCTGTTCTTGACCTCACACTCTCCACTCCTGACATATCCTCCATCACATGGCAGGTACATCACTCATGGAATAGTGACCATTACCCCATATTCATCACACTACAAGGAATCAAACCCTCAGCACATACACACATAAACTGGCACAAATTCTCCACCACTTGTGAAACCTCCATTAATACTCAAACACCACACAATACCACCTCTCTTTATACATGTATTAAACCAGTGTCTCGCAAACTTTTTTTTCTCTGCGGCATATTGAATCTAATTTTTTTTTCCGCGGCACACTGAATCTAATTTTTTTTTCCGCGGCACACCTAAAAAAGAATAAAAACAAACTCTATATAATCGTCATTATATTTGCGCTTTGTTGAAGTCATCAGCCTGGTTTTACTTGAAGATTTGCTCTCGTTCTTTAATTCATAACTCGGTGTTTGTTTTAAATATTTGTCCATTCTATGGCTTGAAATAATAAAAAATTAATACAAAACTTTGGAAAAAGCTTGATAAATACTTACAAGATCCCAGTTGATAAATTCTGAAAGATTTTTATTAAAGCACTTCGATAACACAAGTCAAGTCAAAATGAAATCTTTGGAATATCTAGTGTCAATTTGAAAATCTCTCACAGCACACTTGGAATCTCTCGCGCCACACAGTTTGCGAGACACTGTATTAAACAAAGCTTACAAGCAAACACATTTACAACAAAACACATGACACCAAACACCACCCCGAAATCATCACCCAACTGCAAATAAGGAGAAAAACAGAGGACATAGCCAGGAGACACTCCACTGTACCTGCCATCAACACATTCAACAAAGCCAATGCTAAGCTAAGAAGAACAAGATTAAACGTCAAAAGAAAGGAGTGGAGAAACTTCTGTAACAACATCAGCCCCAGAACAGACTCTCCCCTAATTTGGTCAACAATAAGAACACTCAGGACCCAGGCTCAACCTTTAGCCCCTTGGCACTCATATTTATGGAAATATTCACTTTCCGCTAAACAAGGGGCTAACAACATTGAAATTCAGCTAACCACCACCCCGGCCCATGCCAACACACCTACCTACCAGCTGCATTGCACCCACATGACTGACACAATTAAACAAATGACACCATGCAAACTACCCACACTCAACACACCCTTCACACCCAACGAATTTATCACAGCCATACACCAGGCCCTAACAACATCACCTATATAACACTATAAAAACTTTGGCGCAAAAACACTAAGCACATTGCTTAACTTAACATATACAATGAATGCTGGAACTCTCACACCTTCCCCACTGAATGGGAAGATATACACATTATTCCAATTTTGAAACCCCATAAACCAGCATCAGAAATTTCTTCTTATCGACCAATTGCATTAACATCATGTATACCCAAAGTTCTAGAAAGAATGGTGCTCTCCAGACTAAAATTCTTCCTCCAACAAACAAATACACTCCCCACTTGCCAAACTGGCTTTAGGGAGCACAGGTCAACCACAGATAATTTCTTTGACATTATCACATCTGCTGAACTAGCCTTAAATAAAAAAGGAATTATTTGTTGTCTTTCTAAACCTCAACTCTGCTTTTGATACTGCCTCACACACCAACATACTCTACAAATTACATCAACTAGGCATCACATGAAACATTTTTGAATTTTTAAAAAAATTTCCTCACACACGGAAAAATTAAAGTCAAGCTGGGGACTACCCTAACTGACCCACATAAACTCAACAGAGGATTACCACAGGGCAGTGTGGTTTCCCCAACATTATTCAACATCTTACTACATGACCTCCCAACTATTTTCAACAATAAAATCACATGCTCCATCTTTGCAGATGATATAGTGCTCTGGACCTTTGGAACTAACATCAACAGCATACAAACCACATTACAAAATGCAGTCAACCAGGTTCTTGACTTTACTACAAAATGGGGACTTGCCATCTCAGCACCTAAATCTGCGGTCTTACCCATTACACGTAAACACTTACCTACCAATTCACCAAATATTACAATTGACAATTGCACCATTCCTACTGTCACCCATTACAAATATTTAGGGCTAACAATAGACCGTAAGCTTACCTGGAAACAACTCATTAATAACATTAAATCCACATGCATTGGAGCATACAACATATTAAATTCCATCACAACAGTGTCATGGGGAGCCAGTGATAAAGTAATGCTTACTTTCATCAAAGCATTTATCAACTCTAGACTAGAGTATGGCCTCCCAGCACTCAACGCTGCTTCAAACACACAAATCAATAAAATTGAAACTATGCAAACACGCGCCATCAGACTTGCCCTGGGTCTTAAAGCTGGCTGCCCAAACCTCGCCACTTGGGCAGAAGCTAACATGCCACCTCTAACAATCAAAAGACACTTCCTCACATGCAAACACTACAATCCCACTCACCCAGCCATACTTAGAATTGAATCCACCACTAACTCTACAACCACAGCACAAATAATGAAAAAAACACACTTTACCCCACTTGGCAACAAATTAAACCCTATAAACCCACACAAACACTTCCCTATTGGTTACTTAAAAAACTAAACATTCACCTCACTCTACCACACATCACCAAAAAAAAAAAGCTCACCTTCCCATTGAACTAAAAATTGCTGCAGACAACTTAATCACACAACTATCAGACACTGACCATACAATTTATACTGATGGATCTCATATTCCACATACCAGCTCTGGCTCTGCTGCTTTTTACACCCCTTCCACCAAATTCTCTTATGTTATAAAATTAAATCATGCTGAAAATAGCACCTCTTCAGAGCTAGCAGCAATACATATGGCATTAAGCTGGCCACCCACCTCAACAAACAACACATTAACATAATCACAGACTCAAGGCCTGCATTACAACTCATTAACACACAAACAGTAGATCCATCACAGAACCATTCCCTTTTCCACATACATAACATAGCACACAACATTATAGACAAGGGAAACACCCTAACATTTTACTGGATTCCCTCCCATTGCAACATCATCCATAATGAGACTGTTGACTCACTTGCTAAACAAGGTCTACCCCAAATTACCACACTGTCACACATGCAAACATCACATAAGAGAATACACAAAATTTTTTTATCACACATGGACCCAGAATTGGGTACAACACACTACAGATAAAAACATATTCAGAGCCACAATAGCACCCTCTCCAAACACACTACATCTTAACTACCTATCCAGAAGGGCCCAAACAGCAATACACAGACTCTGAACTGGCAGAGCGAACATGAACAAAGACTTATTTATGATCAGAAAAATACATTCTGCAGTCTGCCCAAACTGCCAAGTGACAGAGGATATCCCCCACTACCTACTACACTGTCAAATCTACAACACACAAAGACACACCCTCTATCACAAACTTGCTACACTTGGAGTCACCACATTCACCTTACAGACCATCCTAAACCCCACCCATATAAAGGCAAAATCACATTTCAGGGCCCTGGCCCATTTCATACAAAGTACTGGCAAAATACTTTAACATTTCAATTTCCTGCAGACTCTCCATCTCAATATGTGAAATATGACTCTCCTCCCTGCAGACACCTCCTACTCAAAAGATCCAAAGGGACAAAAAAGAAGCATTTTGGACACATTACTGCACCAACTTATTTCCCTAGTGCAACTGTATTGATGTTTTCAAAAAAAATATATATATATACATAATTATACTCTGTAACAATAGACTACAACTCCCAAAGTACCCTTTTCCAAAAATTATTACTAGTGGTGGCAAACCATCTGCCTGACCAATTTTCATCACTTTAGTTTTCTCTGTTTATAACCAAATCTACTATACTACCAGTCTCATCAACAGCTCGAATGAAAGAGTTCATATCATGAACATCATTTGCCAAAAGAGCTAAATCATCAGCATATTCTAAATCAGAAATTTTAAGATCTGCCGACCATTTTAGGCCATCCTTAATTGTAAGAGATTCGGAGCGATTTTGAATATTTACCTTGCATCCTTCTTACCAACTTCCGGCCAACATGGGCCACACAGTGATCATACACACTACAATTTTCACTCCCAGAAGAATTTTACTCCAAACCACACCCTTGCCACAAAACTAGGACGCAGCACTTCTTTGGCACGACACTTCAACCACCTCCTTCATTATTAGGCGGCCTGCGGCCAAAAGCCTATCGCCAACATGTAGGGTCGCTAGCACTTCACTGTACTGGTCCCTACTTTTTGACACACAAAAAAACTTTTTCTCGTGGACTAGATGATAAAGGGGCCAAGGTCCCTTTTACAAAATGGTCCAGTTTTTAAAGGAAGATGCTAGACTCTAACTATATAGGACCTCCATCTCCGTACCTCTATTGGAAACGAGCACTGTGATGCCAAAAATGAAATAAAAATCCCCAAAATGATAAATATAATGTAAATTAAGCAAAACTGGTTAAGGTAAAGTAAAAGTGAATGAGGGGGATCAGCAGCTAACTGATCCTTTACACGTTTATTAAACTCTCTGTAATCCTTTCTATTAGGACTAGAAGGGTACTGATTAAGGACATTCCTGCAGTTCCTTCTTTCTGAAATAAGCTGAAGTGCCTTATCACTCAAATAATTCTGCCTTCTCTGCTTCTTTTTTCCTAAAAGAATACTGTTAGTTTCCAAAAAAGCTTGTTTAAAATAGCCCCATTCTTCCACAACTTCAACAGTAAGCAAACCACGACAGTCATAATGACTAATTAACCTATCATGGTAAGCTTTAGCTATAACTGGGTCTTTCAGAGTTTTAGTATTAAAGGTAATTTTTTTAACTTTAGCAAAACACTTTTTAAGTTTAAGTTGCAAGGCACTTTTAACAAGATAATGGTCAGATCCAATTTCAGCTCCCCTATATGACCTGGTATTCCTAACAGAACTAGCCCATTTGCTATTAATTAATATATAATCAATCATATTCTTATGCAGCCCATCAGGTGAAACCCATGTGTACTTATGTATGTCGGTGTTTGTAATAAATGTAAACTCTAGGATCTCTTAAATTTAACATAGCTTAGTGTCTTAGGTCATAGTCCGGCCTTGAGTGCATGTCTAGTATTTACCAAGTACAGAGAAACATCAAAGTATGTTGTATGATAATGGGGCCTATTTGGTTGTTGCATGTGTATTTTCTAAATTCATCACAATTGGAACTGGTCACAAAGTAATAAATTCTATTATAATTGTTTGAGGCATTCTTAGCCCATTCAGGGCCTTTTAGATTTATGGACCCTAAGCAAAGATGCAGTCCTCATTACAGACCAAGATCTAGGAAAAATTGATGCAATTGAAAAGGAAAAGGCCAAAGGGGGAGGGGAGGGGATGATATTGGATTTTCAATGCAGTGTAACATTTTTGCCTACATTTTAGAAGTGTTTAAAAATTGGTTATGAAATGGCTGAAGTACTATCATGACAGAGAAGTCATGATAGTACTTCAGAACTTACTTCTACTTATCTATGTTAAAGAAGTTCTTTAAATGCAGATAAATGTTAAGTTTTAAAAGTAACCCCTAATACAAATTATTAATAAAATGTTTTCATATTACCAAAAAGTTGAGCTGAAAATACTCCGAATATTTATCCACTTCATAAAAAAAACTTCTGAAACAAGGAAAAAGGCAGTGCACTATTGCACTAATTGTAAATTATGTTGATTTGTTGTTCACAGTCCTCAGCAAACAGATGGTACTGCTCAAGAAGCGTATTATGTCGAGGTGTAAAGTATGACATAGAAACGTAACCATTGGTTGTTAGTGGCATATGGTTCTTTGATTTGTTTCTTTTGGGTGGGTAATATGAAGTCATGTTCATGTGTGTGATTTGACAGGAATGTGAAGTTCAATTTGATATTTTTCGCCATTTTTGTATGATAACTCCTTGGGGTAGCATGCCAATGCGGCTAGAGGTAAGTGCACATGTATAATGTATTTAATAAGGGATTTTAAATGACAGCCAGAAGGAATAGGAATAATTAATATGTTCCTGTTTTTTTTTCAATATTTCGTTAAGATATGATAAATAATAAGTTAAGATATTTTGGAATTGAAATTATTTAATATTAGGAGGGTTGCTGTTGAAAGTGTTATTGCAACTGTTTTGTAATGTTATGGTCACATTGTTTGGAAGTGGGAGTTTGGTAGCTTTTTGTGGGTATGTATGTGTGTGGGGTGGATTTTTTTAAGTTCTTCAGAGGGGCATTTGAAGTGGAAGGGGGAGTGGTTAGAACAAGATAGAATTATTTTAAACCTTTTTTTGTATTAATATGATACAGTAGTATGTGTTTTGTTATGAGTTTGGAAGAAAATAACAAAAGTTTATAATGTGGGGAAATTAAGTTTTAAAAATGAGTTTTTATGGGGTGTTAGGGTTTTAGGAGAATAGTTTTTGGTGAAATGTATAAAGTGAGTTTTCAGAAGATTCTAATGTAGTGGGGGGAAAGACTGTTGGAAGGTTTTCCATGTGGGACTGCACATGGAGGTAGTAATGAAAACGTGCATTTCATTGTAGTTTGGGATGAATTGAGTGATTTTTAATAGTTACGTGTAGTATGGTAATTATTAGGGTATTATGCAATTTATTAATTTTGTTATATATTTAGTAGTCTTAAAGTTACTTATATGATTTATTGTTTAAACATACGTGACAATCACAGAATTACCTGGTTGACATTTTAATGTTGATATATCAATAAATATTTTGTGTAAAAAATTTCGCCGACATACGGGACTTGAACCCACATCTCTCCAGAAACATGCCTCTTACTGATTTAATTAATGCCAGCTCATCTTTTTTCCACTAATTTAAGAGCAACTTTTCACCGATGATTTTCGATGCCAACCATTGGCGCCATCTATGATCAACAGATGATAACTATTTCTTTTTATATTGCAGTGAGTAAGATGGAAATAAGTCTCTTCACGCTATTTAGCGTTATTAATGATTTAAACATAGCTGACAATCACAGTGTTACCTGGTTAACATTTTAATGTCAATATATCAATAATGCGGGCGAAGTTTTTTCCACAAAATATTTATTGATATGTTGATGTTAAAATGTCAACCAGGTAACACTGTGATTATCACCTATGTTTAAATCATTAATAACGGTAAATAGCGTGAAGAGACTTTATCATTTCCATCTTACTCAGCACAATATGAAAAGAAATAGTTGCCACCTGTAGATCATAGATGGTGCCAATGGTAGGTGATGATAAATAGTTTAGTCTTAAATTTCATTAACTTAAATTTTACCAAAATTTAAGTCATTGAAGAGGAAATCTAAGAGGTGAAGAGTTTAAAGTCTTAATGGAAAAAAGACGAGCCGCATTAGTTCAATTGGTAAGAATACTCTGGCATGTTTCTGGAGAGATATGGGTTCAAGCCCCATATGTCAGAAATAAATTTTTCACAAGATATTTATTGATTAATTGTTAATGTGTGGAAGCATTTGGTGCCTTTTTGATTTAGAAATTTTGGGTATCATAGAATTGTCGGTGTGGAAAAAATGGTAGTATTTGGAGTCAGGAAAGTTAATGGGCAATTTAGTGGAGGGTTATTTGAGTTATAACATTTTTTTTGTTATTTTGATGTCTCTGATGAGATTATTTTGCTTCAGGGGATTTTTTATAATTTGGTTGGCGGTGCACTGTTTCCAATTTTCATGTTTTTCGGTTTGCATTGTCTGCAAGGACAGTATTTAGTTGGGGGGGGGGCTTTTCTATAATTCGGTTGGAGATGCACTGTTTCTGATTTCCACGTTTTTCAATTTGTGTTGTCTACAAGGACATTAGTTTCAGGGGCTATGTTATAATTCGGTCGGCAGTGCACTGTTCCCAATTTTCATGCTTTTCAGTTCGTGTTGTCTGCAGGACATTATTTATAATGCCAGTTGGCAAATGCATTGCCAATGATGTTCTTGGTTTTCAGATTTATATTCAATTCCATTAATTCTGGCAATTTATTTAGATTAATTTTTGGAAGTGTGACTTGATTTATTAGCTTAGTTTGTGGAAATATATTTGTAGTGTTTTAACTATTGGGAAAAAAAGGGAGGGGGATATTTCAGGAATTTGTAGTATATCAGATTGCAAATATCTTGTCATAGTTTTTTTTTATGTTTTTTTTAGCAATTTGTGGTCATAAAGGATTTTTTTAGTGGAATCTTTTTTTTAAGTTGTGTTTGTTTACAACGCAAATACCATTACCATGGTAACCGTACTTTGTGTTTAACATAAAATCGAGTTATCATTACCATGGGAAAGAAAAAACAATCTTTTTTTCTAGAAACCCGTTTGGGTCTGGGAGATTGTGGGAATCAATGAAAAGGACCATTTTATGTTGTGTCAAAAGTAAATGGTGGCCGAGGACCATGATGTGCACAACTGCCTAAATTTTACCTAAAAAATGGCCTTAATTAATAAGAGAATAAATTACATCAGAGAACTGTTAAACAACCTGATTTGATTAGTAATCACACAAATAGTCTGTTTTCTACTGGTAAAAAGATAGAAATCATTTTTTTTATCTGCTTGACCCCACAAAGTTTGGTAACTGAGGACCAAAAGCAAAGAATTATTTCTAAATATTCCTCAGAATGCATGACTGAAATTTGGAGTTTGTTATACAACTTTTCAGAAGGTGATTTTGTTGAATTTTTTGGAAATACTAATACTTCAAACTCCGTATAAATAAAAAGATATAATATTAAAGTATCGGAAACTGAGTGCCTGAACAGCATTCAGGTTCAGCTTTAGTTGCAGCCTTGCCTCTGGTAATTGCTTCTCCTACTAAAAGAAATCACGCTTTGCCACTACTAATCTCTATAACCAGTGGTGTGCTGGAGGTGGTTCACACAAGATTATTAAATTTTCAAGAAATTTGCGAGCCAGTTGTTAAATGGACAATGGCTACAAACGCAGTTCAATTCACAATGGCTAGCGGCATTACTTCTTCTATCAGACAGAAATAATAACATTTCAAATTATTTCAATTTATTAGAAGTGAAAAAATTTTTTAAACCAATTGCATATTTAAAAATTTAAATTAAATGGTACAACAATTTACAGGATTTTGGAGAAAATAATGTAGAACCATAAAATGTTTTAATCACTGCAAGTATTCAAAAAGCTATAAAGTTAGTACTATTGCAATCAGTAGTACTGAGGCTGAAAGAGATTTCAATTTAATGAACATAATTTGTAAGTGGGTGAAAAATAATTTTACAATAGATCATAATAGATTTAATGACAATAAATTTATTGGGAAAAGAGTTAGTGAATTGGGATGCAATTCCATTTGTCAAATCATGGTTGAATCACACTTTTTGAATTGGCTATTGGATACAAGAGCTTAGCAAAGTCAACAAAAATATTTGAGAATCAATTGGTTATATTCTGGACCGGCACTTTTACCACTGAAGGCAAAAAAACTGACGTTTGCGCGGCACTTAAAATATAATTCTTCAGCAGGAAACAAATACAAATGATAAAATCAAAGGAGAGAAAAATATACCTTAACTGAGGTTAAACCTATTGCAGTTGCAACACCAATAGCTTAGCATAACCATGAAATTTTGGCCAAAATCAGTACTTCTTCCATACATTTTTAAACACTTTTCCGTCACGCAAAATCCAACCACTCGACTATTTTGCAGATAGTGGAACAATCCATATTAGGAAGCTCACGTATTAACCTAAACAATAATTCTCCAATTTTTAAAAATTATAAATAATAAAAATTACAACTCTTTAAATACATATTAATCACACTTTAAGTGTTTAGTCGACAAGAGTATCCGCTGTATTATAAGAGGGATTGTTTCCTTACTTCTTTTCAGAAGTCGTAAAAGTTACAGCTAGAGGCTCTATATTGGTAGAGGGGGCCATTTCAAAATTCGACGCCATATTTGGTCACTGCTAGGATTGTTTGGCGTGAAAAGCTGAATAATATTTCAAGGATACTTATGGATTTAGGAAAATTCAGTACTCAAGATTGGAAGCACATTAGAAAACGGCTAAAAAGGAAGAATAAATTTTAGGGCTCTTTATTTTAAAAAAGGTGGTATAATTTCGCTTTATTGTCTGTCTGTCTGTAGACATCGAACTTTTTTGTTCATACAGAAAAATAAAAAAATTTTGTATTGGATAGGTGTTAATGAAATATAAGCATTTGCAATTTTCGAATTTCCCAAAAGTTATATCTAACGGTGGAAAAATTTGAAAATTCCAAAATATCAAAAGAATGCATCAAACGATGTAGTTATGTTAAAGTTTGAAATTTTGGTGCTGAAATGTAAAGGTTACGAAGTTACCATTGGCAATAATCACTTGACCCTTAAGAGCCAGGGGGAGAGGAGGAGTGACTGCATCTTTTTTTGAACAGAAAATTGTGTTTTTAGAGATAAATTAAAAATTCTTTTTGGGTTAGACAGGTATTGATAAAATATTATTTTTTATTAAATAATTAATTTCCATTTTCCGAACCTCAAAGAAGCTATAATGCGCCCTCTGACGGGGTAAAAAAATCGAAAAATCTCCAAATTTAAAACGAATATTGCAAACGATAAAGTTATGCTAGAAATTTTAGTCGTGGAATGCGGCACAGTCTTGAAGATTCCATTGAGAACAATGAGTTGTCCCATACACCCAAAGTAGGTAAGAAACAGAACTGTTTTATTTTAAGTGATAATTGGAAATTTCTTTTTCAGTTGGTATTAATGAGATAAAACTACCTTTGAAAATGTGAATTATAATTTATATCTTTAGGGTCACTAAATATCCAAATGGCAAAACTTTAAACGAATGTTCCAAGTGATCTCTTTATGGTAGAAATTTCGGCAGTAGCGTTCTCTTATGGTAGAAATTCCACTGACAGTAATGATCTATCCACTATTTTCAGAGGAGTAGGAGAAAAAACAGCTTATGTAATTTAAGGACTAAAAGACAAATACATTTTATGTTTTATAATTCCTAATAAAATACCACAATCATTTTCCCCCCATCATACATAAAAATAATAAATAAATAAAAAAAACCCTAAAGCAGCTGCTTGCTGTCGAGGTTTGACAGGAGCCTTTCAGTTTATATGTCATAGAAGGTTTATGAGGATGGCGGGACCTCAGCAGAAAAAAAACACAGATATCCATAATTAAAACTTTTAAGGAATGAAAAGTAGACAAAAGAGGAACTTCATTCTATTTGAAAACGAGATTCTTATATGCGCCAAAGGCGATATGCGTTCTTCTAGTTATTTTATATATTCAGTACCCTCTCCCTCTGGCAGTGGAAATTAACTACTCCATAATTGGTAAAATAAACTATTAATATTTTATTAGTACCTGTAAACACAAACAATGTTTTTCATTTATCTCTTAAAGCACCCCCCCCCCCCCCCCCACAATAGGGGAGCACCTTGTTGTGGTGGGGGAGCTTCGGACCCAGCAACCGGTCGCAGACTTTGCTGACCGGATTGGGTCCCCAGTTGGACAGAGACCAACCGAGGTCGAAGACATCATTGACCGGTTTAGTGACCAGGTTGGATGGTGTCAAGACCTCAATCAGGGGCTCCGTGGAGCAGTTCCAGGGCACGGCTGAACGAATTTGGTCACCTAGTAGGCACGAGCCCTTTTCAAAGTCTGGGCCACACTAAGAGTCTTCACCCCGGGTGCCTTAGATCTACATATCCTTGTTCATGGCTAACCGGGGAACAGATTAAATTTCAGGTTTCTATTGGTGGTTAGCTTTCCTTCTATAGGACTGCTGGCATGTGAGGTTGGGGATGAGATGCATCTATATGGTGTATTCTTGCCCCCGACTCTAGATAGTCATGGCTTTCCGTTAACTTGATAGTGTTGTGAGATGGAACCGGGGATTGTCGTGGTTGCTGAACATCTGGCAACGAATAGTACAATCTCTTAAAGCAGAATAGTTGCATTTTACCAACACCCCTTTGCTATTATGGGACAAATCATTACTATTAGTGTAAACCACTTGACCATTGCATTCTATGACCAAAAATTTAGTTTCTATGATAAATAAATCGTTTGCAATATTCGTTTAAAGATTTTGTATTTTTATCGTTTTACAGCCGCCAGAGGCCGCCGTTAGAGTTTTTATTTATTGCCTTTAGCACCTTCTAACAATTGAAATTCCAATTGATGGGGATTCCAAAAATGTAAATATTAATATTTTATTAGTGTCTGTAACCCCCCCCCCCCCAAAAAAAAAGAGATTTTGTTTATCTCTTAAAATAAAAAAGTTTCATTTTCGCACCCTCTTTTTGCTAAGAGAATAAAGCCTTGTTGCCATTGTAAACCTTCTGACCATAACACTCTACTACCAAAATTTCGGATTCCTAGTGTAAATAGTTTGTTTCCAATATTCTTTTGAAATTTTAGCATTTCATCATTTTCCACCGCTAGAGAGCGCTATTAAAGTTATTGGGAGATTTCAAAATTGGGAATCAATCGCAATATTTCTTCGAAATCGATCCAAACCATTGAGGTAATATTACTAGAGACAGGACTGGCAACGGACGCCATGAACACGCACAGATGTTAAGCCTAGTCGATAGTGAGGAGAAAGTTGGGTGCTTTTAATAATCAACAGTGAAATGCCTACTTCATGCTCTGTACGGATGCAAAAATAAATTCTGTAAAGGAAGTAATTTGACATTTCATAGGTTAGTTTTAGGCAGCTATCGACTGTTCCAGCAAGGCCAACTTTGTGTGTTGTATTAGCTCTAAGGCAGTGACTTCGGTCTTAGTAGGGCATGTCCTTGTATGAGAAGGCCTGTAAAAGCTAGGAGTAGCTTCTAGGATTCTTCTCTGTCCTATATAAAAAATAAAAAATAAATACCTCCTCAAGCAGCTGCTTGCCACAGAGGTCTGACAGGAGCCTGCCAGTTTATATGCCATAGTAGAAGGTCTGAGAGGATGGCAGGACCTCAGCAGAAAAACGACACATACATCCATGCCTTATCAGGGGCTCGAACCCAGGTCCCTTAGATCAGTAGCCAAGCGCGCTAACCACTCGGACATGGGACGCCTATATGTCGCAAATAAATAAAAATAAATAAATAAATAAAATAGTAGTTTACGAAAATTACGAGATGTGTTCTTCGCGATAAATTAAAAATTGAAATTGTTTAACTAAGGGATTTAAAAATAAAGGGTTGTCAACTTTTCAATATACCTTTCTGTCTAAGTCGAATTTTTTAATATTTGAAACTAATAATATTTGTATATTAAAGCCTGAATTAACATGAAATTAGAAGAGTGTTTTCGTACATTTTATAACAATAAGAAATATTAAGAATATGACATTCTTAATGCATTTTTTATTTTACCAAAGTGTACTATTATTTAGGTAACATATTATATATTGTGTAAGTCTATAATATTTTGGTTTTTTATAACATGAAATTAAATTCTGTCATTTATTCGGAGGAGATTTGATTTCCTGACTCAGCTGAATTAAAAAAATTTACACTCTCTGATTATTTTTTTCAATTTTTAATAAAAATTAATATTTTTTAATGAAAGAAGAAAATATATGTGACTTTTCAGGGTTTTTTAAATGAGGCGCGGATTTGCACTATTAAGGTCTATAAATTTTGAGGGCTTTCGCTTAAGCTCAATGATTTGATCATGCATTAGATTTTAAAATATGTTTACATTGTTCCTGTTTTAAACGGGCTCAAATTAAAGTCTGCTAAGTTTATAGTCAATTTAGTTCAGCTTTAATCACATATTAAGAACATATCGAATTTTTTTTAAATTTTCATACAAAACCTCGTTTTGAAAGAGAAGCAGTTTCCAGTGTCTTCGTTTTTCATCCGATATAAATCAGTAAGTGTGTATTAATTAAATCTATTTTGCTTTAATTACTACACTGGAATAACCTCATTGAAATAAAAATCAAAAAGCAGCAAAATTCTGCGTCATTTAAATCATTTGTTAAGCATTTTTAAATAGCCTTCTTCATTGTTCGCAGCCAATTCGCAAGGTATCATGGGTATCTTCCCTCACTAAGCAGTCGGCAGACACAGCCGTCTGTGATCATGGTGGTCTGTGATCATGGCGGTCAATGCTACGGGAATCGAAGTCCTGTCCCTAGTATTACTACCTCAATGATCCAACCCAAAAAGAATTTTTCATTTTTCTCTAAACCTAAAAAAAAGATCATTGTCTATAGACGGACAGGTGGAAAGACAGACAGTCAGACGAACAAATATTGGCACAAGCAGACGACAAAGTGGAAACATTTGCTCGTTTTTCAAATGAACCTTAAAAGAAATTTTTTGTTGGTTGTCACTTAGATCGTTTCACTTTTATAGCCGATTGACGTCTTCTGACGGAGTTTCTTGGAAAAAATGTTAATTTATTTCAACGAGTGGAATTTTTACACCCAAATGCAGCTCAGTGAGGCATTGATAAAATATGGAAGCTTTTATAGGCAAAAGAAGTGGTAGAAATGAATAAAATTGTAACAAATGAGAAGTTTTAACTACGTACACACTCTAACTCACAGGCTTTATTCTCACCGTACATGGTGCCCATAAACACGTGACTCAATCAACCAGTGGCAGTCAATCACCGAAATGGCCAGCCTCTTAACTATACAGGAGCTCTTCTAGTTCCTGAAAGGGCTGAGGTGGCTCAGTTGTAGCGTGACAGGCTCGTAATCTGTAGTTCCCAGGTTCGAGTCCCAGCTGGGTCAGTGTTGAGATTTATCTCCGCAAAATTCCCCGCCCTCCCCACGGTCAGTAGGGGACACCGATGGGTTTGGAAAGGCCGTCGTCCATCGGATGGGACGGTAAGCCGTGGTTCCGTGTGCGGGAGAGCCATACCCTGTGCACATTAAGAACATGCTGGATGGCCTTGACGGGAGGCTACCATCTGTCTCCCAACAGCTGTTCCAGTGAGTCCCCTCCCCCAACCTTCTCTGAGCCTTCGGGGTCCATGTGACCTGGCCATTTAGACCATGGTGTGCAAAAAAGTACCGCTCAGAGGTAAAACAACCCACCCATCCTATTCCAGACACGACGAGAGAAGCACGTCTACGAGATAATATGGACGTGGTGGGAGCTGACAAAAATTCAGTTCCTCGGCCCGGCGGGTCAACGACCACGAAGACGACCAAAGAAACGATGGATGGACAACATTAAGGAGGACATGAAAGCCAAGGGTGTATGTCCTAACGATGCAACAAATCGTATGAAATGGAGAGCAAGATGCAAAACTGCGGATCCTGCTATAAGCGGGACTTAACGCAAAGAACAAGAAGAAACAGCCGTCACCTGCTGGATAAAAAGTCAACATTGCAGGATGGAGTTGACAACAATGTTCAGATAATCCTTTGAGGACACAAGACCTTCCAGAAATATCAGGGGACCCTTTCCACGTTAACAGAATGTGCCCCGCACCATGACACCACCTCCATAACCGTAAGTTGTGTTTACAACGCAAGCTCGGTCAATTGCTTTATGGGGCTCCCATCAAACTCTGTATACCATCGGTACAGAACAAGGTGTACCACGACTCATCAGACCACGTGACTTTTTTCCACTCTTACAAATCACAGTGTTCCTGACACCACTGTAGATAAACTTTCCAGTTGTTTGCAGAAATCAGTGGTTCCCATATAGGCATGCGACTGCTAATACCGACCCTCTTCAATTCCCTGCGCATTGTTCGCCGAGATATGGGTCGGGAACAGCCTTCATTGAATGCTTCGGTCAATTGCTGCACACAGGAAATCCTGTTTCTCTGTACAAGGCTTCTCAGACGACGGCGATCTCGTTTCTGACAGATGGTTGTCGCACCACACGCCTCTTAGACAGGCAATGTGGATTATTTTTCCACTGATATAAAAACCGAGATATCTGATCTTTTGAGGAACAAGTCAGTTATGCTGTTGTTAAAATCATCGCTCCAGCCAAACAGGCACCCACATAAAACCCTTTTATCGAACACCAAAGGATCTTTTATTTTTCCCATTGTGATCAACACTACTGACGAGCAGCAGTCTTAAATAGTTGCCTAGATCACGTGTGATACACGTGACCACCTAATTTGCATATACCCTGTGCAAGTGACGTTTATTTACATCTGCATAAAGATTTCTAATTCAATGGTCGAGGTGTGTAATAAAAATTTGTATCTAGCAACACAAATAAAAATTTATTTAAAAAAACGCTGAGTTAGAAATGATTATAATACATTAATGAATAGAAAGCTTGTTTATTTCTGAATAACAAACAAATAATTTTCTTGTTTAAAGCAAACATTTGTTACGTTTTGCAATTTTTTTCTCCGTATCATACTTTGAGAAAAGTTAGACTTGTTGCAGAGTCCAATAAACAATTCAACTTTAGAATATTTTTAATAAATAACTAATCAACAGAAATATGCCATGTTGTATACCAACCTAAAGAGAATGCTCGAGTACCAGATAACTGGGAGGTTACTGAGCGTAATAAATTTCTCAACATTTATTTCCACTGAAAAAAGGAAGTTATCACATAGGTGGTGACAATCGCAGCGTTACCTGGTTGACAATTTAACGTCAACATATCGATAAATTTTTTTCCACAAAACATTTCTGGAAGTTATCACTTTCGGTTTAGCGGTGATATGAAATATAGAAAACTGTCTTGTACCCAAGTAACAAATCTCTCTAAATCTAAATTTGATTAAAAAAGTTAAACATATTAAACGGTGATAACTTCTTTTTTAATATACATGCTTGACTATCTTGGGGGGGGGGGGGGTCTTACACAAAGACTCTTAACACGAATGGCATGATGCGCATGTACAAATGAGGTGTTTTTGACACAGGTGCTTTGCATGGGTTGGGTTGTTTTACCTCTGAGCGGCACTTTTTTGCACACCATGGGCTAAATGGCCAGGTCACATGGACCCCGAAGGCTCAGAGAAGGTTGGGGGAGGGGACCCACTGGAACAGCTGTTGGGAGACAGATGGTAGCCTCCCGTCAAGGCCATGCAGCGTGTTCTTTAACGTGCACAGGGTATGGCTCTCCCGCACACGGGGCCACGGTTTAACGTCCCATCCGACGGACGGCGGCCTTTCCAAGCCCATCGGTGTCCCCTACTGACCGTGGGCAGGGCGGGGAATTTTCTGGAGATAAATCTCAACGCTGACCCAGCTGGGACTGCAGATTACGAGCCTGGCGCGCTACCGACTGAGCCACCCCCACCCCAGTGATTTTAGTGTGCAGATTTGGACTCGCCCTCTTTTTTATACAAAAATTTGACTTTTATTGTCAATTATCGTACAAAATATGCCGACACAACGTGTATTTAAGGACAAGGGTGTCCTTAAACACGCGACGCGTATTTAAAAAAATTCACGTGTGTAAAGGAAGAAGTTATTTAAATTCGATCCTCTGTCACATTAAGGGTGTCTACAAGAACGATACGCAATCGTCTTTTGGAAGCAAGACTACGGGCACGCGTGCTGTTGGCACGGTTACCACTGTCGAGCACGTTTTCAGTGGTGTCAAGAACGAGTTCATTGGAGGGAAGAATGGCAGTCTGTGGTCTTCAGTGATGAAAGCTGATTCTGCTTAGGAGCGTCTGATGGTCGTTTATGTGTCCAAAGGCGTCAAGGTGAGCGGCTTCTTCCATCGTGCATCTGCCAGAGACAGACAAGGCCCATGCCAAGCATCATGGTGTGGGAAGCGATTAGCTATCACTCTCGTATGTATCTGGTGTTTGCACAGGCTACATTGAATAGCAATAAGTACTTCAGCGACCTCGCACAGCCGGTCGTCCTGCCGTATTGGTGCAATCCCAAATGCGATATTTCAGCAGGATAACACCCTCCTGCATTCCACCTGGGGGCAACTCAATATGCTCTTCAGGCAGTGCACGAACTCCCTTGGCAATCACGCACTCTGGACTTGTCCCCAATCGGGCATGTCTGGGACTAGATCGGACAAAGACTCTGCCGTGGACAGCAGCAGACAATGATTATTGCTGAATTATGTGTCTAAGTTGAAAGCGCATGGGATGGTATCCCCCAGCATGATATCCAGCATTTGTACAACAGATTGCATACCAGATTGGAAGCTTGTATTTCTGCTCGAGGAGGTTCAACATCTTATTAAAATGTGCCTTCTGTAAAATGTAATACTCATTAAAAGATACAATCTTTAAATCAATAATTGAATAACTTCACACGTGTGATCACTGTCCTTTCTCAACTGGTTGTTTCTACTAAATAAATCTGATAGATTACACTTGAATTGTTAATGGTGGTATTTTTTAAAATTTCCGCCTGTATATATAATAAGAAAAATTAAAAGGTATATATGCTACTATAATCAACATTGCATGCAAATTTCGAACATCCCATCGGAATTGATTTACGACCCCATAATTCTTTCCAACACGCAAATTACTGATGCCCATAAAAACGTTTGTTGCTACCAGATCATTCCATTTCAAAATTGTTGATTGGAAGTAGGATTAATCTCATTAATCTACTGAAGTTGGCAAACCACCATCGTTCACATAATTCTTTGCAATGGCCGACTTAATGGCAGTGGTTTGTGTCCTGCTAAAGTCCAAACTCTCATCTGAACCAATGCCACCAATATGTCACTTGGCGTCAGTGATTCAATGAGTATATTAAAATTACACTAAAAAATACTGCAGAATCTAATAACTGTGTTTGAAATACGGACAAATTGGAAGCAAATATCAGTTTGATACGATGGGCTTTCAAAAGGTTCTTGACACACATCTGCGGAACAAAAGCCATTGCTCTTAGCTCAACAAAACGTTTACTCTCTGCACAGGGGCACAGCAAAAGGACTATGGTTGGGGGACAGACAAAAATTTTCTAACTAAGAACTCGGAAAACGAATTTTGCCGAGAAAATATGTACTTCACATAAATTTTATATCTCTGTCTGGGAAGTACCCAGATTTCCGTTCATTGGGGAGGGGGGGGGGGGGGTGTTATGAAGGGGATATTTCAAAGTTAAATATTTTGCCTAATTTTTAATAACTACACCGCATTTTGCGAGGTGGCTTCGAATTTTGCAAAGTAGGATAGCTTTGACAAAGTTACCTCGATTTTGCCAACTATCCTAATTTTCCCATGAAACACCAAAAATCCAAATTATGACATCTCATTGGCATTTCCCAGATTATGGCAACACCCCAAGATTTTGCAGTTTCCTCGATTTCGACAGCTGTCTTCAATTCATAACACCAATCCAAACTTTCAAACCTCGCCTATACTTTACCAATTGGATCCCAATTTTGCCAACTGCTCTCTATCTTTCCAAGTTATCTCGATTTCGTCAATTGCGATTTAGTTGGGAGTAGCCTACGATACTGCTCCCTATAAGTGTCTTCACTCAGCATTTTATACATATCCTCTTAACCAATTCTTTGCTCTTTTAATATATATTTAGTAAGATTAAATATACACTGTAGAAATTTTAAGTACATATTTTAATAAATTTTGAAGTTTTCAATAGAATTTTAAAATGTTTGATAAGAAAAGGGCTTTTCCTATAGATTTAAAATCGAAATAGTGTAGGTTAATTAGGTTTCCTGCCAATGCGAATTCATCTATGTTTCAATTGTGCCCAAGAACTGACAATGCGAGAAAACTCAATACTATCAGTAATGTCTTTTTTCATTTGCTAACAGCATCAGTGCATCTAAACGCTCATCTGTCATTGTTGAACAAATCAAACATTTCGCAAACTTTAATTCACTGAACTTCTATTTATTAGAAGCTACTGCAAAATCAACAGTAATCACCAGTTGTGCCAACCTGAAAGCGAGTTTCAAAATATTTTTCAACTCACAAGCTTATATCAACATGTCATTCATAGATTTGGCATCTACACAATGGTCGTATAGCACCTCCATTTCAGTTTGAAGAGCATACACGTCTGTTCTGTAATCTGGAGAAGGAAACATCTGGATGGCTGCATTTAAATTTTCAATCCTGTCTTGAAACAGGAATTTGAAAAATAAGAAATAATGGTCTTATGCTGTCAATGCAAATTTGGACATGGGAGCGCAGCAATGCAATCAGGGTATCCAAAACTATTTTCAAATCTCGGAGAAAGGATGAGTAAAAGATCAAACTTTTTTCATTAGATCTGGCTTCACTATTCTTTTCCCAGGATGTCTGCTGAAGTCACTTTCTGCATCAACGTTGAGTTTGCTGGCAAATATCTTGGCACACTGAAACCGTCCATTTCGACGCAGTCAACGTTAATTGCATTCAAAGTTTTTACTGTGCTTGAGACAAGAGTGACCATGTTAATGATATCGAAATTTGATGACTCTAGTGATTCAGTTAACAGCTTCATTTTGCACATGATTATTTTCATAAACATCAATGACACAATGAAGTCTAAGCTCATCATTTTTTTTAAAGTATCCAAAAGCCTTGGTTTTCGTTTTAGAATCAAAGCAACATCAAAAATCCGAATCCTCACTGCCATTGTGGAACGAATCAAAACATTTCACAAATTTTAATTGACTGTGATTGATTAAAGTGTACCAGAAATCCCTTTCAGAAGCTCTAACTCCAAATGATATATTGATGGCTTGTATGGTTTCAGTATGGGCAGTGCATTGGGTTTTTGATAAATTAAATAAGAATAGGGAATTTTCTACGAGCCTAATTTATTTTTCAAAGGCTGATAGCGTTTTGTGCTGAAAGTGAGAAAATCATAGTTTCTCCATCACAGTGAACATATCTGCAATAATAATGCTTACTTGACAACTGTGTTGAACATTGGTATTTATTCGATGAGCCTGGCATGGAATGTATAGTACCAGATGACCAATCATTTCGTTTATTTTTTACTGCGCTCCTTTGATTTCCCCAGACATAGAAGTGGAAAAATCATAGGACTGAAATGCAAGATGAAAAAGGTTTATTTGGTTCATCTGCAAACTCCTTATTATAATCTTCGTCATTGCAAATTCAGTTTTATCTTCAGTTTCCTGCACATGAAGTAAGTGCTCTCCAGGACATCCATTTTTATCAATACTTTGAACGACAAGTGATATCTTTATGTGAAGAATCGGGTGTTGTATCTGACATAATGGTGTAAAATGGGCTTTGGTTTACTTCTTCTGTTTCCCTATGAACTTCCGAAGCAAATAATTTAATAAATTCATTCTTCTAATCTGGGCTTAAAAATGTCCAATGGTAAGGTCGTAAATTTACATCTTCTAACCATTTCTTCGGAATTTTGTTGTGCCGTTCAAGTGAAGCTGAACTATCTGTTGATAGTTTCCACCCTCACTTGATCCTGATCCACGAAATGCTAACCTTTGCCTATCAAGTGTACGAGAAATATCCACCATAATTTTGACATTTTTGTTGATCACTAATATTCGCTCTTCTGCAACAAGCCAATTCCGTCTGTTTTTGCCCAACAGCAAATCAACATGCACGTTTCAACATGAAATTGCAGTAATCGGAAACTGCTGCTTTGTGAGAACTGGATGCAAAATGCAAGTGGTTTTCCAACCTTTAGCTTTCCAAAACTTTCCATTTTAACTCGATTTATAACTCCATTTGTACACCAGGACGATTCAGATTTCTGACTACTGCAACCTGTGGGGAAAAGAGAGCACACAAAACATAAAGCAACAACTTTTGTTGTACTGTATTCGAGATATTCAAATTCCTTAAACTATTGTACCTTGAATCTTTTCCATCACTAAGGAAATCTTGCAACTTAAGCCGATGGAAACCCAATGATATTAGGTAACGCCTTTCATTGTTGGAATTTATCCACTGACGCAGCCGTGGGCCATGAAATGCCACTTGCTTGTTGTCAATAATCCCAACTACAGGGTGTTTCAAAAAGGATGCAACCCTCTATTGTATTTTTCTGTTTAAACTTGGAAAAAGAAACAAATTTCAAAAGATGCAAATTAGACATTACGTATCTTGTTGAAACCAACACTCTCGTTCATTCACATCCAATAGTGCAATAAATTGTTGGATGAGGTCATGATAAACTTCACCAGTTACAGTTGAGTCAAAAAATAAAGGCCCTATCACACAACAATGGGAAATTGCACACATATAACACCAATGGTCGTTCACGAAAACTATGAGGATTTTCACTGCTCCATATTCGACTGTTTTGACTGTTCACATACCCATCAAAGTGAAACCAAGCCTCATCACTGAAATAAATGTGGTCCAACACCTCAATTCCATTTTCATCAACAACAGAACGAAACCAATGACAGTACCATAAACGTTTTTCATGGTCTGGTTCTTTTAGTTCATAAACGACACCAATGCGGTAGGCATGAAATTTTAACTTCTTTGTGGCCCTGAAAATAGTAGCTGGTGACAGTCCAACCTGTGAACTAAAGTGATGAAAATTGGTCAGGCAGCTTGTGATTCAGTTCATCTGAATGGTTGAAGCCTTGAGCAGGTGTCGCAGTTTAATTATCTTGGGAGATATGTAACAGATACTGGTGATGTGCGGCATGAGATTAACAGACGAATAGTGATTGCTGCCGGGACTTTTAAGAATCTATGGAGATTGTGGAGAAATAGGCGTATACACCTAAAGACTAAAATTAGACTGTATAATAGTTTGGTTCTTTCCAGGGTTAGTTATGGTAGTGAAACTTGGACGCTGTGTAAACAAGATAACAGGAAACTAGATGCTTTTGATTCTAGATGCTTACGCATCTTGGGTATTAGGTGGTTTAACTTTGTAACTAATGATGAGGTTAAGCAAAGGAGTCTGCAACCTCCTTTAAGCAGCATATTGTGCAGAGAGAGAGACTCCGTTGGTTTGGCCATGTTGCCCATAGGAATAATTATAGATTGGCGAATAGGGTTATGAACAGTGTGCCTAGAGGCCTCAGGAGGGGGAGACCTAGGATGCGGTGGGCAATATCAAACAGGACCTTGTTAGAATTTGTGTGCAGTGGCCAGATGTAGCTCATAACAATGCTTGGAGAATTTAACTACACGGTCTGGTTGGACCTCCGTAGCCCATGGCTGGATGAGGATGATGTTCATATTAAGGTATCCACTACTTTTTGCTATGATCCTTCGAGTAGATCCTTCTCTACATAGCTCCGAGTACTGTCAGTTTAGTGTTTGGCAGATAGATGCCTCATTTCCCCTACATTAGACGATTTTTCAGAAAAAAAAACCCTCTAAATTCCGAAAATTGTTTTCTTCTATTCAGTCAAAAGTTTACGTTTGCAGTAAAATATCAAAATATCGTACTTTAGATTTTACGATACAATAAATATTTCCCCAGAGAGAACTTTGAAATAACGGCTTTGAACGAAAGTAATATCGAGGTTTCAACTAAAGGTCCAACTATACGTAGAAGTTAATAAAAAAGAGATAAACGTTTTCAAATTGGTAAAAGAAAATTCCTTTAAAAATATCGAATTTCGCAAAAATTAAGCAAAAAATCTCAGATTCTCTTTAAATGAAAGATTATTATAGCAAAAATTTAAGTAAAAACAGGTAAGTATTACCGAATCATATGTACTGAAAAAGGGAATTTGAGCGATTTAAGCACCAAACTTTTCTGTTACCCTTAAAATGTTATCCCGTTCCACCGCCATCCTCACAAATCTTAATTTAATACTAGGCGTATTAAACTGGCAGGATCCTGCCAGACCTCTGTGGAAAGCAGGTGCTTCAGGGTTGGGTTGTTTTACCTCTGAGCAGCACTTTTTTTGCACACCATGGGCTAAATGGCCAGGCCACAAGGACCCCGAAGGCTCAGAGAAGGTAGGGGGAGGAGACCCACTGGAACAGCTGTTGGGAGACAGATGGTAGCCTCCCGTCAAGGCCATCCAGCGTGTTCTTTAACGTTCACAGGGTATGGCTCTCCCGCACGAGGCCACAGCTTAACGTCCCATCCGACAGACGGCAGCCTTTCCAAGCCCATCGGTGTCCCCTACTGACCATGGGCAGGGCGGGGAATTTTGCGGAGATAAATCTCAACGCTGACCCAGCTGGGATTCGAACCTGGGAACTACAGATTACGAGCCTGGCACGCTACCGACTGAGCCACCCCGCCCCAGGTGCTTCAGAGTTTATTATTATGATGTTAGTAACCATTATGACTGAACTATGTAAAATTTTCATTCTGATTACAACAGCAATAATATGCATTATGAATAACACTAAGAAAATTACGTATCGAAACACCAATAAATATTGCTAACTTAATAGAACATTATTTTACCAAATGTTTCCAAAATGATATCATCTTCATTGTCATATTTTTTATATATTGTTTCTGAATTGAAGACGTTTAGCACAGTCGGTGAGAGGCAAAAAATCATCACAACCTTTTTATCACACTTCAACCAATTCATCAACTGTATTCACAGCTGTTCTATAGTATTTCTCAATTTATTTTTAACGATATTTTCAAGGAAAAATGTTCTCTTTACAGACGCATTTGAAAATGGTAAGTGAGGAAAGTTAACGGCAGTCTGGAGATGTATGCATATATATTTGCCGACTCTCCTTAATTTCACCAAAACAATCCTAATTTTTAGATATCTCCTGAATTTCCGAAGTCGCTTAAAATTTTTCAAATTTCCCAAGATTTTGCTATGTTTTCTCGATTTTGCAAATTCTTCTTAATTTGACAAAATAAATAAATAAATACCCCCTCAAGCAGCTGCTTGCTACAGAGGTCTGACAAGAGCCTGTCAGTTTTTATGCCATAGTAGACGGTCTGAGAGGATGGCAGGCCCTCAGCAGAAAAACGACACAAATAGCCATGCCTTACCCGGGGCTTGAACCCAGGTCCCTTAGATCAGCAGCCAAGTGCGCTAACCACTCGGGCATGGGACAGACCAGTCCTAATTTTCACAACTCGCCTGTATTTTACCAAGTGGATTAAAATTTTGCCAACTGCCCTAGACTTTGCCAACTCGCCATAATTTTAGAGAAAAAATTCCTAATCTTTTACATTTCACCTGAATTTTGCCAACTTTCCAAGAGCCAATTCTGGAATGCTTGGTGGTATCTCTGTTGGGGGAACTCTAAATGAACGCATCTTGCATTCTTGAAAAAGGCTCCTGCCTAAGTTCCTTTTTTAACATTTGGAAAAAACCAAAAAATCAAATAGTTCAAGACTGGGTGAATATAAAATGGATAGAGAAATGGAATAGATAATTTTTTTCCTGCTGCAGATAGACTGTAACTTGCGTAGTTTTGTTAGCACTGGCATTGTCTGAAGAGAACCCTTGACATGCCTGTTGTTGGAGTTGCTCCATCATCTCCTTAAGCATTTTGTGCAAAATAATGTTGATTTAGAATTGTCCATTTAATCATTTCTTCAGGCAAGGTATTCACAGCTATAACTTCTTGAGAATTGAAAAAAATTGTGAGCCTGCTCTTCTTAGAGGAAGTCTTGGAGGATTTTAGGACTCGATTCATTTTCCGCAACCCAAACATAAATGACGATACTTCTGCAAGTTGTATAGTATTAAATTGTGTCTTGTCCCTCGTGACAATACCTGTTAACCTTTTGAGTCCACTAGTTTTAAACATTGCCAACAATCTCCTTTTAAGAGTCGACAATAACCCTTCACTGCTGTTGTGTTTGTGGGATTTAAAATATTGATGAACAATTGTTTGTACACCGCCAATCGATGCACTGATATCTAAACTTATTACCTGAAAGCTGATGTGTGGGTTTTCCTTGACAAGTTCACGACTAGCAGCGATGGTTTTCTCGTTCACTGTCTCCTTCAGTTTTCCAGCAGGAGGCAGGTCTTCAAAGCTCGACATCCTTCTCTCAATTTAAACATTCATCCCGTAACAGTTCCATATAAAGAGGCATGATCCGTATTCTTGTGATAAATTGGCATTAAACTGCATCCCCCCTCATAACAAATCACAGATTTCGCAGACTGAGTTGTTTTACCTCTGAGCGGCACTTTTTTGCACACCATGGCCTAAATGGCCAGGTCACATGGACCCCGAAGGCTCAGAGAAGGTTGGGGGAAGGGACCCACTGGAACAGCTGTTGGGAGACAGATGGTAGCCTCCCGTGAAGGCCATCCAGCGTGTTCTTTAACGTGCACAGGGTATGGCTCTCCCACACACGGGGCGGCTTAACGTCCCATCCGACGGATGGCGGTCTTTTCAAACCCATCGGTGTCCCCTACTGACCGTGGGCAGGGCGGGGAATTTTGCGGAGATAAATCTCAACGCTGACCCAGCTGGGACTCGAACCTGGGAACTACAGATTACGAGCCTGGCGCGCTACCGACTGAGCCACCCCCGCCCCTCGCAGACTGAACTTTATGCGCAGCCAGCAAAGAGAGAAACGATGATACGACCTTTGTTTTAACTCATAGTGACAAGTTTAAACAAGCTTTGAAAGAAATCGTAGCCTTCCGAAGCACGAGTGCAATTCCACATACACGTGTGAAGAATTTTTTGAACGCCCTCCGTACTTTTTAAAAATTAGGTTCAAGAAACTTCATTTTTTTTCATTTGCTACACACATAGGTCAGAAAATCCTAGACGCTACTCCTATCTTTTACAGGCACTGTCATATGAATATATTCCTTACAGAGGCCAAAGTCACTGCCTACCATCGACTAGGAACTAACACAGAACAAAAAAGTTTGCCTTTCTGGAACAGTAGCAACCTGTCTAACCACTGTGCTAATTAAGGCAAATTAATTCACGATAATAAAATTTCTTCTAATTGTGAAATCTAGATTGCTTTTGCTAATGAGGAACGCAGAAAAAAAGATTTCATTTTACGAACTGAGTACTATTAAAAAAGCACTCTTGTAGAGCGAAATTCGAAAAAATTTCCTAAGTCGAAAAAACAAATACCTCCTCAAGCAGCTGCTTGCCACAGAGATTTGAAACGAACCGATCAGTTTAATACGCCATAGTAGAGGGATCTGTGAAGATGGTGGGTTCTCAGCAGATTTTTTTTCCAACTGCTTTGCGATGTTCCCAGGTGGTCACCCTCTTAGGTACCACCGTGCCCAAAGCTGCTTAACTTCGGTGATCGGACTGGAACCAGTGGTTAGCGCACTTGGCTACTGATCTAAGGGACCTGGGTTCGAGCCCCTGATAAGGCATGGATGTTCGTTTTTCTGCTGAGGTCCTGCCATCCTCACAGACCTACTATGGCATATAAACTGACAGGTTCCTGTCAGACTCTCTGTGGCAAGCAACCTGCTTCAGGAGGTATTTATATTATTAGTCGAAAAAAGAAATATACATTAAAATTGACACAGTTGTTTGATTATGGTTTCAACAGTAAAACACCGTCGAGTGCTAAGATGAATGATAAAAACAATTTTAGGCATATTGAAAGTTTTATGGTAGAAGTGTAAAAACAAGTCATATTTGTTGCGACTTTTTCCAATAGGGTAGGAAAAAAATTTAGTCATCTCTACATGAGGGTTAATTTATTAATTAAAAAAAGGTATATGTAACTATATGGCAGAACACGGATGAACAATTTTTTTGTAATTGCTACGAAACTGCTCCGATTTTAAAAGTAAGTTTTTTGGTTAATTTTCAGGAGAAATTTTTAACTATAAAAACGAGTTTGCAATACTTCAGATCAAACTCATGGGGTTGCTGCAATGTAGAAAATGGAAATCTGCTTTGCTCTGTCGGTTTAAAAAATGGTGACCAGATGGCTTTAGCAAATTATTCAATCACAGCATCATGAAATATTCATTAAATGCAAAAAAGTATTTTTAAAGCTTATGTATTTGCATAAGAAAATTTTCAAACAGCAATTTCTATAAAATCGAAATTTAATGTGTAGTACTTAAAGTTGATATAGCTGTAGTCATGGGCGTCGGCAGAAAATTTTTCAGCGGGGGGGGGGAAGCTTGGAGACAAGTAATTACATGAATAATTTTTTAATTTTTTATGGTTTTTTTCACAAGTAAATTATAGAATACAGTATTGCATCAATACAACCACACAGGGTCTTGGTGCTGACCATATAAACCCACTGGACTGGACAGATATATGGCTCTGAGCTTGATTATGGATCCTGATTTTGCTGTACTGGTGGGCTTCTGTGAAGGGAAAATCTTCCGCTGTGTTTTCTGTTTGTTTGTGGGTTGACAGCCCCAAGTGAATAGATTCACAGGATATGTTTATCACCTGGTGGATAATCCTGAGCAGAAGTCATCGCAGGCACCTAAACTCTTTGCTTCTATTGGCATCGTCAAATTCTACATTAGAGGAAGTCTTCCAGTGTAGATGGCTTCAGCCTTTATGTAGTGGGGGAACGGGTCTTTGCCCCATGTCTGCGATTAGGGGGCTGTTTGATATTGTCAGCATTCCCTCTCTCAATAAACATAGTTTCTTTAAACATCCCACTAACCATTTTCTCTCCATAAGTAGTTGGAATGTGAGGACTCTGCACAGAGCTTTTTCTCTTGATGTCCTCACACAAGAATTCCACCATTATAATTTAGATATTCTCGGTTTGCAAGAGACCAGATGAATAGATAAAGGTCAGTTTCTTAAAAATAATCTTAAATTTCTCTTTTCAGGGAGGGACGACAATAAGAATCACCAAGGCGTGGGTCTGCTTCTCACCAGACACGCTAGTGATGCTCTTCTAGGATATGAGTGCATTAATGAAAGATTTCTTACAGCAAAATTTCAGACAAGTGTTAAAGACCTGAATGTTATCTGCTGTTATGCCCCCACTGAGGATGCCGATGAGGATGAGAAGGATAGGTTTTATGAACAACTTCAGGATATTTTGAATTCTGTCAAGAAAGGAGATATTACCCTTGTTCTTGGTGACTTCAATGCCAAAGTTGGTACTGACTCTGACCTTTGGGCAGGAGTAACAGGCCCTTTTGGTATTGGTAGCTGCAATGGCAATGGGCAACGTCTCCTACAGGTAAGTAAACTCAATGGATTCAGAATAACTAACACATATTACAAACACCGCGACATACATAAGTACACGTTGTGTTTGTGTTGTTTTACCTCTGAGCGGCACTTTTTTGCACACCATGGGCTAAATGGCCAGGTCACATGGACCCCGAAGGCTCAGAGAAGATTGGGTGAGGGGACCCACTGGAACAGCTGTTGGGAGACAGATGGTAGCCTCCCGTCAAGGCCATCCAGCGTGTTCTTTAACGTGCACAGGGTATGTCTCTCCCGCACACGGGGCCACGGCTTAACGTCCCATCCGACGGACGGCGGCCTTTCCAAGCCCACCGGTGTCCCCCACTGACCGTGGGCAGGGCGGGGAAATTTTGCGGAGATAAATCTCAACGCTGACCCAGCTGGGACTCGAACCTGGGAACTACAGATTACGAGCCTGGCGCGCTACCGACTGAGCCACCCCCGCCCCCATAAGTACACGAGTTTCACCTGATGGGCTGCATAGGAATATGATTGATTATATATTAATTAACAGCAAATGGGCTAGTTCTATTAGGATACCAGGTCATATAAAATAAAAAAATAAATACCCCCTCAAGCAGCTGCTTGCCACAGAGGTCTGACAGGAGCCTGTCAGTTTATAGGGGAGCTGAAATTGGATCTGACCATTACGTGGTTAAAAGTGTCTTGCAACTTAAACTTAAGAAGTGTTGTGCTAAATTTAAAAATTTCACCTTTAATTCTGAAGCTCTGAGAGACCAGAAATAGTTAAAGCTTAACACGATAGATTACTTAGTCATTATGGAACTCATGGTTTGCTTACTACTGAAGTTGAGGAAGAATGGGACAGTTTTAAACAGGCTTTTCTTGAAACTAACAATACTCTTTAAGGTAAAAGGGAGCAGAGGAGACAAAATTATTTCAGTGATAATGCACTTGGACTTATTTCAGAAAGAAACAACTGCAAGAATGTCCTTAATTAACACCCTGCTTGACCTAATAGAAGGCATTACAGAGAGTTTAATAAAAATGCAAAGGATCAGTTAGCAGCTGATAAGAATCTTTGGCCTGATGGCTTGGCTGACAAAGCCGAGGAAGCAATTAGACAGCACAACAGCAGAGAGCTGTACCAAATAGTTAATGTTTTGTACACTAAACATGGACAGGTATAGCGGGTTTGGAGGATAAACAAGGTTATTGATGGTGAGGATTTTGTTATGGCTAGGTGGGCTGAGCATTTCAGTGATGTTCTAAACAATGTGGTTATTTCTACTCCCATTGTTTGTAATGATGATAGAAGCAATAGACTTTAATGTTGACTCCATATCACAGTCTGAAGATATTTTGGCTAACAAACTTAAAACTTAGTTTAGTCTAAACTTAAACTACATAAATTCCCAAGAGTAGATGAAATTACTTCTGAAATGCTCAGAGTTGGGAATGTTTCAGTTACCACATGGATAATTGAAATTTTGAATATCTTTTATGGTAAAGACATTGTTCATAAAGATTTTTTACCAGAGCTATTATCATCCTTATTTTTAAAACAGGTGATCATGGTTATTGTGAAACTATAAGGGTATCAGCCTATTTTCTGTTCCAAGTAAAGTTCTTTGAGTGATTGTGGTTAATAGAATTAAGAATATGGTTGATGGACAATTGCATGATGAGCAGTGTGGATTCAGAAGTGATAGGGGATGCATTGATCAGATTTTTTCACTTAGGCAGATTCTTCAGAAAGGTTTAGAGTTTCAGAAACCTGTGGTACATAGTTTTGTAGATTACAAAAAGGCTTTTGACTTTGTTGATCGTAATAATTTATGGTTGATCATGATATCATATACATACCAGACAATTTAATTAACATAATGAAAGTTCTCTATAATAACACTGATCATGTGTGAGAGTTGGTAAGGCTTGAAGCAATTGGTTTGGCATTGCTTCTGGTGTTCAACAAAGGTGCATTTTGTCTCCTTTTTACTTAAGTTTAGTTATTGATTATGTTATGCAAAATTCACTGCAAGAGAAAGATTTTGGGGTATATGGTCTAGAAATCTGAAAATTTCTGTTTTAGATTATACTGATGATTTAGCCCTTTTGGCAAATGATGCTGATGAGATGAACTCTTTCATTCAAACTGTTGATGAGACTGGTAGTAGAGTAGGTTTGGTAATAAACAGAGAGAAAACTAAAGTGATGAAAATTGGTCAGGCAGGTTGTGATTCAGTCAATCTGAATAGTTCCTCCACTCTGGAGCAGGTGTCTCAATTTAATTATCTTGGGAGCTATGTAACAGACACTGATGATGTGCGGCATTAGATTAACAGATGAATAGGGATTGTTTCCGGGACTTTTAAGAATCTATGGAGTGTGTGGAGAAATGGGTGTATACACCTAAAGACTAAAATTAGACTGTATAATAGTTTTGTTTTTTCTAGAGTTAGTTAAGGTAGCAAAACGTTAACCCTTTATAAACAAGATAACAGGTAACCTAAGACTTTTGATCACAGATGTTTATGCATTTTCTTGGGCATTAAGTGGTTCAACTTTGTGAGCAATAATTAGGTTAGTCAAAGGAGTCAGCAACCTCCCTTAAGCAGCGTAATGTGTAGAGAGAGACTCCGTTGGTTTGGCCATATTGCCCATATGCATAATTGTATATTAGTGAATAGGGTTATGAACAGTGTGCCTAAAGGCCTTAGAAAGAGGGGGAGACCTAGGATGCAGTGTGCAGACAATGCCAAACAGGACCTTGTTAAAATTGGTGTATGGTGGCCAGATGTAGCTCATGATAGATATGTTGAGAACTAAATTGCACAATCTGGTTGGACCTCCATAGCCCATGGCTGCTTGAGGATGATGACAACTAAAAGTGAACTTGCAACCTTATGGTCTTTAAAACATATTTAGTGGCTTTAAACTTTGAATTATGTTTAGTTACATACTTATAGAAGGGTGTGGAACTGTGTTGATTTATATATGTTAGAGGTGGTTTCAAGAACGAGATGATAGTCTCGGAGTTAGTTTCCCTGGTGATGGCAACTGATTAATGTACGTCTTACAGATTATATGTTTGTTTATGTTGATGATTAAATTTTCCATGTAAGATAGTTGAAACTTAGTGAGAAGGGAAATAATTATTTTATTCTCCGTATGTTGAATTGTGTTAAATGGCAAAAATATGTAATATTATGCGAAGATGTAGGAAAAAAAACATGCTTACCTTTTCCCCTTAGATTTAAAAGAACATAACACTGATTTAAAAAGTGAAAACCAAATAGTGTCTTTGGACAGACCATTATTGATAATAAATTATGTTCTATTATAGAAAATAAAATAATTATTTCCCCTACTATTAAGTTCCAAATATCTTGTATGGAAAATTTAATCAACATCAATAAACATATCCTGATTAATACAGGTATATTCATCTGTTGCAACAGGTATATTCATCTGTTGTAGTCACCACAGAAACTATTACTCTGAGACTATTAGTTCCCTCTTGAAACCACCTCTAACACACATGTAAATTGATACAGTGCCATTCTTCTATAAACTGATGACACCCTTTCTTTACTTGACTACTGAAGATGTGATTAAACTAACAGACCATGAAATGCATCTGGAACTGTAACAAAGTAGAAACATCTAGCAGCAAAATGGCACACGTGTAAAAATATTTTCACTCCTTGTTTTAAAATACTACAATAGGCATTAATTTTGGTAAAAAAAAATATAAATATAATATATTGTATCATATTAGCTGGTGTCTGAATAAGCTTCAATTACTAGCCTTTAGTTCTGTAAAAATTGGTAGCACAAGTCTGGAATTGGGTAATAAATAGGTCAAGTAAGCTGACCTTGGTAAGGTAATTTGGTTAGGTAAAGTAGACCACAAACTTAGAACAGTTCTGTGCTCTCAAACTTTATATCAAAGCTACTGACTTTTTTGGTTATTGCCATTTGTGCACTTAAAATTAATCACTGAAATGTAAGAAACATCAAAATGTAACAACTTGCCTTGTATGGCATTTACCTTTAACTACAAATCTCAAATATTATTATCATCTCTTATTAGTGAATTTACTTCCACAGAGATATAGAAATGCTCATTCTATATCAAGGAGACATACCTGTATCTGAAATATAGACAAATATATGCCATATTGGAATCCTCTCATAATTCTTGTTTATCATATATTCTGATATGCCATTGTTACCATTACTGTTGGATTATACTGCCATACTTCTGCTATGTTCTATTTTTATATCATATACAGTGCTATAGAGTTTCATTAAATTTATGAAAGCCCACACTGTGATTTTATTATATTGTATGGATTATGTTAGTTCAATTATTTTAATCTAAACAATCTCTAAACAATAACATTCAACATTCCAACTCTATAATTTTCATTACTTCAGCAAGAATTTCATTTTTGGTCTCATTTAATTCAACAAGAATATTCCAATATTCATATTTCAGTAAACTTAAAATAATTTCATTTTCAGTTAACATACATCCAATGAGTTAAAATGGTTAGGTTAGCCTTTAAACATCATGTAAGCATTCTTCTGTTTGTATTAGTATGTACTTCATTAAACTGCATCTTAAATTCTGGCACTTTAGATGACAATTTCCTGGAAAATTTCATTCAACAGGAATATTCCAATAAATTTAAAATATTCGATTTTCTCAGTTTGTAGTTTAGTAACATGCATCCATTGTGTGTTAAAAATGGTTAGGTTAGTCTTTACTCTGAACATCAAGTGGCTATTCTGTTTGTATTAATATGTACTTCATTAAATGGCCTCTTAAATTCCAGCACTTTAGATGGCAATTTCCTTGAAATTTTTACTCTTATATTACTATGACATAGATTACCTTCTATGCACTAACATATGTTTTGTCAGACTGTTTCTGAATTGAAATGTTTTACTGCACACATCACAACTATGTGGCTGCTCTCCTGTATGCATTAACATGTGGCGCTTTACATCACCACTTTCTTTAAATGTCTTACTGCAAATATCACAACTGTATGGGCGCTCTCCTGTATGGATTAACATGTGTCTCTTTAGAGGGCCACTATTTCGAAACATTTTATTGCAAACAACACAACTGAAAGGACATTCTCCTGTATGTATTAACATGTGTTTCTTTAAACTGCTTCTATCTCGAAATTTTTCATTGCAAATAGTACATTTGTGTGGGCGTTTGTCTGTATGAATTAACATGTGTGTTTTTAAATGGCCCTTTTCTCTAAACTTTTGACTGCAAATACTGCAACTATGTGGGCGTTCTCCTGTATGTATTAAGACATGTCTCTTTAGAGTGTTCTTGTCTTTAAATGCTTTGCTGCAAACATCGCAAGTGTGTGGACGTTCCCCTGTATGCACTAGTGCATGTCTCAGTAGATTACCTCTAGACAGAAAGGTTTTACTGCATACATCACAAGAATATTGGCTTTCCCTTCTATGTATTAATATGTGCTTTTTTGGAGTGCTTGGTTTCTGAAAAAGTTTAATCCAAACATTGGAATTATATGAGTGTTTTCCTCTGTGTACTAAAATGTCTCTCCCTAGTCTGCCCATTTCTTGCAAAATTTTACTGCAAGAATGAAAATTGTGTTATTCTCTTGTAAAATATGATATGCACTGAATGCTATTTACCTTCAGTGTTAAGTTTAAAGAAATGCGTGTTGCCATATTACTGTATGCAATGTGTCAGGAAAGATGTCACTGTTCAGCAAGTGTTTTATTCTATACTGCACAACTCTCTTCTGCCCTGTCTCTGAGCACTTTTTATAAATATTTAGTATAACTCATTTAGTACATAATTAAGTACATTATAATCTATGTATTGCTGTGATGAACTTTTTTCTTCTGTAGTTGTTCTCTTCCTAAAAATGTTTACAGGAAACTCAACAGACACTGAACAGCAATGCAGTAAGAAAGAGCCTATAGAATACTTTAGCAAAATATTTTACATCTGAGTATAGCAGTTTTAAGTATTTTTTTGTGTATTTTATATATCACTGAGAAAATTAATATGCTTTCATTAATATTTCTTCCATAAGAGTGCAAAACACTGACCTTTGTTTTCTACAAAAACATTTTACAATTTGATCTAGATAACCTTACTTCTTGTAAAATAATTAAGAATATCCTGTAATATCAAAAACAGCCCATGTTTTTCCTTTTGTCATAGCTAACACTACTTGATATGCTTTAGAACAATTGAGGCTGATTAAGAAAATTTCTCACGTTAATTACTTAAATTGACTTTCCACTGATTTCTGGTTGCAAGAACAGTTGGTAGTTTCAGTTTCTCTTTGAAAGTTCCATTTATCTGTTGAAAAAACCTGAAAGATAAAAAGGAAACATTTTCTCTGACTAAAGGTTATTATATAAGAACTATTACTAAGAATAAATTAAATTAGAGATTAAGAGACATTGTTAAAAAATACATTTTGAATTCAAATTTATAGAAAAAAAAGCATGGCTTAGCAATATACAATGTATAAGTTATAAGACAATTCGTGGGAATAAGCCTGAAGGCACAATATGTGAGGATGGTAGAAAGGGTGACTGAACTTGAACTCAGAGTGTGAAAAAATATTACTAGCTCAACAGCTGAGTGCTGCATGGGTTTCACTTTTAAACTGTATATTTCAATAAATTTTTAAAAAATAAAAACTGCATCTGAAAAGTTTTGATATATATCTTATAAAAACCAAATTATTATTGCCCAGCATTGTGCAGGCTGTTGTCAGTGTGTGCTCTCATAGCCTGTGGCTTTGTTACAAACTATAAATATTTTTATTTCCATTTTGATGGATTTTGGTGTCCTGTGGTTCTTGAGATATTTGACCAAATGGTCCCAAATTTCAAATGTGGGTTCCACAGTTGGGTTAAAAAATCAGGTTCTTGACTGCAATGGGGCATGCAAATATCAGGTAACCAAATAAATTTGTGCAGTTTTTAAAATGTTATAATTTCAACGAAAAGTATATCAGCACAATTGTAAGTGGTGTGCATCTGTTGATACATAGTTAAAAGCACGTCATGCTGAGTCAGTTGATGTATAGCAAGAGTGAAAAAGTGATTCAGTGAAATTGGGAAGGGTGACGTAAACATGTCTGCATCGAATACAGCTTTTTTGAGCATGCTTACTTTATAAGTTTAATCTGGGAACTAAAGTGGTGAAACAGCCTTCAAGATATGTACAGCATTTGGAGAGAACACAGTGAGTGAAAGGACAGCCCAATAGTGGTTCAGAAAATTTGCATCAGGCAAGAAACACTTGAAGATTTATACTGCAAGGAAAGACTGAAATGCCAGTTGAGCTCAAACACTTATATTATTAGATTGCATTTATTAAATGAAATATTTGCTATTAATCTACCTTTAAGCAAATTGTTGCAGAAAAATAATTTAGACGTTAAGAGAGCAAATGATGCTGTTTTCAATACTTTGTTGACCTTTAAAAACAAGAGAGTGTTCACAGAAGACAATTTTTGGAGAATACACGTAGAAATAAAGGAATCTCTTAAATTATTTCATATTGAAATTTCTAAACCAAAAACGAAAAAAAAAATATATAAAATCGTGCAAATCCAGAAATGTGCAGTGCTTCAGATTATTACTGCATAACAGTTTATATTCTGATATTAGAAAGCACAATTTCTGATAATGAGTCATGTTTTCAACCAGACACACTTGACTTACATCATTTGCAGTGCTGTTTTCCTTAAGAAATAAAACGATGAATCCATAAATTCTGCTGTTAATATTTTACTTACCAAATATTCAGAATTATCAAAAGAAAGCATTGATAGTTACGAAAATTAAGGTTTGGGGCTGAAATGCAGTTGTAGAAAATGAAAGGGAAGAATATAAAATTAGAAGTCCACAAGATGGCCTCACAACTTTAAAGAAATGTGATTCACAGATTTATCTGAATATGTGTGAGTATTTGAAAATTTTATGTACCTTACCAGTCAGCATTGCCTCCTTGGAAAGAAGTTTTTCATCACTAATAACTTAAAACCTGGATTAGATCTACAATGGGAGAAGATCGGTTACTTGGCATGACTTTATTATATACTATCGAAGCCTTAAAATATTTGAAGAAAATATAATAGATCGCTTTTCTAATATGGGTCTTAGGCTCAATATAGAATTTATTTAATTGTGATTTCTAAAACTGTTATTTTCAAAGAATGTGTTTTAATAACAAGAACATTTAAGTTTTTCTGATTTGATATTTTGCAATGTTGTAGCGATATTTCTTTAAGCTGACTAAATATATGTCATTCATGTTGTGTTGTAAAAACAATTTTATTAAGATGACTATAAATTTGGCATTATTTTATCAAACCACAGACTGAGAACAAAATGCACTCTAGAGAGCGTGCATCATTTTACTCTTAACATTTCATATATTTTAGAAATATTACCAGCATTATTCCATTGAAATAAAAGTTTGTTAACTATTCATTCCATTTAAAGGGAAGCAGGTACACCCTTACACAACAAAAGGAGATAACCTAAACTTTTTACCATGTGTTTCCTTGTTTTTCATAAAAAACACTTAGACAAGGACATGCCTCCTGGGCTAGTTTAGACAAAGTAGGGCTTATTTAGAAATGCAACAAAATCTAACTACCACGGATCCTCTATAATTCAAACTGCCAATACTATTTTCCAGAATCTCAGTTTTGTCTCTTTTTAAGTATACAACATAATTTCTCAGCTTCTGTTGATTCAGTAACAACAGTTGTTTTTTTCTGTGCTACATGAAACCTAGTGAATTAAGGTTAATCAATGATAAAAATAAAACATTAATGTAACACTTTTTAAAAAATTTTAAAAGCTCTATCCTTTTCACCAATTTGTTATTTTGAGAATGAAAAATTCTATATGCAAAACTCTTTCCTAATAAATTTAAAAAGATATATTAAGCAAGCAAAATGTGTGGAAATAAATTTTTTAAAAGATTCTATTCCAATGATATTTTTAATTCTTATCATTCAGATTGTATAAACGAGAGCCAACGTTTATACAATCTGTATAATGTATAAACTTTACTTAGCCTGGCAAAGAAACATTCGAAGATGGAGAAACTTTGGTGAAGTCGCGATGTTATTTTCCTCCACATTTCATTTCATGTATTAAATTTTGTTTTGAATGCATATATATATAAACATTTTCATAAAATATTGGTTTTTTCCAATCATCATATTTCTGTCCTAGTATCATTAAGTTAACGTTACTGCTGAATTATGAATAGATTTCATTATTTTTATGAACTACAACTTGAAAATACATAACTATGTTCTACAATTGGGACTCAAATCCAGGTCATTTTGATCAGTAGCCAAGCATACTATCCATTTGGCCATGTTAGTTGAGAGAATATTCCCAGTAAATGTCTCATTCTACAGATGCTAAATACATAAGCAAATATGTTCCAACTATCTTTTCTGGAATCTAATATTTTTAATATACTTACCTGAAGCAAATCTGCAAAATGCAAATATAAAAGTTAAACACATTTACTATTCTTTATGGGACTATGGTGCATTGTAGGGCCCTCAGCTACCAAGTTGGACTTTTCTCCAGAAAACCTGCAACATTAAGTTGCATATGATATCCATCAGCATGTTTCAATGTTCACAACTGATATAATATTAAAAAAAAAAATCCCCTTAAGCAGCTGTATGACACAGAGGTCTGACAGGAGCTTGCCAGTTTAATAGGCCATAGTAGAAGGTCTGTGAGAATGGCAGGACCTCGGCAGTAAAATACCAACATCAATGCCTTACCTGGGGCTCGAACAGAGGTCCCTTTCATCACTAGCCAATAACATGAACCACTCGGCCACAGTGTTTTCAAAATAGTGCTCTCTAATGAGATTATTTGATTTTAGGCTTTTCTTAAGTTGATTCTTTAGCGATGAGAGTTATTAAGGAAATTTACTTTAGATATTTGTTTCAAGGGCTTTTTTTTAAGTGGGAAACAAAGTTTCATTGTTTAGCGATAAGCATTTTTAATGAAGTCTTTTGATGAGATTATTTATTTTTGGGGCATTATTTCAGTAAGGAACAAGGAGTTATTCCTTAGTGATAAGAGCTGTTAAGGAAATTTAATTTCAATGAGATTATTTATTTTTGAGGCTTTTCTTAAGTGCGGAATGAAGATTTATTCCTTAGCGATAAGAGTTGTTAATAAAATCTAATTTTGATTAAACTGTTCAACTTTTGGGGGGTTTTAAGTGCGAAACAAGGGTTCATTTTGTAGTGATAAGCATTATTAAATCTTGTTTTCATGAGATTATTTTCAGTGATTTTTTTTAAGTGCAGAAACATTATTTTTTCTATATAAAATTGCATATTTCTTTTATATATGTCCTCTAAATTTTAGATATATATATCCTCTAAACATGTCTCAAAGTAGATGCAGAATCTACTTTTACCATTCAGACTTTTTTTTACCTCTGCAAAACAAAAACCAGATGGTGGCTGAACACCCTACACTGCACTTCAGCCATTTATGGGAACTTGCATCCTATTGAAGCAGCAATCTATTGCAGCACATGCACTGCAAAAATATTGTGATGGGCCACCCATCTTTTACTTAACCAGTTTTACTTTATTTACACCAATATTTAGTATTTTTGGGATCGTTTCATTTTGGACTTATCACATTTCTCTTTTCAAAGCCGTAGAAGTTGCGAATGCCCAACTCTGACCTTTTGATTGTCAGCAACTAATGTGCACATTAAGGACACACTCCCTCTTGCATCATACATAGCACACGATGGTCAAATTATGCAGATGTTTTACCCAGTGTGCAACATGCATGTGTTGGTTGCACGCATGTTACACTAAGCAATGTTAGGTCACAGAGTCAGTAGGAAGGTGGTGAAGGAGGAAGACGTTAGGAGGCATTTTTTGTGTATTCATATTTAGTGAGCGAGTTTTTAGTTACTCACACTTTTGTATTCATCAACTGAATTGACGAGTCTTTGAATTTTTTGGAAATACACTTTTTTATGAATTTGTTTTCGCTATTTTTATCTTGAGCATCGATTAGTGATTTTGATTTAGATATAATTTTAAACTTCAGAATATTTTTTGCATTCTTGCTCGATAAGTAATGCTATATACATAACAAACCCCATTTCAGCTTTATTTGGCAAGTTAATATTGCCTGGCACCCGATAAGCTATCCGGAGTTTGAAACTATTTGGATTAGACAAAAGGTCCAACTTGAGCGTTACAATATACAGCTTTACCTCATACAATGCTGTAGCAAAGTTTTCTATATGCACACAATAATATTCACCGAGAGCTATTTTGTAACCGAGTGATTAACGTGCTCGACTACTGATGTAGGAATATTTATTATTTTTAAAAACACTACACTCCCCTATTTAGAAAAAATTTAAGTTACTATACGTAATCCATTACCGTATTCTGTTGATGCATTCCACACTCACCTTGTATACATTAAACAGAACGAAGTCACACTCACCTTGTATACATTAAACAGAACGAAGTCACGTGCAATGTTTATACCAAATCATTTCCATAATGAATACTTCGCCCAACAGGGAATCGATGAGTACGAAACAAAAATGTATCCACTCAATAATGTTCCTTGGTGTACATATATACTAAATTGCCCACTTAGCTTCCTTTAAATTTCGATCAATTTGTTTACTTCCTTCGTTTTGGAAGCACTGCTCAAGAGAGCTGTCAGTTCCTTTCCCAACGAAACGCTTTCCAGGATCATGTTCTTTGTTTCGGGCCCATTTTGGATAATCGGAGGACCCAGACCACAGACGTAATGTAAACTTTTCTATTGCAGCGGCCTATAAACATGGCGAATTCGTGCACTGGAGTGATGCCACCAAGCCAGGGAGAAGAGCGAGTTCCCTAAGTTATTTTTTCATTGCCGAGCAAGGTTTCAATTGCGTATACTACGTGACAAATTTAACATACACTCTGACTCTGAAAAATGTTCATTTTCAAAATTTCTCCTTTATGAAGCACCATAATAATTTTCTTTTCGTTTAAAATAAAAATCCGTCCCATGGCCGAGTGGTTAGCACGCTTGGCTACTGATCTAAGGGACCTGGGTTCGAGCCTTGAATAGGGCATGGATGTACGTGTTTTTCTGCTGAGGTTCTGCCATTCTCTCAGACCTTCAACTTTGGCATATAAACTGACAGGCTCCTGTCAGACATCTGTGGCAAGCAACTGCTTCAGGGGTTTTTTATTTTATTTAAAATAAAATAACTAGGAGTAATCAAAATTATTTTCTTTTATAAAATCCTATTTTGTAAAACAGGTAGTAGCTCTACTCAACAAAAAAAATTATTTTGAATACTCTACAATATTTAATATATTATAATAATTTGAGATTTATTTGTCAATGCACGATAACAAATGTTCAATAATTATATATTACACATTTGCACATATTTTCAAAAAATATCATATCGAGTTTGTTATTTGTGTAGACTTTCAACAGATGGCAGCAGGCACTTCCTTATCAAACATAAAAAGAATTACACTGTTAGGGCAAATTGCAGAAGCCTATATACAACGATATGTTCCATGGAATACAAACCTGTAACATACATTGACTTATATATTTGTAAGATGATTAAATGTACCAATTTACATATTATTTTTAAAACTTCGGCAAAATTACTCAAAATAAACATACAGCTGATTTTCCAGTTATCCTAAAATGCACTCCTGAAAGGGATAAAATACTCATTGAATAACTTTACGCTAAGCTACCACTGTAGGCAAATAGCCATGATCGTTAGACAGGTTGAAACACTAATTAAATTGAATTAAATATTCATTACATATTTGAAGAGTAAGACAAACTATAGCTACAGAATAGTAAAACGATTGCACTGGGCATGCGCAGATCGCGCCTTACAGTTGTTTTTGTGGCTACACACCAATTTGCCACGTTTGGCTTCGGCAAAAATCGAAGAGCGGCTGCACTTACGCTTGTGCGGAGCTCGGCTGCTTCTCCTTAGACCTTCTTGGTCCACCAACTTATCCCTATTTTCAAAAAAGGTGATCGCAGTTTTTGTAATTACTATAGGGGTCTTCTACTTTGGCATATAAACTGACAGGCTCCTGTCAGACCTCTGTGGCAAGCAGCTGCTTGAGGGGTATTTATTTATTTTTATTTTATAGGGGTATCAGCCTACTCTCTGTTCCAGGTAAGATTTTTTCCATGATTGTGTTAATAGAATTAAGAATCTTTTTAACAGTCAATTGCGTGATGAGAAATGTGGATTCAGAAGTGGTAGGGATGTGTGGATCACATATTTTCACTTAGGCAATGAGAAATGTTTCGAGTTTCAGAAACCTTTGGTTGCTAGCTTTGTTGATTTCAAAAAGGCTTTCGACTCTGTTGATCGTCATAATTTGTGGTTGATTATGAGATCATATGGTATACTAGACAAGTTAGTTAACATAATGAAAACTCTCTATAATAACACTGAGTCGTGTGTGAGAGTTGGTAAGGCTTGTAGCAATTGGTTTAGCATTACTTCTGGTGTTCGACAAGGGTGCATTTTGTCTCCTTTTCTCTTTAGCTTGGTTAATGATTATGTTATGCGAAATTCACTTCAGGGGAAAGATTTTGGCCTTAAATGGACTGGAGATACGAAAATTTCTGATTTAGATTATGCTGATGATTTAGCCTTTTTGGCAAATGTTGTTGATGAGATGAACTCTTTCATTCGAGCTTTTGATGAGATTGGGAGTAGAGTAGGTTTGGTTATAAACAGAGTTGGGTTGTTTTACCTCTGAGCGGCACTTTTTTGCACACCATGGGCTAAATGGCCAGGTCACATGGACCCCGAAGGCTCAGAGAAGGTTGGGGGAGGGGACCCGCTGGAACAGCTGTTGGGAGACAGATGGTAGCCTCCCGTCAAGGCCATCCAGCGTGTTCTTTAACGTGCACAGGGTATGGCTCTCCCGCACACGGGGCCACGGCTTAACGTCCCATCCGACGGACGGCGTCCTTTCCAAGCCCATCGGTGTCCCCTACTGACCGTGGGCAGGGCGGGGAATTTTGCGGAGATAAATCTCAACGCTGACCCAGCTGGGACTCGAACCTGGGAAGTACAGATTACGAGCCTGGCGCGCTACCGACTGAGCCACCCCCGCCCCTATAAACAGAGAGAAAACTAAAATGATGAAAATTTTTCAGGCAGGTTGTGATTCAGTTCATCTGAATGGTTGCAGTCTTGAGCAGGTGTCACAGTTTAACTACCTTGGGAGCTATGTAACAGATAATGGTGATGTGCGACATGAGATTAACAGACGAATAGGGATTGCTGCCGGGACTTTTAAGAATCTATGGAGAGTGTGGAGAAATAGGCGTATACACCTAAAGACTAAAATTAGACTGTATAATAGTTTGGTTCTTTCTAGGATTAGTTATGGTAGTGAAATGTGGACACTTTGTAAACAAGATAACAGGATTCTAGATGCTTACACAGTGTCTGGCCATTAGGTGGTTTAACTTTGTAACAAATGATGAGGTTAGGCAAAGGAGTCAGCAACCTCCTTTAAGCAGCATATTGTGCAGAGAGAGACTCCGTTGGTTTTGCCATGTTGGCTATATGAATAATTATAAATTGGCGAATAGGATTATGAACCGTGTGCCTAAAGGCCTCAGAAAGAGGGGAAGTCCTAGGATGCGGTGGGCTGACAATGTCAAACAGCACCTTGTTAAAATTGGTGTGCAGTGGCCGGATGCAGCAGATGCTGCTCAGGACAGATATACTTTGAGAATTAAACTGCACCATCTGGTTGGGCCTCCGTAGCCCATGGCTGTTTAAGGATGATGATGACAATGGGACCAGTTTTGTACTAATGAAAATGAAGTATGTCATGTTTTGATAGACACATGGATATAATTTTGTCATTTCATGTATATATTTGTATGTGACCTTGCAGTGTAATCCTTTATGTGAAACTGTTTCCTTTCTCCCACCACTGACTAAGCTGTTTATGGCTAATGCGTCTTACTGTAATCAGCAAGAAAGATTTATGGTACCTGATCGACAGTGATTGGTCTCCTTTCCTGCCCAATTCCTTTGATCAATGAGCGCAGGTGAAATAACCATTTCTTGGGACAAGGAGGTCAGCGCTGAACATCGGAGGACCCGTGTGAAGGTCAGGCTGTCTTGAATTAGTAACTGGCTGGAGCAAACGTACATCTGAGCTGCTCGGTGAATTGATAATTCACGTGGACAGAGGTTTTCCACAGCAATCTGCATATGATTGTTTGTATCCAACTTAGCCATTAGCCAACGTCAGTACTCCGGGTGACTCTATAATATCTTCCGTAATAAATATTTTGTTACTGTTTTGAACTTGGAGTTGGTTATCATTCCGCAATTCTCAAACGTCGAAAGCCCAATACAGAACGAACCAAAATCTTACTTCCTTGCCTGTGGGCGCCGTGAATCAGTTACATTCTGCTAACCCCAGGAATCAACAAAGTACATATTTCTTCAATTTAGTTTTATAAGTTGCTGCTTTAATGAACAGTGGAAATCTTTTTCTGGTATAAAAAAAAACATAGATTGTATTCGGTACCTGATTAAAGCAGAAGCCACCTAGACTATGGAGTATTGCCCCAAATGCACAGATAGCTCCCAAAAGTAAATTCACGTTTTCTTAGAATATGTAGGTTGTGCAAAGAGTGTTCGTATGCTTTCACAAAAGCTCTTCATAGGAAAAACAAAAACGTATTTTATTGTTATAACGTTAATTATCAGCTACATTTTTCTTTATAATCCTGATCTAAATGCTAAATATTTTACACTGCTCTGAGCTTGTCCCCGACATTTCGCGCCATTCACCTTTGTCCAATGCGCAGCGAACTCGGTATTTTGTCAGGCTCGTAATCTGCAGTAACCAAGTTCAAACTTCACCATTGCTCCATTTCTACCTGAACCCAAATGTGCTTGTGTTGAGATTAATTTCTGCTGAACTCCCACCTGTCCTTGGTGAGAAAGGGCACACATTTAGGCTTCGAAAGGCTGTGGTCCATCCGATGGTACATTAAGCCTTAACCTATGCATTTTAAAGAAGGCACTGACAGGCCTTAAAACGAGTTTCTGTCTGCTAACAGCTGTCCACTGAATCCCTTCACCAACCTTCTCCGAGGTTTGGTGTCCTTGTTACCCAGCAATTTAATCCATAGTGAGCATTCAAGTGCCACACAGAGGTAAAGCAACCCAAACTTTGCACGATGTTTGTAAACTACAATACTTATTTTCTGATACTCTGTGCTTCTCATACTCTTAGGCATTTCGTATTAATTTTCTGGTTTGAGTCATTAATTTTATAATAAAGCTTACTTCCATGGATTATTTTTTGTTTTCCTCAAAAATTTTTACGGAATCTTTTTTAGCAACAGAATAATCTGCTCTTGTCCCATACCTACTATAAATAAAAAATAAATTCCCCCTCTGAAGCAGCTGCTTGGCACAGAAGTCTGACAGGAGGTTCTGAGTTTATATGCCATAGCAGGTGTGTGAGAATGACAAGGTCTCAGCAGAAAAACACGAACATCCATGGCATACTCTGGGTTCGAACCCAGGTCCCTTAGATCAGTAGCCATGTGCGCTAACCACTCGGTCGCAGACTATAGAAATTAAATCTCCAAAATCACTTTTTTTGGTGTGGATATTTACCTTTGTGTTTCCTAACGATCACTGCCTCCCATTCACTTGCAGCATGTTTTTAGTACATTTGAATTGACTCCCTGTATCACTGATATGTTTTGGATGTCTGTCCATTTAAATGAAATCTAAAATGTTTATTTTTTACTGTCATTGTAATTTTTTTTTCATTAAAAGCAATGATCTGTGCAACTCTACGACTACAGAGAAACATTTGTACATTGCATTTATTTGTAGTGCATTTCTGCAGCTCTACTAAAGGCAGGGCAAATATCTCTTGCAAACTACTAGATTAAAAGTATTGTTCAATATATACTCTAATAGGTCTTGCTGTTATTATGTGCAGTTTTCATATTATTGATTTCTAATGAATAGGTGTAACAGGACGCATTCTGTAGTTTCGCTTAATTGAAAGATTTAATTAGGTTTTACTTTTTTTTATTTACGTATTAAGTAGGTTACAAATGGTAATGATATTTTGATTCTTCATTCAGATCGTTTCACATGAAACAAGTTACCTCCAATAGAATATCGAATACAATTACAGTAAGAATATTAAATGAAATGGATATCCAAAAAAATTAATAAAACGGTGTTTTTGGTCTCTAAATATATAAAAGAAACAAATGTGTATTTTGTGGAAGCAAGAATTTTTTAAACTTATGCTAAGATATAACTGTTGTTATAACAGCCGTTTTTCCCTGCAAATTATCCTAAAACCATTGGTTTTTTTTCCTTTTTTTGGAATATAATGCTAAAAGTAAGTGGCTGAATAAAATTTAAACTGATTAATGGGGAAAAAACTACTGAAAAAAAAAATTACTTCGAAAATTTCTTGTATAAACTGATATTTAGGCTCGGTTAAATCTTTGGCATAGAAAAAGATCTTATTATAGTAGAGATGTTTAAATATTAAGTTGAACAAAATGTTCGTCATCCCTGAGCCCGATGGACCACAGATTAAAAGTCTAAAAGACAAGAGAGGTGCTAATATGTTTCTGTTCAAGAATTTCTCACCTTCTTCAAAGTCAAAATTTTGAATCTCCATTTGCTTTATTTAAAAAGATCATGTTCTTCGACCCAGGAATTAAATGTATTATCATAACCAAACCATTTAACATAATACTCTTTTTTATTATTCTTCACTCTAGTTTTCAGAATGGTTTCAACTTTATAAATGTCATCTTGCTTTTCGTATTTCATCATTTCTTAGGTGTAAAAACTACCAATGATTGGTTCTCCTTTCAGATCCTTGATCTTATAGGTTATGGGATCTGTATTCCGAACTTGAGCAATTTCAAAAGTCTCTTCTGTAAAATTAGGAAGATAACCTTTTTTAAACGGTGTCTTGTACTTGGCGATTCTCACTCTGTCGCCAATTTTAAATTTTGGTGCTGTAATAGATTTAATTCTTTTACCAAACAGATTAAAATACACAATATATCTGTTTTTCTGCAAGCTTGCCTCTTTTGGGGTCATTCTTATTGATCTGTGATAAGAAGTATTGTAATTCTTAGCGAGTTTTGGTATAACATAGATCCATTTTCTAGTGTTATTGGCAGTGAAATATTTCCACATTTTTCTCCTTAGAGTCCTATTAAATCATTCCACAATTTGAGCTTTAGTCTCATTTTCAGTGGCAAGCCAATGGATACCTCGTTGATTAAACAATGCTTGAGTTTCTTTATTGATAAACTCAGTTCCCTTATCCGTTTGTAACTTGGATGGCTTACGTTGTTTAAAAATTTCTACAAATGCTTTGGTAATCTCATTATCGGTTTTCTTTTTAATAGGTATTGCCCAGGCGAATTTGCTGAAAATGTCAATCACGGTTAAAATGTAATTCGTATGGTTATTGTGAAATTTAAATTTTTGCATAGGGATTAAATCACTCTGCCACTGGCCGTCTACATTCGAGACATAAACCCGTCTGGTTTGGAATTTTTTATAAATGGGTTTGTGCAACGTGTATACTCTTGTTGTTGGAGAAATCTTTTTACTTCTTTTTCCGTCTATCCAGTTTTGCGCATTTGATCTTTTATACCGGAAAATCCCTTTAATGGGTCATAGTAAACGAAAGAAAGCATTTTATTTCTTGTGTCCTAAACCTAACCACTTCTTTGTTTTAATGATAGGTTTGATTATCGTTCTTGAAATTATTTCTCCTAAAGTTGGATTCTGAATTTCATCCAAATCATTTAATAATTCTTGGTCGGCTTCGTGTCTCTTTTTAGTTTCCGCAGATTTGCTGTAAGAAATGTGCTTTTTGCAGGCTTTGTCCTCACGGTTAATACTAGGATCTCCTCGCATTAATCTTTTCTCCAGTTTCGTAAAAGGTCCACAATACCGGTAACCTGGAATGTGCATTTCGGGTGGATGAACCCTTTCTTGAATACAGCTTACTATATCTCCACCTTTTACAAATTTTTCCTTCTGTTTCACAAATTTATACTTCATTTTTCCACACGTTCGGCATCTACCTCTCATCATTACTCTTTTATTCTTTGAAGTGACATATTCAACGTTATCCGTTAAAGTTTTCGTTTTACACTTTACACAATACATGCTTAATTTTTACATATAAAATTTAAGTGCGTGATACTTATAAAAATAAAGTATAATGTATCACAGTTATCTGACTAGTTTAATGCCTGGACAAAAGCAAAAATTGAAGAGTGCATTTGTAAATAAGAATCCTTTAACTTTTAAGTATTGATCCACAAAAGAAAGGTAACGATACTTTGAAACTGATAAAAGAGATAAATCATTAAACTGAAAAAAATCTACAACGCCAGTTCGACTTCGTTTCAGTAAAACACAGCTAGATGGATTTCTGCCGTCCTTAATACCTGCACTCGTCCTTAATACCTACACTCGTAGCATTGGGAAAAGCAGCTGCAGTTGGAGCTGTGGGATATGCTAGTACTAAGCTTGCATAGAAAGTTCTAGGAAAAGGGTTATACATTCCTGGAAAGCAAAGAGCAGCTGGCTTATCTAAAAATAAAAGAATGGGAAAAGGTCTGTACATTCCAGGAAAACAAATAGCTCAGGGATTTAAAAAAAAAAGAGCCATCAAGTAACTTAGATATCGAAAAAATAATGGAAAACGAAAAAGGATTCCGTGGTGAATACTCTATCGATTCTTTGCCAACAAAAATATTCAAGAATGAAAATGGTATAGTGAACTTTGATGTTTCCCGTTGTTCAGGAATTCATTGGGTAGCTTATTTCAATGATGCGAAGTTACCTTACGTCGAGCACTTTAATCCATTCGGTTTATCGCCACCAAAAGAAATAAAATACTATTAACTTTCATCTTCAAAGCCGATCGTGTATAACTCTTCTCAAATTCAAGCAAATTACTCTGAAAAATGCGGTTACTATTGCATCTATTACATTAAACGATGGAATAATAACATAAGCCCATATGATGTATTGTATCAGTTTGAACAAACTCCTAACGATCCGAATGAATTGTTGGTAACAACTAGCATATAAGTACTACATAGTACTATGCTACATTAATAAAGATGGTATTCATAACTATCAATTCCTTTTCTATTATGGCATACAACCCCGAAGATTTGGAAATTAATTATGAAACGCCAATCACACTCAATGGTGAATACGAGATAGCACTGATCGGTAGCAATATGTGGTATTCCTGGTACAACATCAGTGATAAATATAACAATAACACTCTGAAATACTTCAATGGAAGGCAATGGAAATATATAACTTTCCCGAATGGAATGTACGACATAGACGGATTTATAGACTTTTTAAAGAAATGTCTTTTGGGATCATAGCCCTATAATACTAGAAAGCAACCTCCTCATATTAAGATTTGTGTTTCGTTTGGCAAAGAGGATATAAAATAGATTTTTCTGAAGGAAAGTTACGAGAAATACTAGGGTTCGAATCGAAAATTATTGATGCAGCAAAAAACGAAGTTCCCACCCAACATAATGAGAGGGGTCGACCGCATTCTAATTCACTGTTCTATTGTCGAATCTTCCTACCTCAATAACCAGAAGATTGATTGATTTGCGACATATAGGACAGAGAATCCTAGAAGCTACTCCTAGCTTAATACAGGCCTTCTCATACAAGGACATGCCCTACTAAGACCGAAGTCACTGCTGACCACTGCCTTAGTTAAAGCTAACACAACACACAAAGTTTGCCTTCTGGAACAGTCGCTAGCTGCCTAACCACTATGCCAATTAAGGTTTGTTGTGTTGTACAGTTTTGTGCCTCAAACACTGCCTGGCAGTTTAATCGACACACATCCTTTCTTCCCCATATATTTACCGCTGAATAAAACTGATTACATTTACAACGTTAGAATGAAAGTAACCAATCAGAACAATAATTGACTTGAACAAGGAAAACGTGACTTATATGTTATACATCAGACCCAAATAAAGATGAAGATACTGAGAAAGCGATTTAAAATATTTTATACAAATCCGTCGCCTATCGTTCGAAAAGACGAGAAAATATCCCCTAAAAGCAGAAATACTCTTAATCGGTTAATTTGCGGAAATGGCCTAAAAATCATAAAGTCATAAAGTAAGTATAGGATGAACGTTGAAGCTACTTACTGGAATTTGTTCGAAGATCCAATAGACGATAATTCAACGACAAAATACGAGTATTTAGAATATCGAGAAATCAACGTGAATGTTAAAAATATCGAAAAATACGAAATATTTACCAAAGATATGGACGGTTTTCTACATCCGCACAATAGTTATATACACGTCAGAGGCAAAATACTGAAATTAGATGGGTCTGATATCGGCGGCAATAATGTAGTTACGATGCTCAATAACGGGTACAACATTTTTAAGACAGCTCAATATTATATTAGAAAACAGAGAATTCGAAGATATTGAATTGCCAGGAGTGAAGACCACGATTCACAATTTAATTGATTTTACCGAAGACTTTTCACAGAGTGCTGCCACAAGTATGATATGGTTCAAAGATACTGCAGACAGTTCGAAAATGAATAAGTATTTGCACGACGGAGGCGAAGATAAACTGGAGACGAAAAACAAAAGATTTTGCACAAGCGTTGAAGAAAAACCCTGAATTCAATCAAGGGTTGTCGGACAGATATGAAATTATAAAAAATAGTCAAAACGTAAGTTTATCCTAACCACTGAATCGTCTGTTTGGATTCTGCCGAGACACGGATAAAATGTTTTGCAGTGTAAAACATACCATAAAACTAGAAAAAAGTGACGACAAAGACATTATTCAGAGAGTTGAGGCTACGCCGTATAAATTTGAAATATCTCACGTATCTTGGTTTATTCCAAAAGTGGAATCATCACTACAAGTACTTGCAAAACCAGAATCTCAGTTAGCATGCGGCATTCCACATGAAATCTTTTGGGAATCGTGCAAACTGTACAAATCTGATACTCGAAATAACTCTCATGTCAGTTAGTGGGTTACTACAACTCAAAATAAACCCGTCCATCTTTATGTCATCTTACAAAAGTCTAACCGATTAAATAATCAAACCAGAAACAATATGGTGTTTGATCACGTTACCAAAACGGATTCAGATCAGAGTGAAGAGCAGTTTCCCGAACAAGAATTCGAGTGCAACTTTGAACCCAAGAGTTTAGATTATGCATGTGTTTAAAACAGCGTTTTAGCTGCAAAAAATATGGGCATCGATTCGGGTACACAAGTCAGTTATCAAGATTTTATGAAACTGCATCCGATATTCCACTTCGATGTCAGCCAATACGAATCAGGTCTATATGAATTATCTGCAAATGCTGACATCGAAATACGATTTATATTAATAGACCGCCAAACGAATTATATCACGTATATTGCGCAATTGCCTCAGAACGAAAAGCAACTTTACAACCACTAGAGGGAAAACCTTTAGCTGTTGGCTAAAAAAACTTTTAAATACAATCAAAATTTACATCTATTTGCACGTTTTAAAATAAAATATGTATGTTCCCCACTTCTAATTGAATCTGATGAAATGTTTTTAAGAGAAAATTTCAATTAATCCGTTCAAATTTTGTTGAAGATCCTAAAAATTCTGATCAGTTCAAATGTTGTTTAAGGATTTTTTTCTCACTTCAGGAGACATTCTTTTCAAACTTTTTCTTTCTGGACTTTGAAAATCGACGGCCACCCGCGCCAACGAGCAACCAGCGATTCAACTAAGCAATTTTGAAAAAAAAAAAACATACAAAAATAACTACTTGCTCTTCAGGAGGGGAAAGTCAAAGTGACTTGGAATCGCTTGAGACCCTTCTTAAATATTACACAGAACCAAAACTGAATCTTGAACTTTGGTTTTGGATAAAAATTTCGGTTTCATAGCAAAATTATTACTTGGACTTTGCTACTGAATCTTGAACTTTGTTTTTGAATAAAAATTATTACTTGGACTTTGCTACTGAGTCTTGAACTTTGGTTTTGGATAAACATTTCGGTTTGATAGCAAAAATTATTACTTGGACTTTGCTATCAAACAGAATTTTTTTTTAATCCAAAATCAAAGTTCAAGATTCAGTTTTGGTTTTATTGATTATTTAAGGTCTCAAGCGATTCCAAGTCACTTTGACTTTCCTCTCTGGTATAGAGTCCGGTCTAAGGTAAGTACGATTTAAATAGATTTAATTCTAAAGCTGGAACGGGAATTATTACGTGAACTTTAGTTAGATAGAAGTTTTAATATTCTTATAAAAAATTATTACTTGCACATTGATTAGATGAAAATTTTAATATTCTTCTACGATAAGAAATTTATTCAGTTTTGGTTTTAAATTTCGGTTATTTAAGAAAGATTTCAAGCGATTCGAAGTCAGTTTGAGTTCCCCCTTCGGTATAGAGTCCCAATCTAAGGTAAGTACGATTTAAATAAATTTAATTGTAAAGCTTTAATTGTAAAGCTGGAAAACGGGAATTATTACGCGGACTTTAGTTAGATAAAGTTTTAATATTCTTGTAGCAAAATTATGATTTAAACATTGATTAGATTAAAATTTTAAAATTCTTCTATGTTAAATTATCATACACTTCACAAAGTTTCGGTTTGATAACAGAATTATTACTTTGGACTTTTATTAGATAAATATTTTAATATTACTGTAGCAAAATTATTACTTAAACGTTGCTTAGATGAATGTTTTAATATTATTGTAGCAAAATTATTACTTAATCGTTGCTTAGATGAATGTTTTTAATATTCTTCTAGCAAAATAATTACTTTTGGACTTTGATTAAAAGTTTAAATTTTTTTTCTATGATACGAAATTTACTCACTTTTGGATAAAACTTTTAATATATTTCTTTGATAACAGAATTAATACTTTGGACTTTGCTTAGAAAGTTTTGATTCTGCTGTATCTAGTGAAGTGTATGGTAACTCAACAAAACACATCATTTTTTATCTCATATACACACATCTCATTTCAACCGAATTCATTTAAACTAATTCACAAATTAGTTTAAACCTCAGCTTAAAAAAAAAAACTTAAATTAGTTTTTCACATACTAAAAAACACCCCGGTTTTTTTCTAATTTTCACACATATTTTCACAAAAAACATACTTTTTTCCTCATCCCCCATAACTTTTCCCATGGATTTTCATAGAATTCTCGAGACCCTTTTACTGTGCCAGAACTCTCATTTATGCTAATACTCCTTCGGAAGCACGAGTGCAATTCTACATACACGTGTGAAGAATTTTTTGAACGCCCTCCGTACTTTGTGAAAATTAGGTTCAAGAAACTTCATTTTTTTTCGTTTGCTACACACATAGGACAGAAAAGAATCCTAGAAGCTACTCCTATCTTTTACAGGCACTGTCATATGAAGATATTCCCTACTGAGGCAAAGTCACTGCCTACCACCGAGTAGCAGCTAACACAGAACAAAAAAAGTTTGCCTTTCTGGAACTGTAGCAACCTGTCTAACCACTGTGCTAATTAAGGCAAATTAACTCACGATAATAAAATTTCTTCTAATTGTGAAATCTAGATTGCTTTTGCTAATGAGGAACGGAAAAAAAGATTTCATTTTACGAACTGAGTAATATTAAAATAGCACTCTTTTAGAGCGAAATTCGAAAAGCTCTCTTAAGTCGAAAAAACAAATACCTCCTCAAGCAGCTGCTTGCCACAGAGATTTGAAACGAACCGATCAGTTTAATACACCATAGTAGAGGGATCTGTGAAGATGGCGGGTTCTCAGCAGATTTTTTTTCCAACTGCTTTGCGATGTTCCCAGGTGGTCACCCTCTTAGGTACCACAGTGCCCAAAGCTGCTTAACTTCGGTGATCGGACTGGGTTGGGTTGGATTGTTTTACCTCTGAGCGGCACTTTTTTGCACACCATGTGCTAAATGGCCAGGTCACATGGACCCCGAAGGCTCAGAGAAGGTTGGGGGAGGGGACCCACTGGAACAGCTGTTTGGAGACAGATGGTAGTCTCCCGTCAAGGCCATCCAGCGTGTTCTTTAACGTGCACAGGGTATGTCTCTCCCGCACACGGGCCACGGCTTAACGTCCCATCCGACGGACGGCGGCCTTTCCAAGCCCATCGGTGTCCCCTACTGACCGTGGGCAGGGCGGGGAATTTTGCGGAGATAAATCTCAACGCTGACCGAGCTGGGACTCGAACCTGGGAACTACAAATTACGAGCCTGGCGCGCTACCGACTGAGCCACCCCCGCCCGGTGATCGGACTGGAACCAGTGGTTAGCGCACTTGGCTACTGATCTAAGGGACCTGGGTTCGAGCCCCTGATAAGGCATGGATGTTCGTTTTTCTGCTGAGGTCCTGCCATCCTCACAGACCTACTATGGCATATAAACTGACAGGCTCCTGTCAGACCCTCTGTGGCAAGCAACCTGCTTCAGGAGGTATTTATATTATTAGTCGAAAAAAGAAATATACATTAAAATTGGCACAGTTGTTTGATTATGGTTTCAACAGTAAAACACCGTCGAGTGCTAAGATGAATGATAAAAACAATTTTAGGCATATTGAAAGTTTTATGGTAGAAGTGTAAAAACAAGTCATATTTGTTGCGACTTTTTCCAATAGGGTAGGAAAAAAATTTAGTCATCTCTACATGAGGGTTAATTTATTAATTAAAAAAAGGTAATGTAACTATATGGCAGAACACGGATGAACAATTTTTTTGTAATTGCTACGAAACTGCTCCGATTTTAAAAGTAAGTTTTTTGGTTAATTTTCAGAAATTTTAAACTATAAAAACGAGTTTGCAATACTTCAGATCAAACTCATGGGGTTGCTGCAATGTAGAAAATGGAAATCTGCTGTGCTCTGTCGGTTTAAAAAATGGTGACCAGATGGCTTTAGCAAATTGTTCAATCAGAGCATCATAAAATATTCATCAAATGCAAAAAGTATTTTTCAAGTTTATGTATTTGCATAAGAAAATTTTCAAACAGCAATTTCTATAAAATCGAAATTTAATGTGTTGTACTTCAAGTTGATATAGCTGTAGTCATGGGCGTCGGCAGAAAATTTTCCAGCGGGGAGGGGAGGGGAGATTGGAGACAAGTAATTACATCAATAAATTTTTTAGGGTTTTTTTCACAAGTAAATTATAGAATACAGTATTGCATTAATACAAAAACACATAATGTATATAAATTACGTTTAAATTGTTACGATTATAATTTGTGGAATTTTTTACTCTATCCCCGTTTGCTCCCCTCTGCGGATGCCCAAGGCTGTAGCGACCAAATCAATTTGGGTCTGTCAACGACGTGTTCTCTGAAAGGGTGCCTGTTTAAAATGATTCCATTCTTCCTCAACTTCAGCTGTAAGCATACCATGACTGTCATAATGACTAAGTAACCTATCATGGTAAGCTTTGGCTATAACTGGGTCTGTCAGAGCTTCAGTATTAAAAGTAAATTTTTTAACCCTAGCACAACACTTTTTAAGTTTAAGTTGCAAGACACTTTTAACAAGGTAATGGTCAGATCCAATTTCAGCTCCCCTATATGACCTGGTATTCCTAACAGAACTAGCTCATTTGCTGTTAATTAATATATAATCAATCATATTCTTATGCAGCCCATCGGGTGAAACCCATGTGTACTTATGTATGTCGCGGTGTTTGTAATAAGTGTTAGTTATTCTGAATCCATTGAGTTTACTTACCTGTAGGAGACGTTGTCCATTGCCATTGCAGCTACCAATACCAAAAAGGCCAATCACCCCTCCCCAAAGGTCAGAGTCAGTACCAACTTTGGCATTGAAGTCACCAAGAACAAGGGTAATATCTCCTTTCTTAACAGAATTCAAAATATCCTGAAGTTGTTCATAAAATCTATCCTTCTCATCCTCATCGGCATCCTCAGTGATAAAGCAGCAGATAACATTCAGGTCTTTAACGCTTGTGTGAAATTTTGCTGTAAGGAACCTTTCATTAATGCACTCATATCCTAGAAGAGCATCACTACCGTGTCTGCTGAGAAGCAGACCCACGCCTTGGTTATGCTTATTGTCATCCCTCCCTGAAAAGAGAAATTTGATTGTTTTAAGAATCTGACTTTATCTGTCCATCTGTTCTCTTGCAAGTCGAGAATATCTAAATTATAATGGTGCAATTCTTGTGTGAGGACATCAAGAGAAAAAGCTGTGTGCAGAGTCCTCACATTCCAACTACCTATGTAGAGAAAATGGTTAGTGGGATGTTTAAAGAAACTATGTTTATTGAGGGAGGTAATGCCGACAATATCAAACAGCCGCCTAATCGCAGACATGGGGCAAAGACCCGTTCCCCCACCACTAAAGGCTGAAGCCATCTACACTGGAAGACTTCCTCCAATGTAGAATTTGACGATGCCAATAGAAGCAAAGAGTCCAGGAGCCTGCGATGATCTCTGCTCAGGATTATCCACCAGCTGATAAACATATCCTGTGAATCTATTCACTTGGGGCTGTCAACCCACAAACAAACAGAAAACACAGCGGAAAATTATCCTTCCACAGAAGCCCACCAGTACAGCAAAATCAGGTTCCATAACCAAACTCAGAGCCATATATAAGTCCAGTGGGTTTATATGGTCAGCACTACCACTGCTTCAGCAGGGTAGAAAAAAAAAGTAGCCACAGTTGTCCAGATCAGTAGGCCACACTAATCTGGCAGCCCTCCCCTTCCGTTCACTTCCACAAGAGAGTATCTCTTTTTGAAAGGTACTAACTGTCTGCACCACGAGAAGGCGGGGTCGGACATTAAGTGCTAGGTCTGGCCGGTTCTATGCGTCATCACAGGGGATTGGTGCATAGCTCTCCTTCCAGTGACTACCTAGCTACCATTTACAGACCGCATCATATGGTATTTTATTTTTAATATTTCTTAGACATCAATCATATTTTGCTAAGTGCATTGTGTAGTATAGCTCGTGTTATATTTCATAGCATTTATTGGTGAAATACAAATCATTTCCCCATGTCACTTCTCTTCATCATTTGGTATATTATTTTTAATATTTCTTAGGCATCAATCATATTTTGCTAAGTGCATTGTGTAGTAGAGCTCATGTGTTATATTTCATAGCATTAATTGGTCAAATACAAATCATTTCCCCATGTCACTTCTCTGCATCATATGGTATTATGTTTTTAGTATTTCTTAGACATCAATCATATTTTGCTAAGTGCATTCTGTAGTAAAGATTGTGTGTTTTGCTAAGTGCATTAATGTAATAAAGATCATGTGTCATATTTGATAGCATTAATTTGTTTAATACAAATCATTTATCTACATTATTTAGCATTTTATTTGGGGGATTTCTAAAGCATAAAATAGTGAATAATTTTATTTGCTACCTGTATTGCTCTAATATAGGTCCATTGTGTCTTATTTCATAGTATTAATTGATTTATTTGTTATATAGTTACTTCCATAGAAGATAGTTCATTTCACAGCACTGGTTGATTTATTGGAAATAATTTACTTGCTCAGTTTTTTTATTTACGTAGCATTGTATTTTTCTATTTCTATAAGCATCAAACAACCTATAATCAGATCATTTTTAGAAATGCATTAGGGTAAAAGTAATCTTTCATAGCATTAGTTATTTTGATTCATCAGTCCCTTCAACTGATATTTTATATAATTTATCAACTATCAGGATGCCTATAAGCATTTCATTTGGTTAAGTGTGTTAGCTTCTGCATAAACAGTCTTTTCAATCTCAATTTAGTTTTGATTATTTGCATCATAAAGCATATAGAGAAAAAAATTCTTATGTTAGTGTATAAGCAATGTCATTAATGTAGCATATTTCATCGCATATCAGAATACCTATATAGAATAGTGTGAATTCCATGTATAAAAAATTCTGGTGCATTTTAATGAATGTCTTATCCTAGATGATAGTCTGTATTTATATAATTGGTTTTCATTCAAATTATTTGAAATATTCATATCATTTAGTAACAGTTTTGTTGGTGATTTGCCTTTCAAGTTTAGCTTACTAGGTGATTTCTTGTAACTCACTAATATATGTATTAAACCAGAAAAATATATTTTCCCATACATGTAATGTGATTGTGGGAATAAAAAAAAATTAAAATTATATTTTATTTGGTGTCAATTGTTATTTTTTAAAGTTAAAACCAAAATCAATTGATTACGACTATTCTTTCGATGTCATATCAATGGGAAGCTAAATTAGCTCTATAACTTCGAAAATAAACGTTTTAGAAGTAATTTTGACTGAAGATAGAATTGCTGAAAATTATATCTAATTCTCCCTATACAGCAATATTCACTCCATATTTAAAGAGATGAAAAGTTTATTATTAAAAAAAGTATTATTAAAGAGATGAAAAGTTATTTAGTGAAAATAATGCAAGTCCTAAGAATATTTAAAAGTATTGAAAGAATTATGTACACAAATATACCCCTGTATTAAATGGTTTAAAATACTCTTTATTCAAATTGTAATTTTTTTCTGGTAAATTTTTGTTTGTCGCTGTTGTTGTTTGTATTTCAAGTCTTCCATAATATCTAATCTAATATTCTGGAAAATCGATGTTTGGCTTGGTTGAGGACTTTTATTAAAAATGCTTATTTTAGAAGTAAAATGAGTTATAAAGCTCCGAATTTAATTTCCATAGACATAACAAAGTATTGTCACAATTCAGTGATTCCTGATTGATGGTGGAAAACGTAAAAGAAATAAAGAGAATTGATATTTCAATTTATTTTAAAGCATGCATTATCTTCAAAACTTTTTCGATAATATTTGCTTTTCATTACTTATTTTCTACCATCCATGTTCAAATATTGCTAATAAAGACATTTCAAAAGAATAAACTTTAAAACAACTTGTGCAATGGAAATAGTGCTGGAAATGATCTTCCACCGCGACGGCTGAAACCGGGACCATCGCTCAGACCCAGCTGGTCACAGGACTTCAGCAAATGCTGAGCGTGCCACGGCCTGTCTCTCTCGCTGGCCACGCTCTTTCAGAAAATGACCTTATAAATTCTCTTCCTGAGACGTGACTGAGACAGCGCCATCTATACTCAAGGAGATGCAACTTTTTCAGTCGTTGCTATTTTGATTATCAGATGTTAACGAGAAGGTCGAGAATTTATAAGGTCATATTCTGAAAGAGTTCGTTGTCCGACGCGTGGTGCAATGGTTAGCGCGCTCTGGCATGAATCTGGGGAGATGCGGGTTCGATTCCCGCCGTGGCGGCGATGAATTTTTTTTGTTAGATGTCTATTTTAACAGGGAATACTGTGCATTCACTTTGGATTGATTTTTAATTATATATTAACATCTTAGATAATCAAATAGCAACTACTGAAAAAGTTGCATCTCTTTGAGTATAGATGGCGCTGTCTCGGTCATGTCTCAGGAAGAGAATTTATAACGTCATATTCTGAATTTATCAATACTAATCATAGCAAAAAAATGTTATCTCTAAAAAATATAGAAAAAAAAGGGGAGGGAAAAGGAATATTTTAAAAAAATATATGAAAACAAATTATTTTAATGATGATGCCGATTAATTAGTGAATATTCAGAAGGTTAAATGGAAAGTTCTATTAACAAGTATAAGCTACCACTCATTCTATTCTGCCAGCAGTTCTGTCCACTAATCTTGACGTCACAGATGACTGCTATGGCATTCTTTAGGTGGTATTGACCAAGCTTGTAATCTGCATTTCCCAGGTTGGTTCCAGCCATGGGTGTGTTAAGCTTTATCTATGAGCACCCCGCCCTGTCCATTGTCAGTACGCTACACCAATGGGCTTGTAAAGGCGTCCATCCATCGAATTTGACATTAAGTCATGGTCCCATGTACAGGAGAGCCATACCCTGTTTACATTAGTTATACTTAATGGTCTTGGTGATACTTTTTACCCTAATGGTCTTGGTATACAGGAGAGCCATACCCTGTTTACATTAAATACACTTAATGGTCTTGGTAGGAAGCTACATCTCTCTCCCAACAACTATTCTAGTGGGTTCCCTCTCCCAACATTCTCAGAGCCTTCAGGGGCCTTGACATTTAGCTCAATGTGTAAAAAAAAAAGATGCCACTCAGAATTAAAACAATGCAACCACCAGCCACTGAATCAACATCACTATCATGACCAATCAGCCAACACCTAAAATAAATTGGATGAAAGGTGCTCTTGTTTCTAAAAGTAATTAGTTTTTCTATGATAAAAACTAAACTAGATTCCAGTGTCAATATTTCTGTCAATAACTAATGCATGTCAATATTTCGGAAGGGAATTTCACTCCATTTTTAAAATTTCCTCTAGTCATTTTAGCAACTTGTTTTTAAAATAATCTATACACACAAATCATTATAGTACTAAGCATTATGATTGCACACTTAAGCTCAAAATTTTTTATTAATAATGCTCCATTTTATTCTCAACAATTGCTAGAAATTTGATGCAAATTTCTTCAGTCAGGGATGTATCCAAGGGGAGACCGCCCCCCCCCCCAAAAAAAAAAAAAAAATCCTGTCTCTTACACGAAATATCAAACTTGTCTGCCTGGTTTGAAATTCAAAACAGGTGTATTTGTATAATTTTTATGTTAGCCTCATATTTTATGCCCAACACTAAAGGTCTCCAAACCAGAAGAAAATGAGTGTAAAATTTTATTCAACATAGAATATCATTTTAATCTTTCTGGACCAAAGGAATATTTTAGTAATTAGGAAACCCTACTCGTATATTGCCCCCCACCATCACATTAAATTTTCTGACTTACCTCGAAACTAAATTCTCAAACCCTCCCTGAAGGAAGGGGAGGGAAAAGGAATATTTTAAAAAAATATATGAAAACAAATTATTTTACTGATGATGCCGATTAATTAGTGAATATTCAGAAGGTTAAATGGAAAGTTCAATTAACAAGTATAAGCTACCACTCATTCTATTCTGCCAGCAGTTCTGTCCACTAATCTTGACGTCACAGATGACTGCTATGGCATTCTCTAGGTGGTATTGACCAAACTTGTAATCTGCATTTCCCAGGATGCTCCAGTAGTTTGTTCTTACAAATATTATACATTATTAGAATACATAGAATGATGTCATCCTATTTATTCATAACTGAGTCTCCTAATTGAAATTTTTCTTTCATTATTATTTTTAAACCACAATTTTTAAGAACAATAGCAGAAAAAATATCTGCAACAATTTTATTTATATATATGTATTTATTTCATTATTAAAAATTGTTATTATATTGATAATTTTCCTTTTTTCAAATTTTTTGTTTTTTTTAACAAGTTGATTGATAGGACTGGTGGAAACTGCTGGACAATGCTTGCATACATATATAATAAAAATAATACTGTATATTTCATTATTTTGCATTTGTACTAAAAACATTTTGAAATACCGTTAACATAATGTTATAATGAAACATAAATTTCGCTATAATGATAAATGTAATGAAAAACAATATTAAATTTTTGGCTGTAACAAAAAATGTAATGAAATATTTTTCATTTTGTTTGCCAACACTGCTCAAAATAGATCGGTTTGGAGAACTATATCACAGTCTGTCAGATATCAGTAGCCTATTGATGGTGCTATATGTTTGTATCAACTTGATCTCACATACAAAAAATTAAAACAAGCATAATACACAGAAACTTTTAGCAAAAAATTAAAATATTTGCAGTGTTTTAAATTTTCACAACTTTTAGAAGAGAGATGGAAACACACAAAGACCATTTGTGGCACTCCTTAAAGTGCACAGGACATGGCTCTCCTTCACATGCACCAGGGCTTAAGGTTTCACAAAACGAATGATGGACTTTCTACATTCATTGCATTCATTTTCTAACAGAGGTTTGGAAAGACTACATTGAATTGCATTTATTGACCAAAAAAAAATGTCATGTAGACTAAAATGTTTTTAATCACTTGACCATCAGATTAAAATTTCTGTTACAGATGAATATTATTAAATTTACATAAATATTAAAATGCTATCATTAACCTTTGGAGCATCATGCCCAAATATATTCAGGCAGTCAGAATTTCTCAAAGTTTCATGTCTGTTTCATATTGTTTGACAAATTAACTGCTACTTTTGCCATAAAATAGTACAGAAAAGTGCTTTTCAATTTGTTAAAAATCTGGCTCTGATCGAGTTTTAAATGTACTTTTTTTTTAAATGAACATTAAAAAATCTCAACACAGAGACAAAGAGAAAAACATGACTTTTGAAATTTTAAGTGATTATAGTTTATTGGTTATGATTCAAAACTTTTTCATTTTACTAGAGTATCAAATCATTTTTAAAATTTAACTATGAAAATTATCAGTATATTTAGTTGATTCATTATTTTAATAAATAATGTAAAAGCCATTTCCCATTAAAAAACACACACAAGAAAAATGACACAGTAAATAAATTTATCGAAGATTCAATCCACAGAATGAAAATCAAGAATAGATTCCAATCTTAAAACAAGATGGAATATGTCTGTATAGCTGTTTCTGATGTAAATAAAATTCTGTTTCCCCCAGGGTAAAATTTCATTCATAACCACAGGCCACACTGATCCTACCACTTCAATATTTACAAGTCATAGAAAGATGGGTGCTGAAAAAGAACTGACATAAATTACATCTTCTCCTCTCCCAAAAAGACAATATGTATTTCAAGAGTAAAACATATCATTAAACTTACTGAACTGTTTAATCAGTTTTTGTAAAAAGTACGATCTTGTAAATCATAAAAATGAATGAACTTCTGTGCTGTGAGTGAGACAAGCCTATTTATGAGATTTTCCACATCAATATAAATGTGCTTTATTATGTAATCTCATTCACAATACAGTTAATTGTGATGCAAATGATTGATTATTGTATGCTGGCACCTTTAAAGTGCCAAAAGACATTATAGGTTCCAGAGCCAAATTCAGTCTCATAGCTGAGAACCAAAAATTTCCAAGAGAATATGCTCCAAGTTTTAATTTTCCCCCTGATAGAAATAGTCCAATTTTATGTTTTTTAAAAAAATTATTCCTGAAAATTTATGAAATAAATTTGATAATAAAAATGATGCTTGATTATTTAGATATTTTGTAGAGATGAAAAAAAAAAGGGGGGTGGGTAGAAAATATTACTCTGCTGCGGTGGCCATTTTTGCAACCTAATTTTGCACTGGAGTGTTCAGTTGTTTCCTTCTTTCTGGTAATGTACCCAAACTCGAGTTTTGTGCAGAACATTCTTTGAACTGTTGCCATTTAACTTTTTCCTATCTTTTGGAATTGTCTCAAATGAAAACTGGTAAAAAGAGATATTTTTAAGTGAAAGATTAGCCATCCCATGGCTGAGTGGTTAGCGCACTTGGCTACTGATCTAAGGGACCTGGGTTCGAGTCCTGGGTAAGGCATTGATGTTGTGATGTTTTTCTGCTGAGGTCCTGCCATCGTCTGAGATCTTCTACTATGGCATTTAAATTGACAGGCTCCTGTCGGACCTCTGTGGCAAGTAGCTGCTTGAGGGAGTATTTATTTTATTTATTTATTTATTTTATGCATCTTTGGGGTTAGGTTACCTCTGAGCAGTACTACACACAATGGGCAGGCAACAAGGACCCCTGAAGGCTCGAAGGATGGGTGAGAGGACCACTGGAACAGCTGTTCCAAGACAAATGGCTGCTTCCCATCAAAGCCTCCAGTATGTTCTTTAACACGCATAGGATATGGCTCTCCTGCACATGGGACTACAGTTTAATGTCCCATTCGATGGAAAGCGGTCTTTCTAAGTCTATTGTTGTCCCCCTACTGACCGTGGACAAAACAGGGAGTTTTGTGGAGATAATCTCAATGCTGGCCCAGTTTGGACTTGAATCTGGGAACTGCAGATTACAAGCTTGGCATTCTACAATTACCCCACAAGACATGCATCATTTTATAGGAATATATGTCGCATTTTTGTAATTTTTTACTATTTTCTGGTCTTAAAATTGTTAAAATGCTTCAGGAAATTTGCTATATTATTATTTATAATTAAATGCTCCTTCATTTAAGACATTATATGTCATATTGTATTTATTAGTTATTTCAGAATGAGGTTCAAATCCAACAAAATTACTCTTTACTATATTGTTTTAAAAAAAAGTGGTATTAAAATTAGTATGTTTACTGGTTTTCTCAATTATTTCATTTTCTAAAAAATTGCAATGCTCTCTATATTGATATTTCTCCTGAAAACACTTCAAAATTAACCTGGCCACCTGAGTGAATTCTGCTCTGCAAAGCTAGCATGATAAGGGTTAAATTCTTGGAACAATGATTCAAATTTAGCATAATACACCTTAATCATGTTAAGACCTCTTTTGGGTACTTATGCTACTTTTACCGTATTATCCAATTACAGAGTGCCTTGTGTCAAAATTCAATGAAAGAGATGATGGATGAGATTACACAACAAGGAATATTCACAATAATTGATGTAGTCTCATAAATAGGCCTATCTTACTCAGAGCACACAAGTTCATTCATTTCATGATTTACAAGATCGTAAACTATTCATTCGAGGTGAATCTGATCCTAGGATGACAGCTGAAAAAGTCATTATCCTGGTCAGTGGAAGGAGAGCTATGCACCAATACCATGCGATGATGCACAGAACCAGCCAGGCCTAGCACCTAATGTCCCACCCCACCTTTTTGTGGTTCAAACCGTTAGTACCTTTCAAAAGAGATACTCTCTTTTGGAAGGGAATGGAAGGCTACCTGATCAGTGTGATCTACTGATCTGTACAACTATGGCTATTTTTCCTTTTTTTTCCTACCCTGCTGTGAAATGTTCCACACAGGGTCCTGGTGCTGATCATATACACCAATCAGAATGGAATAAGGACTCTGAGCTTGATTACAGATGTTGGACTTGCTGTACTGGTGGGCCTGTGTTGAGGGAAGATCTGCTGCAGTGTTTTCTATTTACTTGTGGCTTGACAGCCCCATGTGAATACATTCACAGAACATGTTTTATGAGCTGGTTGATAATCCTGATCTGAGGTCATTGCAGGTATCTAGCCTCTTACTTCTACGTGCAGAGAAGTTTGGGGTAGGGGATTCACTGGAACAGCTGTTGGGAGACAGGTGGTAGCCTCCCATCAAGGCTGTCCAGCATGTTCTTTATCGTATGCAGGGTGTAGCTCTCCCACACACAGGGACAGGGCTTAGTGTTCAATACGATGGACAGCAGCCTTTCCAAGTCTAACGGTGTCTCCTACTGACCGTAGGCAGGGCAGGGAGTTTTACGTAGATAAAGCTCAATTATGATGTAGCAGAGACTCGAACCTGGGAACTGCAGATTATGAGCCTGGCACACTACCAACTGAGCCACCCCCACACCAATGTGAAGAAAGGAGATATTACCCTTGTTCTAGTTGACTTCAATGCCAAAGTTGGTCCTGACTCTGCTCTTTTTGGAGGGGTGATAGGCCCTTTTGGTAATGGTAGCTATAATAGGCAACAGAGTAACAAACATTTATTACAAGCAACATGACACATGTGGGTTTTACCATATGGACTGCATAAGAATACAATTATTTATATATTGATTAACAGCAAATGGGCTAGTTCTATTAGGAATACCGGTCATATAGGGGAGCTGAAATTGGATCTGACCATTACAGGTTAAAAGTGTTTTGCAACTTAAACTTAAGAAGTGTTGTGCTAAAGTTCAAAATTTTACCTTTAATTCTGAAGCTCTGAGAGACCCAGAAATAGTTACCACTATTTCTGGTACCACGATAGATTATTTAGTCCTTATGGAACTCATGGTTTGCTTACTACTGAAGTTGAGGAAGAATGGGACAGTTTTAAACAGGCTTTTCTTGAAACTAACAGTACTCTTTAAGGTAAAAGGGAGCAGAGGAGACAAAATTATTTCAGTGATAATGCACTTGGACTTATTTCAGAAAGAAACAACTGCAAGAATGTCCTTAATTAACACCCTGCTTGTCCTAATAGAAGGCATTACAGAGAGTTTATTAAGAATCTTTGGCCAGATGGCTTGGCTGACAAAGCCAAGGAAGCAGTTAGACAGCACAACAGCAGAGAGCTGTACCAAATAGTTAATGTTTTGTACACTAAACATGGACAGGTATAGAGGGTTTGAAGGATAAACAAGGTAAGGTTATTGATGGTGAGTATTTTGTTATGGCTAGGTGGGCTGAGCATTTCAGCGATGTTCTAAACAATGTGGTTATTTCTACTCCCATTGTTTGTAATGATGATAGAAGCAATACTGACTTTAATGTTGACTCCATATCATAGTCTGAAGATATTTTGGCTAACAAACTTAAAACTTAGTTTAGTCTAAACTTAAACTACATAAATTCCCAAGGGTAGATGAAATTACTTCTGAAATGCTCAGAGTTGGGAATGTTTCAGTTACCACATGGATGACTGATATTTTGAATATCTTTTATGGTAAAGACATTGTTCATAAAGATTTTTTATCAGAGCTATTATCATCCTTATTTTTAAAACAGGTGATCATAGCTATTGTGAAACTATAAAGGTATCAGCCTATTTTCTGTTCCAAGTAAAGTTCTTTGAGTGATTGTGGTTAATAGAATTAAGAATATGGTTGATGGACAATTGCATGATGAGCAGTGTGGATTCAGAAGTGAAAGGGGATGCATTGATCAAATTTTTTCATTTAGGCAGATTCTTCAGAAATGTTTATAGAGTTTCAGAAACCTGTGGTACCTAGTTTTGTAGATTACAAAAAGGCTTTTGACTTTGTTGATAATAATAATTTATGGTTGATCATGATATCAGATACATACCAGACAATTTAGTTAACATAATAAAATTTCTCTATAATAACACTGAGTCATGTGTGAGAGTTGGTAAGGCTTGAAGCAATTGGTTTGGCATTACTTCTTCAACAAGGGTGCATTTTGTCTCCTCTTTTCTTAAGTTTAGTTATTGATTATGTTATGTGAAATTCACTGCAAGAGAAAGATTTTGGGCTTATATGGTCTAGAAATCTGAAAATTTCTGTTTTAGATTATACTGATGATTTAGCCCTTTTGGCAAATGATGCTGATAAGATGAACTCTTTCATTCAAGCTGTTGATGAGACTGGTAGTAAAGTAGGTTTGGTAATAAACAGAGAGAAAACTAAAGTGACAAAAATTGGTCAGGCAGGTTGTGATTCAGTCAATCTGAATAGTTCCTCCACTCTGGAGCAGGTGTCTCAATTTAATTATCTTGGGAGCTATGTAACAGACACTGATGATGTGCAGCATTAGATTAACAGATGAATAGGGATTGTTTTTGGGACTTTTAAGAATCTATGGAGTGTGTGGAGAAATCGGTGTATACACCTAAAGACTAAAATTAGACTGTATAATAGTTTTGTTTTTTCTAGAGTTAGTTAAGGTAGCAAAACGTGGACCCTTTATAAACAAGATAACAGGTAACTTAAGGCTTTTGATCGTAGATGTTTATACATTTTTTGGGCATTAAGTGGTTCAACTTTGTAAGCAATAATTAGGTTAGTCAAAGGAGTCAGCAACCTCCTTTAAACAGGATATCGTGTAGAGAGAGACTCCTTTGGTTTGGCCATATTGCCCATATGCATAATTGTAGATTAGTGAATAGGGTTATGAATAGTGTGCCTAAGGCCTTAGAAAGAGGGGGACACTTAGGATGCAGTGTGCAGACAATGCCAAACAGGACCTTGTTAAAATTGGTGCATGGTGGCCAGATGCAGCAGATGTAGCTAGCTCATGATAGATATGTTGAGAACTAAATTGCACAATCTAGTTGGACCTCCATAGCCCATGGCTGCTTGAGGATGATGACAACTAAAAGTGAACTTGCAACCTTATGGTCTTTAAAACATATTTAGTGGCTTTAAACTTCGAATTATGTTTAGTTACATACTTATAGAAGGGTGGAACTGTGTTGATTTACATATGTTAAAGGTGGTTTCAAGTACGAGATGATAGTCTCGGAGTTATAGTTTTCGTGGTGATGGCAACTGATTAATGTATGTCTTACAGATTACATGTTTGTTTATTCTCCGTAATAAAACTGTAGAGAATAAAAAAGTATACAGAACAAAAAATTAAAAAATGATATGTAAAATTTCATAATAGTATGTTGAATTGTGTTGAATGGCAAAAATATTTAATATTGTGCAAAGATGTGAGAAAAAAAAAACATGCTGACCTTTTCCCCTTAGATTTAAAAAAACATAACACTGATTTAAAAAGTGAAAAAAAATAATTGAAATCCAAAGTGAATGCACAGTATTAATACTGTGCATTCACTTTGGATTTCAATTATATATTTAACGCGGTAGCGTTAGCAACCTTCTCATTAACATCTGATAATCAAATGCAACGACTGTAAACGTTGCATCTCCTTGAGTATAGATGCCGCTGTCTCAGTCACGTCTCAAGAAGAAAAACTTAAAAGGTCATATTCTGAAAAATATTCGTTGTCCGACGCGTGGTGCAATGGTTAGCGCGCTCTGGCATGAATCTGGAGAGATGCGGGTTCGATTCCTGCCGTGGCGGCGATGAATTTTTTTCAGAATCTATTAATTATTGTTTCTTAACAGGGAATACTGTGCTTTCACTTTGGATTTCAATTATATATTTAACGTGGTAGCGTTAGCGACCTTCTCATTAACATCTGATAATCAAATGCAACGACTGTAAATGTTGCATCTCCTTGAGTATAGATGGCGCTGTCTCAGTCACGTCTCAAGAAGAAAAACTTAAAAGGTCATATTCTGAAAAATATTTGTTGTCCGACGCGTGGTGCAATGGTTAGCGCGCTCTGGCATGAATCTGGAGAGATGCGGGTTCGATTCCCACCGTGGCGGCGATGAATTTTTTATTAGTGAAAAAAAAATAGTTTCTTAGGACAGACCATTATTGATAATAAATTATGTTCTATTATAGAGAATAATATATATAGAATTCATATATATTTGTATCATATTATATTGTATCATATTGTATAATATTAGCTGGTGTCTGAATAAGCTTCAATTACTAGCCTTAGTTCTGTAAATATTGGTAGCACAAGTCTGGAATTGGGTAATAAATAGATCAAGTAAGCTGACCTTGGTAAGGTAATTTGGTTAGGTAAAGTAGACCACAAACTTAGAACAGTTCTGTGCTCTCAAACTTTATATCAAAGCTACTGACTTTTTTGGTTATTGCCATTTGTGCACTTAAAATTAATCACTGAAATGTAAGAAACATCAAAATGTAACAACTTGCCTTGTATGGCATTTACCTTTAACTACAAATCTCAAATATTATTATCATCTCTTATTAGTGAATTTACTTCCACAGAGATATAGAAATGCTCATTCTATATCAAGGAGACATACCTGTATCTGAAATATAGACAAATATATGCCATATTGGAATCCTCTCATAATTCTTGTTTATCATATATCCTGATATGCCATTTACTGCCATACTTCTATGTTCTATTTTTATATCATATACAGTGCTATAGATGTTCATTAAATTTATGAAAGCCCACAATGTGATTTTATTTTATTGTATGGATTATGTTAGTTCGATTATTTTAATCTAAACAATCTCTAAACAATAACATTCCAACTCTATAATTTTCATTACTTAAGCAAAAATTTCATTTTAGGTCTCATTTAATTCAACAAGAATATTCCAATATTCATATTTCAGTAAACTTAAAATAATTTCATTTTCAGTTTATAGTTTAATAACATACATCCAATGAGTTAAAATGGTTAGGTTAGTCTTTAAACATCATGTAAGCATTCTTCTGTTTGTATTAGTATGTACTTCATTAAACTGCATCTTAAATTCTGGCACTTTAGATGCCAATTTCCTGGAATATTTCATTCAACAGGAATATTCCAAAATTCATATTCCAATAAATTTAAAATAATTCGATTTTCTCAGTTTGTAGTTTAGTAACATGCATCCATTGTGTGTTAAAAATGGTTAGGTTAGTCTTTACTCTGAACATCAAGTGGCTATTCTGTTTGTATTAATATGTACTTCATTAAATGGACTATTAAATTCTGGCACCTTAGATGGCAATTTCCTTGAAAATTTTACTCTTATATTACTATGATATAGATTACTTTCTATGCACTAACATATGTTTTGTCAGTCTGTTTCTTAATTGAAATGTTTTACTGCACACATCACAACTATGTGGCTGCTCTCCTGTATGAATTAACATGTGGCGCTTTACATCACTACTTTCTTTAAATGTCTTACTGCAAATATCACAACTGTATGGGCGCTCTCCTGTGTGGATTAACATGTGTCTCTTTAGAGGGTCACTATTTCGGAACATTTTATTGCAAACAACACAACTGAAAGGGCATTCTCCTGTATGGATTAACATGTGTCTCTTTAGAGGGCCACTATTTCGGAACATTTTATTGCAAATAGTGCATTTGTGTGGGCGTTTGTCTGTATGAATTAACATGTGTGTTTTTAAAGTGCCCTTTTCTCTAAACTTTTGACTGCAAATACTGCAACTATGTGGGCGTTCTCCTGTATGTATTAAGACATGTCTCTTTAGAGTGTTCTTGTCCTTAAATGCTTTGCTGCAAACATCGCAAGTGTGTGGACGTTCCCCTGTATGCACTAGTGCATGTCTCAGTACATTACCTCTAGACAGAAAGGTTTTACTGCATACATCACAAGAATATTGGCTTTCCATTCTATGTATTAATATGTGCTTTTTTGAAGTTCTTGGTTTCTGAAAAAGTTTAATCCAAATATTGGAATTTATACGAGTGTTTTCATCTGTGTACTAAAATGTCTCTCCCTAGTCTGCCCATTTCTGGCAAAATTTTACTGCAAGAATGAAAATCGTGTTATTTTCTTGTATAATATGACATGCACTGCATGCTATTTACCTTCAGTGTTTAAGTTTAAAGAAATGTGTGTTGCCGTATTACTGTATGCAATGTGTCAGGAAATATGTCACTGTTCAGCAAGTGTTTTATTCTATACTGCACAACTCTCTTCTGTCCTGTCTCTGAGCACTTTTTATAAATATTTAGTATAACTCATTTAGTACATAATTAAGTACATTATTACTCTATGTATTGCTCTGATGAACTTTTTTCTTCTGTAGTTGTTTTCTTCCTAAAAAATTTCACAGGAAACTCAACAGACACTGAACAGCAATGCAGTAAGAGGCTATTAGAATACTTTAGCAAAATATTTTACATCTGAATATAGCAGTTTTAAGTATTCTTTTGTGTACTTTATATATCACTCAGAAAATTAGTATGCTTTCATTAATATTTCTTCAATAAGAGTGCAAAAAAGTGACCTTTGTTTCCTACAAAAATGTTTACAATTTGATCTAGATAACCTTACTTCTTGTAAAATAATTAAGAATATCTTGTAATATCAAAAACAGTCCATGTTTTTCCTTTTGTCATAGCTAACACTACTTGATATGCTATAAAATAATTGAGGCTGATTAAGAAAATTTCTCACGTTAATTACTTAAATTGACTTTCCACTGATTTCTGGTTGCAAGAACAGTTGGTAGTTTCAGTTTCTCTTTGAAAGTTCCATTTATCTGTTGAAAAAACCTGAAAGATAAAAAGGAAACATTTTCTCTGACTAAAGGTTATTATATAAGAACTATTACTAAGAATAAATTAAATTAGAGATTAAGAGACATTGTTAAAAAAGACATTTTGAATTCAAATTTATAGAAAAAAAAGCATGGCTTAGCAATATACAATGTATAAGTTATAAGACAATTCGTGGGAATAAGCATGAAGGCACAATATGTGAGAATGGTAGAAAGGGTGACTCAACTTGAACTCAGAATGTGAAAAAATATTACTAGCTCAACAGCTGAGTGCTGCATGGGTTTCACTTTTAAACTGTATATTTCAATAAATTTTTTAAAAATAAAAACTGCATCTGAAAAGTTTTGATATACATCTTATAAAAACCAAATTATTATTGTCCAGCATTGTGCAGGCTGTTGCTGATGTCAGTGTGTGCTCTTATAGCCTGTGGCTTCATTACAAACTATAAATATTTTTATTTCCATTTTGATGGATTTTGGTGTCCTGTGGTTCTTGAAATATTTGACCAAATGGTCCCAAATTTCAAATGTGGGTTCCACAGTTGGATTAAAAAATCAGGTTCTTGACTGCAATGGTACATGCAAATATCAGGTAACCAAATAAATTTGTGCAGTTTTTAAAATGCTATATTTTCAACGAAAAGTATATCAGCACAATTGTAAGTGGTGTGCATCTGTTGATACATAGTTAAAAGCATGTCATGCTGAGTCAGTTGATGTATAACAAGAATGAAAAAGTGATTCAGTGAAATTGGGGAGGGTGACGTAAAAAAGTCTGCATCGAATACAGTTATTTGAGCATGCTTACTTTATAAGTTTAATCAGGGAACTAAAGTGGCGAAACAACTTGCAAGATATGTAAAGCATTTGGAGAGAACACAGTGAGTGAACAGATAGCCCAAAAGTGGTTCAGAAAATTTGCGTCAGGTAAATAAACACTTGAAGATGCACACTGCAAGGGAAGACTGACATGCCAGTTGAGCTCAAACACTTATATTATCAGATTGCATTTATTAAGTGAAATATTTGCTATTACTCTACCTTTAAGCAAACTGTTGCAGAAAAATAATTTAGACATTAAGAGAGCAAATGATGCTGTGTTCAATACTTTGTTGACCTTAAAAAACAAGAGAGTGTTCGCAGAAGGCAGTTTTGGGAGAATACACGTAGAAATAAAGGAATTTCTTAAATTATAACATATCGAAATTTCTAAACCTAAAACGACAAAACAAAATATATAAAATCGTACAAATCGGGAAATGTGCAGTGCTTCAGATTATTACTGCGTAACAGTTTATATTCTGATATTAGAAAGCATAATTTCTGATAATGAGTCATGTTTCAACCAGACACACTTGACTTATAGTATTTGCAGTGCTGTTTTCCTTAAGAAATAATAACGATGAATCCATAAATTCTGCTGTTAATATTTTACTTACCAAATATTCGGAATTATCAAAAGAAGGCATTGCAGTTATAAAAATTAAAGTTTGGGGCTGAAATGCAGTTGTGGAAAATGAAATGGAAGAATATGAAATTAGAAGGACCACAAGATGGCCTCACAATTTTAAAGAAATGTGATTCACAGATTTATGTGAATTGTGTGCAAATAAACATAAACCAGTCAGCATTGCCTCCTTGGAAGTTTTTCATCACTAAGAACTTAAAACCTGGATTAGTTCTACAATGGGAGAAGGTCGGTTACTTGGCATGACTTTATTATATACTCATTGAAGCCTTAAAATATTTGAAAAAAATATAATAGATCGCTTTTCTAATATGGGTATTAGGCTCAATATGGAATTTGTTATTTAGTGATTTCTAAAACTGTTATTTTCAAAGAATGTGTTTTAATAACAAGAACATTTAAGTTTTTCTGATTTGATATTTTGCAATGTTGTAGCAATATTTCTTTAAGCTGACTAAATATATGTCATTCATGTTGTGTTGTAAAAACAATTTTATTAAGATGACTATAAATTTGGTATTATTTTATCAAACCACAGACTGAGAACAAATTGCCCTCTAGAGAGCTTGCGTCATTTTACTCTTAACATTTCATATGTTTTAGAAATATTACCAGCATTATTCCATTGAAATAAAATTTTGTTAACTATTCATTCCATTTAAATGGAAGCAGGTATACCCTTACACAAAGAACGGAGATAACCTAAACTTTTTACCATGCTTGTCCTTGTTTTTCATAAAAACACTTAGACAAGGACATGCCTCCTGGGCTAGTATAGACAAAGTAGGGCTTATTTAGAAATGCAACGAAATCTAACTACTACGGATCCTCTATAATTCAAACTGCCAATACTATTTTCCAGAATCTAAGTTTCGTCTCTTTTTAAGTATACGACATAATTTCTCAGCTTCTATTGATTCAGTAACAACAATTTCTTTTTTCTGTGCTACATCAAACCTAGTGAATTAAGGTTAATCAACGATAAACATAAAACATTAATGTAACACTTTTTTAAAAAATTTAAAAGCTCTATCCTTTTTACCAATGTTTTTTCGAGAATGAAAAATTCTATATGCAAAACTCTTTCCTAATAAACTTAAAGAGATATATTAAGGAAGCAAAATGCGTGGAAATATATTTTTTTAAAATTCTATTCCAATGATATTTTTACTTCTTATCATGTGGATTGTATAAACAAGAGCCAACATTTATACAATCTGTATGATGTATAAGCTTTCTCAGTCAACCCATAGAGAGCGCTCTATGCGTTGGCTAAGAAACATTCGAAGATGGAGAAACTTTGGTGAAGTCGCGATGTTGTTATGTTCCTCCAAGTTTCATTTCTTGTATTAAATTTTGTTTTGAATGCATATAAATAAACATTTTCATAAAATATTGTTTTTTTTCCTATCGTCATATTTCTGTCCTAGTATCATCAAGTTAACATCACTGCTGAATTATGAATAGATTTGATTATATTTATGAACTACAACTTGAAAATACATAACCATGTTCTACAATTGGGACTTTTCACTAATTTAGACTACCCCTTTGCCCTGTTAGTTTGAATTGGTAAGTTTTTACTCTACATATTTTGCTATAATCTAATTATGAAGATATTGCAGATAAAGAAGAATTTTTTAAAGAAATCAATAATTTATCAAAAATTAATTTTTTTCCAAAACAAATAAAAAAGTAACTATGATGCCAAATAAACATTTCCAGTGTCTCTTGTAACCTGGACGAGTTTCATAATACTTTGGTGTAGGGAACATAATTCATTTTATGTTGCTTTCTATTATAACTTGTACTTTCGCTTTATTCTAGTTAAATAATGAAGTATTATTATTAGTATAAATATTTTTAATTTAATATTAAAAAATGGCATATTCCAAATTTCGTCATTGGCAAATTAGCACAATGAATTACTCAATTAATTACAGTTAGCTATTATTAATTAGGTTGAATCATAAAAATATTACTTCCCTTGTATAATTAACTGTGTGATGAAAATACTTCAGCATAGCTCTCAGAATTAACTAACATTAAAAGTAAAAAAAAAAACCTCCTCAAGCAACTGCTTGCCACAGTGGTCTGATAGGAACCTGTCAGTTTAATAATGCCATAGTAGATCTGTGAGGAAGGTGAGACCTCAGCAGAAAAACAACACAAACATCCATGCCTTACCCATGGCTCAAACCCAGATCCCTTTGATCAGTAGCCAAATGAGGTGATTTTTTTAACAGTTTCCAAGGGTTCAGTACAGAGATTCCAAGGTTTAACATTATAAAATATTAAACCTTGGAATATCCGAATTGAATCGTTGGAAATGTTCCACTAAACCCCAGAGTTCAGCAGAACAAAGTTTGATGAACGCTGATTTAAATCATTGATAATTTTTTAATAACTACTTAAGTTTCCATTTCTCTTTAAATGCATATGATCTCAAAAACAAAAAAAAAAAAGAAATTCCCTTTCAGTGGCTTTTATATGCCTTACAGAGAAAATCTTCCATATTTTGCTAAATGGCCCCTTGTAAACTGAAGACTTATGATTGCTCCTGCCAATGGCTATCATCTTTTCTCTTTATTTCTTACAGTCAACTCCCTTTTGATGAAACAAAAAACAATTTGGCCAAAACATCCATATGGGTACTGACCAGAAGGACATCCCATATGGATGTTTTGGTCCATATGGTACTGGCCAAAACATCCTTTTGGGTACTGACCAGAAGGACATGGGTTTGAGCCACCCAGGGCTCAAACCCATGTCCTTCTGGTCAATACCCAAAAGTGCTAATTACTCAGCCATTGGTTATTGCAATAAATAAGTAACCCCTCAAGCAGCTGTTTGCCACAGATGTCTGACAGGAGCCTGTCAATTTTTACACCATAGTAGATCTGTGTGCATGGCCAGACTTCAGCAGCAAAACAACAGAAACATCCATACATTACCCAGGGCTCAAATCCAGGTCATTTTGATCAGTAGCGAAGCATACTATCCATTCAGCCATGTTAGTTGAGAGAATATTCCCAGTAAATGCCTCATTCTACAGATGCTAAATACATAAGCAAAATTCACCAATAAAAGTTAAACACATTCACTAATCTTTATGGGACTATGGTGCATTGTAGGGCCCTCAGCTGCCAAGTTGGACTTTCCTCCAGAAAACCTGCAACATTAAGTTGCAATATGATATCCATCAGCATGTTCCAATGTTCACGACTGATATAATATAAAAAAAATCCCCTTAAGCAGCTGTTTGACAAAGAGGTCTGACAAGAACTTGCCAGTTTAATATGCCATAGTAAAAGGTCTGTGAGAATGGCAGGACCTCGGCAGTAAAACACCAACATCAGTGCCTTACCTGGGGCTCGAACAGAGGTCCCTTTCATCACTAGCCAATAACATGAACCACTCGGCCACAGTGTTTTTAAAATAGCGCTCTCTAATGAGATTATTTGATTTTAGGCTTTTCTTAAGTTGATTCTTTAGCAATGCGAGTTATTAAGGAAATTTACTTTAGATATTTGTTTCAAGGGCTTTTTTTTAAGTGGGAAACAAGGTTTCATTGTTTAGCGATAAGCATTTTTAATGAAGTCTTTTGACGAGATTATTTATTTTTGGGGCATTATTTCAGTAAGGAACAAGGAGTTATTCCTTAGTGATAAGAGCTGTTAAGGAAATTTAATTGCAATGAGATTATTTATTTTTGAGGCTTTTCTTAAGTGCAGAATGAAGATTTATTCCTTAGCGATAAGAGTTGTTAATAAAATCTAATATTGATGAAATTGTTCAACTTTTGGGGGATTTTGTGTGAAACAAGGGTTCATTTTGTAGTAATAAGCATTATTAAATCTCGTTTTCATGAGATTATTTTCAGTGATTTTTTTTAAGTGTAGAAACATGATTTTCTTCTATATAAAATTGCATATTTCTTTTATATATGTCCTCTAAATTTAAGAAAATTGCATATTTCTTTTATATATGTCCTCTAAACATGTCTAAAATTAAATGCAGAATCTACTTTTACCATTCAGACTTTTTTTTACCTCTGCAAAACAAAAACCAGATGGTGGCTGAGCACCCTACACTGCACTTCTGCCATTTATGGGAACTTGCATCCTATTGAAGCACCAACCTATTGCAGCACATGCATTGCAAAAATATTGTGATGGGCCACCCATCTTTTACTTAACCAGTTTTACTTTATTTACACTAATATTTAGTATTTTTGGGATCGTTTCATTTTGGACTTATCACATTTCTTTTTTCCAAGCCGATGCCCAACTCTGACCTTTTGATTGTCAGCCACTAATGTGCACATTAAGGACACACTCCCTCTTGCATCATAGATAGCACACGATGGTCAAATTACGCAAATGTTTTACCCAACATGCACGTGCAGTGTTGGTTGCACGCATGTTATACTAAGCAATGTTAGCTCACAGAGTCAGTAGAAAGGTGGTGAAGGAGGAAGACGTTAGGAGTCATTTTTTGTGTCTTCATATTTAGTGAGCGAGTTTTTAGTTAGTCACACTTTTGTATTCATCAACTGAATTGGCGAGTCTTTAAATTTTTTGGAAATAAACTTTTTTATGAATTTGTTTTCGGTATTTTTATCTTGAGCATCGATTAGTGATTTTGATTTAGATATAATTTTAAACTTCAGAATATTTTTTGTATTCTTGCTCGATAAGTAATGCTATATACATAACAAACCCCATTTCAACTTTATTTGGCAAGTTAATATTGCCTGGCACCAGATAAGCTATCCGAAGTTTGAATCTATTTTGGATCAGACAAAAGGTGCAACTTGAGGAAGTTAATAATCTTTGGAGCGTTACAATATACAGCTTTACCTCATACAATGCTGTAGCAAAGTTTTCTATATGCACACAATAATATTCACTGAGAGCTATTATGTAACCGAGTGATTAGCGTGCTCGACTACTGATGTAGGAATATTTATTATTTTTAATAACACTACATTCCCTATTTAGTTAAAATTTAAGTTACTATACGTAATCCATTACCGTATTCTGTTGATGCATTCCACACTCACCTTGTATACATTAAACAGAATGAAGTCACGTGCAATGTTTATACCAAATCATTTCCCATAATAAATACTTCAACGCACTGAACAGTTGTTATCGATGAGTACGAAACAAAAATGTATCCACTCAATAATGTTCCTGATGTACATATAATATACTAAATTGCCCACTTAGTTTCTTTAAATTTCGATCAATTTGTTTGCTTCCTTCGTTTTGGAAGCACTGCTCAGAGAGCTGTCAGTTCCATTCCCAACAAAACGCTTTTCATGGTGATGTTCTTTGTTTCAGGGCCATTTTGGATAATCGGCGGACCCAGAACAAAATGTGTTTTTGTTTAGTCTACTACATTATAGGAACATGCGTCGCAAAAGGTGTTCGGTTGGCGGAAGCGACGTAGTCAACCAAAGAAGTGCTAAAGAGGATGAGAACAATCTTCCATAGACGTAATGTAAATTGTTCTATTGCAGTGCCCTATAAACATGGCGAATTCGTGCACTGGAGTGATGCCACAAGCCAGGGAGAAGAGCGAGTTCCCTAAGTTATTTTTTCATTGCCCAGCAAGTTTCAATTACGTACACTACGTGACTAATTTAACATACACTCTGACTCTGAAAAATGTTCATTTTCAAAATTTCTCCTTTATGAAGTACCATCATAATTTTCTTTTCGTTTAAAATAAAAAGCCGTCCCATTGCCGAGTGGTTTGCACGCTTGGCTACTGATCTAAGGGACCTGGGTTCGAGCCTTGAGTAAGGCATGGATGTATGTGTTGTTTTTCTGCTAAGGTCCTGCCATTCTCTCAGACCTTCAACTTTGGCATATAAACAGACAGGCTCCTGTCAGACATCTGTGGCAAGCAACTGCTTCAGGGGGTATTTATTTTATTTAAAATAAAATAACTAGGAGTAATCAAAATTATTTCTTTTATAAAATCCTATTTTGTAAAACAGGTAGGAGCTCTACTCATCAAAATAATTTTTATTTTGAATACTCTACAATATTTAATATATTATAATAATTTGAGATTTATTTGTCAACGCACGATAACAAATGTTCAATAATTATATATCACACATTTGTACATATTTACAAAAAATATCATATCGAGTTTGTTACTTGTGTAGACTTTCAACAGATGGCAGCAGGCACTTCCTTATCAAACATAAAAAAGAATTATACTGTTAGAGCAAAATGCAGAAGCCTATATTCATCGATATCTTCCATGGAATACAAACCTGTAACATACATTGACTTATATATTTGTAAGATGATTAATGTACCAATTTACATATTATTTTTAAAACTTCGGCAAAATTACTCAAAATAAACACAATTGATTTTCCAGTTATCCTAAAATGCCCTCCTGAAAGAGATAAAATACTCATTGAATAACTTTACGCTAAGCTACCACTGTAGGCAAATAGCAATGATCGTTAGAGAGTTTGAAACACTAATTAAATTACCATAAATATTCATTACATATTTGAAGAGTAAGACAAACTATAGTTGAAGCACAGTAAAACGATTGTACTGGGCATGCGCAGATCGCGCCTTACAGTTGATTTTGTGGCTGCACATCAATTTGCTACGTTTGGCTTCGGCAAAAATCCGAAGAGCGGCTGCACTTACGCTTGTGCGGAGCTGGGATGCTTCTCCTTAGACCTTCTTCGTCCACCAAATTATCCCTATTTTCAAAAAAGGTGATCGCAGTTCTTGTGATAACTCACAAGGGGGTATCAGCCTTCTCTCTGTTCCAGGTAAGATTCTTTCCATGATTGTGCTTAATAGAATTAAGAATCTTTTTAACAGTCAATTGCGTGATGACCAATGTGGATTCAGAAGTGGTAGGGGATGTGTGGATCAGATATTTTCACTTAGGCAGATTCTTGAGAAATGTTTAGAGTTTCAGAAACCTTTGGTTGCTAGCTTTGTTGATTTCAAAAAGGCTTTCGACTCTGTTGATCGTCATAATTTGTGGTTGATTGTGAGATCATATGGTATACCAGACAAGTTAGTTAACATTATGAAAGCTCTCTATAATAACACTGAGTAGTGTGTGAGAGTTGGTAAGGCTTGTAGCAATTGGTTTAGCATTACTTCTGGTATTCGACAAGGGTGCATTTTGTCTCCTTTTCTCTTTAGTTTGGTTATTGATTATGTTATGCGAAATTCACTTCAAGCGAAAGATTTTGGCCTTAAATGGACTGGAAATAGGAAAATTTCTGATTTAGATTATGCTGATGATTTAGCCCTTTGGCAAATGATGTTGATGAGATGAACTCTTTCATTCGAGCTGTTGATGAGACTGGTAGTAGAGTAGTTTTGGTTATAAACAGAGAGAAAACTAAAGTGATGAAAATTGGTCAGGCAGGTTGTGATTCAGTTAATCTGAATGGTTGCAGTCTTGAGCAGGTGTCACAGTTTAATTATCTTGGGAGCTATGTAACAGATAATGGTGATGTGCGGCATGAGATTAACAGATGAATAGGGATTGCTGCCGGGACTTTTAAGAATCTATGGAGAGTGTGGAGAAATAGGCGTATACACCTAAACATTAAAATTAGACTGTATAATAGTTTGGTTCTTTCTAGGGTTAGTTATGGTAGTGAAACCTGGACGCTTTGTAAACAAGATAACAGGATTCTAGATGCTTACGCAGTGTCTTGGTCATTAGGTGGTTTAAATTTGTAACAAATGATGAGGTTAGGCAAAAGAGTCAGCAACCTCGTTTTAGCAGCATATTGTGCAGAGAGAGACTCTATTGGTTTTGCCATTTTGGCTGTATGAATAATTATAGATTGGCGAACAGGATTATGAACCGTGTGCCTAAAGGCCTCAGAAAGAGGGGAATGCGGTGGGTCGACAATGTCAAACAGGACCTTATTAAAATTGGTGTGCAGTGGCCGGATGCAGCAGATGCAGCTCAGGACAGATATAGTTGGAGAATTAAACTGCACCATCTGGTTGGGCCTCCGTACCCCATGGCTGTTGGAGGATGACAACGACAATGGTGACCAGTTTTGTACTAATGAAAATGAAGTATGTCAGGTTTTGATACAATACATGGATATAATTTTGTCATTTCCTGTATATATTTGTATGTGACCTTGCATTGTAATCCTTTATGTGAAACTGTTTCCTTTCTCCCACCACTGACTAAGATGTTTATGGCTAATGCGTCTTCCTGTAATCAGCAAGAAAGGTTTATGATACCTGATCGACAGTGATTGGTCTCCTTTCCTGCCCAATTCCTTTGATCAATGAGCGCAGGTCAAATAATCATTTCTTGGGACAGGGAGGTCAGCGCTGAACATCGGAGGACCCGTGTGAAGGTCAGGCAGTCTTCAGTTAGTAACTGGCTGGAGCAGATGTACATGTGAGCTGCTCGGTGAATTGATAATTCGTGTGGACAGAGGTTTTCCACAGCAATCCGCATATGATTGTTTGTATCCAACTTAGCCATTAGCCAACGTCAGTACTCCGGGAGACTCTATAATATCTTCCGTAATAAATATTTTGTTACTGTTTTGAACTTGGAGTTGGTTATCATTCCGCAATTCTCAAACGTCGAAAGCCCAATACAGAACGAACCAAAATCTTACTTTCTTGCCTGTGGGCGCCGTACATTCTGCTAACCCCAGGAATCAACAAAGTACATATTTCTTCAATTTAGTTTTATAAGTTGCTGCTTTAATGAACAGCTGGAAATCTTTTTCTGGTGTAAAAAAAGACCATAGATTGTATTTGGTACCTGATTAAAGCAGAAGCCACCTAGACTTTCGAGTATTGCCCCAAATACACAGATAACTCCCAAAAGTAATTTCACGTTTTTGTAGAATATGTAGGTTGTGCAAAGAGTCTAGTTTAGTTATTACTAACGACATAAAAATAATAGAGCTATTGCTTGCTAGAAATGATATTAGCTTTTCAGTTTTTACTAAACAATAGCTCCATTAACATTATGTTTCCTGCCACACTGCTTCAACATGAAAAGTGACCGATAGAAAATATGAAGCTGATAAATATGCAATCAGTTAAAGAAAAAATATATATATTATTCAGAACCTATATTGAACGTTCAAGTGTTCGTCTGCTTTTACAAAAGCTCATCATAGGAAAAACAAAATCGTATTTTATTGTTATAATATTAATTATCAGCTACATTTTTCTTTATAATCCTGATCTAAATGCTAAATATTTTACACAGCTCTGAGCTTGTCCCCGACAATTTCGCGCCATTCACCTTGGTCCAATGGGCAGATAACGCAATATTTTGCCAGCTCATAATCTGCAAAAACCAGGTTCAACTTCACCATTGCCCCATTTCTACCTGAACCCAACTGTGCTTGTGTTGAGATTAATTTCTGCTGAACTTCCACCTGTCCTTGGTGAGAAAGGGCACACAATTAGGCTTCGAAAGGCTGTGGTCCATCCGATGGTAGATTAAGCCTTAACCTATGCATATTAAAGAAGGCATTGACAGGCCTTAAAACGAGTTTGTCTCCTAACAGCTGTCCACTGAATCCCTTCACCAACCTTCTCCGAGGTTTGGTGTCCTTGTCACCCAGCAATTTAATGCATAGTGAGCATTAAGGTGCCACACAGAGGTAAAGCAACCAAAACTTTGCACGATGTTTGTAAACTACAATACTTATATTCTGATACTCTGTACTTCTCATACTCTTAGGCATTTAGTATTAATTTTCTGGTTTGACTCATTAATTTTATAATAAAGCTTACTTCCATGGATTATTTTTTGTTTTCCACAAAAATTTATATGGAAACTTTTTTACCAACAGAATAATCTACTCTTGTCCGATACCTACTATAAATAAAAAATAAATACCCCTCTGAAGCAGCTGCTTGGCACAGAAGTCTGACAGGAGGTTCTGAGTTTATATGCCATAGCAGGTGTGTGAGAATGACAAGGTCTGAGCAGAAAAACACGAACATCCATGGCGTACTCTGGGTTCGAACCCAGGTCCCTTAGATCAGTAGCCATGTGCGCTAACCACTCGGTCGCAGACTATAGAAATTAAATCTGCAAAATCACTTTTTTTGGTGTGGATATTTACCTTTGTGTTTCCTAACGATCACTGCCTCCCATTCACTTGCAGCATGTTTTTAGTACATTTAAATTGACTCCCTGTATCATTGATATGTTTTGGATGTCTGTCCATTTAAATGAAATCTAAAATGTTTATTTTTTACTGTCATTGTAATCTTTTTTCATTAAAAGCAATGATCTGTGCAACTCTACGATCACAGAGAAACATTTGTACATTGCATTTATTTGTAGTGCATTTCTGCAGCTCTACTAAAGGCAGGGCAAATGCCTCTTGCAAACTACTAGATTAAAAGTATTGTTCAATATATACTCTAATAGGTCTTGCTGTTATTATGTGCAATTTTCATATTATTGATTTCTAATCAATAGGTGTAACAGAATGCATTCTGTAGTTTCGCTTATTTGAAAGAATTAATTAGGTTTTACTTTTTTTTATTTACGTATTAAGTAGGTTACAAATGGTAATGATATTTTGATTCTTCATTCAGATCCTTTCACATGCAACAAGTTACCTCCAATAGAATAACGAATACAATTACAGTAAGAATATTAAATGAAATGGAATATCCAAAAAATTAATAAAACGGTGTTTTTGGTCTTTAAATATATAAAAGAAACAAATGTGTATTTTGTGGTAGCAAAAAATTTTTAAACTTATGCTAAGATATAACTGTTGTTATAACAGCCTTTTTTCCCTGCAAATTACCCTAAAATCATTGGTTTTTTTTTTTCTTTTTATAGGAATATAATGCTAAAAGTAAGTGGCTCAATAAAATTTAAACTGATTAATGGGGAAAAAAACTACTGAAAATTGTTCCAATATCAAAAACGGGAAAAAAATCGCAATAGTGAAAAAAAAACCCCTAATTGTGTATTTTAAACTGAGTAGCTCAAAACTTTCCTCTACGACAGTGGTTCTCAACCTTTTATGAAAATCTTCCCTGGAAATGTGTATGTAAATGGCGTACCCCTTGTTAGATAGATAAAACTATAGTTATAGTATAACAATGGGAATAAAATAGAACACAAATATCAGTGGTTCTCAACATTTTATGCTTCACTACCCCCTGGAAATGTGTATGTAAATGGCGTACCCCTTGTATAGATAGATAAAACTATAATTATAGTATAACAATGGGAATAAAACGTATATATAACTTGTTCTCAACCATTTATGCTTCACGGACCCCCTGGAAATGTGTATGTAAATGGCGTACTCCTTGTATAGATAGATAAAACTATAGTTATAGTACAACAATAGGAATAAAACATATACATAGTAAATTTTGTATTCATAAATTACATGTATCGATAAAAAAAATGACAAACAATTTAACAAATTTTTTAAAATATAAACATATTACTGGGTAATCAGTGAAATGGTTGCGCTTTTTTACACTTGCACAGTTCATCAACGGTTGGGGTTTTCTTGCTAAGGTAGAGTCGCAAGTCATCTTCAACATAATGTCCGTTCTTCTATTTTTTAAAAGCAGTTAAAGATGAAAAACCAGCTTCACATAAATAAGTTGTTGTGAAAGGTAACAAATATATGACTGCAATTCTTGACAAGTCGGATATTCCTTCTCCACTCCAATGCAAAAACTAATCAATGGCTTTTTGAATGAATGCTTTTTAAATTATATTCACAAGGTATCTTAATCAACTCTTTTTTATTGGACAATGGAAGCTTACATTTTTCCAACTCAAATGTGAAGGGGTCTCGAATCCATTAGGGGGTGGAAAATACCGCCTTATAAGAGTTTTAAGAATGCTTAAGTGAACGATTATTTGTTGTCTGATGTTTCAAAGTCTACAATCGTTTGCTCATTTTCTTTAAGAAATGAATCTAGTCGCTAAAATTGGTCACAGCTGTTCTTTTCAATTCCGTTTTCCTAGAGAGAAATTTTTTATATCATGGCGACTTTTTTACTAGATCTAGCGACTTTTGAGCTCTCACGGCGTACCCCATAAAATTTTTTCGCGTACTGTCGCTCAAAAAAGTATCCAAACATTAGTGATGTGGCAACCTTCGTGTCACGTGACACGTGACACGAAGGTTGCCAGATCACTAATTTCTAAAAAATATCGTTGCCAGATATTTTTTCTGAATTTTGTAATCAACCGTAGTGTTCGGATACTTTTTTGAGCTACTGTACCCCACGTTGAGAACCCCTAACTCTAGGCAATGCCAGGTACAGTTGGCAATAAGAAAACGGCATGTGAAATTCAAACTAAACAACGTTATTTAGAGCCAAAAATTACATACCCTAATAAAGCAGCTGTAACATTTTCATTTTAACAATTTTTTATCATTAAAATTATTAACAGAGTTTCTATGCCACCCAATAGGTACCTGTTCAGCTCCTTACCGAAATGAGTTCACCTGGAATAATATTCCACCAAGGAACATTAATCAGGTGAAATATTCTTCCACGTCAAGTAACACAGGGTCAGTCAAGAATTAGAAGGTTAGAAATGTAAGCCATCGAACACCACAAAATTTTAGAAAATGCCTATTATTTCTTGACTTTTACCAAAAATTTACTCGGAAAATAATGAAAATATAACTTTAAATCACTTAGGGGGAGATTCATATATTTTCCTATTTTTGTACTGAGTGGTAATGTTTTGCATCCCTTCCTCTGCACGCCCCCCCCCCCCCCCAAAAAAAAAAGAAAGTTTGAGATCTGGGTCCCTCTTGCTTGACTGGCCTTGAATAAACACATAATTTTTACCTTTATGAAAAGTCTATTTAACCCTAGTATCACAATGTGATTTACTCATTATTTGTATCACAAGACGGGATCATATCTGACCCCTAATATTTATGTAACAAATTGGTCAATTTCTAGAATAAAATTCTACTTGAACTATTACACCAAGAAAACGTTATGTGAAAATCAAAATTATGTTTGGATTTTATACTTTAGAAAGTTAAAAAATAACATTTTTAAATTAAGTTTGCGTTGTAGAAAACTCCATTTTTTCTGGTCTTTACATTCATTGCAAATCTTATTATGGCCCAGCAAACTTTTGAAACATACAACAAATTCAATGTATTATTTTCTTACTGTCATGTCTACATAAGTAGAAATGATATAAACACAATGACTACTATAATTGGATCTTAGATAAGTCATATAAGTAAATAAAATTTTAGAATATATGTTCGTATACAAACCATCCTACCCTTTACATAATGCAGTCAGAAGGGTATCTATTTAAAGTAATATTTGCCGGGTGCATAAGTTCCCATTAGGTGAAGATCTAACATTGTCAATCTAGATTTATTGAAATAAATATATATGCAGAATATTTACAAATTCAAGCACTTATCATACATTCCTGTTTATTTTTGGCAGGATATTATGACATGCAATATATTACTGTAGAATATAAGACAGTTATTCGTTTTTTTTAATATTAAAAGTTTCAATAATTGTCCAACATTGACTTTTAATTTACAACTTTCACAGAAATTCTCTAACGCTTATTAAAGTGACAGGCTCTTGTCAGACCTGTGTGGTAAACAGTTGCTTGAGGGGTGTATATTTGTTTCATTTAGTAACCTGGGTTCGAACCCATGGCTAAGGCATGAATGTTCTTGTTGTTTTTCTGGTGATGTCCTGCCATCCTCACAGACCTTCTACTATGGCATATAAAATGAAAGGCTGCTGTCAGACCTCTGTGGGAAGCAGCTGCTTAAGGAGATATTTATTCATTATTATAATTATGTTGTTTGCAATATGGATATTGGTACTTTTAATATACGCTATAATTAGTCAAGTTTTTTATATATTTACATATACCAAAATAAAAAAGTTTAATGTAACCTATATGTCACATAAATTACAAAGGACATAATGAAGGCTGCATTGTGCTACCTTTGAGCATGTTTTTGCACACAATGAGCAAAATGGCGAGGCCACCCATTAGACAGATGGTAGCCTCCCATGAAGGCCATCCAGTGTGTTCTTTAACATGTACAGAGTATGGTTCTCCTGCACATTCGACTAGTGCTTTGTGTTCCATTCAATGGACGACGACCTTTCCAATCCCATCGGTGTACCGAACTGAAGGAGAGTGGGGGTTTTGCAGAGATAAATCTTAGTGCTAGCCCAGGTGGGACTCTAACCTGGGAACTACAGATTATGAGCCAGGTGTGCTACCAATTGAACAACTATTAAGCTTATTTATATTTAATGCATTTTTCAAGAAATTTCCCCTCCCTTTTACATTTTGTTGGCTCGATTGTGTTATTACTCCCCCCCCCCCTCTTGATCTTTTTTCTATATCACGGTGTGACCTCAACATATTTTCTATGAAGTTCAAATGTTTATTGCAAATATTCTGATTTCATTAATACACCAAAGTACCAAAACATTATGACCACCTGCCTAATATGATGTTGGTCCTCCACGTGCTGCTAAAACAACTCTTACCAGTGAGGCATCGATGCTACAAGATTTCTAAAGGTGTCTTGTGGTATCTGGAACTAACACATTACCAGCAGATCCTTCAACTCTTGTAAGTTACGTGGTTGAGCCGCCGCAGATCGGATATGCTGTTCCAATACAAACCACAGATGCTCGATTGATGTCTGCGAAATTTGGATGCCAGGGCAATACCTGGAAGTCTTCCTCGTGTTCTGCACACCATTCTCGAATAATCCGGGCAGTGTCACATGACGCATTATCCTTCTGAAAGAAGGCACTACTAGAGGGATAAACCTTTGCCATGAGAGGACGTACCTTTTCTGCAATGATGTTTAGGTAGGTGGTAGACGTCATAGCTTCCTGCACCCTGTGAATGACTGGACCCAGGGTTTGCCAGCAGAACATGCTGAAAACATTACCCTTCCTCCATCAGCTTGTTTTCATCCCACAGTGCATTCTGGTGCCAATACTTCCCCAGGTAAACAACACAAACATCTCGGGCATCCACATGGAACAACGGGAAATAAGATTCATGGGACCAGATGACCACTTCCAATCATTCAAGGTCCAGTTTTGATGCTTGTGGCTACACAGCCCCATTTTAAGCAGGGTTCGATGTACTGTGTGTTGTGACACATTACTCCTTCACCAGCATTAAAATTACGGACGAGTCGTGCCAAATATCCCTTCTGTTGGTTCGTACCACACAGATAGCCTTCACTCACCACTAGCATCGATGAGCAGTGGTCGGCCCTTACCTTGCTGCCAGTTACTGGTTTTTCCCTCCTCGGACCACTTTTTGAAGGTACTAACCACGGCTAACTGTGAGCACCCACAAGCCTTGCCATATCGGAAATGCTCCGATTCAGTTGTCTGGCCATTACAATTTGCCCTTTATCAAACTCACTTAGGTCAGACCCCTTTCCCATCAGAACAAGAATAACACTGATTAACAGACCTCAGTATCAGGTGATCAAGAATCAAATGCTAGTTCAGTGAATGACCCGGATGAAATGTTATCAGAGTAGGCAGTAAACTACGTTGCACATTCATATGCTGTGGTAATTGTTTAGGTTTCGTTTTTTCTAACATTATAGTTTAGTTTCACTATTATCGTGTCTGGTAGAGTATTTTTTTTTTGTTCTGTGGTGCTTTTCTACCGACTTTACCTTTCAAAAGTTCTTTACACATTTCGTCATTAAGAAAATACCGTATTACAGGTAGTAGTAGCGCCATCGGATGGCCAAAATTGTAATTCTTTCCGTAGTGTCTTTCAGTGAAGCAGTTCCCGAAGTTTTCGTTAAGTGAACGGATTTAGACATCCATTAATTGATAAGTGTGAAAATGCATAAATTTTGTTTTGTAATAGAAAGTTTTATTCAGTCAATTACAGTATATTTTCATGATACAGATTCATAAACTACTGTTACTAATTTTATAAGCAATTCATATACAAATTGTAATGCATATCAGAATTATCAATATATAAAGCAAAAGGAAAAAATAAACCAAATAATAAAAAAATTGGTTGAGAATATTTTGCGTATTGATAGGGACAACAAGCAATGCTCTCTCTAAATATATATATTTCAGAATCAAACAAATATTATATTAAAAATGAATGCAAAAAAAGGAGAAAGTTGAAATGGTGGCAATCTATTTTTACATAGCCAAAGCTATATGTAATTAGATAACTTTATATAATTGTTGAATGTCGTTTAACCTCATTAAAAATTATTTTATCTTCTTTAAATGTCTTTTGTACAGTTCGCAGGGTACAAATAAAATGTGATCAGTAGAAGTTTCGCTACCACAGAATCTCTCCTAATAGTAAAAGGTAATAAGGTAAAACATTTTGGCCCATAAAACATACAATGCAGGTGTAAAATTTCTATTAGGAAATGGAGCAACAAATTCATATATTCTGTATTTCCCAAATTTCTCTTTGAAATTTTCGTCTCCAAGGTTCTATATATAAAATAAACTGTACTCTAGATGAGTTTACTATACCAATTTTTGTTATGAAAAGTCATAGCTTTTAAACATTTCTTTTGTATGTTTCTAGTATTATTTAAAGAACATAAAATATGTATCTCCCCAGCTGACAACTCCCATAGCTAATAGTAGCCAAAAACCATGAAAAGTACAGTTGAATTAAAAATTTATTTCATACAATGTTTTTGAAATAGTATAACCTATACAAAGAAAATCTTAATTTTTTTGTAATCATAGTTAGGTGAGCATTCCATTTTAAATTGAAGTCAATATACATTGAAGAGCCAAAACAATATGACCAGCTAGTCTTTATGCAAATCGAAGGAACTGCAGGTAAACGATGGCGCGTGTGAAGGTCATGAAATGGTATAAAGAACACCTGATACTGAGGTTTATTAATCACTGTTATTCTTGTTCTCCTGATGGGAAAGGGGTCGGACTTAAATGAGTTTTACAAAGGGCAAATTTTAATGACCAGATGACTGGGTCAGAGCATTTCCGATAAGGAAAGGTTCATGGGTGCTCATGGTCAGCCACAGTTAGTACCTTCAAAAAGTGGCCAGAGGGGAAAACCACGAACCTTTAGTAAGGTGAGGTCCGACCACGGCTAATCGATGCTAGAGGTCAGCGAAGGCTCACCTCCAGCATCACCTCTCGCTCATAATTTGAATGGTGACGGGTGTAATGTGTCACAACACACAGTACATCAAACCCTGCTGAAAAGGGTGCTGCATAGCCACAGTCTGTCCAAGCGCCAAGTTAACCCTCGGTTCACCGTCAAAAGCGCCTACAATGGACATGCGAGCATAAAAACAGGGTTTTGAATGATCGGAAGGTCATCTGCCCGATGAATCTCATTTTCTGTTGCACCACGTGGACTGCCGAGTATGTGCGAGTTGTTTACCTGGGGAAGTATTTGTACTAGGATACACTGTGGGACAAAAATCAAGCCAGTGGAGAAAGTGTAATGCTTTGAGCAATGTCCTGCTGGGAAACCCTGGGTCCAGTCATTCATGTGCAGGAAACTGACATTTACCACCTACCTAAACATTATTGCAGACCAAGTACATCCTTTCATGGCAACAGTATTCCCCTCTAGTTGTGTCTTAGCGGGATAATGTGCCATGTCACACTGCCCGGATTGTTCGAGAATGGTTCACGGAATATGAGAAAGACTTCCAGGTATTGCCCTGGCTTACAAATTCCCCAGATAATCAATCCAATCGAGCATTTGTGGTTAGTGTAGGTACATCATATCCAATCTGCGGCGGCTCAACCACGTAACTTACAAGAGTTGAAGGATCTGCTGGTAACATGTTAGTACCAAATACCAGAAGACACCTTTAGTATTATTCTAGCGTCCATACCTCACCGGGTAAGAAGTGGTAAATTTTTTCCCAAACCTTCTCCTTTATCTTCAGGCACTCCAACAGTCCCAAGATTGGAGATCTCAGAGTATAGCTCTAAGCCATTTATTAGCTAGACTTTAAAATCTTCTGTTTGGTCTTTTAAATTTCTGGACTCATTTTTTAGAAGCTGATGCTCTTTCTTTATCTCCCTCAACTTATATTTTAAGTCCTCAGTAACTTTTTTATTTCTTATGCATTCTGCATTAAATTCCATAGATTTTTTTTTTAATATAAGAAAACTCTATAGTTAAGAACTCATTAATTATCTAAGATTCCTGTTTAAAACATTCCTTCATATCTTTCCTGAAAGTTTAACATCAAATAACTTTTTAATCTATTTTTCAAAGAATCCGATATGATCGCTTCAGTCCCATCAGCTTTAGCTCCAGTATATATTGCACATTTCTATTTATTATGCTGCTCAGCAGAAAATTTTCTGAAAGTTGCTTCTCGAATTCCCAAGCAAAAGTAATGTAATATTTTAGAGCAAATCCAGCGCTTTTAAATTGTTGTTATATTTATCAGCTCTCTTCTCCCAACTCTGACAAACCTTTCATGCTTCTTTGAAGGCAAACAGACACTCAAAAGATATCAAAAATTGCACAAATTCGAAAGATCAACCCAAAAATTTCAAAATACAATTAAGGTGAGCAAAATATCAGGTAATACTCTTAGATATTCTTAAGCCTGAGTTTGCTTAGTAACATTTAATAATCAATTCTAGAGTTCATTTAAATCTAAATTGTTCCTATTATATTCTCGAAAGTTTAATTTTTCTTTCAGGAGAAGGATCAACATATAAATGCAGTTTGATCAAGAGAAAAAGATAAAAACCAACGAAGTAGATAGAGTGTGCAACCGGTTCCAAAAATTTAAGCAATTTGAACAACGTTTTGCCCACCCTTTACATGGCCACCGTAATGTCAAGTATAGTCATTAACGCACTAAGCCTAGGTAGGTAAATGTTTTTTTTTTATTTTTGAAAATTACGTTAAATTTTCGTTCTTAGGATAAAATCCAATCAGTCATGTTAGTTGAATCTTTAATAGCCTATAAAGATACTGTATTTATGAAAAAAGAAAAAATATCAGTTAAAAGATTTTAATTGCAATTTTATTTCAAAGACTTGAATGCAAGATTTTACTTACAGTATTGCTTTCTACAGAAATATTACTCATGCCACTGGCAACTGCCATTTATAGGAATAAATCATGAAGGTATGAAGAGTGGTAGGCGCCCTTCCTATCTCTTGGCATAGGTCGCTAGTGTAGCCGTGCAGAACGGCGGTAGCCATGTTGTTGCCACTCAGAAAGCTGCACGTCAATTGCAATATATCCGAATGCTTTATACGAATACTCTCTCAATAAAATCGCGATTGTTTCATGTACAAAAAAGGAATTATTTCGCCCAATATTGCTAAATCTATTTTATTTTTCTTGGAAGGTAAAGAGATGTTTAATATACTGGTGATCCAAAAGTAACAGAAAAAGTAAAAATGCCATAATTCGAAAAGTATAGACAGTAGCACAATGCGGTTTTCACAGAAATGCACAGAAAGACATGGGATTTTTTTTTAATAACGAAAATTTTGATTGCCAGAATAGTTACATATGCCACCGACAGGTGGCGCTTCAGTTGTGCCAGTAGTTCGTACATTGGCGTTGGCAGCACAGTTCGCAACGCAGCTTGGATTACAAATGTTCAATATGACGGCTGTCATTCATAAGAATGGCCGTCAGACATGACATGACACTCTGCACAGTATCGAAGAGGGTTTCAGCTGTAATTCCTGTCACGATGGCTTCTTTCAACACAGCCAATGACATCGGCTGACCTCTGTGCACTTGTGATTCCTGTCAAGAGGGTTTCAGCTGTAATTCCTGTCACATGATGGCTTCTTTCAACATGGCCAATGACAGCTAACCTCTGTGCACTTGTGACTTCAAGTAGCCCCATAACCAAAAGTCACAAGGTGTAAGGTCTGGAGACCTTGGTGGCCATTCGTGCAGGAAAGAGCAACTGAGGACACAGTCATTGCCAAATATCGATCGCAGCAGGTGCTGGACAGGACCTGTGATGTGCAGAGGCACTGCATCCTGCATGAATGTTACACTATGGAGCACTTGCCTCTCTTGCAAGGAGGGAATGATCTGTCTCTTAAAAGCACTGCATAACACTCGCCTGTGACAGTAACAGTTCCAAATGTACCGCTGCGGACTTCCTCAAAGAAAAAGGGGCCTATAATGAATGACACAGTTAACCCGCACCACACTGTCACCAAACAAGGGTTTCCACAATCGCGTGTGGGTTCTCTCTCGCCCAGATGCGGCAGTTGTGTGCATTTACACTTCCATTAAGCGAAAAGTGCACCTCGTCACTCCACAGAACATTTGACAGCCAGTTGCATTGTTTTCCATCTGTTGAAAAGTTAAATTTGCAAATTCATGACGTCTCTCGAAATCGGTTGATTTCAGTTCCTGTACGTGTTGGATTTTGTAAGGATATCTCTTGAGGATGATCCTGAGCGATCGCCACACAGTCCCATATGAAATGCCAGTTCGTCTCGAAATTTCACGCGCACTGCATTCCCCATGTGCGGAAGCTGCTGATTGTGTGTAGGCCTTGTGCACAACTGCAATATTTTTTTGGGGGGTCTCTTGCTTCTTGCACGTGTTTCCAACTGCTAGTGTCCTCAAACCTTTTCATCATAGTTATCAGTGAGGAACAAGACATCAATCCCTTTCCACTTCTAATACCCGCATCAAACGATAGCTGCACAAAGTCACACTTGCACATTCGGAGTTCTGATAATACAGCTTAACTAAAAGTGCTTTATCTCGTAACGATAACATGCCTCACCTTGGCAGAAAGTTTAACTTCGGTAATAAACGTTAAATGCTGAAAGTTTAACTTCAGTATTCACTACATCTGAAATTTACGTACCTCACGGCAAAGTCAGATTGATCCATGTTCACAGTCTCGCATGTTTGAGGAGCAGCGGCCGGCGGATTGGTTTAAATAGCGACAATCGGCAGCTCCAAGACCGATACAGCGCCACCTGCAGGTGACAAATGTAACTATTCTGGCAAAAAAAATTTTTCCATTATTAAAAAAATTTCCATGTCTTTCTGTGCATTTCTGTGAAAACAGCATCATGCTACTGTCTATATTTTTCGAATTATTGCATTTTTACTTTTTCTGTTACTTTTGGATCACCTGGTATATATATATAAAGAAAATACTTTTTTCTGCTTCAGTTTTGCGTTTACGTTTTTAAACATAGTTGTTTAATCACATTTAAAGTTAGCAATAACAAATTACATATCAAATGAAAGCTGCACTATCTTTGCATAAAATAGGGATTGATTGTAGAACTACATATATCCAGTGCAGGTTTCACTACATATATCGTTTCTAATGTACAGCGTAAACTGTGATAAGTCAAATCTTATATTAGAAAAATGTAAATATTAACAAAAAAGAAATATCTTTGGAATAAAAAGCAGAAACTTCGTTGTGTAATATCCAGACTTTAATATAGGCCTAAATACGGAATACTGCTTAAAATAGAAATTTAAATAGTTTTGATTATGATCTTTATCTTCAGTCATATTCTTCCATTAAATTGCATGAATATCGTAGAAAATAGAGATTTAGATAGATTTGATTATGATCTTTAATTTGCCTTCTGTCGTATATTTGCATTAAATGCATATTTTAATAGTTATAACACTTCAAAGTTAGATTTCAATCGACATGGAATATAATTTATCATGAAATATTCTAGCGTCCACAACTCCTTAAATAGTTAACGAACATTGTTGAAAATCTATATTTAAATAGATTTGATTATGATCTTTAATTTATCTTCAGTCACATTTTTCCATTAAATGCATATTTTAGAAGTTATAGAGCTTCCAAATTAGTTCTCACTGGCATAACGGAAATTCTGTAGTCTTTCGCAAGGGTTCATCAAAAGCATAGGAAATTAATAACGTGCGGATTATGTTCTCTCCCATTTCTTGATTTATTATTTCTTTCCTTGAATTTATAATGAACCTTAATCGGTTTACATTTAAAACACCAGGAAAGTTTTGCAACCCCCTTCCCCAAGTTTCCGTTCTCTCCCGCATAATATGACAGTCCTAACTATGCTACCGTCATAAATAGTTGAAATAACAAAAAAGTTTCAATTTACAAAGCAAAACTTTAGTATTACTTCTTACCTATGAAATGTTATTCTTTTGATGTTTTTCGCAGGTTTGTTAATGCATCCAAACGCCATGTACGTACCCATTTTTATTGCAATCTGTCGTTTATTAACATAGTGATAGCATGCTTACGAGTAGCAACAATATGGCGACGCTCGGTTGGGTTGTTTTACCTCTGAGCGGCACTTTTTTGCACACCATGGGCTAAATGGCCAGGTCACATGGACCACGAAGGCTCAGAGAAGGTTGGGGGAGGGGACCCACTGGAACAGCTGTTGGGAGACAGATGGTAGCCTCCCGTCAAGGCCATCCAGCGTGTTCTTTAACGTGCACAGAGTATGTCTCTCCCGCACACGGGACCACGGCTTAACGTCCCATCCGACGGACGGCGGCCTTTCCAAGCCCATCGGTGTCCCCCTACTGACCGTGGGCAGGGCGGGGAATTTTGCGGAGATAAATCTCAACGCTGACCCAGCTGGGACTCGAACCTGGGAACTACAGATTACGAGCCTGGCGCGCTACCGACTGAGCTACCCCCGCCCCAGGCGACGCTCGGTTACAGTTTTCAAGCGATAGGGCGCCTCCCTCCCTTTTCCTACCTCCATGGGATAAATGCGGGATAACCGGAAGTTTACTGTACCAAACATTTTTCTTGAAATACCAGTGTTGTATGGCCAATATCTTCTAAACACTAGCATGTGGCCAATAAGATTTTTCCTTATATAAAATGTTTTACTCAAGGCACCATAAGTGTGAGGGCATTCTCCTGTAGTATGTCATGGATATCTTTTTTATAAATCTATATGCAAAATATGGCACTTTTCATCCCAAATATTGAAAACGTGTATATCTCCCTTAAATGTTCACATCTATCGTTAGATTCCTACTCAAAATATTTGACCATAAATATCAGTACTGTGCGATTGATCTTCATCTATTGAGATATCTAAAGATAACAATGCCTTCAAACACACATATTTTTCCGAATCAAAACTGTGTGTTTGTTCCTTCTTATGTGTTCGCATATGTTTGTTTAGATTTCTCTTTTGTGCAAATTTTCGATTGCAAACACCACAAGTGTGTGGGCGTTCATTCGTATGTGTTAACATGTGTGCCCATAACGAAGTAGAGTATTTAAATCCTTTACCACAAACATCACAACTGTGGGGCAGTTCTCCTGTATGTAGAAACAGGTGGCTTCTTAAAGTCGATTTTTGTCTATAGGATTTATTGCAAACTATGCAAATGTATGGACGTTCACCAGTATGCAATAAAAAGTGTGTCTTTAGATGACTTAAAAATCTAAATTTTTTATGACAAATAATACAAGAGTGCAACTTTAGATTATTGTCGTCTTTATATGCTTTGCTGCAAACACTGCTGATATCTGAATGTTCTACTGGATGTCTTAACAAATGAGCTTTTAAACTCCTCAAGTATGTAAATGCTTTACCACAAAAGGTGCAGATGTGCGAACGTCCATTTGTATGTATTAACAAGTGTACTTTTAAGGAACGTAAAGCTTTAAATGCTTTACTGCAAACAATGCAAGTGTATGGGCGTTTTTCTGTGTGAACCACCATATGTTGCACTAGCTGACTTCTTCTTACAAATGATTTACTGCACACCTGACAAATGTGCTGGTTTTCTCGATGTGTTAACATATGTCTCTTCAGTTTACTGATGTCTTTAAATTCATTGTTGCAAACATTGCAGATGTTCGAGCTTTCTGTATGCAATAACATATGTTCCTTTAAGTTGCTGCCAGATTTAAATGTTTTGGTGCAAACAGTGCAGATATGCGAGAGTTCTGCATGTATTAACTTATGTTCCTTTAAACTGCTCACCGATTTAAATCCTTTGTTGCAAATATTGCAAGTGTGTGACAGTTTTTCTGAATGCATTGCCAAATGTTTTCTTAAACTATTCAAGGTTTTAAATGCTTTGCTGCAAATGTTGCAGATATGCGAGAGATCTTCTGTATGTATTAACAAATGTGCTTTTAAATTCCTCTGCCCTTTAAATGCTTTGTTGCAAACATTGCAGACGTGTGAGAGTTCTTCTGAATGTATTGGTAAATGTGCCTTTAAATGCCTCTCCGATTTAAATGCTTTGTTGCAAACATTGCAAATGTGTGAGCGTTCTTCTGTATGTATGAACAAATGTTTCTTCAAATTAGACTTGTATTTAAATACTTTACTGCAAACATTGCATTTTATTGGTTGCTCTCCTTTGTGAACTAGCTTGTGTGCCACTAGATCACTTTTCATTTGAAATGTTTTTTTGCACACATCACATTTGTGTTGGGGTTCTCTATGTTTTAGCATATGACTCGTTAATTTACTGATGTCTTTAAATGACTTGTTGCAAACGTTGCAAATGCTCAACCTTTCTTCTGTATGTATTAGCAAATGTTTGTTTAAATTAGTCTCGTATTTAAATGCTTTGCCGCACACATTGCAACTGATTGGCTCTTCCCCTTTGTGAACTACCTTGTGTGCAAGTAGATCACTTTCCACTTGAAATGTCTTTCTGCACATATCACATTGGTGTAGGGGTTCTCTGTGTTTTAACATGTGACTCTTTAGCCTGCGGATGTCTTCAAATGCTTTGTTGCAAACCTTGCAGATATTAGAACCCTCTTCTGTATGTAGTAAGAAATGTTTCTTTAAATTAGCCTTGTATTTAAATACCTTACTGCAAACATTGCATTTTATTGGCTGTTCCCCTTTGTGAACAACCTTATGTGCCAGCAGATCACTTTCCACTTGAAACGTTTTTCTGCACATATCACAATTGTGTTGGTTTTCTCTATGTACTAATCTATGTTTCTTTAGATTGTAGCTGTCTTTAAATTCTTCGTTACAAACATTGCAGATGTACTTGCATTCTACCGTATGTTTTAACAAATGTGTCTTCAAGCAACCCACGAATTTAAATGTTTTAGTACACATATTGCAGCCATATGAACGTTCATCTCTGTGAACTCGCATGTGTTTCACAAGAGAATTTTTTTTCTGAAACGTTTTACTGCACATATCACAATTGTGTTGAAGTTCTCCTTTATATCCTAACATTTTATCGTTTAGATTGTTCTTTCTTTGGTACAATGGAGTGAAAAATTTTCAACTCTATGCTCTTTTCATTTATGCACAAAAATGTGTTTCATGGGTCTTCATCTTATTTGAAGCAATTATTACAATAATGAAAAATGTGTCCGCTCCTCTATTTATTAACAAGTGATTATTTTTTGGTCAGCTTTGTTTTCCATATTTGCCTGTAATATGACAAAGGTGTTGCCGCTTTTCACAACACGAAAGCAAATATATATAACTATATTATATTTCTCAATTAATGTGGTATTTTTCCTCATACATTTCTGTAAAAATTTTGTAATACACCATTTTGAGTGCTGTAGCTAAATAAGCATATATTGCAAATATATAACTGGAACAGCTAATTATTATACTTGATGTATCATTATACAATTGAAATGCATTTCTTTCATAAGCATTCTTCTAGAATTTGTTTTTTCCTTATGCCTGTGACACAATAACTTATGCTAATTCTCAAGTATTTTAGAGGAAATTATTATCGAATTCATTAATATTTATATTCTCGTCATTCATCAAACTACCATTTTCCAGTGCATTTTATATATTAATTCACAGGTCAGTTTAATTTGAAAACTTTCAGAACATGTTCCTTAATATCTTTTGCGATTAAAGAAAATAACTTTCGTATCCTTTTTTTTATCCTTTTTTGAACAGCCTTTACTGCATGTTAAATTAAACATGAGTTTGCCTTTAGAAAGAGCATTCTAAAATATTATATTTTAAATAAAGGATTACTCTTTTCCACTACAAATGATTGCAATCAACTTTTTCCATTGGAATTATTTCATATCGAACGATTTTGAACATTTTTCTGAAGAAATTAATTTCATATCGACTCTGTTTTTCATTATTTGAGTTTCGTGAACACACACAAATTTAGATATCTTTCATTTACAATTTGAATCAAACCTGAAAATAAAACAAAGCATTTCATCAGAATTGCAGTATACTCTAATGGAATGTCAGAAATATAACTACTAAGAAATAAATAAGTTATTTAAAAAAAAAAGTAGAACCTCCATATAGTAAGTACGCATCACTACCTTTCGACATAGAATCAGAGAAATAGCTTTGTGGGAGAAAATGAGTTTTGTGGATGACTGACCGTCATTGGCTAGTTTATTTCTCCAATAATTGTGATTTAAAATCTCTCTCATTTTCCCGACCTTGTCTCCAGTGACGCCATAATGATCGGGAATGGCAACTTTGCAAAATTGCTCAGAATTGGTTGTTTTACCTCTGAGCGACACTTTTTTGCACACCATGGGCTAAATGGCCAGGTCACAAGGACCCCGAAGGCTCAGAGAAGATTGCGGGAGGGGACCCACTGGAACAGCTATTGGGAGACAGATGGTAGCCTCCCGTCAAGGCCATCCAGCGTGTTCTTTAACGTGCACAGGGTATGGCTCTCCCGCACACGGGGCCACGGCTTAACGTCCCATCCGGCGGCCTTTCCAAGCCCATCGGTGTCCCCTACTGACTGTGGGCAGGGCGGGTAATTTTGTGGAGAAATCTCAACGCTGACCCAGCTGGGACTCGAACCTGGGAACTTACAGATTACGAGCCTGGCGCGCTACCGACTGAGCCACCCCCGCCCCATCAGAATTGGTATATTCCTCTAAACGACTAAATTATCACCAGCAAGTTCATTTCTCCACTAATTGTGATTCTAAATTTATTAATTTGCCTGTGAGAGTTTAGTGTTCTAGAACAGCTGGCAATGAAACTTGGACAAGTGGGTCTGAGTCAGTTATTGACCAAACTCATTTTCCGATTCGGTGTCAACAAGTAATTCTCTTTATTGATTGATTGATTCTTGCCTAAATAAACGCTTCACCATATGTGGCATCCCTATTAACTCCTATTCTGAGAGGGGCAGGGATGACCCAGTAGGTAAAGCACCAGAATTGTAATTTGCAGTTGCCAGGTTGGAGTCTTACCTGGGCCTGCGTAGGTGACGGATCCAAAGGGGGAGGGGAAGATATATATTGCCCCTCTAAAGCTCGTAGAAGGAGGAAAAAATTAATTCACATTTACGAAGGTATTGAATGCGTTTGTGAGTGCACAAAACCTCGATCAGACAGGTTAAAATACCTCAGGATCATCAAAAAACGATCGATAGGATTTACCTGTGATCGTTGTGTTCTAGAACACCGCATGAAACTGGGACACGTGGATGATGCATTTCGTCACTTGATTCTCAAAATGGGATTATCCGAACAATAATGTTATACGCGACGGAGTTTTCGAATTCTCATAATTAAAAAATGCAGAAGAATTCCCACATTTCATTAATGTCATCGATAGGGTTTGAAATTTAATTCGTATTATTATGTTTCCCTTTAGATGAGGACCATCCAACAAAAGCTTATTGAAGAGGAACTAAAAGAACTCTAGTCTGAAAGAGCAGCAGGGGAAAATTCTCAACGAAAACATACATTTCAAAGGAGTTAGAAAAAAACTACTTTTAAGGAACGAAGGAAATATTTTGATTAGAAACAAACATAATACTTTTTAGTTATTATTAGGAATTGAGAAAATCATTTAGTTATGCACTTAAATATGTTTGGTTGAATAATTGGAAGAAATGGCATTAGAGACGTCACAAATTTTAATTTCAGATACAACTCATTAAGATGGGCCTACGCAAAATTTCGGTCCCTTGCTTTTTTTTTTTCGGAGGAGGGGGGAGAGAATGGTGGGGCATAATTCAAAGAAATCAATGGAGGTAATCGTATGAGCTTTCATTCATCTAACTCGTAATCAGAAGATAGAGTAGAAGGATGACTTTCAAATTTCCCTTCTTTTACGAGGCGAAGAAAAGCAAGGGGGGAGGGATTTTTTTTTTGCCCACAACACTTCCGACGTCAAAAGTTTTCATTTCACATGCAACGCATTCGCATATTTTCCCCTTTTTTAAGGGGGAAGAACGCATGGGGAGATTTCATACACTTTCCACGCCACAAGCTTTCATTTGACGTCTAACCAGTAACGGGTTAGACGTCACCTTCCGAAGATTTAGCAGAACAATACTGTTCATGCTCTGATATTTTCCCCTTTTTTCAGGCGGGAAGAAAGCGCTGAGGGTATGTTTTATAGCCTGTGACTCCAAGCATCAAAAGTTTCCATTTGACACAGAATTCGTTAGGTTCGTCCCTTGCGTTCGAATGACCTGGTAGAACAACTGTTTCAACAGACAGTAATAATTGAGAAACCAACAAATGACGCGCGAGAAAAGCAATAGGAAGATAAGTAAAATATAGAGAAATTAAAACAATACGCATCTTCCTATATGCGCCCTAAAAAGTGGAGTATAAAGATAAAACATACCGATGGTGCAATCAGTCACTGAATTCGTATTCACTTCAAAGGAAGAGAGCACACCTATCTTCTTTGTGAACAAGAATGCCACACGGCTATTTTCCTCTGAATCGAATACGAACTCAGTGACCGATATTTTTTTCTTTGCAACTAAAAACATCTGTCATTTGAAACTTTCATTTGATATATGTCATATAAACATAATTAAAATTTTCCTCCCTCTTTGGAGTCCCCCTTATCATCATCCTCAATCAGCTATGGACTACGGAGGTCCAACCAGATTGTGCAATTTAGTTCTCCAAGCATATCTGTCCTGAGCTAGGTGTCGCTCAAATAAATATCCGAACACTAAGGTTGATTACAGAATTCAGAAAAAATATCTGGCAACCTTCGTATTACAGTACACGAAGGTTGAGAGATCACTAATTTCTAAAAAAATCGTTGCCCGATATTTTTTCTGAAATCTGTAATCAACCACAGTGTTCGGATATTTATTTGAGCGACTGTACATCTGCTGCATTGGCCACTGCACACCAATTCTAACAAAGTCCTGTTCGACATTGTCTGTCCACCACATCCTAGGTCTCTCCCTCTCTCTGAGACCTTTAGGCGCACTGTTCATAACCCTATTTGCTAATCTCTAATTATCCATACGTGCAACATTGAGTTAACATAACCAACGGAGTCTCTTTGCGCAATATGCTGCCCAAGCAAGGTTAGGACAAGGGTAGGGAACCTTTTTTTTTGGTCAATACCCAAAACAGCAAGAAAAAGATAACAAAATTTGAGAGCCAAAAATTATATTTATTGCATCAAAAGTCATAACAGAAAAAAAAAAAACGATTATTTTAGTAACAAAGATAAAACCATAACGTATAATTTTAAAATAGGTGTATTCAAGTGTATACAATAAAACTATTGAAAACAATTATTTTAAAAAAAATATCTGCCATTGTTCACTATGACTTTTGAGTATGAGTCTTCTTGACTTAACGAAATTTGGAGCACATTTTGAGCATTTCGATGCTATCAGTCTTTCAATCTATCGACTGCCAACCTGCTCTAGAGTTTGTTCTTAATGAAAATCGTTAAAAAATTTTTAGAGTGCTCACAGCCAGCGGTTCCCGACCCTTGGGCTAGTGGAGGGAGTCTGCAACCTCCTTTCAACAGGCATATTTCAAAAGCAGAGTTAGTTCGGACATGTTGCTCCTTTGCTTAGATACGGATTAATAAATAGGGTTATGAACAGTATGCCTAAAGGCTTTGGGAAAAGGAGAAGACCTAAATATGGTGATCAGGAAATGCCAAACAGGCCCTTGTTAGAATTGGTCTAGAGTGCACAAAAGTAGCAGCTTTAACTCAGAACACGTGTTTGGAGAGTTGCACAGTCTGATTGGAGCTCCGAGCCCATTGCGCATGAGGATTTTGTGTGAACGCATTTAAAGCAATAAACCTGAGAGTTGGGTTGTTAGAATTGGTCTAGAGTGCACAAAAGTAGCAGCTTTAACTCAGAACACGTGTTTGGAGAGTTGCACAGTCTGATTGGAGCTCCGAGCCCATTGCGCATGAGGATTTTGTGTGAACGCATTTAAAGCAATAAACCTGAGAGTTGGGTTGTTTTTACCCTGAGTGGCACTATTTTTGCACTCAATGAACTAAACGACCACGTCATAAGGTCCTCGAAGGCTGAGAAAGTTGGGGGGAGGGGACCCACTGAACAGCTGTTAGGAGACACTTGGTAGCCTCCCATCAAGAACATCCACTGGATTCTATAACGTGTACGTGGTATGGCTTTCCCGCACACAAGGCCACTGCTTAAAATCCCATTTGACGGATGGCAGCTTTTCCAAGTCCATCGGAGTCCCTTACTGATTGAGGGCATGGTGCAGAATTTCGACGAGATAAATCTCGACTGTGGCACAGCTGGGGCTCGAACCTAAGAATTTTAGATTACGAGCCCGGCATGCTACCGCAGGGGATCACACCTGCCCCATAAATCTTAGGGATATAAGATTGTACTCAAGGTAGTAAAAATTGTTTCTAATGGTAAATGATAACTCCCAGAAATCTAGGGCTATATTTTTGGCCATAATTAGCCGTCTCAAAGAAATTATTGTCACAGGATTTAGAGGAATATCAGAGTGGTTAAGATCATATTTAGACAGGAAGCAATTTTTATCTTTAATATATTTTGTCCCGTGACCGAGTGGTTAGCATGCTTGGCTACTAATCTAAGGAACCTGGGTTCGAGCTCTGGGTAAGGCATGGATATTTGTGTTGTTTTTTCTGCTGTCCTGTCATCCTCACAGACCTTCTACCATGCCATATATAAACTGACAGGCTCCTGTCAGACCTATGTGCAAGCAGCTGCTTGAGGGGGTATTTATTATATTTAATGATATTTTTCAACTTGAAATTAAAAGCAGAGTTGTCAATTTTTCATAATGCAGTTATTTGCAAAATTCGAATAGCTGTAAACGTCATCTGGATATCTGAAATGATATAAATTTTAAAAAGGCACTGTTCCTAAGGATTTTACCAGAGCTATTATTATCCCTATTTTTAAAATAAGGTGATCACAGTTCTTATGATAACTATAGTGGAATCAGCCTACTTTCTGTTCCAAGTTCTTTGTACGATTGTGCTTAATAGAATTAAGAATTTGGTTGACAGGCAATTGTGTGATGAGCAATGTGATTCAGAAGTCGTCGGGGATGTGTAGATCAGATATTTTACTCTGGCAGTTTTTTAAGAAATGTTTAGAATTTCAGAAATCTCAGGTTACTAGCTTTGTTGATTTCAAAAAAGGCTTTTGACTCTGTTGATTGCCATAATTTCTGGTTGATTGCGAGTTCGTATGGCATATCGGCAAGGGTGCATTTTGTCTCCTTTTCTCTTTAGTTTGGTTATTGATTATGTTATGCGAAATTCACTGCAAGAGAAATATTTTAGCCTTAAATGGTCTGGAGATCTAAAGTTTTCTGATTTAGACTATGCTGATGATTTAGCATTTTGGCAAATGATGTTGATGAGATGAATTCTTTCATCAGGGCAGTTGATGAAACTGGTAATAGAGTTGGTTTGGTGATAAAGATATAAACTTCAAGTGATGAAAAGTGGCCAGGCAGTTGGTGCTTCAGTTGTTCTGAGTGATTGCGCCCTTGAGCAAGTGTCTCAGTTTAATTATTTTGGGAGTTATGCAACAGATACTGGTGATGTGCGGCATGAGGTTAACAGGCGAATAGGGATTGCCTCTGGGACTTTTAGGAATCTATGGAGAGTGTGGGGAAATTAGCGTATAATTCTAAAGACCAAGTTTGGTTCTTTCTAGGATTAGTTATGATAGTGAAACTTGGACCCCTTGTAAACAAAATGATAAGAAGCTTGATACTTTTAATTTTAGATGCTTATGCAGTATCTTGGGCATTAGGTGGTTCAACTTTGTAAGTTGAGTTGTTTTACCTCTGAGCGGCACTTTTTTGCACACCATGGGCTAAAATGGCCATGTCACATGGACCCCAAACGCTCAGAGAAGGTTGGGGGAGAGGACCCACTGGAACAGCTGTTGGGAGACAGGTGGTATCCTCCCATCAAGGCCATTCAGCGTTTTCTTTAACTTGCACAGGGTATGGCTCTCCCTTAACCAGGTCCACAGCTTAACGTCCGATCCAACGGACGGCGGCCTATCCAAGCCTATCAGTGTCCCCTACTGACCGTGGGCAGGGCGGGGAATTTTGCGGAGGTAAATCAACTTTGTGAGTAATGATGAGGTTAGCAAAGGAGTTGGCAAATTCCTTTAAGCAGCATATTGTGCAGAGAGAGATCCGTTGGTTTGACCTTGTTGCCCATATGGATAATTACAGATTAGCGAATACGGTTACGAACAGTATGCCTAAAGGCCTTATGAAGAGAGGGAGACTTAAGATGCGGTAGGCAGACAATGTCAAACAGAACCTAGTTAGAACTGGTGTGCAGTGGCCTGATGCAGCAGATGTAGCTCACGACAGATATGCTTGGAGAACTAAATTGCACAGTCTGGTTGAACCTCCGTAGCCCATTGTTGCTTGAGAATGATGATGATGATAGTTCAATACAAATTCAATAAATTTGATTGTGCTGAAACCTGAATTTATATATTTTTCATAAATAAAGATTATATTCCTTCTGAATTACAGATACATGGTAAGCATAAAAAAAAAGACAAATCATGTTCATGTCAAGCTATTGAGTAAATCACAGAAATAAAAATTTTTGATGCATATTGATTCAAATTTAAAGTGGAAGATATCATTAGATTGGGGAAAAAGATTTAGGTACTGTTATTATACAAATTATGTGACGGTTGAATCATTTAAGCATAGGATGAAAGTATACAATTCATTAATTGGACCCAAACAATTTAGGGTTGGGTTGTTTTACCTCTGAGCGGCACTTTTTTGCATACCATGGGCTAAATGGCCAGGTCACATGGACCCCGAAGGCTCAGAGAAGGTTGGGGGAGGGGACCCACTGGAACAGCTGTTGGGAGACAGATGGTAGCCTCCCGTCAAGGCCATCCAGCGTGTTCTTTAACGTGCACAGGGTATGGCTCTCCTGCACATGGGGCCACGGATTAACGTCCCATCCGACGGAAGGCGGCCTTTCCAAGCCCATCGGTGTCCCCTACTGACCGTGGGCAGGGCGGGGAATTTTGCGGAGATAAATCTCAACGCTGACCCAGCTGGGACTCGAACCTGGGAACTACAGATTATAAGCCTGGAGCGCTACCAACTGAGCCATCCCCGCCCAAAGAATTTAAGGAACTTTGGGAAAGGGTACCACTGAAGAGTTCGTAGGAGACAAATTGGAGCCTTTCACAAGGCCATCCAGCATGTTCTTTAACCTAAGGGGCCACGGAATATGTCTCTCATCTGAGAGACAGTGGCTTTTCTAAGCCTATCAGTACCCTTTTCTGGCCTAGGATTAGCAGCGTTCTCAATTGACTTGAGACCTTTGACAAGTAGATTACGAGCTTGGCATGCTTCCAGGTGAGCCAACTCCCACCCTCAAAATAATGCTTTACGGAAAAAGGATAAGTGCTTTAATCTATGAAATGGTGAATGCCAGTTATTTATTTCGCAAGCTAAAAAGGTAATTTCACAGATGCATTTTATGGGTCAAGAATCCATAATACGTTACTCATAAACATAAGGATGGAAAATATATATATATACAAGTTTAAAATGCCTAAGACTTATAGGGGCGGGGGTGGCTCAGTCGGTAGCGCGCCAGGCTCGTATTCTGTAGTTCCCAGGTTCGAGTCCCAGCTGGGTCAGCGTTGAGATTTATCTCCGCAAAAATTCCCCGCCCTGCCCACGGTCAGTAGGGGACACCGATGGGCTTCGAAAGGCCGCCGTCCGTCGGATGGGACGTTAAGCCGTGGCCCCGTGTGCGGGAGAGCCATACCCTGTACACGTTAAAGAACACGCTGGATGGCCTTGACGGGAGGCTACCATCTGTCTCCCAACAGCTGTTCCAGTGGGTCCCCTCCCCCAACCTTCTCTGAGCCTTCGGGGTCCATGTGACCTGGTCATTTAGCCCATGGTGTGCAAAAAAGTGCCGCTCAGAGGTAAAACAAACAACCAACCAACCAACCTAAGACTTATAGTACGGAAATAAACAGTATATAAAAAATACGTAATATGATAAAATGATAACGGTTGGGTTGTTTTACCTCTGAGCCTCTGATTTTTGTACACAATGGGCTAAATGGTCAGGTCACAAGGGTTGGGTTGTTTTACCTCTGAGCGGCACTTTTTTGCACACCATGGGCTAAATGGCCAGGTCACATGGACCCCGAAGGCTCAGAAGATTGGGGGAGGGGACCCACTGGAACAGATGTTGGGAGACAGATGGTAGCCTCCCGTCAAGGCCATCCAGCGTGTTCTTTAACGTGCACAGGTATGGCTCTCCCGCACACAGGGCCACGGCATAACGTCCCATCCGACGAACGGCGGCCTTTCCAAGCCCATCGGTGTCCCCTACTGACCGTGGGCAGGGCGGGGAATTTTTGCGGAGATAAATCTCAACGCTGACCCAGCTGGGAACTACAGATTATGAGCCTGGCGCGCTACCGACTGAGCCACCCCCGCCCCAGTCAGGTCACAAGAACCCCCATAGACTCAGAGAAGGTTGGAGGAGGGGACCCACTGGACAGCTCTTGGGAGTCTCCATCAAGCCCGTCCAGAATGTTCTTTAATATGCCCAGGATACGGCTCTCCTGCACATCAGGGCCACGGCTTAATATCCCATCTGAGAGACTTTCCAAGCCCATTGGTGCTCCCTTCTGACTGTGAGCAGGGTAAGAAGTTTTGTAGAAATAAATCTGAACACTGGCCCAGCTGGGACTTGAACCTGGGAACCGTCGATTACGTGTCTGGTTTGCTACCGAGTGAGCCACCCCCACTACTAAAATGATATGGAAAAGGATTGGAAGGGGATACATGATAAAAAGAAATAAAAATGAGAGCAACATTTTTTGTTCATTTGTGATTTCGTATTTTGTTTTTAAACTTTTTCTGAGTTTTTTTTTAGTATTTTAGGATTTTGTTTTCGTACAAAAATGGAATATAGATGAGTGAATTGTTCCAGGTTGGAAAGACATTAATGTATCATTGTACCTGCCATATGTATTTCATTTGATTCTAGATACTCTCACAGTATCTTGGGCATTACATGATTCACTCTGTAAATAATGATAAAATTAGGCAAAACAGTAATTAATCACAATTAAGTAGCACCCATGCAGGGAGCGACTGCATTGATTTGATCTGGTTGCCTACATACAGAAATACGGATCAATAAATAGAGTTATGAACAGTGTACCTAAAGGCTCAGAAAATGAGAGAGACCTAAAATGTAAACAGTGGAAACAGCACATGCATTATTTTATGAAACGAGGGTTGGGTTGTTTTACCTCTGAGCGGCACTTTTTTGCACACCATGGGCTAAATGACCAGGTCACAAGGACCCTGAAGGTTGGGGGAGGGGACCCACTGGAATAGCTGTTGGGAGACATATGATAGCCTCCTGTCAAGGCCATCTAGCGTGTTGTTCAACGTTCACAGGGTATGGCTCTCCCGCACACGGCTTAACGTCTCATCCGACGGACGGCGGCCTTTCCAAGCCCATCTGTGTCCGCTACTGACCGTGGGCAGAGCGGGGAATTTTGCGGAGATAAATCTCAACACTGACCCAGCTGGGACTCGAACCTGGGAACTATAGATTACGAGCCTGGCGCGCTACCGACTGAGCCACCCCTGCCCTTTATGAAACGAGACAGAAATGAAATGATTACATTGTCTAAAGCAATAATAAATTGCATGTTCCCTCCTAGAGCTAAAAAAATTTGGCTCACATTTTCTATCATTTAGATGAATTTTTTCCATTTATTTGTTGCCGTTTGACACCAGTTTTCTGCTTTAGGTCTGCAATTGAAAACTTTGTACTTTTTTTCCCCTAAGTTCCATTGTCATATAATTTTTATTTCTATGTACAAAAAAATGTTCCCCAAATAGTATACATTTATAGGATTTCTTTCGATTGCTGAATATCAGAGTTCATCAACCTTTTCCTCTTCGGCGGGGGCATATATATATTACGAGATTGAAGGGTGCACACAAAGAACGAGAGTAGTTCTGTGCCAAGATTATTTTAAAGAAACGTGGATGTATACGGGCCAGGGGTGGCTCAGTCGGTAGCGCGCCAGGCTCGTAATCTGTAGTTCCCAATTTCCAGTCCCAGCTGGGTCAACGTTGAGATTTATCTCCGCAAAATTCCCCGCTCTGCCCACGGTCAATAGGGGACACCGATGGGCTTGGAAAAGCGGCCGTCCGTCGGATGGGACGTTAAGCCGTGACCCCGTGTGTGGGAGAGCCATACCCTGTGCACGTTAAAGAACACGCTGGATGGCCTTGACGAGAGGCTATCATCTGTCTCCCAACAGCTGTTCCAGTGGGTCCCCTCCCCCAACCTTCTCTGAGCCTTCGGGGTCCATGTGACCTGGTCATTTAGCCCATGGTGTGCAAAAAAGTGCCGCTCAGAGGTAAAACAACCCAACCCATGGATGTATATACCCCCTGAAGCAGCTAAAATTATATTAAAGGACACATTAAAGAGTTATACATGCAAATTAAATCAATGAAATAAAAATAAACGAAAATATAATCAATGTGACACTTGCCACTGCAGATATTCAGTCAGCTAAATACAATTTGGCACATAATTCTCTTATCTTAGGCAGTTGTCTAAATTGGAATCCGCGAGTTTCGATCAATTTTTGGGTTTCAAATACTTAATTTTTGAGAAAAGGAACTCCTAAGAATATGATTAGCCACCGTAAAAATATCAGTTAAGGATAATATTTCGACCGGTGGTAAACTAATCAATGACTCGCAGCATTGAGAATTGGTGAAAATTAATAAATATCAATTGCAGTCGAACTTGGTTATAACGAGCACCAGGAGACTGACAAAATATCCTCGTTATAACCATTACTCACTCTATCAGTGATTAGTTAAATCTATTTCCCATTTTCGTTAATTGTGAATATCTTGATAAAAAAGATAGATTCCAAAAACAAAAGAAATATTAGAGAGAGAAAATAATGTAATTACATATATAAAAATAATAATAAATAAATACCCCCTCAAGCAGCTGCTTGCCACAGAGGTCTGACAGGAGCCAGTCAGTTTTTTTATATGCCACAGTAGAAGGTCTGAGAGGATAGCAGGACCTCAGCAGAAAAACGACACAAACAGCCATGCCTTACCCGGAGCTCGAACCCAGGTCCCGTAGATCAGTAGCAAAGCGTGCTAACCACTCGGCCACGGGAACCTACATAATATTTGTATCGGTATGCTTGTATAAACTACAATACAGTTAATATTAAACACAATTTATCTGTTCGTAATTTTAAAACTCCGAAATCAAAAATAATACTAAATGAACAAGATTTCAATGTCTTTTTATATATTAATCTCAAAATTGATGTTTGTTTCAAAGATTTCACCTTGATATTTCTTCAATTTCCCCTTAAAACACTCTAAGCATAAAAAGTCATCATTTGCCTCAGTTCCTTCAAAAATATTAACTAATATGTCCATTGCACCTTGAGCTTGGCAGATTGTCACAATTGATTTTAATTCACTTGTCATCATCTTTATCATCGGGGCGAGCTGAACCTTCGGGGTCCTTGTGACCTGGCTATTTTAGCCCGCAACCCAACCAACTTTTTCGACTACCCGACCAATTGTTTGCATGTGCTCATTAGAAATCATCCCCCTGTGCAACAGCACATTTTCCGCACCATCTGTCATCTCCGAGAGCAGTAAACACTGTAAACTTTATTGCTTATAATGTTCTGTACAGCAAATAATGTAATTTTAGAATTTAGATTATTTATGTGCAAGTTGCTTTAATTATACAAGTATCTTCTTAGTTGATATTGTTTAGTTGTTTGTTGACAACCCTTTTTGCTTAGTTATCATAGAATAGAAATAAAAGTTTGATTGCTTTATATTTAATTTTTAATTCTTCGTGTCCAGTGTCACAGAATCCGGGGCGGGAGTAGCTCAGTTGGTAGCGCGCCAGGCTCGTAATCTGTAGTTCCCAGGTTCCAGTCCCAGCTGGGTCAGCGTTGAGATTTATCTCCGCAAAATTCCCCGCCTTGCCCACGGTCAATAGGGGACACCGATGGGCTTGGAAAAGCGGCCGTCCGTCGGATGGGACGTTAAGCCGTGGCCCCGTGTGCGGGAGAGCCATACCCTGTGTAGGTTAAAGAACACGCTGGATGGCCTTGATGGGGGGCTACCATCTGTCTCCCAACAGCTGTTCCAATGGGTCCCTACCCCAACCTTCTCTGAGCCTTCGGGGTCCATGTGACCTGGCCATTTAGCCCATGGTGTGCAAAAAAGTGCCGCTCAGAGGTAAAACAACCCAAAGTCACAGAATCCGAAAAAATATAGGCCGAGCATATGTTTCTAGTGCAACAAAAACTAATCGATTTTTAAAAGAATACCAATTGCCGTTTTAAAATTTCCTTATATATGTCACCGGCAAAGTTTGAAATCCGGCATTCTATAGAATGCCTAGGCATTGTATACAATGCCTAAAACTAGCCGGCAATGTATGAAACGATTCATATTTCACACATTTCCTAGGCATTCTATAGAATGCCAAAAGGCAAATTGGCAAAGTATAAAATACTCCCGGCCGTGACTCTCGACGCTCGCCTCAAACAGAGAGCCAGAGCACTCAGTCCAATTCGAATTGACCAGTAAATGTTCCCCTGGGTCCCCTATAGGCTCACCCTGATTGCCAGATCCGCCAGTCCCTTGTTTCGGTAAAAAAGAGCGCCGTACTTGGTCACTTTGGACACCAAAAAGACACCCTTCCATTCGGAAAAGCGCCCCCTAGCGTTGTAAGAGTGTAAAAGAGGGTTGCCTCAATAGGGATCCCAAAGTTTGAGAACCCTAGCTTCCATAGAAAGAGAGTTAAGGTCAAAAAAACAGATTAAAAAAAGTCATCAAAAAACGACATATCACAAGCATCTCGGAACTCCACTGAAATAGATTTGACAAGTAGTAAAGTGAAATACGAGTATCCTAACTCGAATTGCAAACTTCGAATATTCAACACTTTACTGATTCGTTCTCACTTGGCTTTACCTCATTTGGGGCGTTTTTTATAATGCGGACGACAGATTCATTACAGGTTATGATGTTAATATTTCTGGCGGTAGTTCAGCAATGGTATTTTTCTCTTTTTGTAGAAAAATCCCGTATCTTATATTTTGTACTTCTTACATTTTCACATGCATCTTTTCAATAAAAGCCTTTTTCATACTTTGCCGAAATAGTATTTGTCATTCTATATAATGCCTAGGTATTCTATACAATGTCTAGGGAAAGTATGTAATAATTCTCATATTTCATACATTGCCTAAAAACGCCGGGTATTCTATAGAATGCCGGCTTTTCATACATTGCCGGTAACATATATATCTTATAAAAATGTACAATTCAAGCTTGAAATATAATATTTTGTTCTGTCATTTGATGCTTATTTTATTAAAGAACGATTTAAATGACTTGTTAAAAACAGTCTGCCATTTCTTAGATGAGCTATACAGTATTGCCGATTCGTTTGTTAACATTACTTTTTGCTAAAGCAACCACCTTATTTAAACTAAAAAGTTTAATCTTAACTATTATCAATAAACTTTTCTTTAAAGTTTGGAAAATCTGAAAATTAACAAAAAACTGCTATTTTGAAAAATTGGAGATTTTTAGATGTAATTACGAAATACGTACGGCTTTTTTTTCGTTTCACACTTTGCTGCCATAAACTATTTCAGTATTCCCAGAATTATTTTTATCATTTACGTCATTCCTCTCAGCTTTCATGCGTCTTTCCCACTAAATAACATGAGCCTTCTTAGAAATAGGAAGCAGAGTTGTTGCAGTGCAAAGTACGCGATGGCAGCAGGTGCAATGACCTAGTTATTGCTCATACGTGCAGTAGAGTGGTTCTACAGTGGATGTTTACAGAAAGCATTCTTATCGGATATAGCAGTGGGTTCTTAACCTTTTATGTTTCACGTACCCCGTGGAAATGTGTATGTAACTGACGTACCCCTTGTATAGATTGATAAAACTCTAGTTATAGTATAACGATGGGAACAAAATAAAACATATATATATACACATTAAATTTTGTGTTCATAAATTACGTATATAGATAAACACAAAAAATGACAATTTAACAAATCTTATAAAATTATGACCGTTTTATTGGGTAATCAGTGAAATGGACTTGTTACTAATCTAGCGACTTTTGAGCTCTCACGGCGTACCCCAAAAAACTTTAGGGGCGGGGTGGCTCAGTCGGTAGCGCGCCAGGCTCGTAATCTGTAGTTCCCAGGTTCGAGTCCCAGCTGGGTCAGCGTTGAGATTTATCTACGCAAAAATTCCCCGCCCTGCCCACCGTCAGTAGGGGACACCGATGGGCTTGATAAAGGCCGCCATCCGTCTGATGGGACGTTAAGCCGTGGCTCCGTGTGAGGGAGAGCCACACCCTGTGCACGTTAAAGAACACGCTGGATGGCCTTGACGGGAGGCTACCATCTGTCTCCCAACAGCTGTTCCAGTGGGTCCCCTCCCCCAACCTTCTCTGAGCCTTCGAGGTCCTTTTGGCCTGGCCATTTAGCCCATGGTGTGCAAAAAAGTGCCGCTCAGAGGTAAAACAATCCAATCCAATCTAAAAAACTTTACCGTACCTCACGTTGAGAACCCCTGGGATATAGGATAAGGCTGCCTTGCGTTTAGTCAGTATTAATATTCATTTCTGTAGATTTATTTTATTTGCGTAATTATCGATTTTTCCGCGGCTAATCTATTTATCTTTTGGGGTTATGCTACATCGGATGGCTTGCTTACACGTTGTTGCAAATACTATTTAGCATCACATTAGGTTATACGTTAATGTTTCTTTTCTTCTAAAAAACTTTGATCTTGTGTCGTTTTTTAAAAATGAATGAGGTATTGGATATAGAAACAAAAAGGACTTTCTTCGCACGGCATGGATGATTTAAGTCAAATACTTTCTTCCAACAAATTAGATTTTAAACTCCCTGGGTAAACTTAGTATTTGGGCATTTTTTTTATAATTAAACCTTAATTTTCATTTCTGCTGATCTACTTCATTTCCGTTAATTATCGATCTTTCCGCCGTTCGATATTTATCGATTTTTCAGAGTTATATTATATCGGATGGCCGGCTTAGAACTTGTTGCTGTGGATGGTTCAATTAACATCGCATTAGGTTAGATGTTTTTTCTTTTATTATTTATTCGTTTTCCAGTTAAAAAAAAAACTTTGATCTGTATCGTTTTCTGAAAATGAATGAGGAAGCAAAAAATACTTCCTTGACAAGGATATCAGTGGGGAGATCACGTGGGAGGGCGGTTTTCAGGAAGAGTCCCCCCCCCCCTCAAACACACTGAGATGTTTCACTCCCTACCTCTCTTTAGCAAAAACTTCTTTTTCTTTAAATTACGAGTTTTTTTTTTTGTTCAAAATGAATTTCAAAGACCCCCCCACCCACCACTTTCCCTCAGTATCTTGGCTGTCCCTTTGAAGATAAAAACTATTATTTTTTTGCTTTGGTGAACTTAACAAAACTCAAAATTTAACAACCGTGATGTTTGGTAAAAGAAGGCGCCAAGAAACTGTTCATTTCATAAGTCGAACAGAAAACCCCATTAATACGAGCAATCCAAGTAACCTTGTACATCTGGCCTATTAAAATAAAACTAGTCGTCTTTTTTCTTAAATGTTGCATTTTCAGAAAAATCAAGAATTAAATGCTGATTATTTTGGCATATAACATGCCATAATTCCTATCATTAGTTATTTGGCAAAAGAGTTCTAAATTTATTTTTTTGGCTGAGCATAGAGAGAAAATAGCTTGGCCTCTGGATGGAAACCAGTTTTTCAGACTGGACACAGAGTTAATAAATTGCTATTTTGTTTCTAACAAACTTACTTGTTTGCGACTTATTAGCCACAGATTTTGAACAGCACACTCACATTAAATAAATAAAAATAAATACCCCCTCAAGCAGCTGCACATTAGGTAGTGTTAAATTTTGAAACCTAAAGAGTATTTTTTCCACTTTTGCAACTTGCACTTTTGGGTTCCTTTACTGAGTAGCACTTTTTTGCATACAATGGACTAAATGACAAGGTCACGAGGAGCCGAAGGGCTCAGAGAACGATTGAGGAAAAGGACCAACTGGACAGCTGGTAGCCTCTGGTCAAGGCCATCCAGTGTGTTCTTTAACATGAACAGAGTATAACTCACTCAGACGAAGCCATGGCTTAATGTCTCATCTGATGGACGGTGCTCTTTCCAAGCTCATCGGTGTCCTTACTGACCAAGTGCAGTGGACTTTTACAGAGATAAATCTCAATGCTGACCCAGGTGGGACTTGAACCAGGGAACTGCAGTTTACGAGCTTGGTGCGCTTCTGACTCAGCCACTCCCACCTCTGCAACTTGTATTAAAGTCCACTTTGACACAACTGACAAGTTTACAAGTGTCTAGTGCCCATTGGATAGGTTATCCTCTGATTAACGGTAAAACATACTTCTAATAATGTGTTTCCTAAAAAATGGTTTTGCGTGAAAAGGTTTCTCTCACATGTGGGATTCGAGTTGGGTTGTTTTACCTCTGAGCGGCACTTTTTTGCACACCATGGGCTAAATGGCCAGGTCACATGGACCCCGAAGGCTCAGAGAAGGTTGGGGGAGGGGACCCACTGGAACAGCTGTTGGGAGACAGATGGTAGCCTCCCGTCAAGGCCATCCAGCGTGTTCTTTAACGTGTATAGGGTATGGCTCTCTCCCGCACACGGGGCCACGGATTAACGTTCCATCCGACGGACGGCGTCCTTTCCAAGCCCATCGGTGTCCCCTACTGACCGTGGGCAGGGCGGGGAATTTTGCGGAGATAAATCTCAACGCTGACCCAGCTGGGACTGGAACCTGGGAACTACAGATTACGAGCCTGGCGCGCTACCGACTGAGCCACCCCCGCGGGATTCGAACCCACATCTCTCTAGATACATGCCAGAGTTTCGAAGCATAGGTGCAGACTGCATGGGGGCGACGGTAGCAAAAGTATTTTTCATCCATGTCATTTTATAATTAAAAACAAATTATATTTTGCATCGTGCGAAACAAAATCCAAATCGGCACGCATTCAATTGCGAACTGTGAAAGTCGAAAATTTTCACGGCAAGGTATGATTTTTATTTTACTTGAGGTACCGACATGTAAAAGCAAATGTTTTTCTGGAACAACTGGAAAAACCCGACATATTTATTATGATGAAAATTATAAGCAGCATTTTAAACCATTTGGAAGGAGCAAATACTGCCATTCAGAGGAAATGCCTATATTTGAAGACATGTATAAACTTGATTAATAGCTTGCGAGATGCAATTCTGAATGTGAGAGTAAGATTGTTAAATATTTTCCGATTTTTCTTCCCAGTTCTCATCAAAACGAAATATCATTTTTCGTGGAACGTCCTCGAGATATTCGGATATAACAAGTGGCTCAATTGAATCGCGAAAATGGGAAATGGGGGGTTGAAATATTTCATGAAATTACAACTTTAACAACTTTTTTGCCTCTTTTATAGTATTCTTAAAATTTATATATTTTGCACTTTAATAGTATTCTTAAAGTGACGCGTGGGAGGGAGGAGGCATGACCCGCTGACTCCTAGATCCGGCCCTCGATTTCTTGGATTCTGCACCCGACACCCGTGGTAAAAGTTGGTGCGGGTTGGGTTGTTTTACCTCTGAGCAGCACTTTTTTTTGCACACAATGGGTTAAATGATAATGTCACAATGATCCCGAAGGCTCAGAGGCTGGGGAAGAGGACCCACTGGAACAGCTGTTGGAAGACAGATGATAGCCTCCCATCAAGGCCCTCCAGCGTATTCTTTAATGTCCACAGGGTATGATTCTTCCGTACACGGGACCACGGCTTAACGTCCCATCCGATGGCCTTTCCAAGCCCATCGCAGATTATGAGCCTGGCACGCTACCGATTGAGCCATCATCGCCCCAAAATTTGGTGTCTATGGTTCTAAGACCACTAAACTAACGTCGGCTTAGTCTTCTTTCCACTAATATATTGATCTTCCCATGATTTCTGCGCCTCAGAATTGCGCCATCTATGATCGGGAATGTTAACTATTTCTTTTAATGCTGCACTCAGTAAGATGTAAATAAATCAGTAAGTCACTTCATGATATTAGGTTGTTAATGATTTAATTAATAAATAATATCTAGAGTTCAGAGAAAAAGTTTCGCCTATGTGCAGGATTCGAACCCACGTCTCTCTAGATAAATGTCAGTGTTCTAAGATCGCTAAAACTAACGTTGGCTACGTCTTTTTTCCACTAACGTGACTTATAACTCTTCCCGTGATTTTTATACCTGGGTTGGCGCCATCTATGATCGGGAACGAAAACTATTTCTTTTATGTTACGCTGAGTAAGATGTAAAAAAAACAAATAAATATCCCCTCATGCAGCTGCTTGCCACAGAAGTCTGACAGGAGCCTGTCAGTTTATACGCCTTCAGAACTATGAATCATCATATTTAAATGGGGCGGGGGTGGCTCAGTCGGTAGCGCGCCAGGCTCGTAATCTGTAGTTCCCAGGTTCGAGTCCCAGCTGGGTCAGCGTTGAGTTTTATCTCCGCAAAAATTCCCGCCCTACCCACGGTCAGTAGGGGACACCGATGGGCTTGGAAAGGACGCCGTCCGTCGGATGGGACGTAAAGCCGTGGCCCCGTGTGCAGGAGAGCCATACCCTGTGCACGTTAAAGAACACGCTGGATGGCCTTGACGGGAGGCTACCATCTGTCTCCCAACAGCTGTTCCATTGGGTCCCCTCCCCCAATCTTCTCTGAGCCCTCGGGGTCCATGTGACCTGGCCATTTAGCCCATGGTGTGCAAAAAAGTGCCGCTCAGAGGTAAAACAACCCAACCCATCATATTTAAATGAATTTTTCAGTCTCATGAAAAGAAAAAGTTATGTTTTCCCCTCTCCTTGGGGGTGAAGGAACAAATTGCTGCTGGCAATGTAAACTTCTTAATCATCACACTCCACCACTAAATTATATACTTTCTAGCCCAAACTAATCGTTTGCAATATATTTTCAACATTTCCCTCTATTAGATGGCGCAATTGTAGTTTTTGGGGTATACGGAAAGTGTGGAAACCCAAGAAGATTGGGTTGGGTTGTTTTACCTCTGAGCGGCACTTTTTTGCACACCATGGGCTAAATGGCCAGGTCACATGGACCTCGAAGGCTCAGAGAAGGTTGGGGCAGGGGACCCACTGGAACAGCTGTTGGGAGACAGATGGTAGCCTCCCGTCAAGGCCATGCAGCGTGTTCTTTAACGTGCACAGGGTATGGCTCTCCCGTACACGGGGCCACGGCTTAACGTCCCATCCGACGGACGGCGGCCTTTCCAAGCCCGTCGGTGTCCCCTACTGACCGTGGGCAGGGCGGGGAATGTTGACCCAAGAAGAATATTTCATTTTCCTCCAAATTCAAAGAAGTTGAATATCTTCCACAAATGAAAATCACTATCTAGTTTTTTTTTTAAAATAAGAGCTAAAAAATATGCTTCGGGAAAAAAAAAAACGTAAATCCGTCCCGTGGTCGAGTAGTTAGCACGATTGGCTACTGATCTAAGGGACCTGGGTTCGAGCCCGGGTAAGGCATGGATGTTTGTGGTTTTTCTGCTGGTGTCCCGCCATCATCTCAGACCTTCTACTGTGGCATATAAACTGACAGGCTACTGTCAGAACTCTTGGCAAGCAGCTGCTTGGGGGGGGGGGGGGGTATTTATTTTATTTCAAAAAAATTTCAGATCACCTCTCGTTAAAGGAAAACGTTAATTTTTTGGTACATCTGATACGACTTCAACGCAAATTAATTTTTCGATCTTTTCCAAGGGGCGCAAATGCCTTCTAGTCTCTCTGCCAATGCTCATATTGCTAACCTTATAAGTCTGTACGCTACGATAGTAGTTTTCGCACACTTACCTCAAAAGATAGCCGTCCCATGGCTGAGTGGTTAGCACGCTTGGCTACTGATCTAAGGGACCTGGGTGGGTTCAGAGCCCCGGGAAAGGCATGGATGTCCGTGTTGTTTTTCTGCTGAGGTCCTGCCATCCTCTGACCTTCTACTATGGCATATAAACTGACAGGCTCCTGTCAGACCTCTGTGGGAAGCAGCTGCTTCAGGGGTTATTTTTTTTTATTACCTCAAAAGATGGTTATTAAGAAGAAAGCTTTTTTTACTGACAAACAGGATAAATTTAGCTTCACTAAATATAAAAATTCGGAAATGGAAACACACCTCAACGATACAATGAATCTATTTTTATACGAGAATTAGTTATAAAAATAGTTTGCATTTATTCAGTATGAAATTATTCTCGTTACCTCACCTCAAATACTGCTTTAGTGAACAGATGCAGAACTGAATCACTGCAGGTAACTGAATTCACATAATTTCATATTTTTTCTTGCGTCGTACTAAACGTATTTTTTGTTAACCATGAACAGGAGATCCCTCGGGACACTAAAATTTAAAATGATATTTTAGCAGTATAAAGCAATCTCCGGACATAGGTAAGTTCTTCCTCAAATCACCGCATTGACTGATGTTTTTAATGCCAACGTGCAAACCAAAGCTGCAATTTCCTCGTCATGCGACCAACGGACCAATTAGGATTCAACTCGGTGCAGCAGCTGCTGCTGTATACTCACCCACTGCTCACTTTGCCCGTGGACCTGATGATAAGAGGGCCGAGGCTCTCTTTACAAAGAGGTCCAGAATCTAGAAGGATGTGAAAGAAGAAGAAGCAGCTGCTGCCTCGAGTCACAGACCTGAGCCACGTGATTTGTGCCCACGTGTGGTAGCTACGATGGCGTGGAAACTAGGCTTGGTGGAACTTGGGAGCGATAAACCGTTACAAAAATTGGTTTTCTGATAGATGCGCAGGCGTCGAATGATGTCTATCGTTACGGGCTGGCGTGATGCACTAGCATAGGGGTTCTCAACGCGGGGTAAGCGGTAAAATTTTTTGGAGTACGTCGTGAGAGCTCAAAAGTCGCTAGATATATGTTACATATATGCTTTATATTATTCCCACTGTTATACTATAACTATAGTTTTATCTATCTATACAAGGGTACGCCAGTTACATACACATTTCCAGGGTGTACGTGAAGCATAAAAGGTTGAGAACCACTGCATTAGCACATTACGACTTAGTTTTGTTTATTATTGTCAAAATATCGTATATTGCAACTTTTGGCGATGTTTTACGTTGGGTTGTTTTACCTGTGAGCGGCATTTTTTTTGGACAGCATGGGCTAAATGGTCATGTCATAATGATCCCGAAGGCTCAGAGAAGGTTGGGGGAGATGACTCACTGGAACGCTGCTGGAAGACAGATGGTAGCCTCCCGTCAAGGCCATCTAGTGGTTCTTTAACGTGCACAGGGTATGGCTTAACGTCCCATCCGACGGACAGCGGCCTTTATCAAGCCCATCGGTGTCCCCTACTGACCATGGGCAGGGCGGGGAATTTTGCGGAGATAAATCTCAACGCTGACCCAGCTAGGACTCGAACCTGGGAACTACAGATTACGAGTCTGGCGCGATGTTTTAGACAACTCATCTCAGATGATGTAATTTACAAACGATTTTTGGCAGCTTTTAATTCTCCAGAAACGTTTGTTTGAAAACGAGTTTCGCGTAATTGATATGCCGAAATGTGTTTGATATTAATAATATGCGAAAAGTGATTACTTAGTGGATTAAATTCACTGGTTTCTAATAAATTAAGGAAATTCTCTATATTAGGTCAATGGGAAGCTAAGGTCGAAGATCAATAATTTCTACTCAAGTTTTTTTTTTTGAAAAATGTGATCTCAATCAAATATATGAATATCTCGATTTTTCAACAATATTCGTTCAGTATTTAATGAGTTACGGAGGTTTGAATATTTAACAACAGTAATGCCAGTATTTTTTTTGTTGAAACTGATACAAAAATGATAAATGGTGATAGAATTCTTTACATAAACTTCTAAATACACACTTATTTTATTAAACACTTTAATACAATACTTATTAAAGAAATAAATAATCACCTCAACTCTCGGGTTGTCAACCCTTGTTTGTGACAAGGGGTTCCATTTGTGACAAGAGTTCCCATTTAACCTAACCGCTATAACATATGTTGTGAATTTATTCACAACATATGTTATAGCGGCAATCCAACCCTAGGTTAAATGGGAACCTTAATTTACAGTATCAGCTGGCGCATAATTCTGAGCAGAAAGAAAATGCTGAGAAAAGGAACAAAAGAAAGCTTTTCTCTACGGAAAAGGTCATATGTCACGTGACAACGACAGTGTGTGACGTACTAAAAAGAGGCTCATGGTTTCGGGAACGAAACACAGCGATTGCAATTTTTTTTTTTTGTTGGAAATTTAAAATATTGCTTAAATTAATTATTGCATATAATTTTCTAAACACTACATGGACTGATCACAACTGAATAATGCTCTATTTTTAGAATCTTTCACCCTTATATTTTTAAGTGCCGCTCAAAGGTAAAGCAATCCAACCCTTATATTTTTAATATTTAAAGCCAATCTAATGTTATACGCGTAAGGTTATTTACCGATATGCCAGGGTGTACGTGAAGCATAAAAGGTTGGAATAAAAGGAAGGCATAAAAGGCATTTCTTTAGTTATATCAATTCAAAAATTTAATTATTTTTTTTTATTTTTCCAGAATGATTAATTATTGAATAAGCAAACTTTGCATATTTTTATTCACGAAAAATCACTACCACATTAGTAGTCTACACCAAAAAAATTCACTAAGCATTCATACTCTGTTTCGTACAAAACGTTCTCCACATTTTTGACATCAAATCCAGGATAAGAAAAAAACAATAAAAGATAATTAATGGGAAAAAACACTTCTTCCCATTGTGGTCTTTTTCTAAATCCCCAAAAGTAGTCTTTAACTAAAATGATGTATCAAAATATTTTTCGCCAATTACCTAATTAGCACATGTTGCAATGATTGAAAACGTATGATTTCATTATTTTCATGAATGGTTAAAAGAGTTTCATCCTAAATTGTTCAAGTAATATTATTACATCCTTTTCAAATCTGCAGTAAACTTTTTTTTGCACAATGCAAAATTTGATAAAATTTAAACTACATCAGTAATATTTTTTAAAGTGCAATTGTCGTCTTATAAAGAGATTATGTTTTCTTAGCATATTTATCATTGTTTGCCCTAAAGAAATGTGGGAACTCTTTCCTTAGATCTGCAATGTTAATTCTTTGAGATTCAGTAATGCTTTATTTAGCTGCTGCAGTTACCTATCACATTGTGCATATATTACAATAGAAGAGTGAATTATTTTAAAGTGGATTAGGATTTTATATCGTAGTAAAATTGTATTTTTATTCAGTAATGGCCGAGTGGTTAGCACGCTTGGCTACTGATCTAAGGGACCTGGGTTCGAGCCCCAGATTAGGCATGGATGTGTGTCGTTTTTCTGCTGAGGTCCTGCCATCCTCTCAGATCTCCTACTGTGGCATATAAACTGACAGGCTCCTGTCAGACCTCTGTGGCAAGCAGCTGCTTGAGGGGGTATTTATTTTATTATTTTAATGCATATTATAGATGCATGAGATCTATTTAAATTGAATGGGAAACCACACACAACATAAAACGTTTTGTGTCACTGTGACAAAAAACGTGTAAATATCATCTTTGCCTTCTCATAGACTGCTTATCCCTCATATAAATTTAAGCTTTAGTAACACTTATCAAATTAAGCTAAAAAAACAACTATGCATAATATTTCAATCAAATGTAATGGCATATATATTCTCACTCTGCATATTAATCAAATGCCAGCTTGAACGAAATCATTTTACATTCAAAATGCAATGACATTAATTACCCAGATAGTTAAAGTTTTGTGTGGTAGAAAACGGACAGGTATGCTGGGATTGAAGGAAAAACAAGGTAAGGTTATAGAAGGTGAGAATTCTTTCACGGCTAGGTGGGCTGAGCATTTCAGTAATATTATAAACAATGTGCTTAATTCTACTCCCATTGTCTGTAATGATGATAGATGCATTGCTGGCTTTAATGATGGCCCTATATCATGGTCTGAAGTTATTTTGGCCATTTCTAAAACTACATAAATCCTCAGGGGTAGATGAAATTACTACTGAAATGCTTAGAGCTGGGAATATTTCGGTTACCACTTGGATGACTGAAATATTGAATATCTTTTATGATAAAGGCATTGTTTCTATAGGGTCCTCACAAACTTCAGTTTTACCTTCAATTCTAAAGGAAATCCCCAACCACTTCTGAATCCACACTGCTTATAAAGAAATTGTCTATCAACCAGATTCTTAATTCCATTAAGCACAATCATGCAAAGAATTTACATGGAACAGAAAGTGGACTGATACCCCTATAGTTATCACAAGAACTGCGATCACCTTTTTTGAAAATAGGGATAACAATAACTCTGGTAAAATCCTTAGGAACGTTGCCTTTATCATAAAAGATGTTCAATATTTCAGTCATCCATGTGCTAACTGAGACATTCCCAGCTCTAAGGATTTCAGTAGTAATTTCATCTACCCCTGGGAAATTATATAGTTTTAGAAATAGCCAAAATAACTTCAGTCTGTGGTATAGGGCCATTATTAAAGCCAGTAATGCATCTATAATCAATACAGAGAATGGGAGTAGAATTAACATTGTTTATAATATTACTAAAATGCTCAGTCCACCTAGCCATGAAACAATCCCCATCTTCTAAAACCTTACCTTGTTTATTCTTCAATCCCTGCATACCTGTCCGTTTTCTACCACACAAAACATTAACTATCTGGTATAACTCTTTGCTGTTATGCTGTCTAACTGCTGCCTCAGCTTTGTCACCAAAGATTCTTATCAACTGCTATCTGATCCGTTTACACATCAAGCCAAAGATTCTTATCAACTGCTAACTGATCCTTACACGTTTATTAAGCTCTTTGCAATGCTTTCCATTAGGCCTAGTAGGGCATTGATTAAGGAAATTCTTTCTTTCCAAAATAAACTCAAGTGTCTTATCACTCAAATAATTTTCCCTCCCATGCTCTTCTTTTCTTAAAAGAATACTGTTAGTTTCCAAAAACGCCAGTTTAAAACGGTCTCATTCTTCCTTAACTTTAGTAGTAAGTAAACCATGACTGTCATATTGGTTAATTAACCTATCATGGTAAGCTTTGGCTATAACTGGGTCTTTCAGAGCTTCAGAATTAAAGGTAAATTGTTTAACCTTTTAGCACAACACTTCTTAAGTTTAAGTTGCAAGATACTTTAAGCAAGGTAACGGCCAGATCCAATTTCAGCTCCCCTACATGACCTGGTATACCTAACGGAACTATCACATTTCCTGTTGATTAATATATAATCAAACATATTCTTATGCAGCCCATCTGATTAAACACACATGTACTTATGTATATTGTAGTATTTGTAGTAAGTGTTAGTTATTCACAAATGATTAAGTTTAGTTACAAGTATTAGACTTTGCCCATTGCCATTGAAGCTACCAATACCAAAAGGACCTATCATCCCTCCCCAAAGGTCAGTCAGGGCCAACCTTGGTATTGAAGTCACCTAGAACAAGAGTAATATTTCTTTTCTTGACAGAATTCAAGATATCCTGAAGTTGTCCATAAAACCTATCTTTATCACCCACATCAGCATTCTCAGTGGGGCATTACAACAGATAATATTCAAGTCTCTAATGATTCTCTGAAATTTAGCTGTAAGAAATCTTTCATTAATACACTCGTATTCTAGAAGAGCATCACTAGTGTGTCTGCTGATATGCAAACTTACACCTTGGATATGCTTTTTATCTTTCCCCTGTGAAAAGAAAAGTATAAAATTATTTTTAAGAATCTGACCTTTGTCTGTCCATTTAGTTCTCTTGTAAGCTGAGAATATCTAAATTATAACGGTGGAATTCTTGTGTGAGGATATTAATAGCATAAATCTCTATGTAGAGTCCTCACATTCCAACTACTTATGGAGAGAAAATGATTAGTGGGATGTTTAAAGAAACTATGTTTATTGAGAGAGGGAATACTGACAATATCAAAAAGCCCCCCAATCACAGGCATGGGGCAAAGACCTGTTCCCCCACCACTAAAGGCTGAAGCCATCTACACTGGAAGACTTCCTCTAATGTAGAATTTGAAGATGCCAGTAGAAGCAAAAAGAGTTCAAGTACCTGCAATGACCTCTGTTGAGCATTGTCCACCAGCTGATAAAACGTATCCTGTGAATGTATTCACTTCTGGTTGTCAACCCACAAACAAAGAGAAAACAAATTGGTAGATTTTCCCTCCACAGAAGCTCACCAGTGCATCAAATTCAGAATCCATAATCAAGCTGAGGGCCTTATTCCATTACAGTTAGTATATATGGTCAGCACACTGTGTAGTTGACCACTTCCTCAGCAGGGTAGGAAAAAAAAGTACCCATAGTTGTGAAGATCAGAAGCCCACGCTGATCTGTCAGCCATCCCTTTCCACAAGAGAATCTCTTTTAAAAGGTTCTAATGGTCTGCACCATGAGAACCTTTCCACAAGAGAATCTCCTTTGAAAGTTTCTAATGGTCTGCATCATGAGAAGGCAGCTAATGATTCAAAAAACAGTGGCATATACACCAGCTGAATTGACTACAACACTATGTTTCATGATCAGTGGGGACAACTATGGCGGATAGGACAGCCTGATATAGGGGCTCTAATCGATAAGTTTTAAGTTAATTTTCTACTCTTTAGGGACCATATAGTAAGATATGTAATTTTTAAATGTTTTATTTTATTTATATTTTTTTCCATGTCATTAAAAACACCTACCTTCAAAAATTTAATTTCGTATATGACTCATAAACACTGACCACAATTTGCATCCCTTTTGGAGCCATGTTTGAGGTAACCCATGATATTGGAGATGTCACAAATTTTAAGATATGATTCATTAAATGCCCCCCCCCCCCCTTCATCAGAGGGGAGAAGAGCGGGGTCAAAATTCGGAATTATTTTCTTCCGCCCTAAAACATGTGTTTAAGGGGAAACCCTAAGCATGTACATTTGAAATGTACTCGTAACTGTAGGCCTTTGCATTCAAAAGATATAGTAGAATGACTTTATATTTCCTGTTTTTTAGGGGGAAGAAAGCATGGGGGGACAATATTTCATAGCCTATGACACTCCTCACATCACAAGCTTTCATTTTATATATAGCTGATTACTTTTGGCACTCACATTCTGGAGATATAGAGGAATAGTTTTCATATTTCCTTTTTTTTAGAGGGGAAGAAAGCATGGGGGGGTCAATTATTTATAGCCTATGACACTTCCTGCATCACAAGCTTTCAATTGATACATAAATCATTAAATTTCTCTATCGCATTCGAAAGATATGGTGGAACAACTATTTTGACAAATTCACAAACTGGCAATGTCAAAGTAATAGGAAGATAGGTAAAAAAAAAGTCCTGTTTCATCAGCATTATAAAGGTCTGATGGAATGTAATCATTCATTATTCACTCAATGCTGGAGGTCCATTCATTAGCCATGGTTATGTCTGCTTGGCCAGAAGTGGTTTTGCATGTACCAAGCCAATTTCTGAATTTTAGTAACATCCAGTGTTTGTATCAATGTTTTCAGAGCTTAGAGTTGCTCCCAAGTTCTTAAATTTGGCTTCAAGCATTGACCTGCTTTGTGGTAAATTTTGCGCAATGGCTTCTGCAGACCACTCAAAAAAAGAGATTCTGCAACATCTGAGTATAAAGCTGATCTAATATTTTTCTTGAAGCATCACCTTTTGATTTTACAAGCACTGTCAATGTTTTTACTTTACTTTTTTACTGTGGCTAAGGAACTCTGTGGAAGTATCAGCTTTCTTTTAGCCTTTGTCACATTATTGTAGTATATGATAAAAAAAAATGTATATATTGCATATTATAAAGTCCTGCCATCCTCACAGACCTTCTACTATGGTGTATAAACTGCTAGGCTCCTGTTAGACCTCTGCAATAGGCAGCTGCTTGAGTTTCTTTTTTATTATAAAAAATATAATGACAGCCCACAATAAATGTCATATTAGTAGAGAAAAGACATATCCATTACTTTAGTGGTCTTAAGAACACTCTGTCATGTTTCTGGAGAGATCTGGGTTTGAATCTAACATATTGGCGAAATTTTTTCCACAAAAACATTTATTGATGTCTAATATAAAGGGTTACTAGTTTTTTGATTCCACTCTGTAATATATTTATATCAATTTAAATTGAATTACTCATTGTAATTATCACATGAAAAGTTGTCTATTTTGGTTACATTTAATTTACAATATTAATTTATTATATATATATATTTATTATATATATTATTATACAATGAATTTGTAAAAATGTTTTGTGGTTATAAAATGAATTAGGCTCCTGTGAAACCTCTGTGGCAGGCTGCCACTTGAGAGGTTTTTTTTCTTTATTATAAAAAACAGGGTCCTGGTGCTGACCATATATACCAACCTGAATGGAATTATGGCTCTGAGCTTGATTATGGATCCTGATTTTGCTGCAATGGTGGACTTCTGTGGAGGGAAAATCTTCCGCTGTGTTTTCTCTTTGTTTGTGGGTTGACAGCCCCAAGTGAATAGATTCACAGGATATGTTTATCAGCTGGTGGATAATCCTGAGCAGAGGTCATCTCAGGCACCTGGACTCTTTGCTTTTACTGGCATCGTCAAATTCTACATTGGGGGAAGTCTTCCAGTGTCAGCCTTTAGTGGTGGGGGAACAGGTCTATGCCCCATGTCTGCAATTAGGGGGCTGTTTGATATTGTCGACATTCCCTCTCTCAATAAACATCGTTTCTTTAAACATCCCACTAACCATTTTCTCTCCATAGGTATTTGGAATGTGAGGACTCTGCACAGAGCTTTTTCTCTTGATGTCCTCACACAAGAATTCCACCATTATAATTTAGATATTCTCGGCTTGCAAGAGACTGGATGGACAGATAAAGATCAGACTCTTAAAATTAATCTTAAATTTCTCTTTTCAGGGAGGAATGATAATAAATATCACCAGGACATGGGTCTGCTTCTCAGCAGAGATGCTAGTGATGATCTTCTGAAATATTAGTGCATTAATGAAAGGTTTCTTACAGCAAAATTTCAGACAAGCATTAAAGACTTGAATGTTATATGCTGTTATGCCCCCACTGAGGATGAGAAGGATAGGTTTTATGGACAACTTCAGGATATTTTGAATTCTGTCAAGAAAGCATATATTATCCTTGTTCTTGGTGACTTCAATGCCAAAGCTGGTACTGACTCTGACGTTTGGGGAGGAGTAATAGGCCCTTTTGGTATTGGTAGCTGCAATGGGCAACATCTCCTACAGGTAAGTAAACTCAATGGATTCAGAATAACTAACACTTATTACAATTTAAAATAATTTAAAATTCCGTTGTGTACTACATCGGCAAAACCATTCGCTCTTTGCAAGAAAGATTCGCGGAGCACAAAACTGATGTCAGCCAAAAGAAGCTAACGACGGCCGCCTCGGAGCTAGCAGTGCAACACACGGCAATAGACTGGGAGCACGCCACACTTCTTGTGCGCGCATCCACTTTCTACGGAACCATAGTCCGCGAGGCTATTGAAATAATGACCTCGTCCGTCCCCACCTGCAACCGAGACACTGGAATCACCCTACACGACATGTGGAAAGAAGCTCTTTGTCTAAACGGACCCAACGTCAGTACATAACATCACTTCACTGAAGACGGAGCGCTGTCTTTGCTCCGAAAAGCTTCTGAGAGTTTTCTCCTAAGAACTTTCAACATCCAAATAGTTTGAAGGATAAACTCTGAAATTTTATTGCTCAATGACAGAGAATTTTAAATTATTTTAAATTAATTTTTGAGCAAGAAGGTCTTTTAATTGTATACTTATTACAAACACTGCGACATACATAAGTACACGTGGGTCTCACCCGATGGGCTGCATAAGAATATGATTGATTATATATTAATTAACAGCAAATGGGCTACTACTGTTGGGAATACCAGGTCATATAGGGGAGCTTAAATTGGATCTGACCATTACCTTGTTAAAAGTGTCTTGCAACTTAAACTTGAAAAGTGTTGTGGTAGGGTTAAAAAATTTACTTTTAATACTGAAGCTCTGAAAGATCCAGTTATAACCAAAGCTTACCATGATAGGTTACTTAGTCATTATGACAGTCATGATTTGCTTACTACTGAAGTTCAGGAAGAATGGGACCATTTTAAACAGGCTTTTTTGGACACTAACAGTACTCTTTTAGGAAAAAAGGAGCAGAAGAGGCAAAATTATCTGAGTGATAAGGCACTTGAGCTTATTTCGGAAAGAAAGAACTGCAGGAATGCCCTTAATCAATACCCTACTAGTCCTAATAGAAAGCATTACAGAGACCTTAATAAACTTGTAAAGGATCAGTTAGCTGCTGATAAGAATCTTTGGCTTGATGGTTTGGCTGACAAAGCTGAGGAAGCAGTTAGACAGCACAACAGCAGAGAGCTGTACCAGATAGTTAATGTTTTGTGTGGCAGAAAACGGACAGGCTTACAGGGATTGAAGGATAAACAAGGTAAGGTTATAGAAGGGGAGGATTCTGTCATGGCTAGGTGGGCTGAGCATTTCAGTGATGTTCTAAACAATGTAGTTAGTTCTACTCCCATTGTTTGCAATGATGATAGATGCATTGGTGGCTTTAATGTTGGCCCTATAACCCAATCTGAAGTTATTTTGGCTGTTTCTAAACTTAAACTTCATAAATCCCCAGGGGTAGATGAAATTACTACGGAAATGCTTAGAGCTGGGAATGTTTCGGTTACCCTTAGATGACTGAAATTCTGAATATCTTTTATGATAAAGGCATGGTTCCTAAGGATTTTACCAGAGCTATTGTTATCCCTATTTTCAAAAACGATGACCGCAGTTCTTGTGATAACTATAGGAGTATCAGCCTACTCTCTGTTCCAAGGAAAGTTCTTTGCATGACACTGTAATATTTCAGATTTTAAATTTCCAAACAGAGAATAAGATTTTTAAGATGAAAAGAAATGTGCAGGAATAAATGTCTGATTCCTCAACAGGTAGAAAAGTAACAAATCAGAAAAGTGAAATGGATAATTCAGTTGTGTATGTAAAGATCCAAAGAGCAATGAGGGGTTGCTTCTATCCACAAACTCTATCATATGTAGAACTGCTAAAAAGATAAGTGACTAAAACAAGACTACAAGATGAAAGTTGGGTTGTTTTACCTCTGAGCGGCACTTTTTTGCACACCATGGGCTAAATGGCTAGGTCACAAGGACCCCGAAGGCTCAGAGAAGGTTGGGGAAGGGGACCCACTGGAAAAGCTATTGGGAGACAGATGGTAGCCTCCCGTCAAGGCCATCCAGCGTGTTCTTTAACATGCACAGGGTATGGCTCTCCCGCACACAGGGCCACGGCTTAACGTCCCATCCCACAGACGGTGGCCTTTCCAAGCCCATAGGTGTCCCCTACTGACCGTGGGCAGGGCAGAGAATTTTACGGAGATAAATCTGAACGCTGACCCAGCTGGGACTCGAATCTGGGAACTACAGATTACAAGCCTGGCGCTCTAGCAACTGAGCCACCCCCGCCCCACAAGATGAAAGAATTGGCCATGGCAGCTTAAAGGTCTTAAAGGTAAAAGTTGGTAGATGGCTATACGTAGACACAACTGAAGAGACGATCTATATGAAACTAAAGACAATTAACATTCTGTAGAAACATGAAGTGAAAATGAACTGCAGTTAACTCATGCTGATCAGGATGGATCTATGAAAAGAGGGGGGAGGCAAGGAGGCCATACTCCATCATAATTTTTTGCATCTATTTCTCGTACTATCATTTAGAATGATAGTACGAGAAATAGATGCAAGAAATTATTTAGCATGTTAAAATTTCATGCATATTTCAAGAAACTATTTAAAGTGCTGTAAAATGTTGGGAGAAATGTTACTGCATTGGGAATTTGGCTATTCTCCCCCCCCCCCCCCCCCCCACCTTTACATTTTCCTGGCTCGATTGTGTTCACTACCATAACTACATGAAATTTTCATGCTTGTTTCAAATGTATCAGCGGTGTTCACCATCACCTATGCTCCCAGTATCCCAGTATGCAGAATTGACAGGCAGTACAGTATTGATGGCTCAGGAAGATTTCAAGATTTTTAGATGAAGTTAGAACAGAGAAAAAAAATTCAAAATCCCTTTTGCCTCTTTCCTTACACATGAGTTTAAATCTGAATGTTTTAATCCATACCTTTACAACAGACCTGGATCTAAAAAAAAAATTAATAAAAAAAATGAGGGGCAATTGTTGGAAAAAAGTAAGGGTGGGGGGACCAAGAGACTAGACAGCATTTTCTCTTTCATTTTAGAGGTTTCTAAAAGAATCGTCAAAAAATGTATGAAATATGCAAAGTTGAATATTTCTGGCCCCCATTACCATTACTATTCTCAAAGGATGCAAAGGATACCCCAGATCTAGCCTACCTTTAGAGTTTTTGGAATGCCACTGATTCATAAAAATGTCTCAGGACATTCATGTTGACAAAAATAAAATTTTGAATCTATCATTGAGAGATAATTCAAAAAATTTCTATCTTGGAAAATAACTTTTTGTTGAAAAATCAGGTTTATGATGAGTTAATATGAGGGGGTGGGGCATTCTTTCTCTGACTAATTTTAGAAACTGCAATAAAGATGAAAGGTCCACTACATTTGATTTTAAATGGTTTGTAGTTTGTTATTATATTTTAAAATATTACTGTTTAAAAGTTTACTAAAATAGAAAAAATATTTCACTCTTTGATGAGGATAAATTTTTTTTTCAGGGGGAGCGGACTTTGTTTTGCAGTCAGCTTCAATTACTTCCCCATATATTTTCTAGATCTTAGTCTAAATTAAAGACGACAATAAAATCTGAAATATATAAAAGAATTGCAAATGCTCTAATATTCCATACCATTTATTTATCAGACTATCTTTCAAAAGATAACATTTAACTAACTTATACATCTGGAAGAATGATTGTTTTTATGAATTTCAAGAATAGTAAGTACCACAGCAAATTCTGTTTATAGATGTTTCAGTTATCACTTTTTTTTTATATTGAATGAATATTGCTGAAAATAAAGATGTTTCCTTGGAAACCTTTGACCTACATTCAGTCCACTTTTTCCTTAAAAGTTTCTTTAAAATTCATCATCATCATCATCCTCAAGCAGCCATGGGCTACGGAGGTCCAACCAGACCGTGCAATTTAGTTCTCCAAGCAAGTCTATCCTGAGCTACATCTACTGCATCTGGCCACTGCACACCAATTCTAACAAGGTCCTGTTTGACATTGTCTGCCCACCGCATCCTAGGTCTCCCCTTCTTTCTGAGGCCTTTAGGCACACTGTTCATAACCCTATTCGCCAATCTATAATTATTCATATGGGCAACATGGACAAACCAACGGAGTCTCTCTCTGCACAATATACTGCGTAAAGGAGGTTGCAAACTCCTTTGCCTAATCTCATCATTAGTTACAAAGTTGAACCACCTAATGCCCAAGATACTGCGTAAGCATCTGGAATCAAAAGCATCTAGTTTCCTGTTATCTTGTTTACAAAGTGTCCAAGTTTCACTACCATAACTAACCCTAGAAAGAACCAAACTATTATACAGTCTAATTTTAGTCTTTAGGTGTATACGCCTATTTCTCCACATTCTCCATAGGTTCTTAAAAGTCCTGGCAGCAATCCCTATTCGTCTGTTAATCTCATGCCGCACATCACCATTACGTGTTACATAGCTCCCAAGATAATTAAACTGTGACACCTGCTCAAGACTGCAACCATTCAGATTAACTGAATCACAGCCTGCCTGACCAATTTTCATCACTTTAGTTTTCTCTCTGTTTATAACCAAACCTACTCTACTAGCAGTCTCATCAACAGCTCGAATGAAAGAGTTCATCTCATCAACATCATTTGCCAAAAGGGCTAAATCATCAGCATAATCTAAATCAGAAATTTTCATATCTCCAGCCCATTTAAGGCCAAAATCTTTCTCTTGAAGTGAATTTCGCATAACATAATCAATAACCAAGCTAAAGAGAAAAGGAGACAAAATGCACCCTTGTCGAACACCAGAAGTAATGCTAAACCAATTGCTACAAGCCTTACCAACTCTCACACACGACTCAGTGTTATTATAGAGAGCTTTCATTATTTTAACTAACTTGTCTGGTATACCATATGATTTCACAATCAACCACAAATTATGACGATCAACAGAGTCGAAAGCCTTTTTGAAATCAAGAAAGTTAGCAACCAAAGGTTTCTGAAACTCTAAACGTTTCTCAAGAATCTGCCTAAGTGAAAATATCTGATCCACACATCCCCTACCACTTCTGAATCCACATTGCTCATCACGCAATTGACTGTCAACCAGATTCTTAATTCTATTAAGCACAATCATGGAAAGAACTTTACCTGGAACAGAGAGTAGGCTGATACCCCTATAGTTATCACAAGAACTGCGATCACCTTTTTTGAAAATAAGGATAACAATAAAAAAAAAAAATAAATAAATATCCCCTCAAGCAGCTGCTTGCCACAGAGGTCTGACAGGAGCCTGTCAGTTTATATGCCACAGTAGGAGATCTGAGAGGATGGCAGGACCTCAGAAGAAAAACGACACACACATCCATGCCTAATTCCGGGGCTCGAACCCAGGTCCCTTAGATCAGTAGCCAAGCGTGCTAACCACTCGGCCACGGGACGGCTCAGGGATAACAATAACTCTGGTAAAAACCTTAGGAACCATGCCTTTATCATAAAAGATATTCAGAATTTCAGTCATCCAAGTGGTAACCGAAACATTCCCAGCTCTAAGCATTTCCGTAGTAATTTCATCTACCCCTGGGGATTTATGAAGTTTAAGTTTAGAAACAGCCAAAATAACTTCAGATTGTGTTATAGGGCCAACATTAAAGCCACCAATGCATCTATCATCATTGCAAACAATGGGAGTAGAACTAACTACATTGTTTAGAACATCACTGAAATGCTCAGCCCACCTAGCCATGACAGAATCCTCCCCTTCTATAACCTTACCTTGTTTATCCTTCAATCCTTGTATGCCTGTCCGTTTTCTACCACACAAAACATTAACTATCTGGTACAGCTCTCTGCTGTTGTGCTGTCTAACTGCTTCCTCAGCTTTGTCAGCCAAACCATCAAGCCAAAGATTCTTATCAGCAGCTAACTGATCCTTTACAAGTTTATTAAGGTCTCCGTAACGCTTTCTATTAGGACTAGTAGGGTATTGATTAAGGGATTCCTGCAGTTCTTTCTTTCCGAAATAAGCTCAAGTGCCTTATCACTCAGATAATTTTGCCTCTTCTGCTCCTTTTTTCCTAAAAGAGTACTGTTAGTGTCCAAAAAAGCCTGTTTAAAATGATCCCATTCTTCCTCAACTTCAGTAGTAAGCAAACCATGACTGTCATAATGACTAAGTAACCTATCATGGTAAGCTTTGGCTATAACTGGATCTTTCAGAGCTTCAGTATTAAAATTAAATTTTTTAACCCTAGCACGACACTTTTTAAGTTTAAGTTGCAACACACTTTTAACATAGTAATGGTCAGATCCAATTTCAGCTCCCCTATATGCCCTGGTATTCCTAACAGAACTAGCCCATTTGCTGTTAATTAATATGTAATCAATCATATTCTTATGCAGCCCATCAGGTGAAACCCATGTATACTTATGTATGTCGCGGTGTTTGTAATAAGTGTTAGTTATTCTGAATCCATTGAGTTTACTTACCTGTAGGAGACGTTGCCCATTGCCATTGCAGCTACCAATACCAAAAGGGCCTATTACTCCTCCCCAAAGGTCAGAGTCAGTACCAACTTTGGCATTGAAGTCACCAAGAACAAGGGTAATATCTCCTTTCTTGACAGAATTCAAAATATCCTGAAATTGTGCATAAAACCTATCCTTCTCATCCTCCTCAGCATCCTCAGTGGGGGCATAACAGCAGATAACATTCAAGTCTTTAATGCTTGTCTGAAATTTTGCTGTAAGAAACCTTTCATTAATGCACTCATATCCTAGAAGAGCATCGCTAGCATGTCTGGTGAGAAGCAGACCCACGCCTTGGTGATGCTTATTGTCGTCCCTCCCTGAAAAGAGAAATTTAAGATTATTTTTAAGAATCTGACCTTTATCTGTCCATCTGGTCTCTTGCAAGCCGAGAATATCTAAATTATAACGGTGGAATTCTTGTGTGAGGACATCAAGAGAAAAAGCTCTGTGCAGAGTCCTCACATTCCAACTACCTATGGAGAGAAAATGGTTAGTGGGATGTTTAAAGAAACTATGTTTATTGAGAGAGGGAATGCCGACAATATCAAACAGCCCCCTAATCGCAGACATGGGGCAAAGACCCATTCCCCCACTACTAAAGGCTGAAGCCATCTACACTGGAAGACTTCCTCCAATTTAGAATTTGACCAATAGAATTGATGCCAATAGATAGAATTCAGAATTGATGCCAATAGAAGCAAAGAGTTCAGGTGCCTGCGATGACTTCTGCTCAGGATTATCCACCAGCTGATAAACATATCCTGTGAATCTATTCACTTTGGGCTGTCAACCCACAAACAAACAGAAAACACAGCAGAAGATTTTCCCTCCACAGAAGCCCACCAGGACAGCAAAATCAGGATCCATAATCAAGCTCAGAGCCATATATCTGTCCAGTCCAGTAGGTTTATATGGTCAGCACCAGGACCCTGTGTGGTTGACCACTCCTCAGCAGGGTAGAAAAAAAAGAAAAGTAGCCATAGTTGTCCAGATCAGTAGACCACATTAATCTGGCAGCCCTCCCCTTCCGTTCACTTCCACAAGAGAGTATCTTTTTTGAAAGTTACTAACGGTCCGCACCACGAGAAGGCGGGGTCGGACATTAGGCACTAGGCCTGGCCGGTTCTATGCATCATCACAGGGTATTGGTGCATAGCTCTCCTTCCAGTGACTACCTAGCTATCATTTACAGACTTAAAATTACCAACTTCATATTTAATTTTCATAAGATTGCATGTTAACCATTTATTTATCAGATTCTCTTTCAAAAGATAACATTTAACTAACTTATACAGCTGGAAGAATGATTGTTTTTATGAATTTCAAGAAAAGTAAGTATCACAGCAAATTCTGTTTATAGATCTTTCAGTTATCACTTTTATTTTTATATTGAATGAATATTGCTGAAAATAAAGATGTTTCCTTGGAAACCTTTGACCTACATTCAGTCCATTTTTTCCTTAAAAGTTTTTTTAAAAGTACCAACTTCAAATTTAATTTTCATAAGATTGCATGTTAACCATTTATTTATCAGACTCTCTTTCAAAAGATAACATTTAACTAACTTATACATCTGGAACAACGATTGTTTTTATGAATTTCAAGAAAAGTAAGTACCACAGCAAATTCTGTTTACAGATCTTTCAGTTATCACTTTTATTTTTATATTGAATGAATATTGCTGAAAATAAAGATGTTTCCTTGGAAACCTTTGACCTACATTCAGTCCACTTTTTCCTCAAAAGTTTTTTTACAATTACCAACTTCAAATTTAATTTTCATAAGATTGCATGTTAAATTTTGGTCATCAATACATATCTGCTTTTTATTTTTCACCAAATTTATATATTAAATTGCAAACTGAAAAAAAAAATAGTTCTTGTCTGGAGCACGAGAAAAATAATTTAGGTGATGTATTTGAACACTTATTATTTTAGACTGTGTTATATCTATAAGCCATCCCGTGGCCGAGTGGTTAGCGCGCTTGGCTACTGATCTAAGGGACCTGGGTTCGAGCCCCGGATAAGGCATGGCTGTTTGTGTCGTTTTTCTGCTGAGGTCCTGCCATCCTCTCAGACCTTCTACTATGGCATATTAAACTGACAGGCTCCTGTCAGACCTCTGTGGCAAGCAGCTGCTTGAGGGGGTATTTATTTATTTTATTATACCTATATACATAAAGAGAGATCATCTTTGAATGTGTAATTTTTTAGGCTGATACAAAACAAACTGAGTGGGGGCATTTTATTTCTAAGGTCATATTTTACACAAAATATGATACATTAATGTCCATGTGACAAACACTCAGAAAATTGAATCCATTTAATGAAAGTTACAGATAGTGGAAACTTGTTTCTTAACCTGCACAGTGTTATGCTTTCCTGCATAATGAGACACAGTTACAGATAATTTTGAAACAACTGTGAATACTTATCTGCTCTTAAAATTACCAAATAATTATTTGAATGTTTCCCTAAAACACAAATCTTTCAATACCATTTATTTTATTGTGACAGTTCTATTATACCCATGACAATCTATTGCTACCAAGCATCTCATTTCTTCATGTATGAAAACATTTCAAATTTACTTAGGTGGTGAAATAAATGTAGTTTTTAGTCTACTCTATCACTTAATTTTTTGCATTCTGTCATATTATGAAAACCATTTCTATGACATTGACATAAATCATTGAAGCCTAGGCCATCAGCAATGCACAGTTACACATCTCATAAATTGCATTTTTCTGAGCAGCTGGCTTAAGACAAAAACAACCGTCTATGAAATATTATCCCCACAAAATTTTTTGTCCCACAAGCATTTGGAAAAATCTGATATCTCTAGTCTGATGGATGGCAATCTTTTTCAAGTCTATTGCTATCCCTTTTTCTTGCCCAGAGCAGGGAATGCTCAAGAAAAATGAAATCACAAAACAGGCACAATTATGTTATATACTACAGATGAATAAACCTCGTCCCTCTTACATATAAATTGACATTGTCTGCCCACCACATCCTAGGTCTCCTGAAATGGATCTCTTACATATAAATTATACAACAGAAAATCAGTAAAAAGAGATCTTGTAAGAAAAATAAACTTTACTGAATTTTTGCAATATGCTACCAATAGGCAATATTAGCAGCAATGATGTGATTAATTCACTTCAAAATTGTTAATGGAATGAATGCAGTAGTTAGCAGATATATTTAATGCTAAATGTTACTATTGTAAATTGCTTTTGCATCTAATTTCCTCTAATAGATTGATTTATTAATTCAAAAAACAGTACTACTCCCAACATTTTCTATATTAAAATACTCTTGATCTACCTACCTCCAGTCTAATATATATATTCAGCAAAATTCGACGAAAAATCTTCTACGATGAATACATTTACTGAAATCTTCTATAAAAACTAAGAACTTATATAAGAACCAAAATATTAATTGTAGAAAAAAAGTGAAATTTTATCCAATATTGGTTCTCTCATTAAGTCTCCAGTTTTTTGCACTGTTATCAACAAATTGACAAATAATTGTTTACAGTTTTACACTACATTCAGTCGTAAATCTTTCGTAGTACTGTACATTTGATTTGAAATTTCCTTATCACTTTAGTAAAAGAATTCGGCTGTAATGTACAGATGCAAAAATTTAATTACAATGGAATTTACTACCACTATACACTTTTTTTCCGAAACATACAACACACATTTTAGTATCAACGAATGGCAAACACTTGAATAACTTTAATAAACAACTATTTGAAGTGTTACGGATACGGTCTTCGAATCAGATTTTATTATAGCTATTTAGGCCTTTTAGCAAATGATGTTGATGAGATGAACTCTTCCATTCGAGCTGTTGATGAGACTGGTAGTAGAGTAGGTTTTGTTATAAACAGAGAGAAAACTAAAGTGATGAAATTTGGTCAGGCAGGTTGTGATTCAGTTCATCTGAATGGTTGCAGTCTTGAGCAGGTATCACAGTTTAATCACCTTGGGAGCTATGTAACAGATACTGGTGATGTGCGGGTTGGGTTGGGTTGGGTTGTTTTACCTCTGAGCGGCACTTTTTTGCACACCATGGGCTAAATGGCCAGGTCACATGGACCCCGAAGGCTCAGAGAAGATTGGGGGAGGGGACCCACTGGAACAGCTGTTGGGAGACAGATGGTAGCCTCCCGTCAAGGCCATCCAGCGTGTTCTTTAGCGTGCACAGGGTATGGCTCTCCCGCACACGGGGCCACGGCTTAACGTCCCATCCGACGGACGGCGGCCTTTCCAAGCCCATCGGTGTCCCCTACTGACCGTGGGCAGGGCGGGGAATTTTGCGGAGATAAATCTCAACGCTGACCCAGCTGGGACTCGAACCTGGGAACTACAGATTACGAGCCTGGCGCGCTACCGACTGAGCCACCCCCGCCCCAGGTGATGTGCGGCATGACATTAACAGACGAATAGGGATTGCTGCCGGGACATTTAAGAATCTATGGAGATTGGGGGAGAAATAGGCGTATACACTTAAAAACTAAAATTATACGGTATAATAGTTTGGTTCTTTCTAGGGTTAATTATGATAGTGAAACTTGGACGCTGTGTAAACAAGATAACAGGAAACTAGATGCTTTTTGTTCTAGATGCTTACGTAGTATTTTGGGTATTAGGTGGTTTAACTGTGTAACTAATGATGAGGTTAGGCAAAGGAGTTGGCAACCTTTTTTAAGCAGCATATTGTGCAGAGAGAGACTCCGTTGGTTTGGCCATGTTGCCCGTATGGGTAATTATAGATTGGCGAATAGGGTTAGGAACAGTGTGCCTAGAGGCCTCAGAAGGAGGGGAGACCTAGGATGTGGTGAGCAGACAATGTCAAACAGGACCTTGTTAGAATTGGTGTGCAGTGGCCGGATGCAGCAGATGTAGCTCAGGACAGATATGCTTGGAGAATTAAACTTCACGGTCTGGTTGGACCTTTGTTAACCCATGGCTTCGTGAGGGTGATGATGATGAGTAAGTGCGAGAAATTTCGGTGGTATAGCTTAGAGCGATATTCCACTGATAACAGTGATCCGCCCCGTTTTTCCAGAGGGGTGGGAGAAAAGCAACTTTTTAAATTTAAGACCGTTAGGATAAATGCGTTTTATGTTGCATAATTACTAATAAAATACTACTATGTGCATTTTTCTCCATCAGTCATTCTCTCGAATTAAAACTTTTAAGGACTGAAAAAGTAGGCAAAGGAAGAACTTCATTCTCTTTGAAAACGAAATTCCAACATGCACCAGATGTGAAATGCGTTCTTTCAATTATTTTACATATTTAATACCCTCTAACAGTGGAAATTTGGACTATTGAATGATTAAGAAAATAGATTATTAATATTTTGTTAGCACCTGTACAACAAAACAGTTTTTCATTTATCTCTTAAAGCAAAAAAGTGCATTTCACTATTTTAGAAACTAAATTAGTTACTATTAATGTAAGCCCCTTTACAATTGCATTCTATCACCAAAAATTTTAGTTTCTACCATTAATAGATCGTTTGCAATAGTCGTTTAAAATTTGGTATTTTCCAGCTTTTTCCATCGCTAGAGGCCGCCGTTCGAGTCTTTATTTACTGCCTTTAGCACTTTCTAAGTGTGAAAATTCCAACTGATGTGGATTCGAAAAGTATAAATATTAATATTTTGTTAGTACCTGTAAAACAAAAAAAAAAGGATTTTTTCGTTTATATCTTTAAAAAATTCAGCTTCCTTCTCTTGGGGATAAGAGAGATAAGATTATTGTTATTATAAACCTTCTGATCATAACACTCTACATCCAAAATTTCACATTTCCAGTGTAGATAGTTTGTAATATTTGTTTGAAATTTTAGTATTTTCCGTCTTTTCCACCGCTAGAGGGCACTATGAAAGCAATTGGAATATTTCAAAATTGCGAATCGCAATATTTCCTCGACACTTATTCAACGACAAAAAGGAATTTTTCATTTATCTCTAAAAGTAAAAAAAGCTGATTGTCTATAGATGGATAGATGGAAAGACAGACGGATAGACAACACTTGACAGACAGACAAAACAAATATTGGCATAGGCAGACGACAAAATGAATACATTAGCTCGTTCTCAAACGGAACTAAAAAGAAATTATTTGTTAGTATTAAGTTATCTCGCTTCGCTTTTGCAGCCATTCCTGTTTTCTCATGGAATTTCCTAGAACTGCATAAATCCCCAGGGGTAGATGAAATTACTACAGAAATGCTTAGAGTTGGGAATGTTTCGGTTACCACTTGGATGATTAAAATTCTGAATATCTTTTATGATAAAGGCATGGTTCCTAAGAATTTTACCAGAGCTATTGTTATCCCTATTTTCAAAAAAGGTGATCACAGTTCTTGTGATAACTATAGGGATATCAGCCTACTCTCTGTTTCAGGTAAAGTTCTTTCCATGATTGTGCTTAACAGAATTAAGAATCTGGTTGACAGTCAATTGCGTGATGAACAATGTGGATTCAGAAGTGGTAAGGGATGTGTGGATCAGATATTTTCACTTAGGCAGATTCTTGAGAAATTTTTTGAGTTTCAGAAACCTTTGGTTGCTAGCTTTGTTGATTTCAAAAAGGCTTTCAACTCTGTTGATCGTCATAATTTGTGGTTGATTGTGAGATCATATGGTATACCTGACAAGTTAGTTAACATAATGAATGCTCTCTATAATAATACTGAGTCGTGTGTGAGAGTTGGTAAGGCTTGTAGCAATTGGTTTAGTATTACTTCTGGTGTTCGACAAGGGTTCATTTTGTTTCCTTTTCTCTTTAGTTTGGTTATTGATTATGTTATGCGAAATTCACTTCAGGGGAAATATTTTGACCTTAAATGGACTGGAGATACGAAAATATCTGATTAAGATTATGCTGATGATTTAGCCCTTTTGGCAAATGATGTTGATGAGATGAACACTTTCATTCGAGCTGTTGATGAGACTGGTAGTAGAGTAGGTTTGGTTATAAACAGAGAGAAACTAAAGTGATGAAAATTGGTCAAGCAGGCTGTGATTCAGTTCATCTGAATGGTTGCAGTCTTGAGCAGGTGTCACAGTTTAATTATCTTGGAGTTTAATTATCTTGTAACAGATAATGGTGATGTGCGGCATGAGATTAACAGACGAAAAGGGATTGCTGCCGGGACATTTAAGAATCTATGGAGATTAGGGAGGAATAGGCGTATACACCTAAAAACTAAAATTAGACTGTATAATAGTTTGGTTCTTTCTAAGGTTAGTTATGGTAGTGAAACTTGGACACTTTGTAAACAAGATAACAGGAAACTAGATGCTTTTGATTCCAGATGCTTACGTAGTATTTTGGGTATTAGGTGGTTTAACTGTGTAACTAATGATGAGGTTAGGCAAAGGAGTTGGCAACCTCCTTTAAGTAGCATATTGTGCAGAGAGAGACTCCGTTGGTTTGGCCATGTTGCCCGTATGGATAATTATAGATTGGCGAATAGGGTTATGAACAGTGTGCCTAGAGGCCTCAGAAGGAGGGGGAGACCTAGGATGCGGTGGGCTGACAATGTCAAACAGGACCTTGTTAGAATTAGTGTACAGTGGCCGGATGCAGCAGATGTAGCTCAGGACAGATATGCTTGGAGAATTAAACTGCGCGGTCTGGTTGGACCTCCGTAGCCCATGGCTGCTTGAGAATGATGATGATGATGATTTAATTATTTTCAGTATGGGTTCTTCTGCTTTTATTGGGACTTTATAGTTGTATGGTTTCATAATAGCCTGCAGCGTTTGTACAGCCATGGTACGTTGGGACAGCTTGCTGTGAATTTGGATTTGTTATTTTGAACTGATGGGGTTTGGGATGTTATTTTTTGCCGGAAGGTAGCTTCTTTTTCTACTTTTTTCATAAATTCAGGTTTGTACCCTTCCTCTTTGGCAAAAGAGTGTATGTGTGCACGTTCTTTTTCGAAGTGTATTTTATTCGAAGAATATCTTTTATTCCTGATGAATGCTGCATGGATGGAGGATTTTTTGTAAAAAGTAGAAAAAGAAGCTACCTTCCGGAAAAAATATCATCCCATCCCCCAGCAGTTCAAAATAACAAATCCAAATTCACAGTAAGCTGTTCCAACGTACCATGGCTCGTACAAACGATGCAGGCTATTGTGAAACCATACAACTATAAAGTCCCAATAAAAGCAGAAAAAACCATATTGAAAATAATTAAAAATGATGAGATTTTATCCCAAACTCAGGTGGAATATATGAAATCCCAGTCGAAATGCAAGTAAATGAAGAAATTAAAATGTGCAAGTACTACGGAGAAACCAAAAAACCCTTCAGGCAAAGATGAAAAGAACACAAAAGAAATACAAACAACCGGAAACAAAACACAGCACTGGCAAAAGCTGTCTAACATGGTAATGCAATACCAAAATTTAATGAAGCGAAAATTATTTGTGCTCCACCAACACAATACCAACTCAATTACGCTGAGCAGCTTGCAATATATAGGAATAGAAAACATGGCAGCAATGAATAAATTTACGCCATCTCATCAACCTGGAAACTTCTTGATAATCATACGAAGAAACCCATATTACCCCATACTACAGCCATAATCAACCAGATCTGATGACGGGAACAAATATAATGGCCATTGATCATGCGCAAATGCTTCACGTATTCGTTCAATGGGCGCTTCCTTTCTTCTATACCTACATAGTATCTCAGGTTATCTACTGCTTGCATAAGACCACCGCGATCTCGTTGTTTTTCTGTTCTCACTATTTTTTGAAAATTTTCCCTATTCCTTTGCTGCTCTTATATTATTTTTGCTCGTTTTGAGAACAAACGAGCTAATGTTTTCGCTTTGTCGTCTCTCTCTCAATAGATAATGAACTTTTTTGTTTTAAAGATATATTTAAAAATTCTTTTTGAGCTCGATAGATTGCAATTGACGAAATATTACGATTCGCACCTTCGGAATCTGCCGTAAGCTAGAATTGCGCCCTCGCTGGAAAAGTTGGAAATTGCGAAATTTTATACTAATACTGCAAGCGATGTTAATTATATAGTTGATTTGAAATTTTGGTCGTGAAATGTGAATATTATGAAGTTTGCATTGACAACAAGTGAATACCAGAGTGAAAGTGATGGGGCAAGGTTTGTAGTGAATCCGCTGCACAACGGAAGAAAATTTCTTACCGCTTTGAAGTGTGAAAGCAAAAATTATTCACTCATTGATAGGACTTGTGCATTACGTTTTTGGTTGTAAGTTTCTATATCATTATTTCCGTTCATTTCTGGAGATTTATATGCTACTTTTAAAAATGTTTTTTGAGGTAAGTTCATCAGATTTATTTTCTAGTATATTGGATATACAGGGTGAATCTGAAAAAGTGGGCAAAACTTTACGGGGTGTTAGAACGCAGCTATACGAGCAATATTCGTCATAGAAAGCATGGGCGGAACGCAAACGGCGAGCCGCTAGGTGGCGTTGGAAACGGTATAAATGGGTCGGTCCTCGCACCCAACGGCATTTCTATCGTGGATTGCCGAGAGGATGGCTGGTTATACTAACCACGAAATGGCGGATATGCACTTTGTGTACGGTGCGGCGGACGGGAATGCAAGTGAGGCACAGAGACGTTACCGCGACCGGTTTCCGATGAGATGCACTCCAGATCGGAAAACCTTCGAGCGTTTGCATCGGCGGCTGTGTGAAACGGGATCCTTCACCGCGGCCAAGCAAGATGCAGGGCGTGAAAGGAGTATCAGGATGCCGCAACTTGCAGAGCACATTTTGCATAGGGTGGCCCCCCCAATAGGGGACCACCTTGTCGTGGTGGGGGGGCCTAGGGCCCAGCAACCCGGCTGAGGCTTTGCCAGTCGGGATGATCCCCAGCTGGAGCAGGCCAAAGGCTTTGCCGGCTGTAGTGGGCAACAGCTGGAGCATTGCCAAGGTTTTGCCGGTTGGGGTGGTCCCTGGCTGGAGCATTGCTGAAGCCAACCGAGGTTGAAGACGCTGCTGGCCGGCTTGATTGCCGGTCGGATGGTGACGGCGTTGGAGACTTCACCTCTCAGGAGATCTGTGTGGTCTGTTCGACGGCTCTGCCGAAAGGTCTGAACCCGCCTGTAGGCACGAGCTGTCCAAAAAGTCTGGGTCTTACTAAGAGTCTCCACCCCGGACGCCGATCGAACTTGGATCTATATATCCTCGTTCATGGCTAACCGGGGAATAGATTAAAGTAAGGTTTCTTCCGGTGGTCAGCTTTCCTTCTATAGGACTGCTGCCATGTGAGGCTGGAGCTGCTGCGTCCGATTCCAACCCCCAGCAGGTCGAGAATGTGGTTCCAGCACGACGGTGCGCCTGCACACTTCAGCTTAGATGTGCGGAACACTTTACATGCAACGTTCCCAGGGCGATGGATTGGTCGAGGTGGTCCCATTGCTTGGCCACCAAGATTGCCGGATCTCTCGTGTTTGGACTTTTTCCTGTGGGGCCATATGAAAAGCCTAATCTACGAGTGCCCCATTGAAACCGATATGGATCTAGTCGCCAGGATCGCCGTTGTTGCCGGCGATATTCGGGAAATGCCTGGTGTCTTCGCAAATGTGTGTCGGTCCCTATCCCGCAGGTGTGAAGTCTGCATTACAGCTGGCGGCAGCTCTTTTGAGCAATTTCTTTGAGCATGTACCTCAATTACATTCCTGTTAATAAAATGTTTTCTGAAGTATCTCCTCTCCTTCTTGTGTTCATTCTTTAAATGTGACAGTGGAAAACTACCTTTTAACTTCTCACCGCTTGCGTTCCGACCATTATTGCTCATATAGCTGCGTTCTACCACCCCATAAAGTTTTGCCCACTTTTTCAGATTCACTCTGTATATATAACCGCCAAACTTAAAAAAAAAAGTCCCCAAAATAAATACGAAAAGTAAATTTCCTTAATAACGCTCATCGCTAAAGAACCAACTTAAGAAAAGCCCCAAAAACAAATAATCTCATTAGAGAGAACTATTTTAAACAATATATATATCACTCATAAACATTGGAACAAGCGGATGGATATCTTATTGCAACTCAAAGTTACAGGTTTTCCGACTTTCCTGGGAAAAATCCAATATGGCGGCTGAGGCGGTGGTCACGGCCTATAATGCACCGTAGCGTATAAGCCTTTATTTTGAGTTTGTTATTCTTAAAGACAAGTATCAGTTCTTTTCCTTTATAAACTGAATAATAAACATTTGAAATTTTTGGTTTCTTATTGACTCCATTGTTAAAGCGACTGGCTATCCCGTTCGGCTGTATAGCTCTTCGAACGTTACGTTTCTCGGTACGCTATTGTGTTTGCGGCTTCCTGAGCAGCGCCATCTCTTGGCTAAAATTCTTGAAACGCAACTGGTCAAGTCGATTTTAAGAATAAACATGAAACCTTGATGTCCATAATTACAGTCAGTATTCATGCAATATACTTCTAAGTTAAAAAGGGAAAAGCCTGATAGAGCAGCTGTTGACAGAAAAAAGCCCAGATATCAAGGGTATGTTAATAATCAATGGATTTCACAATTGCATTAACAATAATATCACTCTCATATTGATAATTACAAGTCAGTTTCCCCTAGTAGTTTATGTGTGATTATATGTGTGAACCCTATAATCTTCAGGTGAAATATAATGCCTCCAATGGCAATAAACAGAATAGAGAGAAACCCTAGAAAAATGCACTGGAATAATTGGAGCCCAAAGACTGCAGTACCATTTAAAAGAGATAGCTTGAGGTCTTTTGAATTTATGTTCAGGGATATGTTCATAGTGACAAAAAATTGAATGCAATAGGAAATAAATTTTGCTCAACCTTTTGGAAGAATTTGGCTGATGATTCTTTAATAAACTGAAATATAGGTGGAATGTTTAGATGCTGATTAATGATAGAATTAAGCACAAACTATGTCATTGTAGCTACTAATCTCAGATATTATTCTGAAACGATTAAAGTTTCTTCAGGTGATTAACCTCCATAGGTGAGGCATAACAAAGAGGTCAAAAGATCTATAGAAGTTGATTCTCCAGAGAAAGTGAAGAGATGCAGTAAAACAATGAGTTTAATTTGCATTTCAAGCCTTGTGCTTTATTCACAGTTTCTATAATATGATGACTTCAGTTGAGCTTATTATGAACTTGCATTGCTCAGGACTGAAACTATTAAAGTATAGAGTAGATGGTACTTTCATGTTGCAAGCTTTTTCGCTGCATAAAAATCATTAGGATTGTTTCTTACCCACCCCTTGTGACCCTTTGTTAAAAATTTCTATTGGGAAATTCTTTTGGAAGGTCTAAAACGCACTAAAGTATATAATAAATTGTGCTGCCCCCACCAGAAGCTTTCATTTGGCAAAAAACTAACTGCATTTGCTCTCCTCCAGCTCAATAAAAAGTTAATCTTTTAGGTGGGTTCTGAAACTCTGAAATATATAGTAGATGGAGCTCTCACACAAGAAGCTTTCATTTGGCACAAATCTCGTTCAAGATAATTCAACCCCCCCCCCCTCTCCCTTTAATGAACATTTTATACTCTTAGTGGAGCTAATGAACTCACATATATAAATAGTTTAACTCAATATCTAATCAAATATATTTATATACACTTTTTCACTGATATTAGCACAGAAGTTGTTAAATGTTCATATAAAACTGATGTTCTTAAAATAAACAAAATGCATTGTGTAAGTCAAAATGTCCTTAGGAGCATATGAAGATGAATTTCTTTTTTTTTTTCATGATGTTACAAAGGGTACACAATAAAACACCAGTTCTTGAACGTACTAAAGGATAGGGCAAATTAATCAGAATACAACTGACTGCAAATAATCATAATAATTGATCAATTATTACAATTTTTGGTATATTCATATCCATCATCAGATTGAAGTTTATGTATAAAAACTCAACAAATATCTTAAATTGCATAATAATATGATGCATGCAAGAATTGAAGTGTCATATGGCAAATGTGATATATCATTTAGCAGATGCATGTATTTAATGCTGATTGTTGCTATGTCATTGTTCTAATTAATAAATAAAAAAAATACCCTCTCAAGCAGCTGCTTGCCACAGAGGTCTGACAGGAGCCTATCAGTTTATATGCCATAGTAGAAGGTCTGAGAGGATGGCAGGACCTCAGCAGAAAAATGACACATACATCCATGCCTTATCCGGGGCTCAAACCCAGGTCCCTTAGACCAATAGCCAAACACACTAACCACTCGGCCACGGGATGTCTAACCCTTTATGATCCAATATATTTGAATGGGTAGTAATTAAATTTATGAAAGTTGATTTAATCACCATCTTTTTGATTTTTGAGTAAAACATTAAATTTTAGAAATTGTAATAAAATTTGCTATGCTACAGGAATACTAGGGATGCCTAATTTGTAGCAGTATTTACTATTAATATAGATTATTAAGTTTTCAGTATATTTTAGTTTATATGTATATGATGAAGTAATGATGAAAGTGGTGTTTCTTCATTATTTATTACTTCATTTGCAATTGCAGTAGAAGGTTTATGCAGTTTAATGTCATTTTGATGTTCTTTTAATTCTTTATTGTTAAGATCTTGTTGTCATATCTAAATAGCATGACACTCTCTAAATAATTTATTGGTATAAGGTAAACACCATCAATAGAATCCAAATTTCTGTCTTCCTTAATTAAATTTAATGTATTAGTAGTAAATTTAATGGTAGCTGTATATTGGTGTGTTTTAATTATATTGTTTAAAGAATAGTTTTTTTTTAAATGATAATGTATAGTATTAGCATATTTTAGCTGGTTTTCATTCATTTTCTATTTTTTGGAATCTCCACTGTTGATTTTCAGGTTTATTTTTTATTTTGTTGACTACATGAACAGGATATTTAGCATTTTGACTTTGATATATAGCATTTGCTTTCCTTAAAGAATAATAATAGTTATGATATATTTAAAAAAACTATTAATAGTATAGTTTGGTTCTATCTAGGGTTAGTTATGGTAGTGAAACTTGGACCTTTGTAAACAAAATAACGAAACTAGATGCTAGTATCTTGGGCATTAGGTGGTTCAACTTTATAACTAATGATGAGGTTAGGCAAAGGAGTTTGCAACCTCCTTTAAGCAGCATATTGTGCAGAGAGAGACTCCGTTGGTTTGTCCATGTTGCCCGTATGAATAATTATAGATTGGCGAATAAGGTTATGAACAGTGTGCCTAAAGGCCTCAGAAAGAGGGGGAGACCTAAGATGCGGTGGGCAGACAATGTCAAACAGGACCTTGTTAGAATTGGTGTGCAGTGGCCAGATGCAGCAGATGTAGCTCAGGACAGATGTGTGGAGAACTAAATTGCATGGTCTGGTGGACCTCCACAGCCCATGGCTGCTTGAGGATGATGATGATGTATTTATGCTCTGTACAGTAATGTTTATATTGAAGAATATATATATATTTTCTTGGTATACAAATTCTAAAAATTGAAATATATTAATTTATTAATATCTATTCTATTCTAAATATTCCTAAGCTCTTTATAAAAATTAAAACTCATAAACCTAAACAACCAGCTAGTCATTTTGTAACAAAATAGAAATCTATTTACTTAGTAGAGAAGAAATTACTAGAGTTCTTATCAGCAAACTGTTCCAGCTATACTTTATTGGAGAAATCCAGGAATTCATTAAGTTGATTCTGAATAGTTTTCTCAATAAGCTTGTGAATACATCAAAGTAAACTTATTGATCTCTAGTTCTGTAGAAAAGAGAATCTTGGCATGTTTGTGAATGATAATTACCAAAGCATGTTTCCAAATATTAGAATAATAAGACATTCTGAGAAGTTTGTTAAAAATTGACAGAATTAGTAAATAATGTTTTTAAGCAAATTTTCTAACATTTTATTAGAGATGTTATCATGCCCAAAATCAGGATTGTGAATATTGTCCTATTTTTGGGAATTCAGTGATCACTACATTGGTGAATTTGGTGCTCTTCATACTGAGAAAATCTCTGCTTGGGGAATGTTACTCTGAGGTTGAAAGACACGATTACTTAGCATGTGCTAGTTTGAGAAAAATAAAGTAATTGGGATGTATTCCTAAATGATAAAGTAACAAACAAAGCAAATTCAAGTGGCTTGATGTCCGAACTGGGGCATCAAGCCACCAGCATGTCCTAACAGCATTCCTCCCTCTTTAAACACAAATGATTAGCTTATTAAAGGTAATATATTTAAGTTGACTAGAAGGTTTGCTTTCTAAAAGAAAAGTACAAACAGTGCCACACAAAAAAGGTTGCTTACTCTTTCCTTTGATTTGTGATTTTCTACTAACCAACTTTGGTATTGTTGCAGGGGAGATTAAGAGAATTATCAATCTGAATTTAGTTCAGGTTCAGTTTTCAATAGTAAAAACAATCTTTGGTATTATATGCATTATATTCTGGATAATTATGATAAAGTTATTGAAGATAAGTATTCTGTCATGTCAAGATGCACTGAGCATTTCACAAATATTCTGAAGAATTTGGTTAATTCTACTCCGATGGTTTGTACTGAAAATTGATGTATTGCTGACTTTATTAATATTGGTCATATTTAACTTTCACCATTTGAAATTAGAAGTACACAAGCCTATTTATTTTTAATCAGCATTGAGTAATGACTGACAATAAAAAAGTGTCATCCCAAGCTATTCACAATTCCTGATTTGCAGCTTAACATAATAATAAGAATTTATTCCATGCAGGGGACTACAGTAAAGCCAAGGTATGGGTAATTTTGGATATTAATCATAATGTTCAAGTGGCTTAATGCCCCAGTTGGGTCATCAAGCCACTTGAATTTGCTTTGCTTGTTACTTTATCATTTAGGAACACATCCCTATTACTTTTTTTCCTCAAACTAGCACATACTAAGTAATCATCTCTTTCAACCTCAGAGTAACTTTCCCCAAGCAGAGATTTTCTCAGTATGAAGAGCACCAAATTCACCAATGTAACGACCACTGAATTTCCAAAAACAATGTTTAGAATGATCATGTTAGCTGGTCACAGAATAGTTCTGAAAACGTCTTGTTTTTTACTCACTCTGCTTCTAAGCTGACAATCATTGCGCAATTATATTTGCCACATCACACTTGAACTGTTTCCAACTCACTCTACATGATTGCAGTTAAATGTGTCACCTCAGACACACAATTGGGCACAAAACTGATGGCTGCCATGCCTCATTGACAATCCCGTAGACCAGGCCCATCCAACCCTTGACTCAATACAAAAGAACTTGTGGTCATAAAACATTCAATATACTGAATCCAGCTGATGTTTTCCCTTTTTATTTGACTAATTATTGTAGGAGGCATAACTAAACAATTTTTCAATTTGCAGTGCTAAATAAAATTATTTTTTATCAAAATATTTCTTGATTCCTCTAAGATATAATTTTTTTTTTGCAATTCTTTATTCATTAGAAATATATATCTTTCTTTTAAAGTAGATAGTTTTTTCTCTTTAAGAATAGTGTTTTTCATAATGGCTTTTGTTGTTTGGGCTTTGACATCCCTGACAACCCTGACAAAGATAACCACTTTAGCTCTGCAACTTGCTTCATTGCATAATGATATTTACATTCACATGACTGATATTTTGTTGACATGTTCCAATTATGGACATTTCATATTAGTCAGAATTGCACTCATAATTATGTTTCATATTGGTGTTAGATACAATTGAAGTTTGTCTTCGCAGACTTTGTGCCATGGATTCTGTTGGCATTAAAATGTATATTTTGGGAGTGAAGTTGTAGCAGACCATTTTGTTAACAAAGTCATAAAGTTTCATGCCAGCTTTTTAGCTGGCCTCGACTGTGGAGCCTTAATGTGCCATGCAGTCGAAATAACTTGGATAACTCTTAAATACCACATAATAAAGGGTGTCCAAAAATAATGGTGGAGTTTCAAGAACCAATATGTAGGAAAACAATACACATATTCAAAAAAGAATATTTTAATTGAAAGCATACCTCAAATAGCTTTAAACATAATGTGCATGTTTCTGTCCCTGCATATGTTCAATTGTTATTCCTCCTCCTGCCGTACACATTGCAGCATATATCTTGTTATTTGCTCAATTACTTCTTATTCTGGCTTTCAAATCATTCAGGTGTCAAATTTTGTGTTTGTAAACATAATTATGTGCAAAGCCCTCTAAAAAAATCAAGAGGGTGAATGAGAGCTCCTTGGTGGCCATGTAAGTAAACCACCTATCAATTAACATGTCAGAAAATGTGTATGGCAAGAAGTGGAATATCGATTGTACATATGCAGGGTAATGAATGGTGCACATGTGGAAATTGACAATTATTTTCTGCATTATTTGAGGTGTGCTTTCAATTAAAATATTATTTTCTTGAATATGTATATTATTTTCCTAGATATTGGTTCCTAAAACCCCACCATTATATTTTAGGACACCCTATTTTGCACTGGAAAGGGACCTTGATTCACTTTTTCTGTAGCCAGGACCCTTTAGTTGTCCACCAAGGCTGTGACTTTAAGAGAATTGATATAACATTGCTATGGCCTCTATTCTCTCTGCAAAAATGTCAGGATTAGATGATGCAAAGAGGTCACATTGGCTGACCTCTTTGCATCATCTGCCTACTACGAAAAATGCCTGAAAATTTGCACTCTAATATGTATGTTTCATTTTACTCTTGCATTTTCCATTGATTTCGGTGATAGCATCTTAAATTTTTCATGGAACACAGAAAGCACAACCTACAACTTGATGTCTCAAGGGATTTGTATTGAACATAAAATTCAAGGGATTTGTAATTCAAGGGTCTCAAGGGTCTCAAGGGTCTCAAAAAACTCAAGGGATTTGTATTGAATATCCTTGTATTGAACATAAAACCTATGAATAACTTGAAAAATAGTAGTTGCACATCACTAAGTTTTTTTGGAAACTGTCCAAACCCGGGCACATGATGATTATCTACTTAGATCCTCTACATGCCTACGGTAATCACTTCCATTATAGAACTGAAGCCTCTGTATTTCTATCATCAGACTTCTTTTACTACCTTCATTTTATAACCAACCAGAGCTCCTTCAACATTCAGTGCGCTGATCTGAGCTTCTCTTGCCCTGGGCTTCTCTTTTTATGATCTCTTGTTTCAAACTTTTAATGCACTATACATATTCTTTCCCCCTTTTAGAATTTACACCTTTTTTTCTACTTGCATTTTCAATTTAAGCATATTATTATATATCTCAGCTGTGTTTTTTTTCAGCATTTCTCATATATTTTCCGCTGTGTTATTTCAATATATTCCAGAATGCTTGGCCATCCCATTAATTGTGAAATACTCTCTTTTTGTGTGGAGAGGAGAGCAATGCATCACCCAGTGCCCACTTTCATGCAGAAATTCTCTGCCGATGATCGCCTAATGAAATATTAGGTAAGAGTTTATGATAATTTGTCCAGACAGTGTGTATGATATTGAAGCCCTCGAGTGGGGTTATGTCCAATTCGTCCATTTAGTATATCACTGTTATGACCCATATCTTGTTCTATCCGTTGATTGATGAAATATAACTTTATATTCTTGTTCTTGTACATATGATATAACTAGGAACCAAAACAAAGATTTTCTGGATAAATTTTACCATTTTCTCAGTTGGTAGTTATCTCATATCCGCAGTTCCCAGGTTCAATTCCCAGCTGGGCCAATGTTGAGATTTATCTCAATGGCTGCCATCTATCGGATGAGGTATTAACTCTTCCAGTGTCCGCGTCGTCTGTACACGTTCAGAGAATCTGTAAAAATATGCGGAGGACGTATGCACACGTTTTTAGTACAACAAAAAAAAAAATCGATTGTTTTAAAAATAAAAATTGCCGTTGTAATTTTTATGTATATTATCTTATAAAAATATATAATTCAGGCTTCAAAAATAATATTTTGTTTTTTAATTTGATGCATATTTTACTAAGCTATAATATAAATAATTTTATAAAGCCATCTGATTGCCATTTTTTAGAAGCACTAAACGGTATTGCCGATTTGCTTGTTAGCATTCCTATTTGCTGAAGTAACCTTCTGATTTAAGCTCACAAGTTTGATTTCAGCTATTATCAACAAATTTTTCTCTTAATTTTCGAAGTGTCCGCGTCGTCTGTACACGTTCAGAGAATCTGTAAAAATATGCGGAGGACGTATGCACACGTTTTTAGTACAACAAAAAAAAAAATCGATTGTTTTAAAAATAAAAATTGCCGTTGTAATTTTTATGTATATTATCTTATAAAAATATATAATTCAGGCTTCAAAAATAATATTTTGTTTTTTAATTTGATGCATATTTTACTAAGCTATAATATAAATAATTTTATAAAGCCATCTGATTGCCATTTTTTAGAAGCACTAAACGGTATTGCCGATTTGCTTGTTAGCATTCCTATTTGCTGAAGTAACCTTCTGATTTAAGCTCACAAGTTTGATTTCAGCTATTATCAACAAATTTTTCTCTTAATTTTCGAAAATCTCCTGAAAATTAACAAAAAAATGCTATTTTTAAAAATGATAGATTTTGGAAGTAATTACAAAATATGTACCGCCATTTTTTTTTCCGTTTCACACTCTCTTCTGTCAAAAATCTAGTCAGTATTCCCAATTTATTTTTATCGTTTTTTCCCAGCATTCTATGCATCTTTCCTGCCTTCAAATCGAAACTAAAAGTAAACACATCCTTCTTAGAAATTCTGGTTCCACCTGCATTTAATTAGTTAGGCTTCACTGAGGCAAACAAGCCACAGATGGCTGATGCATCCGTTGCTTGTGCTATGTGTTGTTTTCAGTTTTGGTTCAGCATATTGGATACTCTTTGTCAAGTTAGTATTTTTTTTTATATTTAAACTTTACTTCGTTTTCATTTCAGTAGATTTATTTTCGGAATTTTGCGATCTTTTGGCCGATTGATAAATATTGATTTTTTTCATAGTTATGGTATATCGTATGGCCGGCCTACAACTTGTGGTAACATCGCATTAGGCTATATATAAATTTTTAATTTATTATTTATTACTTTTCCACTAAAACTTGGAACTAATATCATTTTCTGAAAATCAATGCGTTTTTGGATACGAAAGCAAATTTTTCCGAGTTATGCTAGATCGGGAGGCCGGTTAAAAGTTGCAGATATTTTATTTAACATTCCATTAGGTTAAATGTAATTTTTATTTTATCATTTCTTGTTTTTTTAGTAAAAAAACTTTGAGCTTGTACCGTTTTCTGAAATTGAATGTCTTGTATACGAAAGCAAAATAGACTTCCGTTGCTACGGAAATCGGCCACCATTTGGGAGGGCAATTTCGGGAAGGGAAAATTCCTTGATGCACAAACTTTTCTGCACTTAGCCAAGATCGCCAAACTTCAACACCCAAAGAAAAAATTCGTAATATTTAGTAAAAAAAGCAACCAAGGAAGTTTTTTTCTATTTCATAATCAGTTCAGAAAATTCTGTAAATGTGAGAAGGCCAAATCGTATTGTATAACACTGGCCGTGTTTAAAATATATGATACTAAAAAGAATCATTAAAAGAAATAAAAATCATATTTCTGGTTGAATATTATAATATCGGGAGGAAATTTCCTTTTGATAAATATATAATTTAATTATTTTTATTTAGCAGGTTTCCCAAAATGAAGCCTTAATTGTATAGTACGATCTTTTTTTTACCATATCAATTGAAAAAGGCTTATTAAAATCAATATGCTTGCAAATTTGTTAATATTATTTATTTTAATAAAATTCGTAATTAAATTCTATTTAATTTGGTATACAACATGACCTATTTTCGTTGATTGGTTTTTTTTTTTAATTCTAAAGTTGACTTGTTTATCTGACAGCACAGTTGGCTCAAAGCCTGGAATTTTCTTAGAGTATGGTACTGAGAAAAAATTACAAAATGAGAAAAATATTTGGTATACAACATGCCATAATTCCTTTCATTAGTTATTTGGTAAAAAAAATTCTAAAGTCAAAGTTTTTTTTTTGGCTGAGCTTAGCCAGAAAATTGCTTGGCTCCTGAATAGAAACCTGTTTTTCAGGCTGGACACTGGAAGGGTTAAGCCATGTCCTCGTATTGGGGAGCGCCATACCCTCTGCACATTAAAAAACACTGGATTCCCTTGACAGGAAGCTACCATGTCTCCCAACACCTGTCCAGTGGGCCCCCTCCCTGCAACTTTCTCTGAGCCTTTGGGGTCCTTGTGATCTGGTCATTTAGCCCAGTTTGTGCAAAAAAGTGCTGCTTAGAGGTGAAACAACTCAACCCCTGCAGATATCTTCCTGACTGCACTCACACATACCACTGTTTTTGCCCTAACTGACTGTATTTCATTTTAGCCAGAAATGTGAATAGGGATTTAACGAGTAGGGTGGGGTCAAAGCAATTAACAGCAGATATTCTTTTAATGTGTCGCACCCTTGTTTCTTTTAATTAACTGTTTGAATTGCATTGTGCACATTAATTGAGAAGCATGCAATATTTTATGATCTATTTATACAGGTTCGCAGTTTTTTTATCCTATGAGACAAGAATAATAAATTTACACTTAGATTTGGGCAGTGATAAAAATCAGTGGGGTATCCTACTGGCAATGAATCCTTGAAACCAGTCAGTCCTGAATATAAAATGTCAATATAATGGCAGTTTGTCTAAAATTATTTCACTTCACTCTTAAGTAATGCTTTGGTATTTAAGTATGCTTTGGATAGTTCTTTCACTCAGTTTTTTTTTTTGATTTATGACATGTAGGACACAGAATAATCCTAGAAGCTACTCCTAGCTTTTACAGGCCTTCTCATACAAGGACATGCCTTACTAAGACTGAAGTCACTGCTGACCACTGCTTCAGTTAGAGCTAGCACATCACGCACAGTTTGCCTTGCTGGAACAGTGGCTAGCTCCCTAACCACTGTTCCTACTACCTTGATTCTATTTAGAATGCTTCACTTGTGAATGAAAAAGGAAGTTCAATTAACTCTCAGCTTATTATAGACTTGTCCAATTCCATTGTTCCCTAGGAAAAGTTTATTTCTGATCGCTGTCATATTTCTGCCCTTTGGTGTGATGAACTTGGAGTTATAAGGGTGTTCCAAACGCTTTTCAGCTAAAATATTGTTTGCCTATGATTAAGATGTTATCACAGGTTCACTTTTTTTTGCACATCTGTAGTTAAGTGTTCAAGGAAAACAAGCAAATGTTCAGTGCACTAAGTATTGGAGTACACTGACACAAGTCTGAATCTAGAAAAAAATAGGGTGGAGGGTTATCTGTCCTAGATCTGTCCCTGCACTGATATTCATTCTTATTTCCAGTTATATATATGTATAATCTATGGAATAAGTCTGCTCCTGTGTTCATTACTTTCTTTCTGGAGTGGGGGTGTCTCAGTCGGTAGCGCACCAGGCTCCTAATCTGCAGTTCCCAGGTTTGAGTCCCAGCTGGGTCAGTGTTGAGACTTATCTCCGCAAAGTTCCTCCCCCTGCCCACGGTCAGTAGGGGACACCGATGGGCTTGGAAAGGCCGCCGTCCGTCGGATGAGATGTTAAGCCGTGACCCCGTGTGCGGGAGAGCCATACCCTGTGCACGTTAAAGAACACGCTTGATGTGAGGCTACCATCTGTATCCTAACAGCTGTTCCAGTGGGTCCCCTCCCCTAACCTTCTCTGAGCCTTCAGGGTCCTTGTGACCTGACCATTTAGCCCATGGTGTGCAAAAAAGTGACGCTCAGAGGTGAAACAACCCAACCCTAAGAGATAAATTAGAGATGAGGTAAACGATTTGCAGCAATATTCCAGAGGGCAGAATCTAGAGATACAGGGAAATGAAGAGCCATGTGAGGATTTGAAAGGTATCAATGGAAAATAAGTTTCTAAAAAGATGCAGGTGGTATGAAATGCTGATTATATTTTGGTGTCACACCAAGTTCCATCCACCAATAAAAATAAAATATAGGCTATTATTGTTAAATTCAAAAGTAAAGAAACACGAGATAAATAGTTAATTGCAAACAGATCTATTAATTATAAAATAAATTGTGATATTGATATTAGATTTAAAAATTCCAAATTGTATTTGAATGAGCATTTAGCCCCTATAATAAAACAATTACTATACTTATTAATTGCAATGAAGAGAGTAAGAAACAATGGGGATTTATTAACCCTTCCAGTGTCCACGTCGTCTGTATATGTTTGCAGAATCTGGAATGAGGGGCTAAGGATGTATGTATCCTTTTTTAATACAACAAAAAAAAATCGATTTTTAAAAAATAAAAATTGCGTTTTAATTTTTTTTATATATAATTCAGGCTTGAAAAATAATATTTTGTTTTTAAATTTCAGGCATATTTTGTTAAACTACAATAGAAGTAATTTTATAAAGCCATGACCTAAGGGACCTGGGTTCGAGCCCCGTGTAAGGCATGAATGTATGTGTTGTTTTTCTACTGAAATCCTGCAATCCTCGCAGACCTTCTACTATGGCATATAAACTGACAGACTCCTGTCAGACCTCTGTGGCAAGCAGCTGCTTAAGGGGGTATTTATTTTTTATTTTTTTTTATCTGATTGCCATTTTTTAGAAACCCTAAACGGCATGGTCGATTTGCTTGTTAACATTCCTATTTGCTGAAGCAACCTTCTGATTTGAGCTCACAAGTTTGGTTTGAAGTATTATCAACAAATTTTTCCTTAAATTTTCGAAAATTCTAAAAAATTAACAAAAAAAAAGTTATTTTTAAAAGCGGTAGATTTTGGAAGTAATTACCAAATACGTACCGCCATTTTTTTTCCTCGTTTCTCCCTCTTTTCTGTCAAACCTATTTCAGTATTCCCAAAAATTTTTTTATCATTTTTTCCCAGTATTCTATGCATTTTTTCACTCTTAAAATCGAAACTGGAAGTAAACACATCCTTAGAAATTCTGGTTGCAGCTGCATTTAATCAGTTGTGCTTCAGTGCTCACATTTATTCAGTTGTGCGTAAACAAGAGGCAGTATCTCTGTTCCTTGTGTTACAAGTGTTTACAGTTTTGGTCCAACATATTGGATACTTTTTGTAAAGTTAGGTTTTTTTTATATTTAAACCTTAGTTTTCATTTCAGTTAGATTTATTTTCGGAAATTAGCGATCTTTTGGTCGATCGATAAGTATTGATTTTTTCATAGTTATGTTATATCATATGGCCGGCCTACAACTTATTGCTGTGGATATTTTAACATTTCATTAGGCTATATGTTAATTTTTATTTTATTATTTATTACTTTTTCAGTGAAACTCTGATCTGGTATCATTTTCTGAAAATAAACGAGATCTTGGATATTTAAGCAAATTTATTTCTCTAAATTAATGATCTCTCGGTTTGCTGATTTATCGATCTTTCTGAGTTATGTTACATCGGAAGCCAGCTTAAAAGTTGTTGTGGATATTTTATTTAACATCCCATTAGGTTAGATGCAATTTTTGTTTTATTATTTTTTTTGTAAAAAACTTTGAGCCTGTACTGCTTTCTGAAAATGAATTTCTTGGATACGGAAGCAAAATCAGGCTACACAAATCAGCCATCATGTGGGGAGGCTACCCTCTGTTAAACACTGTGAAGGTTTCACCCCCTCTTCGTTCTCTAGAAGGATATATATATATTTTTAATTACGAGTTTATATTGAATGATTCTAAGGGCAACCCCCCCCCCCCCCCCCACCTCAGTTCAGTACCTTGGCTGTGCCACATAGACGATATAATGCTGTTTTTTTTGCTTTGGTGCACAAACTTTTCTGCACTTAGCTAAGATTGCCAAACTTCAACACCCAAAGAAAATATTCATGATGTTTAGTAAAAGAAGCAGCCAAGAAAGATTTTTTCTACTTCATAACCAGTTCAGAAAATCCCATGAATGTGAAAGTCCAAGGCACTGCATTGACTGTATTTAAAATATACAATATTGAAAAGAATCATTAGAAAAATAAAAATCACGTTTCAGGTTGAATATTATATTATTTGGGAGGAAATATCCTTTTGAGAAATATATAATTTAACTATTTTTTTTTCATCAGGTTTTCCAAAACGAAGCCTTCAATATATAGTGTGATATTTTTTTCACCATATCACATTAAAAATGGCTTATTAAAATCAATATACTTGTAAATTTGTTTATATTATTTATTTCCATAAAATTTGTAGTTAAATTCTGTTTAATTTGGTATATAACATGACGTGTTTCCGTTCATTGGTTATTTTTTTTTAATTCCAAAGTTGACTTGTTTATTTGACTCAGCACAATTTGCTAAAAGCCTGGAATTTTCTCAAAGTATGGTACTGAGAAAAAAATTACAAAACAAGAGAAATATTTACTTGAAACCCAAAAAATAATTTTTTCGTTATTCAGAAAAAAATAGTCTTTCTATTCATGTGCATTACAATCATTTCTGTTTATTAGCTTTTTTAATAAATTTTTATTTTTGTTGCCAGACGCATCATTTTACTACAAGACCCTAAAAAAGTCCTTTTTGTTCAATTCTTTATTTTCAGAAAATCCAGAATTAAATACTGATTAATTTGGCATAATATAACATGCCATAATTCCTTTCATTAGTTATTTGGCATAAAAGTTTTAATTATTTTTCAGCTTAGCATAGGGAGAAAATAGCTTGGCCTCTGGATGGAAACCAGTTCTTCACGCTGGACACTGGAAGGGTTAATAACTTAATTGATAATAATAGGTAGAACTAAAGAAGTTTTTTTTTTTTAAGTCTGCTGGATCTAATCAAACTTTAAAGAGAATTTCTATTGACAATAATGGTTTTATAATGCATTCTTTGTTAATGTAGTAGATGAAATTGCTGGTAATCAAATTATAGAGGAATATAAACAAACAAGATCAAAATACACTGGAAAAGAACTTCAGTGTTTCTATCCCCAATAACTGAAGTGGAGATTAGAGAAACTATTCTTAGCCTGAAGGAATTATAATGTGTTAATCATATTGCATGCCCACTTATGTTTTCAATTTATGATTTGAAACCGGTATTTTCCCAGATGAATTTATGAAAGTGATTATAATAATAAGAATTCTCTATCTAATTATAGACAAATCTCTGTTATTTCCATTTTTGGTAACATTTTTGAAAAAATGGTTTAAAAGCGATTGAACAACTATCATCTACAAAATCCTGTATATTCTGACAATCAATTTCTGCTTCAAGAAGGAAAAAAATGCAGAAAATACAAAATAAATTTAAATATATATATAAATCTGCAGAGGAAAATTGTTTATTCTGTATTTTTAGATATTAAAAAGGCTTTTCACACTGTTTCACATGATATTTTGTTGCATCAATTAGAACACTTTGTAATCAGAGGCATAGTGTTAAAATGGTTTAAGAGCTTTCTATCAAATCAAAAACAGATTATGAAAATTAGCAATTTTCTAAGCAATGAGTTGACTTTAAAGCAAGGTGTCTTTAAAGCAAGGTTAGTGCAAGGTTTTCAAAATTCTTTAAAAATCAGTGGACAGATAAATTGCTTTGCTGATGATATTGCCATAAGATTTCAAGCAAAAAATTATAACTTGCTATATGGCATATGAAGTAATTTAATTAAGGTTAATAAATAGTTTAAAAGAAATAATCTATTTCTAAATATAAATCAAATGAAATATATCATGTATAATTTAAAAAATAGTTATGTAATAAATGATATAATAAAAATGCATCAATCAGATTGTAATACAGTGGATGATTGTGACTGTGCTTCTATTGAAAGAGTTCCCAAAATTATGTATTTAGGGATAACAATAGATCAAAACTTTAATTGGAAACCCCGTATCAGTAATCTGACAAAAAAAACTGATCACTGTTATGTAAAATATACTATCTAAAATTTTTTTAACTAGGGGAAACATCTGTTATATGTAACTCATGGATACAATCTGCCATTCATTATGTTCCACTTTGCTATGGAAGTACTTATACTTCAATCCATAGACCAGTCATAAATCTACAAATTAAAATAATAAAGCTGATAATAATGGACTTGGAGAGTCTGCATAATGGTTATGTTAAATTTAACCCACTACCCTTTAGAAATTTATATACCTATAAATTAATCATATATCTCTTTATAAATGGGAACTTCTATAGTCTGAAAGTAGATAATTATTGTTTGCAATCAAATGGAAAGAAGTATGAAATTCCCCTTGTTAAAGAAGAACCAATACACAAACACATAACTTATTTAGCTCCTAAGATATTTAATCATTTACCCTTTGATTTAAGAAATCATAATGGTGGATTGCTTTTGTATAAAAAGAGATTTAAAAATATTTCTTCCAATAAATGCTTTTAACTAATAATAAATTTTTCTCATTCTTAAAACTGATTTTTAATTTATTGTACTATCAAATATAATATGTACTACAACAACCTAGTCAAGCTTTTGGGTTGTTTATACATTGATTGATTTTAATGTAGAATTTCTATGATAATGAACTAGAGTTTAATCTTGAAAATGTTGCAAAATTTTGGATGCGATAGTCCCTTCGATAGTCCCTTTGATGTCAAAGCTCAAATATCAATCTACAGGTGTTAGATGGCATAGAAATTCTTAACTTGCAGTAGTTTTAGTTGTAGATCACAGAATTATTGCAAATTTATGGTTGTGATGGGTCCTACAAGGTCAAAGGTAACTTCCATATACCGGTGCTGGAGAGCTAAAAATTGGTGAATTAACCAATCGCTCAACTAGCTGTGGAACGATGGGAAAATTACCAATGATGTCACAAGTGCCCGTTTGCTCAGAATTACGACTGTTATTTAATATGATGATCATTCTCCCTAAGTTTTGTGAAGGATAAATTTTGTGTTTGAGTCAGTCTCATGACCCAAACCAATCCATGACGGCAGTCTTATATGGAACAAAAGTTTGACAAATATTTAAGTTGCTGAAAGAAAAGCAGAATAATGAATTTTTTAAAGATATCAAAGCAGCAAGTTCTTCTATCACAGTGAAGGATCATAATGCTTCAGTTTCTTCATCTCTCCCTGTGATTTGGCTGTGACAACATCAGTCCTTTGCTGAACAGATTCACCATACACCCAAAGAGGACAATGCCTCACGTGGAACCAAATTTGAAAGCATACCAAGTGTTAGTTATTTGTAACCAGATTTCTACTCTGCATTGAAGAAATTGCACAACCTTTGTATAGAAAACAGTTTGTGTAATAAGTTAATGCAAGTAAAGATTGAACTAGTTAGGAGTAGTTGTTAATAAAAGTACACATAAATAATAAAGAAAAAAATCTGTTACCGTAGAGTGGACAGAGTTAATTGTTACTAACTGTTTTAATTTTAATAAATAATTTTCAATGCATTTTATTACATTATTGGTATAAAATGGGCTGTAACAGCCTAATTAGCTCCTGCTCATTTGTGTTTATATATATATAAATTTTTCTGCAAAAATTTTGAATAATGATAATGAACTTGAATTAAACTTCAGACCTGAAATTGGTGTTTATAAAATATTTTTGAAAATCATTTATCCATTTTTTTTCACCCTCCTGGCATAGTACGTCTTTCATGCTACCACCTACTTTACTACATTTGTTTGCCATATCTAATATTTCAGCAGGGGCGGGGGTGGCTCAGTCAGTAGCACACCAGACTCGTTATCTCTAGTTCCCAGGTTCGAGTCCCAGCTGGGTCAGTGTTGAGATTTATCTCTGCAAAATTCCCCCACCCAACCCACAGTCAGTAGGGGACACCAATGGGCTTAAAAAGGCTGCTGTCCGTTGGATGAATTCTGTCTGTGTGCAGGAGAGCCATACCTTGTGCACGTTAAAGAACATACTGAATGGCCTTGACGGGAGGTTACCATCTGTCTCCCAACAGCTATTCCAGTGGGTCCCCTTCCCCAACCTTTTCTGAGCTTTCAGGGTCCATGTGACCTGGCCATTTAACCCTTGGTGTGCAAAAAAGTACCACTCAGAGGTAAAACAACCCAACCCCAATTTTTCACCTCATCACTGATCAAGGCCAGATTGAGAGAGGAGCCATGGCTCCCAATCTATAGGTACCCAGCCAGTTTTAGTTTTACTTATTTGAGGTATTTCCTTCTTTTTTTTCAATAAATTCAATCGATTTTTCATGAATTTGTAAAAATTTATTCTTTTATTTAAATTTAACAGGATACAGGGAACCTCATTTAAACTTTGCTCAAAAGCACCTAATTGATTTTAAACGGCCTTGTCACTGATATGCTAGTAGTTATGAATTGCACTTTGACGCACTTTGTTTATTTTCAGTTGAAATGATATTTTATGTCAGCAGTTACAATTCATTTTTATTACTCCATAATTCAAAAGAATTGTTTTCTTCTATTTTTCAGGCTCCTTCTAAAGATAAGTGGAACTACCAAAGAGGAATACCATTCATACAATAACAACAAACTACCATCGGCTTAAACATGTTCCATGAGAAAATTCTTTTAATATTTCAAAACTCTTCCAAACAAAAAATTAATCGTTATTTTCTTTGAGAAAAGAAAAATTCAAACCTGTGTTTCAGATGAAATATTTTAGAATGGTTATAAAACTTTTATGCATGAAGGAAATTTTATAGAAAAAAATATGAAACATTCATTCTTTTTAATCTACTAGAAAAATCTTAACAAATGCACTAATTATTTTGAAATTAAGGCAATATTTTTAGTACTATCTAAAATGCATTAAATAAGAGTAGGTCAATATCTAAATAGTAATGATATAATCATTTCTTGGCCCAATGGTTACAGTAAGAACTAATATAAGGAAAGTTTTGTGTACAAAAAATATATTAATATTTATAGGGGATCTAGCATAAAAATGTATTAATAAATATAGGAGATTTAGCACATACTTGCATTTATTTCAAATGAAAAGTTTCTAGGAAAAGACAAGCTAAAACACATGTTAATGCACATGGAAACTCCACTGAGGTGTAGTGAAAGGTTTCAACAGAAGAGCAATCTAAAGAGACAAGTACTAATCCATACAGTTGAACGCCCACACAGTTGCAACATTTGCAATAAAAAGTTTCGACAAAAGAGATATGTAAAGAGCCATATGTTAATACATACAGGAGAACGACCTCACAGTTGCAATGTTTGTAGTAAAACATTTCTACAAAGAAACCAGGTAAAGAAACATATGTTAATACATACAGGAGAAAGACCACACAGTTGCAATATTTGCAATCAAAAGTTTATTGAAAAGAGCAAGCTAATGAGACACATGTCAGTACATACAGGAGAACGTCCACATGGCTGCAATATTTGTAACCTGAAGTTTAAAAATAAAAGCAATTTATTTCAACATATTTTAACGCATACAGGAGAATGCCCACACAGTTGCGATATTTGTAATAAGAAATTTAGACAAAAGGGCTCTCTAATGACACACTTCCTAACACATACAAGAGAACTTCCACACAGTTGTGATATTTGCAATAAGAAATTTCGACAGAAGGGTAGTCTAAAGACGCACCTCTTAATACATACAGGTGAACGCCCACACAGTTGCAACTTTTGCAGTAAAACATTTCGATTTAAAAATGCACTAAAAACACACGTGTATGCATGCAAGAAGAGGGTGTGGCACACAGATGTGATGTTTCAGTAACACCTATCCAGGATGGGCTAGTGTAATAATGCAAATGTAAATATATTCTAGATGGCACAGTTGCATTGTTTGTAGTATTTGTTTAATATTAGTATATTGGAACATCCAAAATGTCACCATTGATTTATGTAATCCATACATGAGAAAGCCATATAATTGTGAAGTTTGAAGTATAGCATTTAAAGAATGGTCAAATGTGAACAAGCACATTGTAATGCAGCATTCATCAGACATATATATATATGAACTAAAAACTCTTACGATGGAATTATACTAATTTTCTCCTTATATGGATGTTGATTTACCTTAGATCGATTAAAATTATCTAAGGCCTTATTTTCTATTACCTTATTATGATTATTATTTTCTATTACCTTATTATGATTAGCTAATAGAAAACCAAATGGAACACCATATTGAAAAATACAAATTGAACATCAATGTTGAGAATAATGAAATCTTTGAAGGACTTCAAAAATAAAAACAAATTGTGACTAATTATTGTACAGTTGGATATATCATTAACCAGTACGGTATGAGCTGAAGCATTGAAAAGCAAGCAGAAACAAAATGGGTAAGATGGATTGGAAGAGAATATCAAAGAATTTTCCTTAGAAGCATGAGTGTTTCTTCAGATCGTAGTGGTAACAGAAATCAAGTTCTATTTTATGATGCTCTCAAACTGCAGTAAAAAGTTTTAGAAATGCTTTCAATATTTTTGATTGTATCTAATTTAAATAAGTTTGTATCTAGAGGTATATTTATGCTATCTATCAATATAATTAGTGCAAATGATGTTTTGGTATTTTGTAAAACATATAATCAGTGGTAATAATCACATCTATCTGTAGTTTTCCATCACAAAGCAAATTATATTTCTGAATTATCTAGTGTATTGAGTGAATTGTAGATAGTATATATATTCTTGATATGAATATTATTTTCTAAAAGACAGAAAATTATATAAGCAGTGATGAATATTTTAGTCTATTGGCATAAAGTATTTTCAAACTTGTTGGGTTCTTTTACCTCTAAACAGCATCATTTTTGCACAAATGGGCTAAATGATTAGGTCATAATGACTGAAAAGGTTTTGGGAAGAGGGCCCACTGAATAGCAGTTAGGGTAGAGATAATTTCCCATCAACGCCATCCAGCATGCTCTTTAATGTGCACAACATGTCTCTTCTGCACATGAGACCATGACTTATTGCCCCATCCAGTGGATGGCAGTCTTCCAAAGCCCATCGGTTCTCCTATCTGACTGAGGGCAAAATAGGAGTTAGAGGGAAAAAAACTTAATGCTTAGCATAGTTGGGGTTTGCGACTACAAGTTAAAAGCTTGGCACACTCACTCTTGAAATTTGTAGGATAAACCTAGTAGATTTGCAAAAGAAACATGTTGATCATTATTTCCTTAAAACTAATGCATTTAGTTTCATGTTTTCCAGTTTTTTCCTACTGTAGGGTTGTCTGAAATTAGGTATCTCTTCAGTTCTTTCTGTTTAAACACTTCTTATTGAAGGCATACCATATGTGCAATAAAGATTATATGCGATTCTTCTGGTAATTTCTGTTCTCCACATATTTGATCACTTTCCATCATACATCCAATATGCATGTGCTCATTCCATTTCAGTAATTTTTTTTCTGTACCATTTTAAATGTTTTCTTTATGCGCAAAATTCTTTTATTTCTCCCATTTCTCAATTTACTCATTCTTGTTTTCTGCCCACATCTCTAAAAATTAATTTTTTTGGCTAAAATACTCCTTAAGATATTGTGAAAAATCGTTCTTCTTGACTTATTTTAATACCATCAAATCGAATTCAGTGACTTATTCGTTTCTTTGCTTTTACCATTCATTTCCCCTATGGATATATCATTCTTCTGGCTAATAAATCACAGGTACCAAAATAGCGTATTAGTCTCCTTCCTTCCCTATTCCTTATCTAAAATGCTCTTTCATATACTGGTCTCAGTTATTTTGTTTTCTTAAAATTTATTTAATCTACCATTTGTGCTCTCTTTTATAATTTTCATATCATACTAATTCACTTTTATGGTCTTAGCTTATTATTGATCATCTGCAAAAATGAGTGAAGATGAACATCTTCAGTTTATATACCTTTATATTCTAATCTGTTCTTTGATAACATTTGCTATGTAGTTTTATCAAAATTGGGCCCCTCTAACATCCTTGCTTTAATCATTTAGATCGGTGGTTTTTCTGCCTTTTTAAATTAGCTTTTACCAAAGGTTTTTTATAATAATTTCTTTGTGGATGCCAAAAAAATCTGATTTATATTAAAATTGTTAAATTATTTACTGTATATAGAAATTTACAAGCATTTTGATAGTATATAATGTACAGGGTGTCCCAAAAGTCACTATTTTATTGAAATAGGATGCATTTCAAACAAATTGCTCAATGACTTAAACACACACATATTTTCTTACAAAATAAAAATATTATTTCAGATTGAAAAAGGAATACACTTCATTCGTTTTTAATCAGTAATTTTTACATGTGCTCCATTATTATCTGTGCAAATCTGAAATCTGCTGCATTGTGGTACACATTTGCAAGCATTTCAGGTTTTATTTTCTGAATGGCCTGCCTAATGCGATTCGCAGATCTCATAAATCTCGAATTTCTCTGCAATAAACCTCAGATCCAATGGGGTTAAATCAGAGATGGCAATGCCCAAGCCCTGTTTCCCCCTCGTCCAATCCAATGATTTGGAAAATGCCAGTGAACAATTCTGACATAACGACATGAGGTACCCCATACTGCTGAAAGACTACAATACTGAGAATACCATCTACAAGAAGTTGGGGTACTAAAAACTGTTGAGGCATATTGAGGTAAGCAGGTCCTATCACCCTATTTGCTGCGAAGAAAAAGAGACCATGAATATTAGACTTCATCATTCCAAGCCATACATTGATTTTAGGTAAGTCTCTTTCCCATTCCAGTGAATTCAGTTGGCTTTTCATTAGCCCAAATGCGACAATTATGCCAATTGATCATGGGTGTTAAAAGTCTCATCTGTAAACAGAATATGGTCCATTAAATTGTCATTATTGATTTGTTAAACCAGCTCTGCACACATTGCTGCTCATCTTGGATAATCTTCCTCGTGTAAGCTGTGTAGTAATTGAATGTGATAACACTTCAGAGTTGAAGGCAAAATTTTGTGAGTAGTTTTTTATTTCATTGGGTATGGTCAATCAGTGGGATGTGTTCCAAACCTACATTTTCCGATCCTCTTCAAGCATTATGTGAATAGCTTCGATGTTTCGTTGGGATCCAGATCTTTCTTTGTCATGCATGGATCCAAAAAAAAAAAAAAATTTTTTTCTCTATAAGTTCAGGCTTATGAAATTTTCCTGTGAATTTGTCTCTAATTTCACAACATTTCATTCCTCTGATGCGACAGAGGATAAGGTGAAGAAGACGGCTCCCTGAGGTAGTCCAGAGTGTTGGTAGTTACTTACTGATGAAGGTCAGCCATGCAAGGAAGCCACCCACCAATGAGGAATGGGGAAATTGGCCTAGGCTTTAAGATAGAATTAAATATTTAAAATTGCTTAATTTTGATATCTTTTGGAATTAAAGTTTCATAATTCAGTTTTATCTCATATTTGATGAAACAGTCCTGTCTCTAAGATGAATAAAACCTAAATTGTAGATCTTTTTTTTTTGGTTTTGCAATTTTCATCTGTTAATATACATTACTGGTTATTAAAAGTGCAACACAGGAAGAACTCGTCAGATTGTCCCGAAATATGCAAGATGGGTAGCCCATAGGAGAACTTAAATGCTTCAAAATTCAGCACATACGTGCATCATGTGTGACAGTAATGCCCCCTGGAAGTGGTATAAGAGGAGGTTACAAAGAGCTGGTGTAAAGCACTGCAATTGTGTTTGCTCACTAAAGGATCAAGTATGCCCCGTCGAAGAACACAACATCCATATGACTGGGTTTCCGACTTTGATCGAGGGAGAATTGTGGGATTACGGGAAGGCGGATTATTATACCGAGACATTAGTGTTCATGTTGGACTCGGTGCTGCCACAGTGATGAGAATATGGCGTTAGTGGGTAGAGGAGGAACGTACTCACCAACATAAGGGATCTCAACAGCCCTGTCATACAAATGAACGAGAGGACAGATGTCTCTTGCGCACATCAAACAGCTCAATAGTTAGGGTGTGTTGTGCATCAACCAATGTCCACACATACGGTTCGACGTCATCTGCAGCATCAGGGCATCTGCTAGGCAGCCATTGCTTTGGCTACCATTGACTCTACAACACAAGCATATGAAACTGCAATGGTGCCAAGAACTTCGCACATGGATGTGCGAATGGCATCGCATCGTCTTTTCAGACAAATCCTGCTTCAATATGCAGCACCATGATGAATGAATCTGTATCTGGCAGTACTGTGGCGACAGGCTCAGTGAGATATACATGATGCAGTACCATGCAGGTCTGGCCCCTGCTGTTATGGTATCGGGTGCCATTGGACTCCACTCATGCACACTCCTTGTACGCATTATTGGTACTTTGAACAGCCAGCGTTACATCACTGAGCTGTTGGAGCCTGTGGTCGTACCTTATCTTCAGGGGCTCTCTGGTGCATTTATCAACAGGACAATGACCGACCACATGTGGTGTGCATCATCCAACAATTCCTGGATAGCCACCATGTGACACTTCTGCCTTCGCTTGTGCATTCACCTGATCTGTCCCCAATTGACATGTCTGCTCCATGATCTTACACACACGATACACCAGCAGCTGCTACAACAGATGAACTTTGGCTACGTATCAAAACTGCATGGACTAACATTCCCCAAACAAACATCCAACATCTCATCCTCTCAATTGGGTTCGGTTGTTTTACCTCTGAGCGGCACTTTTTTGCACACCATGGGCTAAATGGCCAGGTCACATGGACCTCGAAGGCTCAGAGAAGGTTGGTGGAGGGGACCCACTGGAACAGCTGTTGGGAGACATATGGTAGCCTCCCGTCAAGGCCATCCAGTGTGTTCTTTAACGTGCACAGGGTATGGCTCTCCCGCACATGGGGGCCACGGCTTAACGTCCCATCCGACGGACGGCAGCCTTTCCAAGCCCATCAGTGTCCTCTACTGACCATGGGCAGGGCGGGGAATTTTGCGGAGATAAATCTCAACGCTGACCCAGCTGGGACTCGAACCTGGGACTTACAGATTACGAGCCTGGCGCACTACCGACTGAGCCACCCCCGCCCCTCATCCTCTCAATGTCAGACCATCTAGCAGCGGTTATTGCCACTCATGGTGGCTACATAAGATACTCATTTCTTTTTATTACACAAGTCTAACTAAGTTGTATTTGTAATCATTTGATCCTTGCAACATAAACTATGTATTCACTAAATATGGCTTTGATATTTCTTGTCTTTCCTGGTGTTGCACTTTTAATGGTCAGCAGTGTATTTTTAATCATGTAGTCACATTCAGGTTTTTTAAACTGTCAAGAACTTTTCTATTTGCAGATTGTGTCCATCACAGATCAAAATCACAATGATTCACATTTTCTGTTTGTTTAAAATGTATACGAAGTTAGACAAACTTTTTTGAATTTACACGGGTTATTATTTAATAGACAACAACCTGGTCTCAGTTTGAGTGTCTTGATTGTTTCTTTTTATTCAATTTGTTGTCTCTTAATTTGCTGGTATTCGATTTTTCTCTTGAAATTATATTTGTTATTTGTAACAAGAAAAATTTTATCTCAAAGTTTATTTTGTCTATTTTTTCAGATTTTATTTTTGATAGCCTGTTTATGGTGTTTGCTATTGATTAATTTTCTGATGTCCCTGGCCAGGTAGATACCTCATTTCTTGCAAAAATTATCATGATTTAGGACCCATTGCAATTCATAATGATTTTGTTTCTTTTACTGTATTCATTTATATGTTGTAAAATATTTTTTTATGACAGGCATTTTTTTTTTGTAGATGTTTGTAATTGCTTGTAAAGCTGACTTGTAATCTCGCAAAATTAAGATTTTTTATTTTTCCTTGATGAACGATTTTACTGCTTCATGAATTGCAGTCATCTCAGCTATTATAATGCTGGTTTTCAGTGTTATTTGATTTTTTTCGGTAAATTGTCTCTTTTTTTTTTCTGTATTTGTCTCTTGGAAGTAAGATTACTCCAGTTGCGAAATCTGTTGAGCAGTGAGCCATAGGTAAAATTTGTTGTTGCGGTGTGATATTTATGTGTAGCAAATTTTGCTTAAGATTTCTTCTTGAGGGTTGATATCTTTTTCACTTACCCCTGCAATGTAAGTTTAAAATTGAGGGAGGGGGTTGGGGCATTGTGCAAAGTAAAATTTCATTTTAATTTCTCCTTTATCTTTGCATTTGGGTGGGGGTGGCTCAGTCAGTAGCGCGCCAGGCTCGTAATCTGTAGTTCCCAGGTTCGAGTCCCAGCTGGGTTAGCGTTGAGATTTATCTCCGCAAAATTACCCGCCCTGCCCACGGTCAATAGGGGACACCGATGGGCTTGGAAAGACCGCCGTCCGTCGGATGGGACGTTAAGCCGTGGTCCCGTGTGCGGGAGAGCCATACCCTGTGCACGTTAAAGAACACGCTGGATGGCCTTGACGGGAGGCTACCATCTGTCTCCCAACAGTTGTTCCAGTGGGTCCCCTCCCCCAACCTTCTCTGAGCCTTCGGGGTCCATGTGACCTGGCCATTTAGCCCATGGTGTGCAAAAAAGTGCCGCTCAGAGGTAAAACAACCCAAATCTTTACATTTTTTTATCGGTATAATTTGTTATAAAGAAGTGGCTTAAGTCACAGCACAGAATTAAATTTTATGCAATTATTCTATATCACTCTAATGTCTAAAAATGCTGAAACGATTAAATAGTTGGATTTATTTTTATCTACCAATTTACTTTGGTTTTTCCTCGGGTTGATATCGAATAAATAGGCGAGTCTATTGTTCTGTGGTGGGTAGTACTCTTTATTACTGTGAGTTCGCTATGTTCTTGATTTTGCCATTGTTCTTGGTGAGGATTCTGTTATAAGGTCGATGTCCGTTTGAGAGCGGCACAGAGGTATGAAATATGGCGTTGGACTCAATAATTTGCTCTGCACTGTAACCAAGGTGTTTGAAGACTTCCCGTTGTATGTCACAACTTTTCCAGAGAAGGCTGTGATGTGTATTACATGTGTGCTATGCATTTTTGCTCCAATGCATCATCAGGAGAAATAGTTGTGCAGCAGGCACAGATGTTAGCATGCTGCGGTGTGTTCATTTATCCAAGTGTGCATATAGAAGAAGTAGTATGGTGGTGTGTTGGGGGTGTAGACAGATCTTCTCTACCTGTCTGGGCTGGGTTGTTTTTCTACTGATGTGTGTGAGAGTGTGTGCAGAAGGGCATGATCCACCTAGGTGGCCAATATACACAAACTCGGGTGTCTTCTCATATGTACATTTACCATTTACAGAATTTTACACTTTATAATATATACAAACAGTGACTGCGAACCCAGTACAGTCACTTGCTAAACACAGCACAGGCTACAAGGAGCCTCAGCGGTCTCACTGCTAGATGAATAACATATGGCTTAATCGAGTCACAGACAATCCGCCTGACATGCGAAATGCTTCATTGTCTCCACGCAAGTCCCAGTTCGAATGACCCACCAGATGAGGTCACGTGATGTTTCCCGGGGATGTTAGGGTGCTTCAGCTAATGGGACGAACATCATTGTGCCACATCCACTCTCGTTCCCATGTAAGGGGGTGCTAACCAAACAGGTGGCATTTCTTAACCCAGCCCCACAAACTGGCTAAGCTGCTCGTTCTGTCGCTAGCAGAAATTGATCTGTCGCCAAAATGGCAATTCTGACCCTGGCTGACTCTTTATAGGGGGGGGGGGGTTACTTAATTTAGTTTAAAAAATAAATCCAACTAATTGTTTCAGCTTTTTTAGACATTAGAGTGATTTTTTGACAAATTTCTGCTCTAATTTTTTATCTTCAATCATCTTTAACAAAGGGTTTTGTGGTTGGTAGAAAATCAGCCAGGTATAAAAAATCTTAAGGTTTTCAATTTTCAAGTCGGTTATTAGAAGAGTTTCAAAAAAAAGTTATGGTTGTACTTTTTTCAAGCAGAGCTGTTAATTTTCTGATATATATGTTTTCCACGGTTTCCCATTTTTTTCAGATATTTGTAAACATTAACTATTCCACGACAATATCAAAATACTTCCTTGAGAATAGTAGTATCGAGGTGCAGCATAATCAGCTGGCCTATATCCCCATTCAGTTCCTCCTGTAGTTACAGAAGTTGATATAATTTCCCCTTTATGGAGTTTTTATAGTGAGTGTTTCAGTGTAGTCAATGACCTAGTGTGATCCCAAAAGAATCGGTGTTCTTTTATTAGCTTTATATTTTTATTTTTGCTTTTAAGGTTGTAATGCATAAGGTTAGTGTGGACGAATGGCCTCTTTCAGCAGGTGAACATGTTCGACCCTTCCAGCAGATTGGTGTTGTCCAGCAACGTCACATGGCATACATGACAAGGTCAGTATATATATGGTGTCCACGAGTGCACAGGCTTCAGTCAAAGTAAACCATGGACAGAGGCCAGTTGTGCATAATTTTTCTATATGAATTCAAACTTCGACGTTCCATAGATATAGCAGCCTGAAACATTAATATGGCATATGGACAGGGTACTGCGAATGAACATGCCATAAGTTGATGGTTTGCAAAATTCCACATCCCTTGAAATTGAGCCTTGTGGTCATCCACCAGTATCTGTAACAGATGAGTAGGTGAAGAATATCGTTGAAGCTGAAACATGGCAAAGTGTTTGTGAGATTGCAGTGAAGGTCTGCGTACAACATTTGACTGTTGTTCGACACTTGGTTACCCTGTGGAAGATGAAAAAGCTGGATATCTAGGTATCATGCAAATTGACAGCAGCCAGCAGGACACGCTGTCTGGAGGTGTGCATTTGCCCGGAACAAACTAAGGAATTCTGCATCAGATTGTAACCGGCAATCAAAAGTAGGAGCTTTATAACAATCATCATTGATCAGCACAGTGGTTGGATGCCACACAGCCACCAAAACCTTGTACAAAATCATCCCTTCACCCATGGAAGTGTCGCATTGCCTCTGAAGAAAACCCTGTGATTATGCCTTCTTATAGATTGAACACCTATTGGTTGGTACACATGAAATATCCAAAATGAGAGTACCACCTGCAAACCCTCGTAAAACTAGGAAGCAGTTACCTGCTAAGTAAAAGTAGTTCCCCCGTGCATCAACACATTACTGCCAATGGGTTACAAGGCCTATTGGCAGGTAATAAAAACCCTGAAGTCTGAGGCAAAGAAGAGGGTAATGGCTTGATATACAGCTTGGTTGTTTGGGAAAGTCTTCTTTGCCAAGAAATGGTCCAGATGCCGTTTGAGCTAATAATCTGTGGGAGCAAGGTCAGAGGATATGCAGGGTGCAGTCGTGTTTCTTGCTAGTAATCCAACTGGTGCATTTGTTGGACAGTTCTTTTTTAGGACATGCGGATGTGCATTGTCTTGAAATAGGAAGACTCCCATGCCTTATTGACCAAAACTGGCAGTTTGGTACAGAGCTTTCCATGCATCTGTAGCATTTCAGCACAATAGTAGTCCGAATTGATGATCTCGCTTGGTCAGAGAATAGAATGATGGATTACACCAGCAGCAGACCACCATACGAGAACCAGCACTTTCCGTAGGAAGTATAAAGAAAAACTGTTTTGAATTTGCATTTTGATTTGCATTTTGATGAAATGCTAGGTTGCACAATTTGCTGGAGTTTTCCTAATATCTTATGTTTGTTGACGTTTCTTCCAGATGGGGTAGTTCAATTTTCGTTTTATTTTTAAAAGAGTTTCATTTGCAAAGTGTTAATTCTCCTTAATTTTTGGGGTTCACGTGTAAGCAGTACCACTGGCCAGGCCTGTATTGTGTAACATAGTTACAAAACTAGGTAGTTGCACTGGGAGACTGGAATTCACCAGCAGACGGTTCATTAGCCATTCTAATGTCTTCAGTTTGGAACTTCCATGTCAACATCTGAAGATAGAACTGCTTTTTTTTAGTTTATTTCAGTATTTCTCACAGACAAATATGGTGAAGATGTTAACCTATGCAGAAAAGAACGGGTTAAATGAAAAATTAATAAAGGGAATAATATATAAGATATGAAGTAAAAAATTTCCTAATATTTTTTTAATATTTGCAATTGTAGCCACGATAATTATGTTGGCCATGTAACTTACTGGACAAAACACCGCTTATTCTCAATAATAAATCAGCAGAAATTCAAATTACTGAAGTCTGCTCTTAAGCCTAGTTTATTAGAAAAATTTCAGTTAGCGTAGCATTCCTTGAATGAGAGTGTTAACTGCACTATACAGAGTCCGTATGGGGATATGTTCCCGAAATCGTAATTTGTTATCAGCAAATTACAAGTATAATGGGTTACTTAAACTATAATGCAGATGATAAATATGATTTTATAAATACATTCTGTATTGTGAAATTAATAATGAAAAATTTTTTTAATAAAGTTGGCCCTCTCTCATTGGCTCAGAGCATACAGTGTGTATAGTACATGCACAAGCAATAACTAATATATAGTTATATTTCCACTATCTACACTGTTTAGGAATATCCCAATAATCAGGGGGTGGGGGGGCTCAGTCGGTAGCGCGCCAGACTCGTAATCTGCAGTTCCCAGGTTCGAGTCCCAGCTGAGTCAGCATTGAGACATCTCCGCAAAACTACCCGCCCTGTCCATGGTCAGTAGGGGGCACCGATGGACTTGGAAAGGCCGCCGTCCATCGGATGGGATGTTAAGCTGTGGCTCCGTGTGCGGGAGAGCCATACCCTGTGCACGTTAAATAACACGCTTGAATGGAGGCTACCAGCTGTCTCCCAACAGCTGTTCAAGTGGGTCCTCTCACCCAACCTCTGAGCCTTCGGGGTCGTGTGACCTGGCCATTTAACCCATGGTGTGCAAGAAAGTGCCGCTCAGAGGTAAAACAACCCAAGCCAAATCACAATAATCGTTTTTTATTCCGCTATCGCGTAAGTATAATAATTGATTGATTGAGATCATTAAAAATAAATATCCCCTCAAGCAGCACTATAACAATCATCATTGATCAGCACAGTGGTTGGATGCCACACAGCCACCAAAACCTTGTTCAAAGCCGAAAGTGCCGCATTGCCACAGAGGTCTGACAGGAGCCTGTCAGTTTATATGCCAAAGTAGAAGGTCTGAGAGGATGGCAGGGCAGTAGTAGCATAAATGAGAGTTCTGGCACAGTAAAAGGGGCTCGAGAATTCTATGAAAAGTTATGGGGTGTGAGGTAAAAAGTATGTTTCTTGTGGGTTTTTTGTGAAAATTAGAAAAAACGGGGGTGTTTTTTAGCATGTGAAAAACAAATTTAAGTTTTTTTGGGGGGGAGATGAGGTTTAAACTAATTTGTGAATTAGTTTAAATGAATTAGGTTGAAATGAGGTCTGTGTGTATGAGATAAAAAATGATGTGTGTTTTTAAGTTATCATACACTTCACTGGATACAGCAGAATCAAAACTTTTATCTAAGCAAAGTCCAAAATATTAATTCTGTTATCAAAGAAGAATATTAAAAGTTTTATCCAAAAGTGAATAAATTTCTTATCATAGAAAAATATTAAAACTTTTAATCAAAACTGAATAATTATTTTGCTACAAGAATATTAAAACTTTTATCTAATCAAAGTCCAAAGTAATAATTCTGTTACAAGAATATTAAAAATTTTATCTAACTAAAGTCCTCATAATAATTCCCGTTCCAGCTTTACAATTAAATATATTTAAATCGTACGTAGATTGGGGCTCTAAACCGGAGGGGGAACTAAAACTGACTTCGAATCGCATGAGACCTTTCTTAAATACTCAACCGAAATTTAAAACCAAAACTGAATAAATTTCTTATCATAAAGGCATATTAAAATTTTTAATGTTCAAGTAATAATTTTTCTACAAGAATTTTTAACTTAAAACTTTTTATCTAACTAAAGTCCACGTAATAATTCTCGTTCCAGCTTTACGATTAAATCTATTTAAATCGTACTTACTCTTCAGGAGGGGAAAATCAAAGTGACTTGAAATCGCTTCAGACCCTTCTTAAATACTCAACCTAAACTGAATCTTGAACTTTGGTTTTGGATAAAAATTTCGGTTTGATAGCAAAGTCCAAGTAATAATTTTTGCTATTAAACCGAAATTTTTATTCGAAATCAAAGTTCAAGATTCAGTATCAAAGTCCAAGTAATAATTTTTATCCAAAACCAAAGTTCAAGATTCATGGCAAAGTCCAAGTAATAATTTTGCTATCAAACCGAAATTTTTATTCAAAATCAAAGTTCAAGATTCAGTAGCAAAGTCCAAGTAATAATTTTTCTATCAAACCGAAATTTTTATTCAAAATCAAAGTTCAAGATTCAGTTTTGGTTCTGTTGAGTATTTAAGAAGAGTCTGAAGCGATTCCAAGTCACTTTGACTTTCCCCTCCTGAAGAGTAAGTAGTTATTTTTGTATGTTTTTTCAAAGTTGCTTAGTTGAATCGCTGGTCGCCCGTTGGCGTGGGCGGCCAGCAATTCAACAAAGTCCAGCATTCACTATAGAAATTTGAAAAGAATATCTCGTGAAGTGAAAATGATCGTTAAAATTAAGATCAGAATTCTTAGGATCTTCAATATTTGAATGGATTAATTGAAAAATTCTCTTAAAAACACTTTCCTAAAGAAAGAATAATTGAGCACTTACGTTAAAAATATATCGGTGACCTCACCCAGCTGGCGCCACGTCAGAAATATTCTATCGAGAATTTGGAAAGATCGTTAATTCGGCTTCAGTTTCGTAATCAGGTCAAAGTGCGAGGTCACGAGAGGAGACGTAATGCAGGATGTCGAAATAAGCACAGCTGAGTTGAACTGATGAATGAAATAAGTTGGAAAGAGTTATAGCAAATCTTTTTGAACGGAATTAAATACTTTTAAATACTAAGGTTTATTCAAAGTTTTTTATTTAAGGGGCGGACCCCCACACTGAGGGTTGCAAAAAAATCGTATTTTTTTTTTGCATTTTTCGAAAAGTTTATGAAGTGTAGAATATGGTCCTGTAACAGTTTTTCAAAATTCGAACGCCTTACGAAGTTACAGCGACAAATACCAGGTCGTGTCAATCCTGGTAAAAAAAGCCGCTAAATCCTTAAATGAGTTTTTCTCGAAATATTTTTTTAACTGGTAGAGTGCGGATCTCGGGAACCATTCATCCGATTTACATATTTTTTTTAAATGCATAGAAACGAATTATCTAAAACCTAGCGTAGCATTTTTTTGATATTTTAATTATTCGATTTTTAGCGAGCAATTTAGTGCCATTTTCTTTAAGGAAAACGATCATTTTATTTTCGAAATGCCGTCATTTTCTCAATTTTTCGAATTTCGAAAAAATCGTAAGCTACGCTATAGCCAATATCTGGAAGTTTGCAAAACGGTTAATTTGTTCTGTTCTCAGATGTTCCTGCGATGTCCGGTGCACTCTACCAGGAGGGCGCGTCTTTCGCGCTGAGGTCAACCAATGAGGAGCCACAGGACAACCGTTACAATATTTTTACTTAAAAAATTTTTATACAACACACATGCAAAAAGTTTGGAGTCATTACATTGTTTATTATACCCAAAACAATTATCAAAGATTGACTATTTTTAGAGCACTCAGGGTGGGGTCCACCCCTAAGAGAAAATTTTCCATGTTTCACTAGTGTAATTAATTCGCTTAATTTTTCGCTTAATTAAAAATTTCAATTTTTTGCATTATCCGACCATGATTTTTACCAAATATATGTATAATAAAGAGGGTATAACTGCTAACTCAAAGATGAGCGCAAGTATTCAATGTATCAAATGTGGGGTATTTATTCGCAAATCCAATATGAACCGTCATATGAAAGCTGCATGCACTTCTCGCACATTTGAAAAATGCGAATTTTGCAATTTCAGCTTTAACAGAAAAGACAATTATAATCATCATCTGAATCAATATCGTATAAATAAAAGCAGTGCTTTTCGGAAAACGTTTCACACCTATAAAATTGATAACATAAATGTCAGAGAAGACATAAAAAGTTTTCTGGAGAAAAATAACAATAAATGGAAACAATTCGCAAGAAACTCAGTCAGCCTCTAAAAGTTATGTTCAATATAAGTAATATATCCAAAAATAGTGAGAAAAAGAAAAAACCTATAAGAATCACGTAGATAATTGCAAATCAAACACTTTACAAACTATCAAGTTTCCCGAAGCGAATAGTACGAAATTCCACACAAAAACGGTTTGAACCACCCATATGTGATTAAGATGATTCATATTACAAATAAAATTTGAAAAGCAAACGGATCCTGAAGGACAGAAAAAAATATGTGCACATTTTTCGACATGTAACGAAATAATCAGTTTGCCTTCCTATCTCAATGAATTACTAAAAAATGCTTATGAGAAAATTGATAACGACTTTGAAAATTTTGTACAAAAGGGAAGTGGATGGGTGTTTGACAAAATAATTTCTATGGAAATTCAAATGTCTCGGTATAATGCACTTGGAGCATCTGCTTTCGTAAATTCACCAGACCATTTGAAATCTACAAAAGGAATAGTGAATGTTAAAAACTACAACAACAAACGTTTCTTGTGGTCAATATTATCGGCTCTACATCCTGCTAAAGACAATCCGCAAGGTGTGGAAAATATAAAATATTTGAAAACGTCTTAGACATCTTCATTGACACCCAGTAACCCTCGATCAAATCCCGAAGTTAGAGGTTTTAAATAATATTTCTATAAATGTTTTCAATTTTAAGAAAGATGGTTTACATACGTTATATATTTCACAGAATCCTGTTAACCCTTTCCCGACTAAGGGAAACATTTTAAAATTGGTGATTGTCGTATTTAATTATAACCTGATCTGCATTTTTTATACAGAATATCAAAATAGAACGTATGCCGAACGCAATTACGTAAACGGGAACGTTTAGAAAACAAAACAGTCAGGACGCATAATATATGTACTATGTGCAATGTCCATCTTTGCCTCACTACCAAAAGAAATTGTTTGCAGAATATCATAATTAGCACATCATTTTGTATAATTTTATTTCATAATTTTGTATTATTTTAGTTAACATTTTGTTCTAATAAACCAATAAATAAAAGACATTGCATAATAAGCCTAACTATAATTTGTTACCTTTATAGTCCATTGGGAAAAATATTTCCCATAAAATTCCAAAAAAACACATTGTTATGTATTTTTCTTATGATTTTTATTTATTTTACGTCTAAACAAACTAAAATAAACAGTTACATATTAATATTTACTCTTAGAAACCTTATGGTCCTGAAAGGGTTAAAGAATCCATACAACGTTTACTTTAAAAAGACTGCAATAATTCTCACTATTGTTGGATTAAAAATATTAGTAGAGTTGCAGCATAACTTTCAAGACATAATGGTAAATCCTATCCCTTCCCATACTGTCTTCATAATTTCACTCGCGAAGATTTATTAAAGAATCGCGTAGATAATTGTAAATCAAACACTTTTCAAACTATCAAGTTTCCTGAAGCGAATAGTACGAAATTCCATACAAAAACGGTTTGAACCACCCATATGTGATTAATGCAGACTTCGAATGCTTTTCGAACTGTAGAAGAATTGAGAATAATCCATGTAGGGTGTGAACTAAGTATTTAGTACCGTCAGGATTTGCATATATTATAGTTGGACCGGAAAGTAAACTGATCAAAACCAGAATGCACAGAGGGAAAAATGTAAGAGAACAATTTTTGAATGAAACGATCGAAGACGAAAATTTAATCAATGATTTGAAGAAAAGAAGTTTAGATGACTGATTTTGATTGGCAAATATATACTGGAGCAAAATATTGTAATATTTGTGGGAAAATTCCAGGAACTTATAGAGTAAGGGACCATGATCACTTGACTGGAAAATACAGAGGTGCTGTTTACAACAAATGTAATCTTCAATACAAATTCTCACTTGAAATACCAGTGTTCTTTCATAATCTCAAAGGATTTGATGGCCACTTTATAGTAAAAGATTTGTGGAAATTTAGAGAAGAAGAAAAATTCTTGTATTCCACAAACTACAGAAAAATATATATGCATTAAATTCGGTCAAATTAAATTTATTGATTCATTCATGTTCCTCAGTTCTTCACTGTCGAAAAATGTGGAAAATTTCTACATCCTAAGGCAATACTGTAGACAACTTTTGAAAAGCAAAGGACGTTTTCCATATGAGTATTTGCAACAGAGTGCTCAGTTTTTGCAAACGTCACTTCCATCCAAAGAGAATTTCCAAAACAATGAACAATACGACAGAGCTCAAATTTTGTGGAAAGCCTTTTCTATTGCTACCTTCGGGGAATATCACGATCTGTACATTATCACTGATGTATTATTGCTAGGAGATATATTTGAAAACTACAGAAATTCGTGTATGAATAACTACCAACTTGATCCTTGTCATTATTTTAGCTCTCCTGGCTTATCCTATGCTGCCTGTTTAAAAATGACAGAAATTGAGCTGGAACTTATAAAAGGTGATATGTATTTTTTCATAGAATGAGCTCTGCGAGGAGGAATATCTTTAGTGTCTAAGAGATTTGCAGAGGCCAACGATCCTTTAGTAGATCAATATGAGAGAAGTAAACCACAAAACTATATCATGTACTTTGATGGAAACAATTTATGTGGCTCGGCAATGTCTCAACCTCTTCCAACTGGTAATTTCAAATGGATAAATGATATTGACCTGTTTAATATTCCAAACGACAGAAAAAAGGGTTATTTCTTCGAAGTTGATCTAGAATATCCGGCACATCTACACGATTTACACAATGATTTCCCCTTGGCTCCTGAAAAATTGAAACTTTCTAATAGTAGTGTCTCATTCTTGATTCCAAATCTGTTCGACAAGAAAAATTATGTCGTTCACTATAGGTTACTTAAACTCTTTGTGGAACTGGGATTGAGGGTGAAACAGGTGCATAGAATCTTGAAATTTGATCAAAAACCATGACAGAAACCTTACTTAGATTTTAATACAACTAAACGAATTAATGCCATAAATAATCTTGAAAAAGAATTTTTGAAACTGATGAACAATGCTATATATGGCAAATGTTTAGAAAATAAACGAAAGAGAATAAAATGCCATATTGTGAACACTGAAGAAAAGCTTAAAAAATTAATTGCAAATCCTAGGTACGTTTCTTGTGTTAAACTTGCAGAAAATTTCGTAATTCTCCATATGAAAAAGGAAAATATTAGATAAACCATATTGCATTGGTGTAACGATTTTGGAGTTGAGTAAATTACACGTGTATAATGTACTTCTACAATTTTCTGATGCCAAAATTCAATGCAGAATTGTTATTTACAGATACTGATTCCTTCTGCGTCGACATCCAGACAGATAACATATATCAGAAATTAAATCAGATTACTTTGACTTCTCAAATTACCCCACAAACCATGCATTATACAGTGAATCAAATAAAATTGTTCCAGGAAAATTTAAAGACGAATTAAAATGTCTTCCAATCAAAGAGATTGTTGCGTTACGACCAAAATTATATTCTATAATCGCGCCAATTCCCAAAAAAGCAGCTACTGGAATTAAAAATGAATTTAGTCACGAAGATTATCGTCAATGTCTATTTGATGAAAAAATCCTATATGTGCAACAAACAGAATTTCGATCTGAGCAATATGATATACACGTATACCAAATTTAAAAAATTGCTTTATCCCAAGAATATACAAAACGACATGTCATCAATGGAATTTATTCTTATGCTTTTGGAAACTATAAAATATCGGATATGTATAGTAAAGTAGGAAATACCATTTACAAAACATTGAACTGAAAACAACAAATGTTAAAAAAACATCGAATATTTTGCATAATCCGAAATTGAAATAGACATGACTGTAGTGTGTGTCCAAGAATAAATTTCTAAACAATACCGATGTTATTGAACATATGTTCGTTTTTGTCAATAATATCATTTTTTAGAAAAATTTCGACAATTTCATTTACTCTTTCTGTACTGGTGTTTCCAGCTCGTTTACTAGCAACCAAGATTGATAATTTTTCGCATATGTCGTTGAAACTCTATAGTCCAGAACCAAACTGTTGACTTTCTATTACAGTGAGCATCATTGTAATCGACTTTAAATATTTTCTAAGTGCCTCAATGTGATTATCGATAATTCGATATTTCTCAGTAGTTCTACCATAGCGTTTGGTTTCTGTAGCCTTATTGCCCCCCGGTTTCTGAAGATGCCCGATTGTTTGGTAGATCATTTCTTTCAGCTCAGGAATGGGGTTTCTCGCCTGTAAGATATCACAAGTTTTAGTTTATATTGGTTTAATATTTCATCTTGCAAGTTGGGCTCTGGATTATAAACGAACGTTTTTTCTGGCATTTCAGTGGGCACTTCTGGCTCTAAAGTTTTCACTACATCTTGTATGTTTTTCATGGTTTCTTCATGCACAGTTTCCAGACCTTTTAACCGTTCGACCACTGGCTTGTGAAATTCTTCGAACGTTTCCTTAACTCGTTCCTCTCCCAAAGTATTGCCTTCGATTTTGTAGTAGCTCACGATTTCTAGATTTCATCTGTAATACTGTGTAATTGCTTAAGATCTTTAATATTTATTCATATACAATAAAGACATCTACCCAGTGATGAAAGTCTGAAACAAGACCTCCAGGTACTTTTTCTTTTGGATCTGGATACTGTCTAGCAAGTGAAACACTAATATTGCTGCCCTTGTCAAATTTCTTGTTTACTGGAATAACAGAAAAAAACTGCTGAAGTTGTGGTCTTACTACTTCAAAGAATTTTTGATCGTCCAAGTTGATACTATAATTTATACTAAAAGAGGGATTTGTTGTGCAGCAGATTACCTTGCTTATATATCCATTAGAAATGCGTAGATGGTAATTATCTTTGAAAATAGGTGGCGTTAGTAGGTCGAATTTTGTGTTTATCTGTATAATTGGATGAGACTGCAATATGTCTTTTTTTCACTTCTTTATCACCATAGGTAACGCAAATTGCAGTATTTTTATCAACGTATAGTTTAGTAGCAGCATCATTGTTTAGAATTGGTGTGCCAACATTCGTAATTCGTTTTCCATTTGCATCGCCATTGAAACTGTTCCCACTTGATGCGAAAAGTCCACTTTCATTTCTCAATAGAGAATTGGATGGGTTAGGATCTAACTTTGTCAATCCATCAACGTAACTTTTTGTTGTCGCATTTCTGTTGTGCCTCGGTTCCCCGAGATTTCCTATTCTGTTATTGTTCGCATTAAAAACATCCTCGCCTGTTAATGCGACTTTTTCCAAATATCCCTTAGTTACAGCAGCAGAATCATACTCGGGATCGGCTATATCAAGGATTTTTTTTTTCTGCATTGAAACTATGCCCGTCGAATGCAATGCTTCGTGGAACGTAAAGCCCATTTTTATTTCTCACCAATATATTCATTGGACTATTTTGAACAGTGGTCAAGTTGTCGACGCAGTGTTTCGTAGTAGCATTGGATGAATCGATCGGTTCTGAAAGATTTTTAATGCGTTTATTGGTTGCATCGTAATTATCATTGTCATTGCAAAGTGTTCTTTTTTCCAAATATCGTTTTCTAACTACTCCAGAATCTGCATCCGGTTCAATAACATTGTTTATTTCGCGCATCGTAGCGATTGTTCCGAAAAATTAAAGAAGTATTATTAACGTATTGAATGGTAGCGGCATCTCCATTTTCTATAGGTCTGCCTACGTTCGATATTCTTTTAGTATTTGCGTCATAATTTCCCGTGCGATTCAGTGATATAGACTCTTGTTTTAGATATTGTTTGGTCACAGAGTCCGAACCTTCTTCGGGATTGGCGACATTTCTCAAATTTTTATTGCTCATGTCGTAGTCCCCATCGTGTGTCAATTTAAAACTGACACCTGGAATTTCCGCTGGTTCTTTTTCGGAACCGGTCTCAGAGCGGATGACGCCAAACTTTCTCAAGTAATTCATCTTTATTTACCAAAGTTTTTTCTGTACTTGAGAGGCATGTGCTTGGTTTTTTTTATCGATTAATAAGAAATCGTGTGGTTTTGAAACTGCATAAAAATATCTTTCCTGATTTCTGTTGCATGATCCATTTGTATCTGCAACATTTCTCTCTTGTTCTGCATATTAAAGAATATAAAATAATTACACTGTAGTCGAATGTCTTTCGGAGTCGAAAAATAACTCTGTGTCAGGTAAATCAATGATATGTTCTTTTTCCTTCCTCTGACGAATAATTCTTCGATGAGTTTTTGAACTCTTTCCGTTACGAAATCGTCGAAAACAATCAAATTTTCATGTCGGGATCCAGTTCGTTGACCTTAACGATATCTTCTTTACTGGAAGAGAAAGTTGCAGTTGAGATTTTTTCGCCAAATGTTTTCTCCAAAATTTCGTGCAAATCGTCGAATATTTCTTGCATAAACTGATACTTCGGCTCGGTTAAATCATTGGCATATAAAAAGATTTTATTATAGTAGAGATGTTTAAATATTAAGTTCAACAAAATGTTCGTCATCCCTGAGCCCGATGGACCACAGATTAAAAGTCTAAAAGGCCAGAGAGGTGCTAATACGTTTCTGTTCAAGAATTTCTCATCTTCTTCATCTCAATTCATCTTCATTCAAAATTTTGAATCGCCATTTGCTTTATTTAAAAAGATCATGTTCTTTGACCCAGGAATTAAATGTATTATCATAACCAAACCATTTCACATAATACTCTTTTTCATTATTCTTCACTCTAGTTTTCAGAATGGTTTCAACTTTGTAAATGTCATTTTGCTTTTCGTATTTCACCATTTCTTTGGTGTAAAAACTACCAATGATTGGTTCTCCTTTCAGATCCTTGATCTTATAGTTTATGGGATCTGTATTCAGAACCTGAATACAGATCCCATAACCTAACCTTTTCTAAACGGTGTCTTGTACTTTGCGATTCTCACTCTGTCGCCAATTTTAAATTTTGGTGCTGTAATAGATTTAATTCTTTTGCCAAACAGATTAAAATACGCAATGTCTGTTTTTCTGCAAGCTTGCCTCTTTTGGGGTCATTCTTATTGATCTGTGATAAGAAGTATTGTAATTCTTAACGAGTTTTGATAGAACATAGATCCATTTTCTAGTGTTATTGGCAGTGAAATATTTCCACATTTTTGTCCTTAGAGTCCTATTAAATCGTTCCACAATTTGAGCTTTAGTCTCATTTTCAGTGGCAAACCAATGGACACCTCGTTGATTAAACAATGCTTGAGTTTCTTTATTTATAACCTCAGTTCCCTTATCCGTTTGTAACTTGGATGGCTTGCATTGTTTAAAAATTTCGACAAATGCTTTGGTAATCTCATTATCGGTTTTCTTTTAAATAGGTATTGCCCAGACGAATTTGCTGAAAATGTCAATCACGGTTAAAATGTAATTCGTATGGTTATTGCCAAATTTAAATTTTTGCATAGCGATTAAATCAATCTGCCACTGGCCGTCTACATTCGAGACATAAACCCGTCTGGTTTGGAATTTTTTATAAATGGGTTTGTGTAACGTGTACACATCTTGTTGTTGGAGAAATCTTTTTACTTCTTTTTCCGTCTATCCAGTTTTGCGTCTATCCAGTTTTGCGCATTTGATCTTTTATACCGGAAAATCCCTTTAATGGGTCATAGTAAACGGAAGGAAGCATTTTATTTCTTGTGTCCTAAACCGAACCACTTCTTTGTTTTAATGACAGGTTTGATTATCGTTCTTGAAATTATTTCTCCTAAAGTTGGATTCTGAATTTCATCCAAATCATTTAATAATTCTTGGTCGGCTTCGTGTCTCTTTTTAGTTTCTGCTGATTTGCTGTAAGAAATGTGCCTTTTGCAGGCTTTGTCCTCACGGTTAATACCAGGATCTCCTCGCATTAACCTTTTCTCCAGTTTCGTAAATGGTCCACAATACAGGTAACCTGGAATGTGCATTTCGGGTGGATGAACCCTTTCTTGAATACAGCTTACTATATCTCCACCTTTTACAAATTTTCCTTTCAGTTTCACAAATTTATACTTCATTTGTCCACACGTTCGACATCTACCTCTCATCATTAATCTTTTATTCTTTGAAGTGACATATTCAACGTTATCCGTTAAAGTTTTCGTTTTACACTTTACAAAATACATGCTTAATTTTTATATTTAAATTATAAGTGCGTGATATAAAATAAAGTATAATGTATCACAGTTATCTGACTAGTTTAACGCCTGGAAAAAAGCGAAAATTGAAGAGTGCATTTGTAAATAAAAATCCTATAAACTTTAAGTATTGATCCACAAAAGAAAGGTAACGATACTTTAAAACTGACAAAGAGACAAATCATTAAACTGAAAAAATCTAAAACGCCAGTTCGACTTCATTTCAGTAAAGCACAGCTAGGTGGATTTCTGCCATTCTTAATACCTGCACTCGTAGCATTGGGAACAGCAGCTGCGGGATATGCTGGTACTAAGCTTTCACAAAACGTTTTAGGAAAAGGGTTATACATTCCTGGAAAGCAAAAGCAGCTGGCTTATCTAAAATTAAAAGAAAGAGAAAAGGTTTGTACATTCCAGGAAAACAAATAGCTCAGGGATTAAAAAAAAAGAGCCATTAGTTAACTTAGATATCGAAAATATAATGAAAAACGAAAAAGGATTCCGTGGTGTATACTCTATCGATTCTTTTCCAACAAAAATATTCAAGAACGAAAATAATATAGTGAACCTTGACGTTTCCCGTGGTTCAGGAACTCATTGGGTAGCTTATTTCAATGATGCGAAGTTACCTTACGTCGAGTACTTTAATCCATTCGGTTTATAGCCACCAGAAGAAATAAAACACTATTTACTTTCATCTTCAAAGCCGATCAAGTATAACTCTTTGCAAATTCAAGCAAATTACTCTGTAAAATGCGGTTACTATTGCATCTATTACATTAAACGAAGGAATAATAACATAAGCCCATATGATGTATTGTATCAGTTTGAACAAACTCCTAACGATCCTAATGAATTGTTGGTAACAACTAGCATATAAGTACTACATAGTACTACGCTACATTAATAAAGATGGTATTCATAACTATCAATTCCTCTCCTATTACGGCATACAACCCCGAAGATTTGGAAATTAATTATGAAACGCCAATCACACTCAGTGGCGAATACGAGATAGCACTGATCGGTAGCAATATGTGGTATTCCTGGTACAACATCAGTGATAAATATAACAATAATACTCTGAAATACTTCAATGGAAGGCAATGGAAATATATAACTTTCCCGAATGGAATGTACGACATAGACGGATTTATAGACTTTTTAAAGAAATGTCTTTTGGGATCCTAGCCCTATAATACTAGAAAGCAACCTCCTCATATTAAGATTTGTGTTTCGTTTGGCAAGAGGATATAAAATAGATTTTTCTGAAGGCAAGTTGCGAGAAATACTAGGGTTGGAATCAAAAATTTATCGATGTAGCAGAAAACGAAGGAAAGTTCCCACCCAAATAACAAGAGGGGTCGATCGCATTCTGATTCACTGTTCTATTGTCGAATCTTCCTATCTCAATAACCAGAAGAGCGATGTGTTGCACAGTTTCGTGCCTCAAACACCGCCTGGCAGTTTAATCGACATACATCCATTCTTCCCTATACATTTACCGCTAAATAAAACTGATTACATTTACAACGTTAGAATGAAAGTAACCGATCAGAACAATAAAGTAATTGACTTGAACAAGGAAAACGTGACTTACATGTTACATATCAAACCAAAATAAAAATGAAGATAGTGAGAAAGCAAATTAAAATATTTTATACAAATCCGTCGCCTATTGTTCAAAAAAACGAGAAAACATCCCCTAAAAGTGGAAATATTCTTAATCAGTTAATTTACGGAAATGGCCTAAAAATCATAAAGTAAGTATAGGATGAACATTGAAGCTACTTACTGGAATTTGTTCAAAGATCCAATAGACGATAATTCAACGACAAAATACGAGTATTTGGAATATCGAGAAACCAATGTGAATGTTAAAAATCTCGAAAAATACGAAATATTTACCAAAGATATGGACGTTTTTCTTCATCCGCACAATAGTTATATACACGTCAGAGGCAAAATACTGAAATTAGATGGGTCTGATATCGGCGGCAATGATGTAGTTACGATGGTCAATAATGGGTACAACATTTTTAAGAGAGCTCAATATTATATAGAAAACAGAGAATTGGAAGATATTGAATTGCCAGGAGTGACGACCACGATTCACAATTTAATTGATTTTACCGAAGACTTTTCACACAGAGCTGCCACAAGTATGATGTGGTTCAAAGATACTGCAGACAGTTCGAAAATGAATAAGTATTTGCACGACGGAGGCGAAGATAAACTGGACACGAATAATAAAATAAAGGATTTTGCACAAGCATTGAAGAAAAACCCTGAATTCAATCGAGGATTGTCGGGCAGATATGAAATTATAAAAAATAGTCAAAACGTTAGTTTATCCTAACCACTGAATCGGCTGTTTGGATTCTGCCGAGACACGGATAAAATGTTTCGCGGTGTAAAACATACCATAAAACTAGAAAAAAGTGACGACAAAGACATTATTCAGAGAGTTGGGGCTACGCCGTATTAATTTGAAATATCTCACGTATCTTGGTTTATTCCAAAAGTGGAACCATCACTGCAAGTACTTGCAAAACTAGAATCTCAGTTAGCAAGCGGCAATGCACGTGAAATCTTTTTGGGAATCGTGCAAACTGTAAAAATCTGATACTCGAATTGACTCTCATGTCAGTTGGCGGATTACTTCAACTCAAAATAAACCCATCCATCTTTATGTCATCTTACAAAAGTCTAACCAATTAAATAATCAAACCAGAAACAAAATGGTATTTGATCACATGTTACTAGAACGGATTCAAATCGGAGTGAATAGCAAACAGGAATTCGAGTGCAACTTTGAACCCTACACTTTAGACTATGCACGAGTTTACAACAGGTTTTTAGCTGCAAAAAATATGGATATCGATTCAAGTCAGTTACCAAGATTTTATGAAACTGTATCCGATATTCCACTTCGATGTCAGCAAATACGAATCACGTCTATATGAATTATCAGCAACTGCTGACATCGAAATACGATTTAAATTAAATAGACTGCCAAATGAATTATACCACGTATATTGCGTAATTGTCTCAGAACGAAAAGCAACTTTACAACCACTAGAGGGAAAACTTTTAGTTGTTGGATAAAAAAAACTATTTTAAATACAATCAAAATTTACATCTATTTGCACGTTTAAAAAAAATTAAAAGTTTTATTATTATGTTCCCCACTTTTAATTGAATCTGATGAATGTTTTTAAGAGAAAATTTCAATTAATCCATTCAAATGTTGTTGAAGATCCTAAAAATTCTGATCATTAAGATTGTTTAAGGATTTTTTTTCACTTCAGGAGACATTCTTTTCAAACTTCTTTAGTGAATGCTGGACTTCGAAAAATTGTCGGCCGCCCGCGCCAACGAGCGACCAGCGATTCAACTAACTTTGAAAAAAAACATACAAAATACATGTCAGAAACATAAACTACTTACCCTTCAGGAGGGGAAAGTCAAAGTGACTTGGAATCACTTGAGACACTTCTTAAATACTCAACAGAACCAAAACTGAATCTTGAACTTTGGTTTTAGATAAAAAAATTCGGTTTGATAGCAAAATTATTACTTGGACTTTGCTACTGAATCTTGAACTTTGGTTTTGGATAAAAGATTTCGGTTTGATAGCAAAATTATTACTTGGACTTTGCTACTGAATCTTGAACTTTGGTTTTGGATAAAAGATTTCGGTTTGATAGCAAAATTATTACTTGGACTTTGCTACTGAATCTTGAACTTTGGTTTTGGATAAAAGATTTCGGTTTGATAGCAAAATTATTACTTGGACTTTGCTACTGAATCTTGAACTTTGGTTTTGGATAAAAATTTCGGTTTGATAGCAAAATTATTACTTGGACTTTGCTACTGAATCTTGAACTTTGGTTTTGGATAAAAGATTTCGGTTTGATAGCAAAATTATTACTTGGACTTTGCTACTGAATCTTGAACTTTGGTTTTGGATAAAAGATTTCGGTTTGATAGCAAAATTATTACTTGGACTTTGCTACTGAATCTTGAACTTTGGTTTTGGATAAAAGATTTCGGTTTGATAGCAAAATTATTACTTGGACTTTGCTACTGAATCTTGAACTTTGGTTTTGCATAAAAATTATTACTTGGACTTTGCTACTGAATCTTGAACTTTGGTTTTGGATAAAAATTTCGGTTTGATAGCAAAATTATTACTTGGACTTTGCTACTGAATCTTGAACTTTGGTTTTGCATAAAAATTATTACTTGGACTTTGCTACTGAATCTTGAACTTTGGTTTTGGATAAAAATTTCGGTTTGATAGCAAAATTATTACTTGGACTTTGCTACTGAATCTTGAACTTTGGTTTTGCATAAAAATTATTACTTGGACTTTGCTACTGAATCTTGAACTTTGGTTTTGCATAAAAATTATTACTTGGACTTTGCTACTGAATCTTGAACTTTGGTTTTGGATAAAAATTATTACTTGGACTTTGCTACTGAATCCTGAACTTTGGTTTTGGATAAAAATTTCGGTTTGATAGCAAAATTATTACTTGGACTTTGCTACTGAATCTTGAACTTTGGTTTTGCATAAAAATTATTACTTGGACTTTGCTACTGAATCTTGAACTTTGGTTTTGCATAAAAATTATTACTTTGACTTTGCTACTGAATCTTGAACTTTGGTTTTGGATAAAAATTATTACTTGGACTTTGCTACTGAATCTTGAACTTTGGTTTTGCATAAAAATTATTACTTTGACTTTGCTACTGAATCTTGAACTTTGGTTTTGGATAAAAATTATTACTTGGACTTTGCTACTGAATCTTGAACTTTGGTTTTGGATAAAAATTTCGGTTTGATAGCAAAATTATTACTTGAACTTTGCTACTGAATCTTGAACTTTGGTTTTGCATAAAAAATATTACTTTGACTTTGCTACTGAATCTTGAACTTTGCTTTCGGATAAAAATTATTACTTGGACTTTGCTACTGAATCTTGAACTTTGGTTTTGCATAAAAATTATTACTTGGACTTTGCTACTGAATCTTGAACTTTGGTTTTGGATAAAAATTATTACTTGGATTTTGATACTGAATCTTGAACTTTGCTTTCGGATAAAAATTATTACTTGGACTTTGCTACTGAATCTTGAACTTTGGTTTTGGATAAAAATTATTACTTGGACTTTGCTACTGAATCCTGAACTTTGGTTTTGGATAAAAATTTCGGTTTGATAGCAAAATTATTGCTTGGACTTTGCTACTGAATCTTGACTACTACTGAATCTTTGCTACTCAACTTTGATTTTGAATAAAAATTTCGATTTGATAGCAAAAATTATAACTTGGACTTAGCTATCAAACCGAAATTTTTATCCAAACCCAAAGTTCAAGATTCAGTTTTGATTCTGTTGAGTATTTAAGAAGGGTCTGAAGCGATTCCAAGTAGCTTTGACTTTCCCCTCCTGAAGAGTAAGTACGATTTAAATAGATTTAATTGTAAAGCTGGAAAGAGAATTATTATGTGGACTTTAGTTAGATAAAAGTTTAATATTCTTGGAGCAAAATTATTACTTGAACATTGATTAGATAATAATTTTAATATTCTTCTATGATAAATTTATTCAGTTTTGGTTTTAAATTTCGGTTGAGTATTTAAGAAAGGTCTCAAGCGATTCGAAGTCAGTTTCAGTTCCCCCTCCGGTATAGAGCCCCAATCTAAGGTAAGTACGATTTAAATATATTTAATTGTAAAGTTTTAATTGTAAAGCTGGAACGTGAATTATTACATGGAATTAAGTTGGATAAAAGTTTTAATATTCTTGTAGCAAAATTATTACTTGAACATTGATTAGATAAAAATTTTAATATTCTTTTGTGCTAAATTATCATACACTTCGCAAAGTTTCGGTTTGATAACAGAATTATTGCTTTGGACTTTGATTAGATAAAAGTTTTAATATTCTTGTAGCAAAATAATTATTCAGTTTTGATTAAAAGTTTTAATATTTTTCTAAGACATTTATTCACTTTTGGATAAAACTTTTAATATTCTTCTTTGATAACAGAATTAATACTTTGGACTTTGCTTAGATAAAAGTTTTGATTCTGCTGTATCCACTGAAGTGTATGATAACTTAAGAAACGCATCATTTTTATCTCATACACACAGACCTCATTTCAACCTAATTCATTTAAACTAATTCACAAATTAGTTTAAACCTCATCTCTACAAAAAAATTTAAATTAGTTTTTCACATCCTAAAAAACACTCCCTTTTTTTCTAATTTTCACACATATTTTCACAAAAAACCACAAGAAACATACTTTTTACCTCTCACTGCAAAACTTTTCCCATGGATTTTCATAGAATTCTCGAGCCCCTACTCAGACCTCAGCAGAAAAATGACACATATATCCATGCTTTACCCGGGGCTCGAACCCAGGTCCCTTAGATCAGTAGCCAAGCGCGCTAACCACTCTGCCAACAATATCTAATTAATATTATTTTCGAATCCCAGTTAAGACAACCAATTATTTTCAACTGATGTCAAGTGTTCCTTGTCTATAGGACTTTTTCTGTGATAATTTATTACTGAATTATTTTTATGCTATTGGAACACATTAAGTAATACTTCAAAAAGTCAATTTCCTGTAATCACACAACATAACCAGCAAAACATATACGTCTAAAACAGAGATAGTCGAGGCTAGAGCCCTGTATAGGTTGGCCATCTCAAAATTGAACGCCATGTTTTGTCGTCACTCGGAAGGTTTGTCATACAAAGCAGAATGGTATTGCACGGATACTTATGGATTCCGAAAAAGGGTGGGATAATATTTGATACAGATTTCAGTTGGGTTGGGTTGTTTTATCTCTGAGCGGCACTTTTTTGCACACCATGGGCTAAATGGCCAGGTCACATGGACCCCGAAAGCTCAGAGAAGGTTGGGGGAGGGGACCCACTGGAACAGCTGTTGGGAGACAGATGATAGCCTCCCGTCAAGGCCATCCAGTGTGTTCTTTAACGTGCACAGGGTATGGCTCTCCCGCACACGGGGCCACGGCTTAATGTCCCATCCGACGGACGGCGTCCTTTCCAAGCCCATCGGTGTCCCCTACTGACCGTGGGCAGGGCGGGGGGAATTGTGCGGAGATAAATCTCAACGCTGACCCAGCTGGGACTCGAACCTGGGAACTTACAGATTACGAGCCTAGCGCGCTACCGACTGAGCCACCCCCGCCCCACAGATTTCAGTGCTCACGATTGGAAGCACTTTAGAAAACGTCTAAAAGGGGAAAAAAATTTAGGGCTTTTTTTTTTTAAAAGATAATTTCGATTTATTGTCTGTCCGTCTATACGTCTGTAGTCACTGAACTTTTTTGTTTATGATGAAAAATAAAAAATTCTTTTTGTGTTGGATAGGTATTAATCAAATATTACAATTAGCATTTTTCGAATCTCTCAAAAGTTATAACTATGCCTTCTACCTGTGGAAAATTTGAAAATTCGAAAATATGAAACGAATATTTCAAACGACGTAGTTATGTTAAAAGTTTGAAATTTTGGTGTTGAAATGTGAAGGCTACGACGTTAGCATTGGCTACAGTCACTTGATATTTAGACCCATGGGGGGGGAGGTGAATGAAACTTTTTTTAACAGAAAATTGTGTTGTTTTGGGCTGTTTTACCTCTGAGCGGCACTTTTTTGCACACCATGGGCTAAATGGCCAGGTCACATGGACCCCTAAGGCTCAGAGAAGGTTGGGGGAGGGGACCCACTGGAATAGCTGTTGGGAGACAGATGGTAGCCTCCCGTCAAGGCCATCCAGCGTGTTCTTTAACGTGCACAGGGTATGGCTCTCCCACACACGGGGCCACGCTTAACGTCCCATCCGACGGACGGCGGCCTTTCCAAGCCTATCGGTGTCCCCTACTGACTGTGGGCAGGGCGGAGAATTTTGCGGAGATAAATCTCAACGCTGACCCAGCTGGGACTCGAACCTGGGAACTACAGATTACGAGCCTGGCGCGCTACCGACTGAGCCACCCCTACCCCTAGAAAATTGTATGTTTTTAGAGATAAATTAAAAACTCTTTTTAGGTTGGACAGGCATTGACGAAATATTAAAATTTGCATCTTCCGAATCTCTCAAAAGCTATAATTACGCCCTCTAACGGTGGAAAAAAATCAAGAAATTCCAAAATTTAAAACGATTATTGCACACCATGTAGTTAAGCTAAGAATTTGAAATTTTGGTCGTCGAATGTGACAGTTTTGAAGATTCCATTGACATCAAATAGCTGACCCCTATGCCCAAAGTAGGTAGGAATCGGAGCGGTTTTGTTTTAAGAGATAATTGAAAATCTCTTTTTTAGTTGGTACTAACGAAATATAATTCACATTTTCAAAGGTAGTTTTAATTTATATCTTTACAGATCAGTTTTTCTGCTGAGATCTTGTCATCCTCACAGACCTTCTACTATTGCATATAAACTGAATGGCTCATGTCAGACCTCTGTGGCAAGCAGCTGCTTGAGGGGGTATTTTTTTTATTTTTAAATATCCAAATGGCGAAACTTTTAACGAATGTTCCAAGCGATCTCTTTATGGTAGAAATTTTGGCGGTAGCGTTCTCTGACAATTCGGGGCAAGGTTCGCTGACAGCAATGATCTGCCCATTATTTGCAGAGGAGTGAGAAAAGCAAGTTTTCTAATTTGAGAACTAAAAGACAAATACTTTTTATGTTGTATAATTATTAGTAAAATACCACTATGTGCATTTTCCCCCATCATGCATTAAAAAAATAAAAATAAACAATCCCTCAAGCAGCTACTTGCCACAGAGGTCTGACAGAAGCCTTTCAGTTTATACATCATAGTAGAAGGTCCATGAGGATGGCAGGACCGCAGCAGAAAAATAACACGAACACCCATAATTAAAACTTTTAAGGAATAAAAAAGCAGGCAAAGGAAGAACTTAATTCTCTTTGAAAACGAGATTCCCATATGCGTCGAACGCGATATGCGTTCTTCGTTATTTTACACATTCAGTACCCTTTGGCAGTGGAATTTCGAACTACTGCATAATTGGGAAATAAACTATTAAAATTTTAATTAGTACCTAAAAACACAAAAATGTTTCATTTATCTCTTAAGGCAGAAAAGCTGCATTTTACCAACACCCCCTTGCTATAACGGGACAAATTATTACTGTTAGTGTAAACCACTTGACCATTACACTCTATCACCAAAAATTTAAATTTCTATCATAAATAATCCGTTTGCAATATTCGTTTAAAGATCTGGTATTTCCAGCTTTTTTCAACCGCCAGAGGCCACCTTTCGAGTTTTAATTTACACCTTTGTTATTTTCTAACAGTAGAAATTCCAACTGATGGGGATTCGAAAAATGTAAATATTAATATTTTGTTAGTACCTCTAAACCCCCTAACTCCAAAAAAAAAAGAGAGATGGTTTGGTTTATCTCTTAAAATATAAAAGTTTCGTTTTTGCACCTCCTTTTGTCTAAGAGGATAAGCCTTGTTGCAGTTGTAAACCTTCTGACCATAACACTGTATTATCAAACTTTCGGATTTCTAGTGTAAATAGTTTGTTTGCAATATTCTTTTGAAATTTTAGCATTTTCCATCGCTAGAGGGCGTTATTACAGCTATTGGAAGATTTCAAATTTGCAAATCGCAATATTTGAAATCTATCCAACCCAAAAAGAATTTTTCATTTATCTCTAAAAGTAAAAAGTTGATTGTCTACAGACGGACAGACAGGTGGAAAGACAGACGGGCAGAAAACAGTTAAGAAAGAGACGGACAGACAGACGAACAAATATTGGCATAAGCAGACAATAAAGTGGAAACAATAGCTCGTTTTTCAAACGAACCTTAAAAGAAATTGTTTTTTGGTCTTCAGTTAGCTCGTTTCACTTTTGCAGCTGATTGCTGTCTTCTGGCGGAGTTTCTCGGAAAAAATATTCATTAATTTATTTGTATGAGTGAAATTTTACACCCAACTGCAACAGCCCAATGCTCAGGAAGGCATTGATAAAATATGGAAGCTTTTATAGGCAAAAAAGCGTAGAAATACATAAAATTGTAAAAACTGAGAAATTTTAACTTTGTACACACACTAACTCATAGGCTTTCGTCTCACGGTATGACAAAACATGGCGCCCATAAACCATGTGACTCAATCAATCAATGAGTCAATCACCGAGATGGCCAGCCTCTAACTATACAGGACCTCTAGTCGAGGCCACACTGTACAGTCGAACCTAGACTTCCATGGGTTTAACTTTTGCAGATTTGATTATTCACGAGTTTGCCATTAATAATGGAATTTTTTTTAGGAGTTTTGCTCTCATTCAATCACAGACGACACTCGTAGACTAGAAAATGTAAAGAACACTAAGTTTAGTAAGTCATAAATGCATAAAATATATGTCTTATTAAAATATTTTATCATTTACTACCATAAATATATACACAAATTTATTATAAAAAGTCAAATTTTGTAAAAAGTTTCATGCGCTAAAAGAACTGCGGACTATGCACCGAGTTTATGGACGCCTAGCCAGCCTCGCTCACGTGTTTTGTCTCTCAGTGTGCGGTGTCTCGTGTTTCTCACAACTTTTTGCATCTTTAAAGTACGATAAAATTACAACTGTAATCATGGGTCCAAAGCATAGTGCTTCTACTTCTTCTAAAAGTGCTCCCAAGAGGCAAAAGAAAGCGAAGACCTTACAAGAAAAAGTCGAAATATTAGATATGCTTTGTATAGCGAAGTCATCTGCTCCACTTGCCCGCCATTACAGCATCAACGAGTCAACTGTAAGGTATATCACGAAAAAAGTAAAATAAATTCGTGAAGCTGTTGCTGCACTTCACCAGTGGGTGCAAAGACTCTATATCAAGTGCGAGATCCATATACGGGGTGATTCAAAACTCTTGGGCCAAACTTTAAGGGGTGATAGAACACACCTAAACAAGCATTTTTCGTCATATAATACATGGTCGGAACTCAAGCGGTGAAGCGCTGGAAGGCGCATTCCAGTGAACACTTAAGCGCTGGTTTTCGCACTCATCGTCATTTCTACCGTGGATTGCAGAACGATGGATTGTATCACGAATCGGGAGAAGGCGGACATGCATTTCACGTACGGAGCTGCAGACGGGAATGAGAGGGAAGCCCAAAGACCGTACTGGGAGCGAAAACCGCTCATAAGTGTTCACTGGAAAGCGCCCTCTAGTGCTTAACCGCTTGAGTTCCGACCATGCATTGTATGACGAAAAGTGCTTGTTTATGTGTGTTTTATCACCCCTTCAAGTTTGGCCCAAGAGTTTTGAATCACCCTGTATATCTCGTGTCATCATCATCATCATCCTCCAGCAGCCATGGGCTACAGAGGTCCAACCAGACCGTGCAATTTAGTTCTCCAAGCAAGTCTATCCTGAGCTACATCTACTGCATCTGGCCACTGCACACCAATTCTAACAAGGTCCTGTTTGACATTTTCGGCCCACCGCATCCTCGGTCTCCCCCTCTTTCTGAGGCCTTTAGGCACACTGTTCATAACCCTATTCGCCAATCTATAATTATTCATACGGGCAACATGGCCAAACCAACGGAGTCTCTCTTTGCAAAATATGCTGCTTAAAGGAGGTTGCAAACTCCTTTGCCTAATCTCATCATTAGTTACAAAGTTGAACCACCTAATGCCCAAGATACTGCGTAAGCATCTGGAATCAAAAGCATCTAGTTTCCTGTTATCTTGTTTACAAAGTGACCACGTTTCACTACCATAACTAACCCTAGAAAGAAAAAAACTATTATACAGTCTAATTTTAGTCTTTAGGTGTATACGCCTATTTCTCTACACTCTCCATAGATTCTTAAAAGTCCCAGCAGCAATCCCTATTCGTCTGTTAATCTCATGCCGCACATCACCATTATCCGTTACATAGCTCCCAAGATAATTAAACTGTGACACCTGCTCAAGACTGCAACCATTCAGATTAACTGAATCACAGCCTGCCTGACCAATTTTCATCACTTTAGTTTTCTCTCTGTTTATAACCAAACCTATTCTACTAACACTCTCATCAACAGCTCGAATGAAAGAGTTCATCTCGTCAACATCATTTGCCAAAAGGGCTAAATCATCAGCATAATCTAAATCAGAAATTTTACTATCTCCAGCCCATTTAAGACCAAAATCTTTCCCTTGAAGTGAATTTCGCATAACATAATCAATAACCAAGATAAGGAGAAAAGGAGACAAAATGCACCCTTGTCGAACACCAGAAGTAATGCTAAACCAATTGCTACAAGCCTTACCAACTCTCACACACGACTCGGTGTTATTATAGAGAGCTTTCATTATGTTAACTAACTTGTCAGGTATACCATATGATCCCACAATCAACCACAAATTATGACGATCAACAGAGTCGAAAGCCTTTTTGAAATCAACAAAGCTAGCAACCAAAGGTTTCTGAAACTCTAAACATTTCTCAAGAATCTGCCTAAGTGAAAATATCTGATCCACACATCCCCTACCACTTCTGAATCCACATTGCTCATCACGCAATTGACTGTCAACCAGATTCTTAATTCTATTAAGCACAATCATGGAAAGAACTTTATCTGGAACAGAGAGTAGGCTGATACCCCTATAGTTATCACAAGAACTGCGATCACCTTTTTTGAAAATAGGGATAACAATAGCTCTGGTAAAATCCTTAGGAACCATGCCTTTCTCATAAAAGATATTCAAAATTTCAGTCATCCAAGTGGTAACCGAAACATTCCCAGCTCTAAGCATTTCTGTAGTAATTTCATCTCCCCCTGGGGATTTATGAAGTTTAAGTTTAGAAACAGCCAAAATAACTTCAGATTGTGTTATAGGGCCAACATTAAAGCCACCAATGCATCTATCACCATTGCAAACAATGGGAGTAGAACTAACTACATTGTTTAGAACATCACTGAAATGCTCAGCCCACCTAGCCATGACAGAATCCTCCCCTTCTATAACCTTACCTTGTTTATCCTTCAATCCTTGTATACCTGTCCGTTTTCTACCACACAAAACATTAACTATCTGGTACAGCTCTCTGCTGTTGTGCTGTCTAACTGCTTCCTCGGCTTTGTCAGCCAAACCATCAAGCCAAAGATTCTTATCAGCAGCTAACTGATCTTTTACACGTTTATTAAGTTCTCTGTAATGCTTTCTATTAGGACTAGTAGGGTATTGATTAAAGACATTCCTGCAGTTCTTTCTTTCCAAAATAAGCTCAAGTGCCTTATCACTCAGATAATTCTGTCTCTTCTGCTCCTTTTTTCCTAAAAGAGTACTGTTAGTGTCCGAAAAAGCTGTTTAAAATGATCCCATTCTTCCTCAACTTCAGTAGTAAGCAAACCATGACTGTCATAATGACTAAGTAACCTATCATGGTAAGCTTTGGCTATAACTGGATCTTTCAGAGTTTCAGTATTAAAAATAAATTTTTTAACCCTAGCACAACACTTTTTAAGTTTAAGTTGCAACACACTTTTAACAAGGTAATGGTCAGATCCAATTTCAGCTCCCCTATATGCCCTGGTATTCCTAACAGAACTAGCCCATTTGCTGTTAATTAATATGTAATCAATCATATTCTTATGCAGCCCATCAGGTGAAACCCATGTGTACTTATGTATGTCGTGGTGTTTATAATAAGTGTTAATTATTCTGAATCCATTGAGTTTACTTACCTGTAGGAGACGTTGCCCATTGCCATTGCAGCTACCAACACCAAAAGGGCCTATTACTCCTCCCCAAAGGTTAGAGTCAGTACCAACTTTGGCATTGAAGTCACCAAGAACAAGGGTAATATCTCCTTTCTTAACAGATTTCAAACTATCTTGAAGTTGTTCATAAAACCTATCCTTCTCATCCTCATCGGCATCCTCAGTGGGGGCATAACAGCAGATAACATTCAAGTCTTTAACGCTTGTCTGAAATTTTGCTGTAAGAAACCTTTCATTAATGCACTCATATCCTAGAAGAGCATCACTAGCGTGTCTGCTGAGAAGCAGACCCACGCCTTGGTGATGCTTATTGTCGTCCCTCCCTGAAAAGAGAAATTTAAGATTATTTTTAAGAATCTGACCTTTATCTGTCCATCTGGTCTCTTGCAAGCCGAGAATATCTAAATTATAATTGTGGAATTCTTGTGTGAGGACATCAAGAGAAAAAGCTCTGTGCAGAGTCCTCACATTCCAACTACCTACGGAGAGAAAATGGTTAGTGGGATGTTTAAAGAAACTATGTTTATTGAGAGAGGGAATGCCGACAATATCAAACAGCCCCCTAATCGCAGACATGGGGCAAAGACCTGTTCCCTCACTACTAAAGGCTGAAGCCATCTACACTGGAAGACTTCCTCCAATGTAGAATTTGACGATGCCAATAGAAGCAAAGAGTTCAGGTGCCTGCGATGACTTCTGCTCAGGATTATCCACCAGCTGATAAACATATCCTGTGAATCTATTCACTTGGGGCTGTCAACTCACAAACAAACAGAAAACACAGCGGAAGATTTTCCCTCTACAGAAGCCCACCAGTGCAGCAAAATCAGGATCCATAATCAAGCTCAGAGCCATATATCTGTCCAGTCCAGTGGGTTTATATGGTCAGCACCAGGACCCTGTGTGGTTGACCACTCCTCAGCAGGGTAGAAAAAAAAAGAAAAGTTGCCATAGTTGTCCAGATCAGTAGGCCACACTAATCTGGCAGCCCTCCCCTTCCGTTCACTTCCACAAGAGAGTATCTCTTTTGAAAGTTACTAATGGTCCGCACCACGAGAAGGCGGGGTCGGACATTAGGTGCTAGGCCTGGCCGGTTCTATGCATCATCACAGGGGATTGGTGCATGGCTCTCCTTCCAGTGACTACCTAGCTACCATTTACAGACCATCGTGTGAAAATCTCGTGTAGAAAGTGCAAATTTTATGTTGGTGCAGGATTGCTATAAAAAGGTCATTCCTATAGATTCAAATGTGATAAGAGGAAAGGTAAAGTCTTATATTTCTATAAAGGAAAGAGAAGGCGAAGGGTCTAGCTCTTCAAAGCTTCAGGCCAGCAAAGGATGGTTTGATAATTTTAGCAAAAGGTTTGGCTTTCATAATGTGAAAATTACAGAACAGGCCTCTGCTGATAAAGAGGCAGCTAGTGAGTTTCCTGACACCTTAAGGGAACTTATTGAAGAAAAGGGTTATGAACCAGGACAGGTATTCAAGGCCGATGAAACTGCTCTGTTTTGGAAGAAAATGCCACAGAGGACATTCATTAGCAAAGAAGAGAGTCGGGTTGTTTTACCTCTGAGCGGCACTTTTGTGCACACCATGGGCTAAATGGCCAGGTCCCATGGACCCCGAAGGCTCAGAGAAGGTTGGGGGAGTGGACCCACTGGAACAGCTGTTGGGAGACAGATGGTATCCTCCCGTCAAGGCCATCCAGCGTGTTCTTTAACGTGCACAGGGTATGGCTCTCCCGCACACGGAGCCACGGCTTAACGTTCCATCCGACGGACGGCGGCCTTTCCAAGCCCATCGGTGTCCCCTACTGACCGTGGGCAGGGTGGGGAATTTTGCGGAGATAGCAAAGAAGAGAAGCATGCACCATGCTGTAAGGCAAGAAGGGATAGGCTAAGCATGCTGTTTTGTGCAAACGCAGCCGGGCATATGATAAAGCCTACTGTAATTTATAAAGCCGTTAACCCCCGAGCCTTGAAGGGAAAGGATAAGTTCCAGCTGACAGTTTTCTGTATGCCTAATAAGAAGGCTTGGTCAACAAGAACGCTATTCCTGGAGTGATTTCATTGGTGCTTTGTACCGGAGGTCAGAAAATACCTTGCCAGTAAGGGAAAGCCTTTTAAGGTCCTATTAGTACTGCCAGTAAAGGAAAGCCTTTTAAGGTCCTATTAGTATTGGACAATGCCCCTGGACACCAAGAATTCAACACTGAAAGCGTTGTGAGCTTTATTCTATCCTTCTCATCAGAATTGCATTCCTGTTGCTGGGATGCGTCTGAGGAGGTTGCTATCGTTTCTAGTGATTCGTTATCGTTTAGTCATACAGACTGATTGTTGCTAATCATATAGACTTTTAGTTCCATTGGTCACACAGACCTTTGATGTATATTTGGTCACACAGACTTCTAAGTTCTTCCAAGACACAGAGACTTCTATTTAGGGTTCAATCCATCTAACCCTACCCTGAGACCTACAGTATCTCAGGCTCCCGAGAAACGCAATTCTTCCTTCCCTGGAGTCTGATGCTAGTCTCCCTGTTCCCTTGGCTCCACCCTTTTCCTTCACCCGCTCGTGCCCTCAAGGTAGTAACAGCGTCGCGCATCACCGGAAGTCGCCTACCTGCCCCCCAAAACAACGTCTCTCATCGACCCTCTCGATCAGGGGGTAATAAGGATATTTAAGGCACACTACACAATGGAGAGGACACGTTACTCAATGGAGAGGAATGTGCAGTCTATGGAAGAAGACCCCAACGTACAGCACATAATGAAAACGTGGAATCTCTCAGATTCGAGTCTTGCAGTTGCACCTCTTTGACAACTTTTGACATTTCCTTGACAATATTAATATACACATCAAGCTTACCTGAACAGAAAGTAACAGATTTTTTAAAATCTTCTCAATCTTTCTGTAGATTTGATCTAATGCTTCAATTGTGATGACAAATCATATCTTTCTCCATTTCTTCTGTAATAAATTTACGTAAAGAAGTGTTGCCATCAACAGAAATGTCGACGTCACCTAACAGATTCTTCTCCTCTACCTCTTGTGCAACCTTTTTCTTTTCCACTTTACATTCTACACACTTAATTTTTTTTCTATTTTCAGTCGACATTTTCCGAAAATTTTTTTCCGAGTTGAGGCACTGGGAAAAAAAGACAGTAGATATGAAATTTTTCAGAACACACAATACACTGCGACAAATCAGTATGTTCGAAAATATCCTTTTTACATGAACAGCATATCTTGGTCATATTTCATATATTTTTGTTCAGTTATCCAAAGCATAAATAGATTAGCCAATTTCCCTTCAATCGTGTTTATTCTCTACGACAGTCATATTACCATTGCTGGGTGCCTGAAAGCAAAATGTGTCGTTGAGGCAACAGTAAAAGGAGCTGACAGCTGAAGAACAGAAAAGGGGATGTTATGTAACAGAGATTCCCGTCAGCAGGGGGGCGGGGATGGTTTAGTCGGTAGCGAGCCAGGCTCTAATCTATAGTTCCAGGTTCGAGTCCCAGCTGGGTCAGTGTTGAGATTTATCTCTGCAAAATTCCCCGCCCTGCCCACGGTCTGTAGGGGACACCGATGGGCTTGGAAAGGCCGTCGTCCGTCGGATGGGACATAAAACCGTGGCCCCGGTGTGGGAGAGCCATACCCTGTGCACATTAAATAACACACTGGATGGCCTTGACGGGAGGCTACCATCTGTCTCTCAACAGCTGTTCCAGTAGGTCCTCTCCCCTAACCTTCTCCGAGCCTTCGGGGTCCATGTGACCTGGCGATTTAGCCCCATGGTGTGCAAAAAAAGTGCCTCTCAGAGGTAAAACAACCCAACCCGTCAGCAGGACTACGGAGGGGAGAATGAAGGACGATCTGCTGTCAGCTGCCTTTCTGCCAAGCTAAGAAGGGTTGAGATTCAAGGAAACAAGAACTGTATAATGGTGGCTTGGGTCTGGAAACAAAGACTTCACGTAAGGAAATAAGAGAAACGAAAATCTAAACAACACAAAGTTTCTCTTTCCAACTGTAGACGTGAAAACTTTTCATTTCACTCTGTTCAATGATAAATCAGACGTAGTAAAACTATTTAGGATTTAAATAAAGAGCCGAGTGGTTAGCACGCTTGGCTACTGATCTACGGGACCTGGGTTCGAGCCCCGGGTAAGGCATGGATGTTCGTGTTGTTTTCTGCTGAGGTCCTGCCATCCTCTCAGGTCTTCTACTATGGCATATAAACTGACAGGCTCCTGTCAGACCTCTGTGGCAAGCAGCTGCTTGAGGGGGTATTTATTTTTATTTTTTATTTATATTCCCGGGAGCTGAATCAGATGCGACAGACTGTTTTCTTTGCAGATTCAATATATGTTATATATAATATGAATTTTGTATTATTTGGTAACAAAACTGTTACTAAATATCTGGAATTACCTATTTTCATGGATGTAAACGTAAAATAAGTTTTTCTAGAAAGTTCAAAACGTAGTACACATGATTGCATCGTACTGCTCTTTGTGCCAAGGAGCGTTTGAGGTGTAAATCCACGCTCCGTAGGAAAAATATTTTTATAATGTAAAAGTCAATAATTAAATCTATAATACAAAATCGAAATTTTTATGATTAAAAATAGTTTTGAGGGGCCAAAATTCCAAAGAAAAATTGAAATATATATATATAAACCTAGAGATGGGCGCCGAAGCATCTTTTCCCCCGGTATCACATTCACTGTTATTATGATATACCATTCACTATACCCTAATTACCCTACGTACCTAGTTTCTTCTCTAAGAGTTTAAGTGGATCAGAGGGAATTATTCCTGGGATTTTCACCCTATTGTAATTGCCCTGTTTTCGTTCTGCATGGATGGAGTCTCATTTTTTTCCTTTCCATTGTAGCTCTTGTCTGGCTATCCACAAAGCACATTCTTTGAGCGACAATTCCGAGGAAGGTGCCTACGACAGGTGCTTGCTAAATTCTTTAGGAATGCATCATTGATCAAGTCACGGAAGAGCTTTGTACATTGATCATAAAAGTAAATTATACCTCTGTTGTTTCAGAAATGTTTCTAAGCATATCTTATAAAGGAAAAAATCAAAAATGTATCAATAGAAAAACAGTGATGTTAACGAAATACGACTGTGTATGTATATATTATATAGAGAGAGTGAGAGAATGAGAGAAGGAATGCCTACCTGAAAAAGTCCTCATTTTATGAAACAGATTGCAATGGTAATAGTTTTATATTTTAAACATTAATTGTAAATAACTGTGGTGCTTTGAAATTTGCAATGCAGTAATTAAAACATGAAAAAGAAATTGCAGCTTTGAATACATTACCTACTAAGTTGCTTTGTGACAAACTGGCAACTGCTCCAGTATAATTTTTGTCGATCTGGTAACTCAATCTTTAGTTTGTTCCGTTATCTAGACTGTCATGTAGAATTAATCGACTAATGGAACACATTTCGGAATGTTCAGTGTCGATTTCAAATGTTAAAACCTGGATTTTATTAATTTAATAATCGAAACCCCTTATAAATTTATGAAATATGTCGAATAGATCTAAAATATGGGATTATTTTTTGAGTAAGGCAAAAGAATCTCCTGAATGCGAAAAATGCAACAAGACTTGAAAGTGCTGTGGAGAGTCAACGTCAACTTTGAATTCTCACGTTAAAAATGTTCACGGTATTAGCATCAACGAAAGTGTTTCTTCTGCATTCAAGAAGCAAAAGACATCGGGAGAATACGTGCAAAGAAAATTTGTTGAAGAAGAAATTTCGAGACTTGCTAGTGCTGATGGATTAAGTTTTCATTGAATTGCCAATAGTAAATTTTTTCAAGAGAGTTTAAGAAAACTAAATATGACAAACCTCACCCAACATCGCATACTGGTGTAAGAAAGTTGCTGCTTAGTTTTTACGAGAAAAAGAAACAGGAGCTTATTGGCTTTTTCAAGGAACAAGTGACTAAAGGTAACATTTTCTCATTGACTTTAGACGAGTACAAAATGTACGATACATGAATATAAATGTTCATAAGAGAGAGAATCAGCATTGGTCTCGGCACGATTAAAATATCTAACTCTCTAAATTACACCAGAATTGTAGAGTTAGTTAGCAAAAGATTAGAAAAGTTTGGGTTTAGATTTTAATGCCATGTTGTCAGATGTATGAATGATGGAGCAGCCGTAATAGTTAAATTTGGTAAGGAAATAACTTCAGTTTCATAACAGTGTATTGCGCATTGCATTCATTTAGCAGTTTCAGATATTTTGTATTCCAAAGCTAATAAAGAACGATGTTGATATTGAAGATGATAATTAAGACTTAAATGAAGATGAGTATGATGTTAATCAAAACCTATATTTGGATCCCATATTTGAGATAAATATTGACACAAATGAGGCATTGCGACTTAGTGCAGATTATTTGAGAATAATCAAGAAAGTCAGAAAAATTTGCCGAATATTTCGCAAATCTCCTTTGAATAATCCGTAAAGGAGGAATTCAATGGAGAAGAAGCTTATCTTAGACTGTAAGACACGGTTGAATAGTTTCCTTTCTACGATTGAACGCTTTCTAAAACTAAGGAACTGCATTCCTAAGGTTTCAACAAGGATCCTTCAACACAAAATGTCTTTGAGGAGGAATGGAATTTGTTAGATAACCTCGCTGAAACTCTTCGGCCATTTGTATTTGTTTTGAAGGTTCTATGCTCTGAAGAAGCAACTTTACTTAAAAGTGACATGCTTATGAAAATTTGTCTTAAGAAACTAGATAATAAGGAAAATCCTATTGCTGCCAATCTAAAAGAATGCCTTATCAAACGCTATTCGTCAAGACGACAAAAGGAAGTCATTTCATTGTTGAGATATTTAACCAATCCAGAGGATTTTAAAAACGAATCGGATGATTTATTCCCTTTATCATCCAGGCAAACAGTAAAGAAAATAGCAGAACATAGTTTCTCAGACTTTTTCCTAATGAATGTCAAACCATCGAGGTTGATGATAACGCAGAGTCAGATGTGCAAGGTGCAGCTAGCATTGCTAAAACTAACGAAGTTTACAACTTAATGCGCAAGTATTTCAGCGAAATGAATAAATTAGAAATGCTGCTATAAAAGATTCCAGAATTTTTAATGTCAACGATGAATTAAAATACTTTGAAGCCACATTAAAAAAAGAGAATAAAAATTTAGAGCTTTTACATAATCCATTACAGTTAAACCAACGAGTGCTGAATCAAAAAGAGGCTTTCCAGCTGAGGGCTTTTTTTCATCTAAGCTTCGTTCAAGAATGACAGATAATACCCATAATGCCCTTTGTTTCTTAAGATGATATTTTCAACATAGCGATAAAATCTAAATTTAATTTTATATGTTTTCTCACAGGAAGAGTATTTTTTTGTTTTCTAGGTAAATGCTTTTTTATTAAAATTTTTTATTTTAATGTTTCTTTCCATAATAGAGATAAATTTAAATTTCATTCTTTATAAATTTTTTTTACAAAAAGTTGAATTTTGTTTTCTAACTATAGATTTTTTGTTAATCTTTTAATTCTAAATTGTTTGAATGATGTATTATTTTAGCTAAAATATGTCAATTTCAAATTTGTCATTTTCTTTTTCATACGCATGCATATGATGCTGCATTTTTGCATTATTTTTACCAAAAAAAGGCAATAAGCTATTGTTGTTAAACGTTAACGTCAGTGCCTTTCATTTTGACTCTTAAAAATTGCTATACTTTTTGGTCAAAACCGGTTAAAACGGATTTTGAAAAAACAGCTTAAAACTTGGCTTTTAAATTTTCGATTATTCTTCAACCCTAGTGTAAAGTGAAATGTAAATGAAATCACTAGTGACGTTAAATAACAGATTGACAGTGTTAAGATATATTCTGCATCAAATTCATAGTGTAAAAGCAGACTGTGAACGCCAGTTGCAGGTTTTAAGATATGAAATGTTGTCCTCTTGTGATAATGTCAGTGACAATAATGTGTTTTCACATATCGCTAAGAAAACAACTAAGCTTTCTACATATGATGGCCAGTTATCTTGGGCAGTGTATAAAACACAATTCGAAGTCATCGCTAAAGCCAATCACTGGAATGAAATACAGGCCAGTTTTCCTGCAGCTTCCTTAAGAAATGATGCTGCGGAAGTTTTAGTGTGTTCCAGAAGAAAAGCGACTTGATATTCAAAGTTTAGTATCTTAATTAGAATTTAGATTTGGTGACAATTACCATACATGAAGCATGTCCATTTGAAACAATACCTCAAGAACTTCCACATACCTTCAGTGTTGGGATTGTGACAAAACTGGACATATTCGTGCCAACTGTAATAAAAAACGAATGAGGAGATGGAAAACACAGGGTATGGCTCTCCCGCACACGGAACCACGGCTTAACGTCCCATCCGACGGACGGCGGCCTTTCCAAGCCCATCGGTGTCTCCTACTGACCGTGGGCAGGGCGGGGAATTTTGCGGAGATAAATCTCAACGCTGATCCAGCTGGGACTCGAACCTGGGAACTACAGATTACGAGCCTGGCGCGCTACCGACTGAGCCACCCCTGCCCCAAAGAGCAGTAGGACGCAATCATGTGTACTAAGTTTTGAACTTTCCAGAAAAACTTTTTTTACGTACTTTTTTGCATCCATGAAAATAGGTAATTCCAGATATTTAGTAACAGTTTTGTTACTAAATACTACAAAATTCAAGTAATAAATATTATACAAAGCAGTTAATATAATTGAATCTGCAAAGAAAAGAGTCTGTCGCGCCTGATTCAGCTCCCAGGAATATATCTTTATTTAAATCCTAAATAGTTTTACTACGTCTAATTTATCATTGAACAGTGTGAAATGAAGAAAAGTTTTCACGTCTACAGTTGGGAAGAGAAATTTTGTGTTGTTTAGATTTTCGTTTCTCTTATTTCCTTACGTGAAGTTTTTGTTTCCAGACCCAAGCCACCATTATACAGTGCTTGTTTCCTTGAACCAGAAAGGCAGCTGACAGCAGATCGTCCTTCATTCTCCCCTCCGTAGTCCTGCTGACGGGTTGGGTTGTTTTACCTCTGAGCGGCACTTTTTTTGCACACCATGGGCTAAATGGCCAGATCACATGGACCCCGAAGGCTCAGAGAAGGTTGGAACAGCTGTTGAGAGACAGATGGTAGCCTCCCGTCAAGGCCATCCAGCGTGTTATTTAACGTGCAAAGGGTATGGCTCTCCCACACCAGGGCCACAGTTTTATGTCCCATCCGTCGGATGACGGCCTTTCCAAGCCCATCGGTGTCCCTTACTGACCGTGGGCAGGGCGGGGAATTTTGCAGAGATAAATCTCAACACTGACCCAGCTGGGCCCGAACCTGGGAACTATAGATTACAGCCTGGCACGCTACCGACTGAGCAACCCCCACCCCCCTGCTGACGGGAAACTCAGCTCCATAACATCCCCTTTTCTGTTCTTCAGCTGTGTCAGCTCCTTTTACTGTTGCCTCAACGACACATTTTGCCTTAGGGCACCCAGCAATGGTAATATGACTGTCGTAGAGATAAAACACGATTGAAGAGAGATGGTGGGTGTATTATGAGTTCAAGAAAAAAGAAGAAATAAAATATTATTAAATATTAAAATTAAATTACATAAAGGATTGGAAGAAATTAGCTGTCCTGACTGGGATTCGAACCTAGCTCTTCCAGAATCATGCCGGGCATCATAACTGCCATACACCCAGCAGGTTTCTGGTAGATCTGGGTTAGAATCCCAGTCAGAACAACCAATTTTTTCTAACTCTTTATTTCAAGCATTTCTTGACTACATGACGTTTTCCTGTGATAATGTATTACTGAATAACTTACAAAGTTGAAGTAACTAATGCTAATAGGAGAGTGACTAATTGTCATCAGTAGTGTTTAATTATGGTAAGACAAAATTTAAAACATATCTATAATTTAAATTTTTAATTTTTATTATCCGACATTTAGTTGTTAATCACCACCTATTTGTACACAATATAAATATATTTCACATGAAATGTATATCATCATCCACCATTTCCAAAACAACAGAATTTATAAATTTTAAACTTCACATTCCCGCAGTCCTGATTTTAGCTGTTATGTCAGAGATGTTAAAATTAGAAATAAGTTATACTGTTTACTTTGTAACTATTTAAGCTATACACACTTTTTTTTTTATATAAACTATTATTATACAAACTTCTGCTATATATTACTATGGGACCTTTAATTTTAAAGGCATTCTAATTTAAAACTAAGTTTCATTGCAGGTTTTACTTAAATGATTCTTACAGAAATTGAGTGTTCGAAAAGAAAATGAATCCTGAAATTTTAAACTAGGATTTCAGGGATTCTAAAATATAGAACTGATTGTTTAGCTATTCACATTTATTATATGGTGGTGCATTACAGTTTAGAAAGGAAGTACTCGAATTAGAGCAATTTTTAGAAAATTAGGATTTCAAGAGTAATTAATTTAAGACGATTTTAATTTCTTGTTTTTAGGCAACATTGTAACAAAGAAATAATACCAGAAAATAAGTTGCAGGTCCAAAATATATTATAAATAAGCCTGATAGGTGTTTTGTTTACTGTGAGGATCAACTAATCAGGATCTGCAGAGGTTAAGCAGAAGGAAGGCTTCATGCTAATGCAGACCCTTAGAATTGAGATCCGAATTAATCTCTGATGGATATGAAACATTCTCCTAATGCTTATAGCAGAGTGACTGACAACCATCAGTAAAGTTCATTTTTGGTAAAGATACCCAATATATGATTAATCAATACACCGTTGTCAATACATTAGCTATTTTTACACAGGATAAATACATTTTATTAGAACTGTATATATATATCATCCTCTGCTTTCAATTTAACAACAGGATTCAACTATGACAGACTACTATGCAGAAATTTCAATAGCAATCTAATTTAGAAACTCTATAACATCTAAATATGCATTTAATTGAAAAATGTTAATTCCAATTATTTAATGAAAAAAGTAAGCACAATCCAATTTTGTTTTTAAGACTTCAGGAGGAGAAATTAGTTTCCATTCCGCCAAATTTTGACACGCAACGTTGCGTTTGAAGTAGTAGTGCAGCACTACATGGAATACAACGAACAATGTTCTCATTAGATTTAGTGTAAAACTGCATACGAGCAAAAATTGCACAAATCGATATGTTACACACTATCTGTCAGCAATTTTCTTTTTATCAAGTTGCCTTTAAATTTTGTTCCTTTCGATCAGCCAGTCAACTGATCAACGCCTACGAGACACTGGAGCAACAGGTTTTGCCAGTTACACTTACGGCCGGTCTGCTCTTGCTCACATGTAGTGCCGGAAAGGCTTTACGAAAAGTCATCTGTGATATTTTCAGAAACGAAATCACTCTCCTGTATGCATTAACATGTGTTTCTTTAATGTGGTACTAAATCGAAACGTTTCATTGCAGATGTTGCAACTGTGTGGGAGTTCTCCTGTATGTATTAGAAGGTGTCTCTTCAGACTGCCCCTTTCTCGAAATTTCTGATTGCAAATACTGCAACTTTGAGTGCACTCTGCTGTATGCACCAACATGTGTCTCTTTAGATGTCCCTTTTGTAGAAATGTTTGATTGCAAATATTGCAGCTGTGTGGGCGTTCTCCTGTATGAATTGAAATGTGTTTCATGAGGTTCGCTTGTTGTCGAAACTTCTGATTGCAAATATTGCAACTGTGTGGATATTCTCCTGTATGTATTAACATGTGTCTCTTCAGATAACTCTTTTCTCGAAACCTTTGATTGCAAATATTGCAACTGTGCGGGCGTTCTCCTGTATGCACTGCCATGTGTCTCTTCAGATAACTCTTATCTCGAAATTTTTGACTGCAAATATAGCAACTGTGTGGGCGCTCTCCTGTATGTATTGACAAGTGTTTCATTAGATTCGGTTTTTGTCGAAACTTTTGACTGCAAATATTGCAAATGTATGGATATTCCCCTGTATGTATGTACATATGTCTCTTCAGATGGCCTTTTTGAAGAAAGGTTTTATTGCAAATATCACAAATGTGTCCTCGATCACCTGTATGCAGTAATGGTTGCTGTTCCAAACACATATCTTCGCTCAGTTCTTTCTGTAACATTTCACTAGAAATTACTATCGTTTCCTCTACCATTGCATTATTCATGATATATTTTTGAAAAAATAAAACTACCCGTTATTATAGATATTACTTAAACATCACTTTCAATTGAGAATGATCAGATATATTTGTTTTTATTTCTTTCGTGGGATTAAAAAATTTTCTATCCCACCCTGCAACAATTAACTCTTTATTTAACTGAAGCTTTCCTGCACAAGGGATTTAAAAATTTTCTCTTTTCCCATAAAAAATACTGAATTCAATTTTCCGTAGAATTTTGAGAGTACATTTTCTTCTATTATTAATGATGTTTAAATCGATAGTAATTTTGTTATTTAATTATTCTGTGTTTTCATGTTTGTCGATGAATCAATTTCTTTCTATTCCTCGTAGTTCCACTGATCTTTAGAAGGAACCTGAAAAATTGAACGAAATATTTCCTTTGAAATATCAATAACATAATCGTGCAATAAAAGTTTTAATTATTAAGAAATGTTATTTAATTAGAAAACAAGCATAAAATATTTAAATTACAGTTTTCAACCAGGAGTAAGTATCACTGACTAAATAAAATAATAATAAATACCCCCTCAAGCAGCTGCTTGCCACAGAGGTCTGACAGGAGCCTGTCAGTTTATATGCCACAGTAGGAGATCTGAGAGGATGACAGCCAATATATACAGGGTGAATCTGAAAAAGTGGGCAAAACTTTACGGGGTGGTAGAACGCAGCTATACGAGCAATATTCGTCATAGAATGTATGGTCAGAACGCAAACGGCGAGCGGCTAGGTGGCGTTGGAAATGGTATAAGAGGGTCGGTCCTCGCACCCAACGGCATTTCTACCGTGGATTGCCGAGAGGATGGCTGGTTATACTAACCACAAAATGGCGGATATGCACTTTGTGTACGTTATTTTTATGCCGTTGGGTGCGAGGACCGACACTTTTATACCATTTCCAACGCCACCTAGCAGCTCGCCGTTTGCGTTCCGACCATACATTCTACGACGAATATTGCTCGTATAGCTGCGTTCTATCACCCCGTAAAGTTTTGCCCACTTTTTCAGATTCACCCCGTATATATACAGAAAAAAAGTTAAGAATGTGGTTGTAAGCATGGTTGGCACACTACTGCAGGAAAGCTAAAAAGATTTTCGACAGAGTATGCAGTCTTCCTCTGCCGTTTTCTCACTTTCGAAAGATTTTTGTGTGTGCCATTTTTATTGCATGCTATTACTGATCTGGAAACTCAGAAGTGGTATGTGATATGCTACTGTGTTAGGCGACGTTTAGGTGATGTATAGACAGTCACAGAAATGACTCAAGTGTATGAAGAACAGTGCTAGAAACGAAGACCAATTTTTAAGTGGCACAAACGCTTGGGAGACGGGCGTGATTCCATGGAGGACAACCCAAGATCTGGGGAACCAAGCATTACCATCAATGCAGAACAAATCGCCTGATCCCAGGATATACTCATTGAAAACGACAGAATAACTCTGCAAGGAGATGGGCCTTTTCTACGAGTGTTCATTCAACGAAACTTTGCAAAGCGAGGAAACGACAGAGACTGAATATGTAGTGTTCAAAGTGTTTCAACTTGTATATACTGCTCTGTGTTCTTCAAGTGTAGTTTTATTGCCATATATCATATATTAACTCATACGAAAAGATGGTAATTGCTAGTTTCAACTGAAAACATGGTGTGCTAATGTTGAATCATCATCAACACCTGAAGCTCTGAAATATATATTCCAAATGATTATAACTAAAGCTAATATGATAAATTACTCAGTCATTATAACAATCGTGGCTTGTTTACTATGAAAATTAAAGTTGAATGGGTCCAACTGAAACCAACAGTATTGTTTAAGGGTGAAATGGAACATAGGACAGAGTCATTAGAGTGATATAAGTCAATTTCCGAAAGAAAGGATTGCAGGACTAAATTGAATAAGTACATTATTGATCTTAACAGACAGCATTATGGAGCTTAATGAACATGTATAATAAAATCGAGAGAACTTAGTGAAATTCAAAGTGAATTGGTGAGATCAGGTGAGGCGAAAAATTGGGGTAATTTTTATAAAATTACGGCAAGTCGACCAAATTTAGGGGATCTATTTGAGTGATAAGAGACTATGGGAAGTATTTCTGAAAGAAGGAAGTGCAAAAATTAATCGACACCCTACTGGTTCTAATGGACAGGCAAAAATCGAGGCAACTTGACGAAATCTTAGGGAATTGCCCTCTCCCTTCCCACTTTGAACTCATTTATTTTCTCAGTTGGAAAAAATAGATCAGACTTGAAAAATGTTCGTTCTCTTCCCCCCCCCCCCCAACCATAGTCCCTTCGCTATGCACCTGCCAAAATTTAAGCTAAATTATCTGACAACAGACGCTGCTGTTAACTCTCCCCCAAAAACAATTTCACAAACGGTGGAAATAAAAATAAATAAATAAAATAAATACCCCCTCAAGCAGCTGCTTGCCATAGAGGTCTGACAGGAGCCTGTCAGTTTATATGCCATAGTAGGAGGTCTGAGAAGATGGCAGGACCTCAGCAGAAAAACAATACACACAACCATGCCTTACCCGGGGCTAGAACTCAGGTCCCTTAGATCAGTAGCCAAGCGTGCTAACCAATCGGCCATGGAACGGCAATAAAAATAACCATTAAAAATTACCTTTTCCATTTCAGTAAATGTAATTTTGTTCCTAATAACTTTTGAGGTAAATGCTACTGTTAAAAGTGTTAATTTTCAGAACTCTTTTAATATTATATAAAAATTTCTCAAAATGAAGATTTTGGGACTTTCTTACATATCTTCAGTGTATAATGATAATTTCCTACAAAAGGGGCATTTCAATTTAGGAGCTATGAATAAAGCTTTCTATTCATAAAGGATGGAAATGTCCCAGTATTTTGATAATTTAGATTTGGGTTGGGTTGTTTTACCTCTGAGCGGCACTTTTTTGCACACCATGGGCTAAATGACCAGGTCACATGGACCCCGAAGGCTCAGAGAAGGTTGGGTGAGGGGACCCACTGGAACAGCTGTTGGGAGGCAGATGGTAGCCTCCCGTCAAGGCTATCCAGTGTGTTCTTTAACGTGCACAAGGTATGGCTCTCCAGCACACGGGCCACAGGTTAATAATGTCCCATCCAATGGGAATTCGAATTAATCCGAATTAATGTCCCATCCGATGGGTGGCGGCCTTTCCAAGCCCATCGGTGTCCCCTACTGACCATGGGAAGGGCAGGGTTTTTACGGAGATAATTGGCAACGCTGACCCAACTGGGACTCGAACCTGGGTATTACAGATTACAACCTGGTGCGCTACTGACTAAGTCACCCCACCCCCATTTTGATAATTTAGAGAAATTTCTCCATTTCCAAGAACAAAAAATTAAAAGCGAGGAAGAAAAACATTTATATTTAAAAAGGAAAAATTCATTTTTTAAATGTTGTAAAGTATTATAAATTATGTGGATTGTATAATATTAATTTATTTTATTTATTTTTTACAGTATTTGGCAACAAAGTTGTTTCAGTCATCACTAAAATTCCCACATCAATTTCAATCACATTAATTCCTTTCTTCCTGGTTGTAAAAGTTAAAAAATATACAATATTTAAAATAAATAATGACCGCAAAAAAGTGTGCAGCACTGCATTTTTGTGCCTAGGGGCATATCAGTTGTACACCCGGCATTGAGTGTTACCACAGACCACAACTTCTATATCTAAGCAACATTGCCAACTTCAATTCAAATAACAATCGTTCCCGATATAAAAATTATCGTCTTTCACAGTTCACTATTGTACGCATGTAGATTTGTATTTTGTTTGCAAAATATAATTTGTATTTTTTGAATTATAAAATGATATGGGGGTGAAAAGATGTTTTTGCCCCCGTCACCCCGTGGAATAGGCACATTATATTTTGGGTAAAAAGAGAGGAGACAAAATTATTTGAGTGATAAGAGACTATGAAACTTATTTTTGAAAGAGGGATCCGCAGAAATACTATTAATACCATACTGCTCCTAATCGACAGCATTACAAAGAGCTTAATAAATATGTAAAAAGAATCAGTTAACAGCTGATAAGGGTTGGGTTGTTTTACCTCTGAGCGGCACTTTTTTGCACACAATGGGCTAAATGGCCAGGCCACATGGACCCGGAGGCTCAGAGAAGGTTGGGGGAGGGGACCCACTGGAACAGCTGTTGGGAGACAGATGGTAGCCTCCGTCAAGGCCATCCAGCGTGTTCTTTAACGTGCACAGGGTATGGCTCTCCCGCACAGAGGGCCACGGCTTAACGTCCCATCCGACGGACGGCGACCTTTCCAAGCCCATCGGTGTCCCCTACTGACGGTGGGCAGGGCGGGGAATTTTGCGGAGATAAATCTCAACGCTGACCCAGCTGGGACTCGAACCTGGGAACTACAGATTACGAGCCTGGCGCGCTACCGACTGAGCCACCCCCACCCCGACAGCTGATAAGAATTTTTGGCCACTTAGTTTGGCTGATAAGCAGCCAGACAGCAAAACAGCATGGAGTTATACCATATAATTGGGGACGTGGGAGGCTGAGTCGGTAGCGCGCTAGGCTCGTAATCTGCAGTTCCCAGCGCCGTCCGTCGGATGGGACGTTAAGCCGTGGCTCCGTGTGCGGGAGAGCCATACCCTGTGCACATTGAAGAACACACTGGATGGCCTTGACGGGAGGCTACCATCTGTCTCCTAACAGCTGTTACTCTGGGTTCCCTCCCCAACCTTCTCTGAGCCTTCGGGGTCCTTGTAACCTGGCCATACCGCTCAGTGGTATAACACCCCAACCCAACCATATAGTTAGTCTTATGGGTGAGAAGAAACAGACTGGGGGATTACAGGGATTGAGTTCAAAAACCAGGGCGTGGGCACGGGTGTTAAACTCATGACACCACGTTTAGGGGACGACACTTATATTTTGCTCTGCAGCATTTCTGATTTATTTGCAGTATGATTTGCAAGGTTTTACTCTTCTAAATTAATGTAAGCATCCCATCTACTCATATTCCATTAATATATTCCCTTGAATGTGTTATTACGCTTATGTTTTATACAAAAAATAATGATTACAGTTTTTTCTTTCAGTTATAAAGCTGCTATTGAAATTTCTGCCGAACATTTGCACAAAGTTTTTTCTCTTTTGGCAATTTACATATCGTTCTCAGCATTTACGTATGATATTATACTGTATTTAGCCTACATTATTATGAGTTAGGTTAATTAAAAAATTTTTTTAACTATGTATACATCATTTGGAGCCATCCCATGGCCGAGTGGTTAGCACGCTTGGCTACTGATCTAAGGAACCTGGGTTCGAGCCCCGGAGCATGGATGTTGTGTGATGTTTTTCTGCCGAGGTCCTGCCTTCCTCTCACACCTACTGCGACATATAAACTGACAGGCTCCTGTCAGAGCTCTGTGGCAAGCAGCTGCATGAGGGGGGTATTCTTTTATTTATACATCATTTTTATAGTTGTGATATTATATTCATTTGTAAAAATTTTTCTTTGGTCTGGTTTATTATTAGATTCACTATGAAACAAAAATCTAATCGAATAAAAACTGACTAGAAACTATTTATTTAACTACTTACAATATAAACATGAGCATCTAATGCAGATGCGACAGGTTGCCAATATTAAACTTTCATAATATTACTTAACAGAAACAGAATTGCAAAAGCAAATATAAAAAAATAAGAGATACAATGACATCTATAAAGCCAAAGCAATAGTTTAATAATATCTACATATTTTACGTCAGGTTATATGAAGCCAAATATTTAGTAACATTTAGCATTCTTTTCAAGCATTGCCTATTATTTTTGAATGGTTAGAAAAGGTAATTTAAGAGTTAATTAAGTTAGAAAAGAAAAGGTATTTAATTTAGTTTATAAAGTAAAAAAGCCCACTCCCATTTTTTTTTCCATAATTGTTCAGTAGTTTAGCAATTCTTTAATAGCCAGTAGAAGGCTTTAACCATATATGCAGATTGTCTCATGAAATACGATTAAATCCATGACAAATGATATCAAAAGTTGCCTTTCATTTTTACAAACTGTTGCTCATTTACCTTTGATACCATTTCTAAGAACACCAAAAAATATACAACAGTTGTCATAAAAAAACTCATTTGTCGGGTAAGTATAACCACCCTTGCCAATCACTTTCACCTATAAAAAACAGCATAAATTTTTACCTCTTTTTGGGTCTCGACTATTTGTGATATGCATGCATTACAGTTTGATATGGCTTTTGCTTTGTAAGCAGCAAAGCCTGCAATGGAAACCAGAAATTTCTTTCCATCGTGATTTAAAATTATTTCCTTTATTTCATGTTCTTTGATCGCAATTTTTTGTTATTCCCCACAGAAATAATTTTACTGTTGTCAACGTTTTGGGTGAAAATCCGAAAGAAAATCATTGGCCGATATATTGCTAAATTTACTCCTGTGGTTAGCGCGCTTGGCTACTGTTCAAACCTTCTCCTATGGATATTTTATCTCCTATTATATACCTCCTATGGATATTTCTCCATATAAACTGACAGGCTCCTGTCACACCTCTGTGGCAAACAGCTGCTTGAGGGGGTATTGAAATATTTATTATTTTTATTATTTTGAATAAATTTGCAATTAGTATTTTTTGTCTCCAAATGAAGTACTTTTTGTACAGTAACATGTAAACAATGGAATAGAGAATATAAATAAACGCAGTAAAATTCCGAGAAAATGTGTATAACTAATAAAACTGTTATTCAGTTTTATTAGTTATACACATTTTCTCGGAATTTTACTTCTCCAAAGTAGTTTTTCCTTCTCATATTTTGGAAATCGAAACACTGCAACTTAAGGCTTATCATAATAATTCCACAGACAATTAGGATAACAACACTTTTTCGTCATCTTCCAAAATTAAATATCAGCACTACACAGTTAATGTAGAAACTAAATTCAGCAGACGCAACTGCTTTCGCAAAGGCTACAAAAATAATTGTTGATCGTTACTTTGTGTCCACTAGGTCGAGTGAAACAAAGGCAGTCCCTTCGCCCACGCGAGGTCAGTCGCCCCCTTTCGTGACTTGAAAGACAACTGACATCACAATGCCCAGGCTCTAGATAAACACGCAAATCTTAAGAGTGAGGATTCTGTCGTGGCTAGGTGGGCTGAGCATTTCAGGGATGTTTTAAACAATGCGTTTATTTATATTCTCTATTCCATTGTTCGAAAGGAGAATAGATGCATCACTAGCTTTAATGATGCCTATATGCCGTCCCGTGGCCGAGTGGTTAGCGCGCTTGGCTACTGATCTAAGGGACCTGGGTTCGAGCCCCGGATTAAGGCATGGATGTATGTGTCGTTTTTCTGCCGAGGTCCTGTCATCCTCTCAGATCTTCTACTTTGGCATATAAACTGATAGGCTCCTGTCAGACCTCTGTGGCAAGCAGCTGCTTCAGGGGGTATTTATTTTTTATTTTATATCAGAGTCTGAAGTTATTAAAGCTGCATAAATCCAGGGGGTGGATGAAATGCTTAGAGCTCGGCAAGTTTCTGTTATCACATGGCTGGCTGACAAATTCTGAAAAATTTTTTACGATTTTTTTACGATTCCTAAGGATTTTACTACAGCTATTATTATCCCTATTTTTTAAAAAAAGATAATCATAGTTCTTTTGATGAATACAGTATATGGGAATTAGTCTACTTTCCGTTAAAGATAAAATTCTTTGCATGAATGTGTTTAATACACTGCACGACATTGAAATTGCCCCACCCAGGAGGAGTGAGGGGATAGGGGTGAAATGTAGCACACACATAGCAATACACATTGGCATACCACGATTTAATTTGCAGACATTTACAGCGGTTAGAAGATGAGATAATGCAGCACAATGTGACTGCCTCGGTAGGTGGTTGCACCGCCGTGAACAGCAATACAGGCAGCAATACGGCGTGGCATGGAGTCATACAATCGACTTAAAATTCTTTTGAAAAGACTAAAATATAAGTAATCAATACATAAATTTTAAAAAAGTTAAATAATAAACAAATAAAGATTTCGTTTCTACAGTTCATAATTAAGGTAATCTTCATTGAAAGAATATTTAATATGAAGCAATCAGGGGTGAATCAAAATTCACCGTAAGTCATAAGGTAATAGAAGAAAAATTGCCTTTGTTCCAAGGTAAAACACGAAACCATGACCTTCTGATAATTAACTCATTTAGCGGAATTTTAAATATTCGATATTTTTTCTCTAAAAAGTTCGTACAGACCGAGTGTTTTACAACTATAAGTGAGAGTAGTGCGGATATTGTTTCTTTGATTTCTGCATTACGTTCGTATCATTGATAACATTCTTCAAGCATTTCCATCTAACATATCAAATTGGTACCTCGATTCAAACGGTTGAGAAATTTTCTGACTCTATACAGTAGAGATGAATACCGTTTATGATAGCGCATTAATCGCAGGTTATTTTCAAAATACGAAGGGCTAATGTCAGTCATATAATTTTAGTACAGATATTTCTAATCTAACTTTTCACTTTTCAGAAGTCAAACTATTTTAAATATTGCATTAATTTGTAACAACAATGTTTTTGTTGAAGTTGATTTGTTCACCATCATCCTCAAGCAACGATGGGCTATAGAGGTCCAACCAAATAGTGCAATTTAGTTCTCCAAATGCATATGTCCTGTGCTACATCTGCTGCACCTAGCCACTGTAGCCCAATTTAACAAGGTCCTGTTTGACATTTTCTGCCCACTGCATTATAGGTCTCTCCCCTCTTTCTGACACCTTTAGGCAGACTCTTCATAACCCTATTCGCTAATCTACAGTTATGCATACCAGCAACATGGCCAAACCAATGTAGTCTCTTTCTGCACAATATGCTGCTCATAGGAGACTCCTTTCCCTAATCTCATCATTACTTACAAAGTTTAACCACCTAATGCCCAAGATACTGCATAAGCATCTAGAATCAAAAGCATCAAGTTTTCTATTATCTTCTTTACAAAGGTTCCACTTTTCACTACCATAGCTCTGGAAAGAACCAAACTATTATACAGCCTAATTTTAGCCTTTAAGTGGATACACCTATTTTTCCATACTCTTCATGCATTCTTAAAAGTCCCAGCAGCAATTCCTATACTTCTCTTTATCTCATGCCACAGATCACCAATATATGTTAAACAGTTCCTAAGATAATTAAACTGAGACATTTACTGAAGAGTGCAACCATTCAGATTAACTGAACTACAGCCTGCCTGATCTATTTTCATCACTTTAGTTTTCTCTCTGTTTATCACCAAAACTACTCTACTACCAGTCTCATCAACACTTCTAATAAAAGAATTCATCTCAACATCATTTTCCAAAAGGGCCAAATCATCAGCATAATCAAAGTCAGAAATTTTCAGATCTCTAGACCATTTAAGTTCAAAATCTTTCCCTTGCAGAAAATTTATCGATACATAATCAATAACCACACTAAAGAGGTATCAAAACAGATATTCGAAATTTCACTCAGCCATGTGGTAAAAGAAACATTTCCAGCTTTAAGCATTTCAGTAGCAATTTTATCTATCCCTGAAGATTTATGCAATTTAAGTTTAGAAATAGCAAAAAGAAACTTCAGACTGTAAGATAGGGTCAACATTAAAGCCAGTAATGCATCTATCATTATTTCATACAATGCAAGTAGAACTAATCAAATTGTTTAGAAGATCACTGAAATGCTCAGCTCACCTAGCCATGACAGACTCTTCATTTTATATAACCGTACCTTTTTTTATTCTTCAATCCCTGTATACTTGTCAGCTTTCTCTCACATAAAGTATTAACTATCTAGTACAGCTCTCTGTTGTTGTGCTATATAACTGTTCATTGGCTTTGCCAGCACAGCCATCAAGTCAAAGATTCCTATTAGCTGCTATCTGATCCTTTACATGTTTTTAAGCTCTTTGTAATGTTTTCTATTAAGACTAGTAGGGTATTAAGGACATTCCTGCAGCTTTTTCTTTCCAAAATAAGCTACAGTGCCTTATCACTCAAATAAGTCTCCTCTGCTCCTTTTTACCCAAAAGAGTAATGTTAAGTTTCAAGGAAAGACTGTTACAAATGGCCCCATTCTTCCTCAACTTCAGCAATAGGCAAACCATGAGTGTCATAATGACTGAAAGCTTTAGCTATTACTGGGTCTTTTAGAGCCCGAGTGGTTAGCATGCTTGGCTACTGATCTAAGGGACCTGGGTTCGAGCTCCGTGTAAGGCATGGATGTTGGTGTTGTTTTTCTACTGAGGTCCTGCCATCCTCTCAGACCTTCTACTATGGCATATAAACTGACAGGCTCCTGTCAGACCTCTGTGGCAAGCAGCTGCTTGAGGGTTTTTTTTACTTAATGTTAAAGGTAACTGTTTTAACCTTAGCAAGGGCCAGACTTAGGCATAAGTTATAGCTTTGGGCCTCACAATTATGAGAGGTCTCAAAAAATTGAGTTTGAAGGTTATGATATTTTTTTAGCTATTTCTAATCATATGAAACTAATCTATTGTGCAGACACTGTTCCTCATAGCTTTACAGTCATCATTTTATGCAAATACTAATATAATGTTTTCACCACATCATTTTTTTTTTAATCTTCTCTTCAATCAGAATAAATATATATTTCGATTTTGGAGCCTCTTAAACTTAACATAGTTTAGGGCCTCTTAAATTTGTCATAGCTTATGGACTCAGAAGGTCAAAGTCTGGCCCTGACCTCAGCACAAGACTTTTTAAATTTAAGTTGCAAGATATTTTTAACAAGGTAATGGTGAGATGTAATTTGGAAAGGTAATGGTGATGACCTGGTGTTCCTAACAGAACTAGCCAATTTACTGTTCATTAATATATAATCAATCATATTCTTATGCAGCCCATCAGGTGAAACTCATGTGTACTTATGTATGTCGCAGTGTTTGTAATAAGTGTTAGTTATTCTGAAACCATTGAGTTTACTTACCTGTAGGAAATGTTGCCCATTGCAGCTACCAATACCAAAGGAACCTATCACCCCTCCCCAAAAGTCAGAGTCAGTACCAACTTTAGCATTGAAGTCTCCTAGAACGAGGGTAATATCACCCTTCTTGACAGATTTTAAAATAACCTGAAGTTTCCTGTAAAACCTATCTGATCGTCATCAGAACCCTCAGTGGGGCGTAACAACAGAAAAAATTCAAATCTTTAATTATTGTTTCAAATTAGCTGGAAGAATGAATGTAGTCATACTGGTTATCCATTCAGATTAACTGAACTACAGCCTGCCTGATCTATTTTCATCACCTACTCTACTACCAGTCTCATCAACACTTCTAATAAAAGAATTCATTTCACCATCATTTTATCCATGAACTAATATGAATGGAGTCATATCCTAGAAGAGCATCACTAGCATGTCTGCTGAGAAGCAACCCTATGCCTTGCAGATACTTCTTATCTTCCCTCCCTGAAAAGAGAAGTTTAAGATTATTTTGAAGAATCTGACTTTATCTGTTCACCTGGTCTCTTGCAAGCAAAGAATATCTAAGTTATAATGATGGAATTCTTGTGTGCAGACATCAAGAGAACAGTCTCTGTGCAGAGTCCTCACATTCCAACTGCTGATGGAGAGAGAATGGAACTGAAGAATGATGGAAAAAAAACTATGCTTATTGAGAGAGGAAATACTGACAGTAATAAACATAATAAACAGCTCCCTAATCACAGGCATGAGGCAAAGACCTGTTTCCCTGACTACTACAGTCTGAAGCCATCTACACTAGACTTCCTCCAGTGCAGGTTTGATGATGCCCATAGGAGCAAGAGTTCTGATACCTGTGATGGCCTCAGATCAGGATTATCCACCAGCTGATAAAATGTATTAATTGGATTTATTCACTTGGGGCTATCAACCCACAAACAGAAAACACAGTGGAAGACAGAAGGATCTTCAGGACATATCAGGAAATTCAGGATCCAAAATCAAGCTGAATTCCAGTTTGTGCATATGGTCAGCACCAGGACCCAGTGTGGTTGACCACTCTGCAGCAGTGTAGAAAAAGAAAGTAGACATAGTGGTCCAGATCAGTAGGCCACACTGATCTGGCAGCCTTCTCCTTCTGTTCCCTTCCACAAGAGAGTATCTCTTTTGAAAGGTACTAACATTCAGGTGCTACGGATGCACAGGATTGGATTTCAGGTGCTAGGCCTGGCAGGTTCTCTATATCATCATAGAAGATTGGTGCATAGCTCTCTTACCAGTGACTACCTAGCTGCTTTTTACAGACCCTTGATTTGTTACTTCTGATAAATTCAGTAGATTATTTCATCACCCTATTTCATATTGTATAGTCATAAATAGTATCAATTCCATTTGCTAAAGTATTACTTTCATAAATAGTTTAACCAAATGCTGGCAGAAGATAAATCTTATTTTTTGCAATACAAGAAAATTTTGTTTGAAGTGATATTCGGAAGAGAGAAATAATACCAATTTTTCCAAAAGTTTCATTCTGTTTGTTAGTTATTAATTAGTCCCACATAAATATTTCAGAAGTTTTAAAATAATAAAAATATAATCAATAATATTTTTCCCATAATTTTATATTAAAAATAAAGTATTGTAGAAAAAGGTACTTCAAGTTGGTATTTTATTTTTGCTGATAATCAAAATCTTAATAATGCATAACCAACTGACCAGTGGGTCATAGATTGCATAATACTGATTTACAATATAAACACTTGAAATGGTTGTTGGGCTTCTAAAAGAATAAAACCAAATACGGAACTCCTTTGTATTTCAGTGATTTTTCTGAAACTGGATTTATATAATTTTCTAATGAAATTTAGTATTTGAACTTGTTTTAACTTTTTCTTACACAGATTTTATGAATTGCATAGCGACAGTCAATACCTTGCAACTTCCCCATGATACATGACACACAGCAACGGTTTCTAGGATATCATCAATATAGTGTGGCATGGTCAAAGAGTCTGGGAGTAATAACAGAGACAACTTATTGCATCCCAGATCATAACACCTGCTGCCCAGGCAGTGTGTCATTTGATAGTGTCAATATGATTGGAGCATTGACTGTATTGTCTCCATACATGTGTATGGGAATCATTGGCTCCTAGACAAAACTAGGATTCATTGCTAAAGATGACATGATATCATTCCATATTCCAAGTTGTTCAGGCATTGTTGTGATGCCTGCAGTTAGTGGAAGGTGATACAATGGACAAAGTGCCTGCAACTCTGCCTCTGTAAGTCATAAGCAAAGGGCTCATCTTGTTATGGGATGCTGCATGGCTGTTGTAACACACTCTGCTGATAGTGGCTATCAACACAGGTACAGTTGTGTGTGTAACAAAATTAGTCAGCCATCCTGTAGTGTTCTTCAGAATGCATCAAATTCTTGATAATCACCCTGTCTGGCTTCTCACAATGACTGTTGTCACCAATGAATGACTGCCATATGGTTGCAGTTGACAAGTTGTGTTATATGCCAGCTTGACTGCCCTGCCTCATGCAGTTTAATTATCCATCCTCTCTCAAAAATTGTAAACTGGCATTATATCTAATGTACATATTGTCTTCGAATTCCTACACAATACTGTTCCTATGGGTTTCATTATGTGTGATCAAAAGAACAGGCATTTCCTCTATTCATCTAATTTGAATGAGGAAGGCATTTGAAAGATTCATCTAAATGAATTCCAAGAAACTACCCTTGACAATACTAACTAACAATGAATTTAAAATTAAATTATTCATTTACCAAACTGCTTAAACAAATTAATGATTATGGTTACTTTATTCTGTAATTCAATAACATACAAACTGATATTTGCAAACAGTAAGAGGCATCCAAGACTTACCCTACTGAAAACAAAGTTCAATATATTCTAAACTGCTGTTTCTATCTTCCATCGCATTCCATTGCATTCATTGAGACCTTTAACTCAAGTTCAGTAACATTTTGACGTAAGTTTATTTGAAAAGTTAGAAAATTTTAAGATCAGCTTCCCACTGATATGTCGAGACAAATTAACTTTCGGACATTAATGAAATTGTTAAATGACCTAAATTTCTGTGTTTTAAAAACAACTATTCAATTTCTGTTACTGAAGAATATTTATCAATCAATAATATAACACTTTTTAAAATGTAGGTAGTTCTTGATGTCTTGAAATGCTGCTTGGCCAAAGTGGCTGAAAAACATACCAGAGAAATTACTTATTGCAACCCAGGCCACACCTTTCTTGATTTATGTGAATTTGGATTTACAGGGTTTATTAATTTAGACTTGTTCTTCTTTTGTAGGATCCAAATATTTACATTTATACCCTTTAAAATGAGAAATCTTGGCAACTTACTGAAAATACACCCATTATGTAGAAAAAGTAGAAGAGGGTCACAATTCAATCCCAGCCGTGTACATGCAGATTTGTGAATGTCACACTCCACCATTGACAGCCAAAAATCTTCAGATCAATGAGAAATTAAAATTTTGCTAGATTTAATTCATTTTACTTTCTTAGTAACATATCAGTTTTATGCAAGGTATTTAAAATATTTGGACCTGTATACATCTGAATTCAAAACCCTGGGATTCACTTAGAAAGAAGTACCTACTTTCTTACTCCATATTACTATCTTTGTTACTACATATTTATTTAATTCAGATTTAAGTCTATTTTCTACTTTATCATATTACACTTATTGAATTTTACTCTGTAGTAGAATATGAAATTTCAGTGACATTGGGTATATCAATAATATAGGAATGTATCCCCCCCCAACTTGGATATTTTAATTATTTTATATGCGAATATTTTCTTGTTTTGTATGAATATCGTTTATATGGTAGTTTTTTGGAACGCATTAACCGTGCAAAATGGGAAATATCTGTAAATATGGTTTTTGATCAGCTGTTAGTTCTTTTCTAACTTATTCAGCAATGAAATTCAATGAGCTAGTTTAATTGGGGTGGGAGGGGGGAGTTCAACAAAAAGTAATTTTATTTTAGAATGATAACATTTTAATTAAACTGTTAACCGCAATTATACCGTTTTATTAAATACGAAATAAAATATACATGTAATTCGACTCAAGAACAATCTACTATGTCAACCGATTTATTACATATATCCATTTATTTAATTCCTTTGATTTTATATAATTTTATAACATACGCCCTTTTTTAAAGTGATTTTAAAGTCGGCATTACCCTACTTTCCTGGCATTTATTTTTTTTCCTTCGGGAGGGGGGAGGTCAGTACTTCATGAAGAGTACAGTATCGTGGTCGAGAAAACTAAAAATCTGCATGACCATTTTACATATATTCTATAAATACCATTAAGAATAAATTTTGGAGACAGGTTTTCCACATTTATTCCGAAATTCAGCCCATTTTTGGCTAGAAGTTCGTCTAATGTTACGTATGCAGTTGATACGTTACTTTCGTGGTTTAATTTCTCCAACTAGCGCCATCTCGTGGCAGACAATCGTGAAAAACTAACTGCCCAAATTAATTTGGATAATAATGGGTAAGTTATTTCAACTAATCGCAATTAATATTTATTTAAAAATTTTAGGAATGTTTTACAAAGTAAACAGAGCTCATTGCAAAAGGCCGACCATTTTTTAGCACTGCACATGCGAACGTAAAGAGCCGTGATCTAACGCTTCAGTACTTCTCGTCCGTGTTGCAAAGAGCACAGCTTTATACTGCGGTGTTAAATACTGCGATTGCAACCACCTCTAGAGATATTGCGGCTGCTTTCATATAGAGTGTATAGGGTATAAAAACTTCTCTAAAGGGAAACGCCCTTTTCGTTTTTTCACCAAAGTACAAAGAACAAGCTAAAACAAATAAGTATGCAGAATTAAAAACACAGGTTTTCAACATCTCGTGTATACTATGAAATAAATTTGATGCACTTACCTGAAACGATAACATCCGAAATATCCACAGATTAATACAGTTACTGGTAATCTTTATGGCATATCACAGGACGAACACTAGAGTATTACCGATGCTCTTCCTACACTTTGCATTTGCCAGGCGTATTAATGAGTGAGCAATTCTTTGCTCTGGTAAAATCTCTCACCACCTGATACCTGATTCACTACGAAACTTGACCAATCACCTTCACTCGTACTGAGGTTTACTAAACAGAAGCAAAGTCGAGTGTTTGACACTCACATTCTACCTTCAGACATAGAACAGATATTTTCGCTATCCAGAGCAACATATCTCTTTAGAAACAGAAATTAAAACTTGACGAGTTATTTATAGTTGTAGAACGTACGTCCTTTATCAAATTTACGCCATTGACTGTTTTCATGCCAACGAACTCGTTCTCTGTGTTCGACGTCACAGGCGTAAACGAACCAATGGAGTATCAGGACAGTAGAGGGCGTGAGAATGTAGAACAGCTGCGGCGACGTTATTAGAAGTGGAAGATTAAGAGGTTGGCTGGAATTGCCGTGATACAAGAAAATGCCTTTTTGTTATTTTCAATAATATTAGGATTTCTAAGGTTATTATTTCCTTCAGATGGTTTATTACAAGTCTTTTAGAGAACAATACTTTGTATTATAACTGTTTGATCAAGGGCGTGCCGTCGTGTGGCCGAGTCAGATCTGACAGGCTCCAGTCAGACCTCTGTGGCAAGCAGCTCCTTGAAGGGGCGTAACGAAAGGAGTTTGGGGGGGGGGGTCACAAAATGACCAAATTTTTCTGAAAATACTGAGACAAATTTTTCATTTTACAGAAAAAATTGCAATTTTTACATATCCCCAGAATTTGCGAAGTCACTTGGAATTTTGTCAAATTACGTCGAATTTGGCCAAATTCCCTCGATTTTGGCAACTTTTCTTAATTTTGCAAAACCAATCCCAATTTTCACAAATCGCTTGTATTTAGCAAGTGGATTTGAATTTTGCCAAGCTAGCACGATTTTTCTCAACTCGTCATAATTTTACATTTCACTCGATTTTTTACATCACCAATGTTACGAAACTAATCCCAATTTGCACAACTCGCTTGCATTTTATCAAATGGATTTGAATTTTGCCAGTTGCCCTAGATTTTACCAAAGAGCTACAATTTTGTCAACTCGCCATAATTTTACAAAAAAATTCTGCCAAATATACCGCTATTTTTACCGCGAACGGAAATTTTTTTGCACACAATGGGCTATATGGTCAGGTCACAAGGATCCATGGACGTAGCTATGGGGAGGATGGGGGGGGGGGGGAGCTCTCACCCAAAGTTAATCGGAGTTGGCAAAATTCAGGTGAGATGTAAAAATTGGAATTTATTCTGTAAAAATTATTGAGAGTTGGCAAAATCTAGGGCCTGTTTGCAAAATTCGAAGCCACTTGGTAAAAATACAGGCGAGTTGGGAAAATTCGGACTGATTTTGCGAAATTCAGCAGAGTTAGCAAAATTGAGGTAACTTGGTCAAGTATAGAGCAGTTGGCAAAATTCGAATCCTCTTGGTAAAAACAGAGGAGTTGTAAAAATTGGGATTGGTTTTGTGAAATTAAGAAGAGTGCGAGCTTGGCTACTGATCTAAGGGACCTGGGTTATGAGCCCCGGGTAAGTTTTTCTGCTGAGGTCCTGTCATCATCACAGACTTTCTACGTAGCATATAAACTGACGGGCTCCTGTTAGACCTCTTGGCAAGCAGCTGCTTGAGGAGGTGATTATTTATTTATTTATTTGAAAAAATCGAGAGAACTTTGGAAAATCTTGGGGAGTTGGCAAAATTCGAAGTGACTTGACAAAATTCAGGTGAGATGTAAATAAAATTGGGATTTATTCTGTTAAATTATGGCGATTTGGAAAAATCAAGAGAGTTTGGCAAAATCTAGAGAAGTTGGCACAATTCGCAAGCACTTAATAAAATACCATCGTGTTGTGAAAATAGGGATTGCAATTGTGAAATTAAAGAAATGTGACAAAACTCGAGACAACTTCGTAAAATCAAGGATAGTTTGCAAAATTCGTAGTGACTTGGTGAAATGAAGGTAAGATGTAAAAATCTCGATGAATTATGTAAAAGTATTGGACATTGACACGAAATATAAAGCCACTATTGAAGAATTAGGGGAATTAAAATAAGAGAATTGAGCTGCAAAAATCATGACGAAGTTTTGAAATCTTCGGGCTGTGCGTGAAGCCAAATTTTATTCCGGGGGGGGGGGGGGGGGGGGGGGGCACGGGGGGCCTCCCACCCTCCCACGGAATAAAATTATGGCTATCTCTGTGACAAAGACATATTTTACGTATAGGTCTTATTTTCTCAGTTGGCAGAATTTGATTTCCGAGTTAGTAAATTTTCGTTCTCTCCTGCTCCCCAACCGTAATCCTTCACTACGCCCTTGCAAGAACCCCTAGGAGTCACAGAAGGTTGGGGGAAGGTACCCTCTGGATGGCTCTTAGGAGACTGATGGTAGCCTCCTGTCAAGGAAATCTAGCATTGTTCTTTAACGTGCACAGGTAATGTTCTCCCACAAATGATGCCCCCTACTGACTGAGAGCAGGTTGAGAATTTTGTAGAGAAAAAGCTCAAAACTGGCCCAGGTGGCACTCCAACAGGAGAACTGCAGATTATGAGCCTGGTGTGCTACCGACTGAGACACCAATCCGGGTGGTGGCCGTAATGGATACATTTCATGGGTGGATCAGAAAGTAAGGTTACAAGGCTGATATGCCATGTTCAATACCTTTAACATATACAACTAAACATAGAAAGCGAAATCCCAATCAATAAAGGATACGTTGAAACACAAATATTTCAAACACTTGTCGCTACGTGGATTGACCTTATCCATTCTGTCAACATAAAAAGTCCTGTACCTGGTGATTCGAACATGCAATATTGCACCTCTTCACCTGATGTGAAATGACGTCCTACCAAATGATCTTTCAAGTGAAGTAAAGAGGTGGAAATCGTGTGGAGACAGATTGCTACTGTATCCGGGATGACCGTAAACCACCCACTAAAATTTCCATGGCAAGTCCTGAGTTCCGTTCACTGTGTGCAGGCGGGCATTGTCGTGAATGAGGATGGTTTTTCCGACACCATTTGATGACATGTTGATATGACATCCCACTTTCCCCGTATACTTCAATGAGCTGTCGATGAATTCGGCAGCACAAACTTTCCTCGCCCACAGAAAACGAATAACTGCTCCGACCTCTTCACGAGACCACCTTTGCAACCTTGCAGTTATTTTGAACTGCTACATCTCTGTTCCATATGCGCATGCGTCTGTAAACCCCACTGTGCAGTCGGAAGCGCGCCAGGCTCGTAATCTCTAGTTCCCAGGTTCGAGTCCTAGCTGGGTCAGCATTGAGATTTATCTCCGCATAATTCCCCGGTCCTGCCCACGGTCAGTAGGGGACACCGATGGGCTTGGAAAGGCCACCGTCTGTCGGATGGGACGTTAAGCCGTGGCTCCGTGTACGGGAGAGCCATACCCTGTGCATGTTAAAGAATACGCTGGATGGCCTTGACGGGAGGCTACCATCTGTCTCCCAACAGCTGTTCCAGTGGGTCCCCTCCCCCAACCTTCTCTGAGCCTTCGGGGTCCATGTGACCTGGCCATTTAGCCCATGGTGTGCAAAAAAGTGCCGCTCAGAGGTAAAGCAACCAACCAACCAACAACCCACTGTGCTGCCAATCGGGTGCACAGTAATATACATTTAATGCTTTCCTATGTCAACCAGATTTCCTTTATGATATATAGACCTTGAAACCTTATTTTGTGGTCCACCTATGTAGTACTGAATGAACTAAAGCAAATGATATAGCATTGCACACTGATTGGCATCATTCTGCAACTAGTGTGCAATGTGCAGTTCCCAAAGCCATGATCATAGACCTTTTCGGCTCCCCCTCTTACCCCGTCGCCATTTTACGTAGTTGGTCGAGTCAGGCAGTCCTTCAGGAACGGTTTCGTGTAATTTGTTCGACGGCAACTTATTCGGTGGAAATTTGCTCGAAGCGGAAATTTGTTTGGCGAAATTTTGTTCGACGGAGATTTGTTCAAACGGAAATTTGTTCGACGAAATTTGTTTGAAACCCATGTTTTGATAGGTTTCAGCTGCAGAGTCTGATGTCCTTTGTATCTTGTGGATAGTAGAGATTAGTCTATAGTGGATAACTGGTATCTTTGGAATGTTGTTTGTTGGAATGGTGCATCCGGTATCTTCTGGAGGCTTTAGGCTAAATGGAGTATAAGAGTGCTTGCATTTTTAACTTTCTTTGAACCAACTTTGGCTGTTGAGAAGTAAAGAGCGTTGATGTCTTTTTTTGTTCTTCTATTTTTAATATTTCACTGTTTTTATTTGATATTTATTTTACCACAACTATATGCAGAGTGATCAATGAAATATGACCATCCAGCCGCATGTTTTGTCAATGGGACTATAATTTCGAAGTCGTATAGCTTATAAAATAAACATTTTATTGTAAAATGTGATAAATGTATATTAAAGTTTTGCTTCATTTCTATCTAAATGCCCATTTTCGACAATATTCCTTCAGTATTTAAAGAGTTATTGAAATTTGAACATGTGTTAAGAGCATTGGAAGATAAATAACATTGGAAGTTAATTGAAACTGAAGTAGGAAATATTTCAGACCAGTTCATATATAATTACGTATTTTAAAAGTGTGTGCATATAATTTCCTAAATATTCTTTTTTTTTCCATAAATTTTTTGAAACAAATTGTTGTTCTGAAAGGTTTAAACTTTAATACCAGCTTAAATACTCTGAGAATATTGTTAAAATTCGACATTTAAATAGATTTGATCCAGATCTTTAAATTTTCCTTTGCCACAATTTCTAACAAAACTCTGATTTTAGGTGTTATAGAGCTTTAAAGTTACCATCCCATAGGCATAACGGGGTGATCATGTGACGTCAATGTGTGCAGTCAGATCGTAGCAGAACGAAGAACGTAGTTACAGTACATACTTTTTTTTGTTCTATTTTGCTGCTCTTTCAAAAATTTTATACAAATTGCCACCGCCATCCAGCCCTCCATTGAAAACCACATTAAAATTTTTCGCACTTTAGAGATATCATCATCCCTACACTTTTACCAACAAAACTTTGATTCCATTTCGAATAAATTTCAGTTTCGAATAAAATTCCGTCGATCAAATATTGTCGAACAAGTTTCCGAATATCTCCAGAAACAGCTGCGTGACAAAATTTTCAACAAGTATGGAGAAATAAACTTGTTTTAAACCTATCCAAGGTAAAATCATGAAAACAACAGGCTGAAAGAGTAACAGGGCATTGGTATTGGTGGAAAATGAAAGGGAGGTTTTGAAGAGAAAAGAGTGGAGCAAAGCAATTTTGCTAGATGCGAGTCACTAAATTGACAGCCTGAACGGATTCAATCATTTACGACCATCAAAATGAGCCGCTTTGCGCTTGGTGAAGAGCCCTATGCCCATATTGCAAAGTAAATTCTCCACTGTGGTTGTTTGCTTCCTGCTGCTGCTTACTTCCCACACCTCTGCACATTCTCTTTGCCTCTATTCTTTCTTCCTCAATTTACCTCCAAAATAATATTATAAACTCTGTGTGGAAACAGAAAATCTTCATGGATTTGTTAGCTCTCACTTGAAGAAGCTTAAATTCGTGGTAAAGAAGTTATTGGACCGGACTTTTTCCTTTTAGGATTGTGCAAGGGGAGTACACAACAGGTGCTCTCGCATAAAGGGAGTATAATATATATTTCTCGCATAAAGGGGGCTAAAAGGGAGTATGCCCTCGCACACTCCCTTTTAGGATTGTGAGAGGGGAGTACACAAACAGGTGCAATGAAAAGCCCATGACCTCATCCGCTTGACATATCCCTTGCCCAAGTAAACCGATGGGCTTGGAAAGGTCGCCGTCCATCGGATGGGACGTTAAGCCTGGCCCCGTGTGCGGGAGAGCCATACCCTGTGCACGTTAAAGAACACGCTGGATGGCCTTGACGGGAGACTACCATCTGTCTCCCAACAGCTGTCCCAGTGGGTCCCCTCCCCCAACCTTCTCTGAGCCTTCGGGGTCCATGTGACCTGGCCATTTAGCCCATGGTGTGCAAAAAAGTGCCGCTCAGAGGTAAAACAACCCAACCCAACCCAAGCAAACAAGCATAAGATCGCACTACCCACAGCAACGTGAAGTAATCGTTTTGGTGTTTGTATGCAACTTCGAACATGGATTGGTAATTACTTAGCCGTTGGGTAGCCTGGAATTCTTAGTTTTGGCAGAAACAAGAATTCCCTTCCTTAAGCCAGGGCAGACCTTTCCTAAAAAGTATTTGGCCATATCAAATAACGAAATATCTTTAGCGCCTTTGAACTGCAAAGCCCCTGCCAAAGAAATAGTTATCAGCAGGTGAACTTTGGAAACAACATAGTGTTCAATAACCACAAAGTCTGCCTGGGAGTTGGAATCTTGCTCCTCCAGACGTAGTATCGCTGACAGCAAACTTTGCCCCTTCCTCAGCATGAACGACTTGATTAGACGACTATTAGCAACACCAGAGTTCTGGCAAGTCATCAGCACTGCCCAGTTTACAACCATTAATGTGAAGAGAAGAATTATCCCACTCACCATCCCATATGCGTGGGAAGAGTTGGAACTGTCATTTAGTGAAATACTAGTGTATTAAGCTTGAGGCTACACGATTACCAAAACAGAACGAAAGAAATATTAGAGTGCTATTCCCAGGGTTACTTGTAATCCGTTGCCTTTAGACTGGAGGAAGAGTTGAAAGTAGGTTGGGTTGTTTTACCTCTGAGCGGCACTTTCTTTGCACAAAATGGGTTAAAAGGTCAGGTCACAAGAAAGCTCAGATGTTGGGGGAGGGGACCCTTTGGAACAGCTGTTGGGAGACAGATGGTAGCCTCCCGTCAAGGCCATTCAGTGTGCTCTTTAACACGCATAGGCATATGGCTCTCCCGCACACGGTGCCACGTCCTATCAGACGGACGGCGGTCTTTCCAAGCCCATCGGTGTCCCCTACTGACTGAGGGCAGTGCAGGCAGAGTTGGAGATGTCTTCCATAGTGACTAGCACCCTATGGAAGTGGAGAATCGGTAGACGCGTTTTTCTATAATGCCTAGCTTCCCTTAGTTATAGTATATCGTAGATATAAAATAGCATAATTAAGTTAGTTTAGGTTTAGTACAATTTAAGAGTAGGAGCACATTTTTGGTTTATTTCTTTTCCCTATATTCGTATTTTCACAGCACTATCGATTAGCCCAGTGAGATTCTGAAGCTCTGTGTGTCTTGACAGGGTTGGGTTGTTTTACCTCTGAGCGGCACTTTTTTGCACACCATGGGCTAAATGGCCAGGTCACAAGGACTCCGAAGACTCAGAGAAGGTTGGGGGAGGGGACCCACTGGAACAAGCTATTGGGAGACAGATGGTAGCCTCCAGTCAAGGCCATCCAGCGTGTTCTTTAACGTGCACAGGGTATGGCTCCCCGCACACGGGGACATGGCTTAACGTCCCATCCGACGGACGGCAGTGTCCCCTACTGACCGTGGGCAGGGCGGGGAAATTTGCGGAGATAAATCTCAACGCTGACCCAGCTGGGACTCGAACCTGGGAACTACAGATTACGAGCCTGGCGCACTACCGACTGAGCCACCCCCGCCCCTACTGCGTATAAAGAATTCGAGTTTCATTATTATAACTAAGTATAGAAAGGACCAAACTGTTATATAACCTTATATTTTTCTTTATGTGTATGCATCTATAATTTTATATTCTCTATAGGTTCCTGAAACTGGTAGCAGCAATGCTTTCTTTTCTGTTTTTCTCGTGACGCACATCATCAGTATTTTTGCAAAGCTGCTGTGAAAACAAAACTGAGACACTTCATCAATGGTGCGTCCATCAAAAAGACTGAAGTTCAATTCCAGTTGAGGCCAGTATGCAAGATAAACACTGCCTTTTCCAAAGGGTGCCTTCGAAAACGTGGCACCTCTGAAATGTCTGAAAATTTGCACTATTCTACGCAGCGGCAGTCATAAGGACAAGGTCACAGGGGCCAGTTCCCTGCAAAAGTACTGTCAGTATTTTCCTTTTCATTGAAGAGGAGCCATTTTTGCATTCCCAAAGTGATTAATGGCATAGAGTTTTTATGTCATATTTTTTTCCAAGAAGGGAAACCTTTGATGCTCTTAGTTCTAGTGGACAAACGACTAGATGCTAAAAAGGATCTGAATTGCTAATTAATCTATTAGTAAAGAGTGTCATTTTTGGACCAAAAAATCTCTGGTATGTTCCTAAATGGTTCCCTAGAGACTTGAGACTTATGACCGTCCCTGTACGTGACCATTATTCCGCACTTCAGGTTTTTCTTTGTTTATCATGAAACATACTTTATTATTAATGTCATAAAATGCATCAATAAAAGAGTTCATCTCATTATCATATACCAAAAGGCTAAAATCATGAACTCATTTTAAATCAGAAAATTTCAAAATCTCTACATTTGATGTAACCTACCCTAACTTAGAGAAGGGGCATTATAAACAACAATTCCTAAATAAACCCCAAAAAATTATCAGTTTAAATACAAAAACATTCCTTTCTAACATGTACTAAATTGGGAAAAAATTAGATCATTATTTAAGCAGAAAAATAAGCAATCTTGATTAAAAACAAAAATAAATATTTTAAATGAGTACTGTGAATTGGCAAAATTTTTTTATTGTGCCTCTAAAAATGTTTGGTCAAAGAAATTGCAAGATACGAGCCAGATACAGTACATTGATGATTTGTTTTATGAGCCATTGGTTGGAGAAGACCATTTAATGCCAAAATCTTCCTATTGATGTGAGTTCCACGTAACATAATAAATGACCAAACTGAAGAGGAAAGGAGACAATTCCCCATCGTCCAACTCTAGTAGCAATGTCAACCAATTGATGCACACCTTGTCAGATCTTCCACATAAAACAGTGTTATTATAGTCTTGTGGGAGAGGGTTGGGTTGTTTTACCTCTGAGCGGCACTTTTTTGCACACCATTAACGTCCAATACGACGGATGGCGGCCTTTCCAAGCCCATCGATGTCCCCTACTGACCGTGGGCAGGGCGGGGAAATTTGCGGAGATAAATCTCAACGCTGACCCAGCTGGGACTCGAACCTGGGAACTACAGATTACGAGCCTGGCGCGCTACCGACTGAGCCACCCCCGCCCCTTGTGGGAGAGTGGATAAGGCTTGTAGCAATTGGTTTAGTATTCATATTCCATTACAAAATTAACTAAATGTCAACTATGTCATACTATCTCACGATGAACCATAACTTATGACTATCAATAGAGTCAAAAACCTTGAATTCTATACAACCTATGAATTGAACTGTATAAAATTTTTTACCATTTCAGATTCAGAGGTTTCTGAAACTAAACCTTTCTAAAGAATCAACCTGAGTGAAAATATTTGATCTATACATTCCCTGTCACATCTGAATTCACACTCTTCATCACACAGTTGTCTATTAAGCACAATAATGCAAAGAACTTTACTTGTAACAGAAAGTAGACTAATACCCCTATGATTCTAAGAAAACCATGATCAATTTTTCAAAAGCATAGATAATAACAACTCCAGTAAAATTTTAGGAAGAGCATTTTTAAATGCATAAAAAAACTATATTTAAAATACCAGAGAGCCATATGTGGCAGCAGAAAAATTCAAAAATCTAAGCATTTAAATCGTATAGCATCACAGGAGGTATCCTGTACACATGGGACTCATGAATATTTATGAATAGTCAGGAACAGCACAAACTGGTCTTTATATCATCTATCCCATATCTCTAACATTGCATTGAATTATATTCATTGGGACCTTTAATTCTAATGACTAACATTTTCAAATAGAAAGTTGTTTGCAAAATTTTGTTGCAAAAGTTGGAGTTTTTTTAATTATCTTCTCTTTTATTTATGGAGACAAATTAACTTTTAGGCACCAATGATTTTGCTGAACAACTTAAATATCTGTTTTAAAAGGCACTAAGTACTTACCTCCAGTGAATAACATCGGCAAGCCACTTTCAAGTATATTTATCGATCCAGATTTGTTTCAGAGGAAATCAATAAAGCACTTTTTAAAATGTAGGTAGTTCTTGATTTTATGCTCTTTTGATTTACATGAATGTGACTTTACAGGCATCAGTAATTCAAAGATATTCTCAAATTATTATGACAAAATTTGCATTTATGCTGTTTGAAAGGAGAAATCTTGTCCACTTTCTTGATAAAACACCCATTTTGTTAGAAAAAACTACAAGAGGTTCACAACTCCTTTCCAGTTGTATATGTCCATATTTGTGCGGGACTGTACCGTTTTGATTTATAAAATCCAGAGTCTCGCATTGATAGCCGAAAAATCTCGCAGAAAATGACCAAGAACCTATTAAAATTTTGCTTCATTTAATTCCGGATTTACTTTGTATAAGGTACTTTTTCAAATAACTGGAGTTCTGTTCGTCCGAACGGAAAACCCTAGATTTTTATTTTACTGCATATTTATTTTCAAGTTTAAGTTATCGTACTGCATTTATTGAATTGCATTCTGCAGTAGAATATCAAATTTCAATGATGTACGAGGGTTCACCAATAATATAATATAGGAATGTGTCAACCATGTAACTTGGACATTTCAACTATTTTCTACGGGAAAAATTTTCTTGTTTTGCGCGAATTTGATTTACATAGTGGTTTTTATGAACGCATTAACGGCGAAAAATGAGAAATATCTGTAAATATGTTTTTTTGTTATCTGTTAGAGTTCTTTTGTACTCATTTAGCAAAGAAGTGCAATGAGCTCGGTTAATTGGAGGAGGGTGAAGTACATATAAAAATTTAAGGTTAACAAAACTAACTTAATTTTAAAACGATAAATTTTTTTAAAATCGTTAGTTTTATAAAAACGAACTAATATAAATATGTAATTGAACCCAACCCCCCTATTATTATGAGACGATTTATGATTACACATAGCCAATTATTTAATTCGTTTCATTTGATTTGAAACGTTTCAAATTTATTTGGTTACAAAAGTACAAATACATATATTCTTACATTTCTGAAAGCATATCAATGTAATACAAAATTAAAAACAGTAATCAATAATAAGTTTAAAAACAAAACTGAAATTAGGGTTCAATTCAAAACTGAAAAAAGTAAAAATATTGTTCATTTATATCTGATAACCAATAGGCAAATATGTCTATCCAGGTTTAATAAAAATCGCAAACTTTCGGACCTGGATGATGGCCAGATCTCTGATTTCTTTTAACTTTTAAAAAAGGATATTAAGGGAAGTTTTACCCGCAAAGGATATATTATTTCATTCCCTGAAAACGACGATGATAACTTTACAAAAGATTGCTAACATCCAGGATATAGAGGTTGAGTCTAGAATTCCCTCTAAGAACTTTACAATGGGGAGATTGATGAATGTCAACCTAAAATACACGGACGAATTTTTACTTCAAAGTTTGAAATGTCATAATGCATGTAAGGTCCGAAGCATGTCTGGATATATGTCCAACTCTTCCAATGATGGGTACTTGAAAAGACAGACTGATAACGTGATTATTTACTCTACAAATTGCATCGGAAGGAAAAAAATTAAAATAGTCTAATTCTCAAATAAGACAAAACGAAAAAGAACTATCGATACCCTACACTTCCAAGCAGAACATGTCCGAAAAAACAGTTCAAGTTGTGGACAATTCAAAAAAAAAGAAATGTTGGAAATTACTAAAAACAAACAAAGAAAACTGAACAAAAAATATTTGCTGAAATTGCAAAGATAAGGAATAAAAAAAAAAGTAACTGTAAATAAGTCAACATTATCTCCAAACGCTATTGCTGAACAAATAGACTCAAATAATGTCACCAAAAATCTTATTATAGACTTAGTCTTACATCTGATAAAATTCATCTGTCCGACGGACGAAACTTACAAAATAATCAGTGATATTTTATCACAACTCAAGAACTAAAAAGCTAATAAATATTATTAAAATATTCTGCAATGGAATTGCAGAAACCTTCAATCCAAAAAAGAGAAACTAATTCTTTTTAGCAAATATACTAATGTAGACATCTTCGCACTCAAGAAATCAAAACCAAAAAACATATTAAAATTTCTAACTATCATTCATTCTTTTATTTCTCTCCGTTCAGTGTGAATGGAGTAAGTATAATTATTTATAGAAATATAAAACCGAAATTAATTCCAATTAATTTTGATCATCATAATCTTGAAATCATTGTAGTACGAATTTTAATACATAATTTTCAATTCTCAATTATAACTATATATAATCCCGGTTCCTATATATAATTCCAGAAAAATTCATTCATGATATAATTAAACAAATTCTAGAAACCCACATATTTCTCGGGGATTTAAATAGCCATCATCCTTCATGGTTTTCTTATACCACCAACTATCCAGGAACTTTATTAAGTAAATTTATTTTCAACTCTGACTACATCCTATTATATCGGAAAATTAGCACACACGAAAACCCTAATAAAAAAAGATCCGTAATTGATTTAACATTAATTTCTTCTTCTTTATCAGAATCATTTAAATTGTCACCGCTGTCAGATACCAGAGGCAGTGAACATCACCCAATTTTGTTAACTCATAATTTTAATTCGAAAATCGATGTTAAACAATTTTAAAATCTGTTTTCATTTAAAAATTATTATACAACACTAATTTTGTGATTAGTATGCAAAAACCGATGTTAATATTATTGAATAAATTTCTTCGATTAGCTGTAAAAAACTTTCTGCATTCCTTTCTACAAAAAAAGATTATTTTCACCGCAATTGGTTTTAAAAATAGAATCTAAAAATATAGAATTTGAAAGGAAATCGACGAAAGTAAAAAAAAAAATATTGATGTCAAATAAGTTTTAAATCTGTTCTGAGTTCCAAAAAATTAGATATTGTATATAATTAATTTTTGCAATTTCATGTCCTTTTTTCTTTGATTGTTCATAAATATGATTTGGGAAAGCTTGCAAGGAGGACCTCCCAATTTCTGTAGTGTGTAATAAATAAATAAATAAATAAATAGAAATTTTAAAGTTATTCACACATTTTAGGTGAACTATGTTATATTGGCCCTTCTGGTCTCCTGAAATAAATGTTATACTGACACCAGAAAACAAGTACCTGAATTTTTTTACCTTCAATAAAATGTATCGATGCAGTCCTCCATAATACGAAAATTTTACGTTTCTACAATCTTTAAGCCACAGAGTTCTATATGTAGTTTATAAAATATATAGTATTCCATAGTTATATTTATATACTTATATACCTATATTAGAGTTCTATATATAGAACTCTGAACTTTAAGCATTTCGTTTTAAGTTACTGAATATAATTCGATGGATTTATACTTAATTAAAAGCACTTGCGAACTTTTGTCGTTAGGCTACCTTCCGATGTGAAATTTACGATTACTAAAAGTCATTCTTGTTTTATTTATATTTGCATTTTTTACGCGAAAGTTGAAGCCATTTATTTTCAGATGGTAAATAGCATGTAATGAATTCAATCATAGCAATATATTGATTGTTTATTCATATCTCCTGAATTTTATAGCTGTTTGGGATTACTGGCGATCGTGAGCTTCTGAACTTATGGAGCGATTAAATATTTATAAAAATTAATTCATTGCTAAAAAACATGGGATGAGTTGCAATTAAGGGGAAAATATGATTAAAATTGATGTAAGAAAAATATATTTATTTCCGCTAAGTTTCATAAATGCAGGTAACAGCATTATAAATATTTTATAGGAAAATCAACACACACTAAACGTTGTTTCTTATATTTTAATCCTTTTTCTTTCTTCCAATTACGGGCTGAGTGTCTTTTGTACGAGAATGAAAACCTGTCTGAAACGGAATGGACTGGTTTGGTGTCCCATCCCCTATACACAACTTCTCGAACTCCTGATTTCAAACATCATACATTAGTATCTTACAAAAGCTTTCTCCGCATTTTATTAAATATTCAAGATCATAAATATATAATAAAATAAAATAAAAATAAATACCCCCTCAAGCAGCTGTTTGCACAGAGGTCTGACAGAAGCCTTTCAGTTTATATGCCAAAGTAGAAGGTCTGAAAGATGGCAGGACCTCAGCAGAAAAACGACACATACATCCATGCCTTACCTGGGGTTCGAACTCAGGTCTCTTAGATTAGCACCCTTGCGTGCTAACCACTTGGCCACGGGACGGGTATATAATATAAACCGAGATAAAAAATTTATTTTGAAAAAATTGAATTCCAGCAAAAGGTTGTTTTACTTCTGAGCGGCACTATTTTGCACATCATGGGCTAAATGGCCAGTCCCCGAAGGCTCACAGAAGGTTTGGGAAGGGGACCCACTTGGACAGCTGTTGGGAGACAGATGGTAGTCTCCCGTCAGGACCATGCAGCGTGTTCTTTAACGTGCACAGTGTATGTCTCTCCCGCATACGGGGCCACGGCTTAAAATCCCATTCGACGGACGGCAGCCTTTCCAGCAAGAGATAAAACTGAAAATATTCCAGTTACAGGTGAAAATTTTTTGTCCCATGTAACTCATTTGAAGCCCAAAATAATTAGTTATATACAAGTTTCTATAAAAGTAATCTTTAAGTTTTTTTTTCTTTAAATTTCATTCTCTATTGTTATATGAACTACAGCACGATCTACAGCTACTGTTTTCAGAGTAATATTTTACTGTTTAGAATACCAGTTAGGTTGATAATTTTCTATATCAGTTCCTAAAGTAAAGTAATATTCGCATCAGTATATATGCGACAAGGCACTTCGTTAACGGTACCATCAGCTACTTGCTTGCTTGACGTTACGGTTTTCTGAGACGTCCGTTGCCGGCTTTCTCATCTCTCCAATCAGCTACTAATCCATTGTTTACACCATACAGTGATTAAATGTGGGCGCCTTCCCCTGGGGTCAACCAATCATTAGCCAGCCTTTGCCCCTAAGACTGACTAATTTCCATTTTATCTTCATGTGGTCTAGTAGATGGAATTGGACTCATTCGTTTCTTATTACAGTTAGCTCAAATATATCTAGTTTTTCCACAGTTCCACACTGAAGATCTGTAGAAGTCTGTGGAAGAATTTTTAACCACTTTTAAAACAGATATTATTGCTTTGGTTTATTCTTGGATTTCGCTATTCTTTTCCGCAGTTTCTTCAAAAATTTACGAATCTCATTTTGAGTTTGTTAGCTCCGAAGGAGAGCCTGGTGCACTCATATTTCATTGCATGTACCAGAGCTGACTTCATAGTCCAACATCCTCAGGCATTGTTGAGTTTCAGGGTCGGTAATAAAATCATTAAATTGCTGTTCGGCTAAGCTATCATGGATATCTGGTGGGCAGTTACTATAAGCTAGTAACTGCCTGCCAGATAATCTATGCCAGGCGTTCAGTATCATTGGCTGGTTCTCACAGAGTCTCACCACTCTTGTATTCGATGTTTGAACTGAGTTATTTGAAACAATATTTTGTAATAATCATGAAACCTTAATTCTAAGGCAGATACTAAACTCTGATTATTAAGTCGTTTAACTTCTAATATAAACTATAAAACCTCTGCAACAACATTTTGTAAAGAAGCTGCAAGGAAACCGGCCTTGTCAAATTCATTCCACCCGTTCGCTCTAGCGATTACTTCGAATTAGGTCTGAAACACTGCTCAAGACGATTGACCATCATATGTGGAAGATTTGGTTGTACTTATTGCAAAATGTGTTACCACATTATTATCACTAATATTACGATTATTACGAAAAGAATATAACAATTGAGTCTTAGAACCTGAAACTGATGTTCACAACCTGTTTTAACACTATCATTTTGTTCTCCATAGTCTGATTTAATACTGTCAAATCGTGTTAAAATCATAATTGATTTCATTAACATTTACACTTTATACCAACCCTGGTGAGGAATGATCAACTTCACAGAATCCTAATGCTGACCATTTACCCAGTAGACTGGACTGGTTTATGGATTTGAGCTTGGTTATGGATCATGAATTTGTTGCACTGGTGGGCCTCTGTTGAGGGAAAATTTGCCACTGTATTTCCTGTTTGCTCGTGGGTTGCCAGCCAGAAGTGAATAGAGACACGGGATTACTTATATCTCCTGGTGAATAACCCCGATCAGAAGTCATCGCAGGTACCTGAACCTCACTTAGCTAGTTGGGCATCGTCAAACTTCAACTGGAGTAATATGTCTCAGGCAAGTCTATGGCTCTTGAAAAGATCCACTTGAAAAGGTGGTGCCTGAAGTTCCTACCAGCATCAGTGACTTCAGCCTTTAGCGGAGGAGGAACATGTCTTTGCCCCATGCCTGTGATTACGGGGATGGGGGATGTTTGACATTGTTCGTCCTATCTCTCTCAATAAACTTAGTTTCTTTAAAAATTCTACTAATCATTTTCTCTCTGCAGGGTGGGGGAACGCGAGGACGTTACACAGAGATTATTCTCTTGATGTCCTCACGCAGGAATTCCAGCATTATAACCTAGATATTCTAGGCTTGCAAGAGACATTATGGATAAGTAAAGGTGAGAAACAGAAAAATAACTTTAAATTTATTTTTTCAGGGAGGGAGGATGGAAAGCATCTCCAAGTTGTAGGTTTGCTTCTTAGCAGACACGCCAGTGATGCTCTTCTAGGATATAACTGCATTAATTAAAGATTCCTTAGAGCAAAATTTGAAACAAAAATTAAAGACTTAAATGTCATCAGTTGTTATGCCCCCACAGAGGACTCTGATGAGAACGAGAAGGATGCGTTTTAGAGCCTGCTTCAGGATATTTTGAATTCTGTGAAGAAAGGAGATATTTCTCTTATTCTAGGTGACTTCAGTGCTGAAGTTGGTACTGACTCTGACCCTTGGGCAGGAGTTTTATGTCCCTTTGGCTTTCATAGTTCCAATGCAATGTCTCCTACTGATAAGTGAATTTAATGGTTTACGAATAACTGACACATACTGCAAACACCGGGATATTTATAAATATTCATAAGTTTCACCTGATGGGTTGCACAGGAATATGATAGATTATATTTTAATTAACAGCAAATGGTCCAGTTCAGTGAGGAATACTAGATCATACAGGGGAGCCGAAATTGAGTCTGACCATTACCTGGCCAAATGTGTCTTGCAGCCGAAACTTAAGAAATGTTGTGTTAGGGTAAAGAAAATTACCTTCAACATTGAAGGTAATGTTGTGTTAGGATAGAGAATAGTACCTTCAACATTGAAGGTAATGTTGTGTTAGGATAGAGAATAGTACCTTCATCATTGAAGGTCTGAAAGATCCAGATATAGCCAAAACATACCATGGTAGGCTACTTAGTCATTAAGGTTTTCGTGGTTTGCTCACTGCTGAAGTTGAGAAAGAATGGGATCAGTTTAAACAGGCTTTTCTTGAAACCAACAGTACTCTTTTGGGCAAAAAGGTACAGAGGAAACAAAATTATTTAAGTGAAAAGGCTATGGAACTTATTTCTGAAAGAAGGAAGTGCAGGATTCATATGGATCAAAATCCTATTAGCACTAACAGAAGGTATTGCAACGAGTTTAATAAACGTGTAAAGGATCAGTTAACAGCTGATAAGCCTAGCTGTCCAGGGCCGCATGAGACCCGCAGGCTGGACACGTCTGATCTAGTGGATGATGGGAAAAATGCAAATCGTATTTTTTACTAACTGTACAACATTAAAATATTCATCTTTTAATTCATAAATTTAAAAGTTGCATTTTCCAACCTCTGTCAGAAAAGTGAATAGATTATAGCTGGCAATGGAATACCTCTTAAAAACTACCACTGACTACGATTATTCATTGTATGTGGTCGACCAGAATGTTCTTTTGAGTTCGTTATTCGGTATTCAAGAAAGAGATAGTGAGGTAAGTGAAAGCAGAAACTAATAAGTTAATGATAATTCATTCATTCAAATATTTTTCATTGTATGTTACTTTTTTAATTAGCACATCCCTCGTCAACTTTTCGCGGGATGGAAATACATATTATTTTATTCGGTAGTCTTATAATCGAACTCGGGTTCTATTATAGCTGTAGACAGGAGAATGGTAAAAAAAATGCGGCCTAGAACTATAACTCGGTCCCATTAAAGATAGAGGCTGGATTTTGGAATGCAATACGGTATTTCATAAAAGAACCCAATACGGAAAATTTGGAACCGATTAGACAATTTTCTAGGAAGTTCTGGGTTCCTCAAATCTGTTAAAAGTTTGTGAAGTAAATTCTAATTTCAGTGGCGCTGATGGCAAACGACTTTCGCTTTGACGACGACAAATATAGACAGCGGGAATACAATCAGAGCCCCTATAAAATATGGCTATTTGTTGTAGCTACTTGATTATAAAAACGAGTTACTGCTTCATTTTCGTCTCCAGATATTTTGCTTCGTTTTAATGAATAAAATTAGACTTTTCCTGTTCCTTTTTCCGATTCAGTATTAATTGAAATTACTATTATAGTGGTTATTAAAGTCGTAAAAAATATAAACTATATTCTTTTTTAAAGCGAGTATCCCATTATCGCTGAAGTGATTTGTGTTCTTATTGTTATGTAAATGGTATTACAACGAAAAACGACTGAAATCCATGTCAGGCAATAATAATATTTTAAGTAATGCAGGTTATGATCAGAGTACAGGCTGAAAAATTACTCTCCCACTTGTTTTATATGCAGCTATTTATCATGCGGTTTATTCTCTTGTGTCGTAAGAAACAATTCATTAACTGTTTACATGCGGACTATAAATATACGAGTGATTTTAATGTATAAAACTTCAATTTCTGAGAAGTTTAAATTAAGAATTGCATTCCTTTTCAATAGCCATTTCTTACCCACATGGATTTTGAATTTCTATTTTGGTCGATTGGACAAACTACGGCAGCTTATTATAATTCATCAAGCCTCGCCATCCCTGGGACCATTCACACCAAAGACAAAGGAAATTGAGCAAATGCTTCATGTGAGCAACGTTTCCATTAGATCTCAAGGCAAAAAAAAGTGATGTCTGTTTAGGGTTACCAGATGCCAGTGTTCTAAAAGGAGGACAAAAAAGCTAGAAATGAAGAACTAAGGAGGACAATGAAACAAAAATGGAGGACATGCTCTCAATTTGTGAAATAAAATAATTTGCTTTTCCTACTATATTTTATTTCAGGTACCGACTAATAGTTGAATCAGAAAAACATAATACTTATTAAATATATTTTAAAAATATATGATTGACGAGTTTTATTCCTTACTTGATAAGCAATCAAGCGTTATATTGTAAGTGGTACAGGGTTAGTAAATTATCTGGTGTTGCACAAGGTAAACTTTGTGTTTCTATGAACTCTGACTGAGGTATTGGTCAGCTCAGCATCGATTTGTCTTGGTAGGGCATGTTCTTGTATGAGAAGGTTCCTATAAATTAAGAGTCTTTTATGTTGCAAAAACAAATGCTTTCAACTTTCATAGTTCCATCTATCTGTGGGCGGAAGCAAAATTTTTGGCAGTTTTCTAAATCTCATACTTTTCCAATCTGGCATGTAAATTGAACATATTGAGATTACGAGAAATAGTAACTTTTACAGAATTAACAGGGTTAATTTAGCATTCATGATTTTCATTTACAGTAAATTGATTCACGGTTGGTTAACAGCAAAAAATATTATAATTATTGATTCAAGAAATTTAAAAAATGAAATTCCAAAAAAGAGTGCTTTAATTTTAGTTTGAAACATGTTACGAGTTTATACAAAAAGAACATTTCATGTTTTTTCAAAATTCTAGGAGGACATGAGACGAAAATGGAGGACATGTCCTCCTTTTGAAGGACATTGGGTAACCCTACATCTCCTGGAACCCTTAAGGTGTCAATTAAAATGATGGAGCATCTGATGATATATATGACCTTTCGTCTATATTTGCCATCTGTTTTTCCTTGTGACAAACAAGGCTTGTTTTTGTGGGAGTACGAACTATACGCCGTATATCATTTCATTTATTTCACGGTTTACTAGTTAGTTAGATTTTGGCAGAAGTGTAGTGTAGGGTCCTCAGCCGCCATCTTGTTTCATTTGGACAAGTCTGAATGGTTAAAGTAGTCCGTTCCGCATCTACCTTGAGACGCATATTGAGGACATATATATATAATTCAAAGGATATATATATATAAAAGAAATATACAACGCTACATAAAAGGAAATCATGCTTCTGCACTCGAGAAAATTACGGAGAATAATTTCATAAAAACAAGATTTTATCGTTACAAAATGAACCCTCGTTTCGTACTTAAAAAAACCCGAAAATTAGATTTTATTAACAACTCTTATCGTTAAACAATAACTCCGTGTTCTTTATTGAAAAAAAAAAAAGCCCCAAAACCAAATAATCTCATCAAAAGATTTCATTAACGCTTATCGCTAAACATTGAAACCTTGTTTCGCACTTAAAAAAAGCCCCTAAAATAAATATCAACTAATATATAATTATATTACTATATCAAAATATCAAATAATACTCATCGCTAAACAATCAACTTAAGACCCAAAAACGAATAATCTCATTAGAGAGAACTATTCTAAATAGTACATATCAGTCTTAAACAATGGAACATGCGGATGGATATCATATTGCAACTCAACGTTACAGGTTTTCCTGGGGAAGAGTACAACATGGTGGCTCTTGACCCTACAATGCACCGTAGATCAGATTTTAAATATACAGTTGGTGATATTTCTGTTTACTCCATTTTCGACTGGACGACAATTCTACGGTAACAAAAGCATAGAACGAAATGATGATATTCAAACCTATGAAAAAAGACTGTTTTTTTTTATGATTAGACTGAGATTTAAGGTCTGTTATTAAACTTGTCTTAGAGCGATTTTATGAACTTTTTATGTTAATTAGCATTTTTTGTTACTTTCCCAGTAAACTATATACATTAAAATATATGTTTGACCGGCTGCAATTTAACGTATTTCCATTCAGGTGGCCATTTTCTTAACTACCAGCAACTCCTACAACACAATTGTTTTATAGTAAAGAAGCACTGGTGAAAAACATATCACAAAATATAAATGTTATTAATATTAATATAAGTACAGACATTACTTTCCATATTTTAGTCTTATTAATATTCCGAAGATTAAACTTTACACTAAACATGGTGTTTTGAAAATCGATTACTCGTAACGCTACAACGATTACAAGATCATGAAAATGTATATCTTCCAATAATATTATACGATACCTTCATGAGAATACAAGTTTTTAATAAAACATCTAACAAATTATACGTGATACTTTCAATATTAATAATATTACCTTGCAACAAGATGAAACATGGACTGCAAAATCTGAAATCGCTCGTTCTAATTCGAAAAACAAATTGTTAATTTTCAAATTGTTAAATGCAGTTGCCAGTTTTCAAATTTAAATATCACAATTTGCAATAAATCAAACTCGTTACCTGTTTTCATAGGCCATTTGGGAATGTCAATGGATAAATCGGATTAAATATGGTATGCAATTTTCTGATTAATTGAAATTTTTTAAGGCTTTTTCGCGAAGCTCTTGAAAAAGTAAGAGGTGTATTTTAGCTCGTGTTATGTATTTCTCTGTGTCCTATTACTTATGGTGTTTTTTCTGAGCTTTTGTGCACGAGAATTACCGAGAGTATGGGAAGCAAGAGACGTAAGAATTCTGACGTTAATAATAAAATGAAAATAACCACAGGAATCCCGAGAAAATCAACTGAAAAATCACAAATGAAAAAAATTAAATAAACATGTAAATAAATTAAATTTAATCAAGGAAAATAGATCAATGTCAACAAGTGACTTAACCAGTTTAATGGACAACTTGAACATATTTGATTTCCATAAAACTGATAAACAATTCGTTAGAACTAAAAATATTACTGAATTGGATAAACATAGTGAAATCCTCCTAACCGATATTATTGATGGCATAACACATAATTCTTCAAATGAAGAATCGTTGCGTGACTGTGATGTTACATAATAGATGGGAATAAAAAGATCACTATTCATAATACTACATCAGAGCAACTGGCTTCGATCTTTTAGCAACAACTATTCATTGGGCATCGTTTATAAATTTTAACCTCATTAGAAATTTGTTTGTTTACCTACACTGCAAGAACAAAAGAGCTAGCATAATTTACTCACATAATTACTTCAATATCACATATATTAAATATATGATTTCTTAATTTCTTTTTAAAGGCAGAAATTATTTTTTCATTCCTTGTAACGAAATCCAGGGAATTAAACAATCTAGGAGACAGAAACAGAAAATGCGGCTGCAAAATATTCTTATTTTCGTTGGGTACAACAAAAAAAGGTTCCGTGTATTCGAGAGTCAAACATTTTACATTTTGCATCAACCCAAGTAGGATTTAAGAAAAGGAATACAATAATCCATACAAGTAAAGTTCTCTAATTTAAAAAAAATGTTTTGGTTCATTTGTTAAATTTGTGTTGCAAGATTTATTAAAAACTCTTTTAACAATCTTAGAATGGACACTGTTGAGTTTTGCAAGGTTCACTTTATAATCTCCTCCCCAAGTACTTAAAGCGTAATGATGAGCTGAGTAAACCCATGCGTAATACAGGGTATGCATAAAATTATTTGGAACAATTCTTTGAATTACATAAAATTTATACAATATATATATACCTTAAATTTTTCGTTAAGTACACAATTTACAGGTCTGTAAATGGTAACTAGGCATAAACTGGAAGGAGAGCTGTATACGAATCCCCAGTGATAATGCGCAGAACCGGCCATGTCTAGCGTCTAATGTCCGACCCCGCCTTCTCCTGGTGCAGGCCGTTAGTACCTTTCAAAAGAGATATTCTCTTTTGGAAGGGAACGGAAAAGGAGGGCTGCCAGTTCAGTATGGCCTACTGATCTGGTCATCTATATCCATTTTTTCTTTTTTTTCCAACCATGCTGAGTGGTCAACTTCGCAGGGTCCTGGTGCTGACCATTTATACCTACTAGACTGGACTTTTTTATGGATTTGAGCTTGATTATTGATCCTGGACTTGCTGCACTGGTGGACCTCTGTTGAGGGAGAATCTGCTGCTGTGTTTTCTGTTTGCTTCTGGGTTGCCAGCCCTAAGTGAACAAAGGCATGGGATACCTTATATCAGCTGGTGGATAATCCTAATCAGAGGCCATCGCAAGTACCTGAGCCTCACTTATCTAGTTGGGCATCGCCAAGCCTAAACTGGAGTAATGTGTCTCAAGCAGGCCATATAGCTCTTGAAAAAGTCCACTTGAAAAGATAGTGCCTTATTTGGAAATCGGTGACTTCAGCCTTTAGCGGAGGAGGAACAGGTCTTTGCCCCATGCCTGAGATCAGGGGGCTGTTTGAGATTGTTGGCCCTACCTATCTGAATAAACCTAGTTTCTTTAAAAAAACTTACTAATCATTTTCTCTATGCAGGAACGTGGAATGTAAGGACATTAAATAGAGATTATTCTCTTGATGTCCTCATGCAGGAATTCCAGTGCTATAGTCTATATATTCCAAACTTGCAAGAGACCAGATGGACAGGTTAAGGTGGGATACTTAAAAATAACTTTAAATTTCTCTTTTCAGGGAGGGAGGATGGAAAGCGTCTCCAAGATAGAGGTTTGCTTCTCAGAAGACACGCCAGTGATGCTCTTCTAGGATATGTCTGCATTAATGAAAGATTTCTTAGAGCAAAATTTAAAACAAAAATTAAAAACTTGTCATCTGTTGTTATGCCCCCACAGAGAACTCTAATGAGAACGAGAAAGATACGTTTTACAGCCAGCTTCAGGATATTTTGAATTCTGTGACGAAAGGATATATTTCTTTCGTGCTAGGTGACTTCAGTGCTAAACATGGTACTGACTTTGACCTTTGGGCAGGAGTTTTTGATCCCTTTGGCACTGATAGTTTGATAGTTCCAAGGGCAATGGGGAACGTCTCCTACAGGTAAGTAAACTTAATGGTTTACGAATAACTAACACATATTACAAACACCGGGACATTTATAAATACAGGTGGGTTTCACCTGATGGATTTGACAGGAATATGAGAGATTATATTTTAATTAACAGCAATAGGGCTAAGTTCAGTTAGGAATACCAGATCATATAGGGGAGTCGAAATTGGGTCTGACCATTACCTGGTCAAAAGTATCTGTGATGGTCCACCCATTCACTTTTACTTTTCCTTAACCAGTTTTACTTTATTTACGTTATATATATATATCATTTTGGGGATTTTAATTCATTTTGTGGACTGTCTCAATCCTGGTTCCGAGCTACAGGAGTTGTGCATGCGCAACTCCGATCTTTTGATTGACTACCGCTAAAGCGGGTGTTCAGGACACGACGTCTCTTGCGTCATAGCTTGCGCGATCGTCAGTTTATGCAAATGTCTTTCCCGGCATGCAATATCCAACGCTCATTACAACTTAGTGGCGTTAGCTCACTGAGTTAGTAATTGAGATTGCAGTAGAATGAGAGAAAGAGAAAGAGTAAGGAGTTGAGTAGTGGGTTGGGTTGTTTTACCTCTGAGCGGCACTTTTTTGCACACCGTGGGCTAAATGGCCATGTCACATGGATCCCGAAGGCTCAGAGAAGGTTGGGGGAGGGAGACCCACTGGAACAGCTGTTGGGAGACAGATGGTAGCCTCCCGTCAAGGCCATCCAGCGTGTTCTTTAACGTGTACAGGGTTAGGAATAAAGACGTTAAGCCGTGGCCCCGCACACAGGGCCACGGCTTAACGTCCCATCCGACGGACGACGGCCTTTCCAAGCCCATCGGTGTCCCCTACTGACCGTGGGCAGGGCGGGGAATTTTTTCGGAGATAAATCTCAACGCTGACCCAGCTGGGACTCGAACCTGGGAACTACAGATTACGAGCCTGGCGCGCTACCGACTGAGCCACCCCCGCCCCAAGTTGAGTAGTGGAGATGTACTAGTAGCGTTATTAGGAATCAGTGTAAACAGAGTTTATTTTCCGAGATGATGTTACTTTAGATAGATGAGTTGCTAATACTCGTTTTGGTGAGGGAATTTTTTGGAAATAAACTTTGTTTGTTTTAGAAGCTTTTGAATCTTTGCTGTTTTTTCTCTTGAGCCAGGTAATTTGATATTTTGATTAGATTTAAACTTTAAGCTTGACAATCATTTTTGAATTCTTATTCGATAAGCAACGCTTGATAAATATATTAACGAACCCTATTTCAACTTTATTCGGCAACTACTATTGCCTGGCGCCCGATACAGTTATTAGGAATTTGAATCAGACAAAAGGTCCAACTTTAAAAAGTTAATAATCTTTGGAGCGTTACATGTCTTGCAGTTGAAGCTTACGAAATGTTGTGCTAAGGTTAAGAAAATTACCTTCAACACTGAAGGTCTGAAAGATTCAGATATAGCCAAAGCATACCATGATAGGCTGCTTAGTCGTTATGACAATCGTGGTTTGCTTACTGCTGAAGTTGAGAAAGAATGGGATCAGTTTAAACAGGCTTTTCTTGAAACCAACAGTACTCTTTTGGGTAAAAGGGAACAGAGGAAACAAAATTATTTGAGTGATAAGGCTATGGAACTTATTTCTGAAAGAAGGAAGTGCAGGATTAATATGAATCAACACCCTACTAGTCATAACAGAAGGCATTACAACGAGCTTAATAAACGTGTAAAGGATCAGTTAACAGCCGATAAGAATCTTTCGATTGATAGCTTGGCTGACAAAGCAGAGGAAGCAGTTAGACAGCACACAGCAGGGATTTGTAACAGATTGGTAATGTTTTATGTGCGAAGAAACAGACAGGTACACTGGGATTGAGGGATAAATATGGCAAGGTGGTTGAAGGTGAGGACTCTGTGATGGCTAGGTAGGCTGAGCATTTCAGAGATGTTCTAAATAACGTGATTATTTCTACTCCCATTGTTTATAATAAGGATAGATGCTTTACTGGCTTTAATCATGGCCCTATATCACATTCAAAGTTGCTTTGGTTACCTCTAAGTTAAAACTGCATAAATTCCCAATGATGGATGAAATCACCACTGAAATGCTTAGAACTGAGAACATTTGTGTTGTCATATGGCTCACTGAAATTTTGAATACTTTTTATGATAAAGGTGTTCCTAAGGATTTTACTAGAGATATTAATGTTGCAATTTTTAAAAAAGGTGATCGCAGTTCATGTGATAATTATATGGGAATCAGTTTACTTTCTGTTCCAGGTAAAATTCTTTGCATTATTATACTTAACAGAATTAAGAATTTGGTTGATGGACAACTGCATGATGAACAGTGCAGATTCCGAAGTGGTAGAGGATGTATTGATCAAATATTTTCACTTAGGCAAATTCTTGAGAAAGTTTAGAGTTCCAGAAAGCTGTGGTTGCTAGCTTTATAGATTTCAAAAAGGCTTTTGATTCTGCTGATCGACATAATTTGTGGTTGATTGTGAGATTATATGAAATGCCTGATAAGTTAGTTAGTGTAATGAAAACTCTCTATGATAACACTGAGTCATGTGTGAGAGTTGGTACGTCTTGCAGCGATTGGTTTAGCATTGTTAGTGGAGTTAGACAAGGGTGCATTTTGTCTCCTTTTTTCTTTAGTTGGTTATTGATTATGTATTGCGAAATTCTTTGCAAGGGAAAGATTTTGGCCTTGAATGGTATAGAGAGTTGAGAATTTCTGATTTAGATTATGCAGATGATTTGGCCCTGTTGACGAATGATGATGAGATGAATTCGTTCATTAGAGCTGTTGATGAGAATGGTAATAAAAGGTGATAAAAGAGAAAAACTCAAGTGATGAAAATTGGTCAGGCAGATGGTGCTTCAGTTGCTTTGAATGCTGTGCTATTGAGTGTCTCAGTTTAATTACCTTGGGAGCTATGTAACAGATACTGGTCATGTGCGGCATGATATAAATAGAAAAGTAAGGATGCCGGGACTTAATCTATGGAGAGTGTGGAGATATAGGCGTATACACCTAAAGATTAAAATTAGGCTGTATAATAGTTTGGTTCTTTCTAACATTAGTTATGGTGGCGAAACATGGACACTTTTGAAGCAGGATAACAAAAAACATGATGCCTTTGATTCTAGATGCTTACTCAATATCTTGGGCATTAGGTGGTTCAACTTTGTAAGTAATGATGAGATTAGAAGGAGTCATCAACCTCTTTTGAGCAACATATTGTGCAGAGAGAGAATGCGTTGGTTTGGCCATGTTGCCCGTATGCCTAGCTGCAGATTTGCAAAGAGGATTATGAACAATGTGCCTAAGGGTATCAGAAGAAGGGGGAGACCTAGGACGCGATGTGCTGACAATGTCAAACAGGGCCTTGCTAGAATTGGCCTAGAGTGGACAAATGCAGCAGATGTAGCTCAAAAGAGACATCAGGAGTGGAAAATTACACAGTCTGGTTAGACCTCCATGCCCATGGCTGCATGAGGATTTTGTATGTATGGACATAACATGACTTCCATTTTGGATTGTTTTCTACTTCAATACCTAAATATTTACATTTTTGAACCCTCTCAATTGACAAGCAATTACAATATGTCTTTTCATTACATTCAAGGTCAGGATATTTTACTTTTGTCATAGTATTAATGTTACTGCATGTAAAGAAGAATATGATAAATTAATTTTTCCTTATATTTAATTTTAATTTATTTATTAAGAGTAAATCCTTTTCGATGTCCGTTTTTAATTCATTTACATTTTTTGCTGAGTAAACTAGTGCAACATCATCGGCATACATGCGAATTTACCTCTTAATTTTAGAAAACACATATCATTATGATATATAAGGAATAGTATTGGACCAAGAACTGATCCTTGAAGCACTCCTTTTCGTACAGTTTCAAATTTATTGAAAATAGTTTCTAATCGCCCTTCCTGTTTTCTGTTCTGTAAGTAACTCTGAAACCAGAAGTGACCAATACCTCTGATACCTGATGAATACAGCTTTCCTAATAAAATGTCATGATCAATGGAGTCGAATGCCTTCTGTATGTCCAAGAAAACTGATGCTGTTAAACATCCTTTATCGATACTGCTATATAGAGTATATTCCCTGTACAGTTTAAAATTGCCTTTTCTGTATTTTTAAAATAAAAAAAAATAAATAAATACCCCCTGAAGCAGCTACTTGCCACAGAGGTCTGACAGGAGCCTGTCAGTTTATATGCCACAGTAGGAGATCTGAGAGGATGGCAGGACCTCAGCAGAAAAACGACACACACATCCATGCCTAATTCCGGGGCTCGAACCCAGGTCCCTTAGATCAGTAGCCAAGCGTGCTAACCACTCGGCCACGGGACGGCTATATGCCATAGTAAAAGGTCTGTGAGGATGGCAGGAACTCAGCAGAAAAACGACACTAACGTCCATGCCTTACCCGGGGCTCGAACCCAGGTCCCTTAGATCAGCAGCTTAGCGCGCTAACCACTCGGCCACGGGATGGCTTAATAATAAATACTCCCTCAAGCAGCTGCTTGCCACAGAGGTCTGACAGGAGCCTGTCAGTTTATATGCCAGAGTAGAAGGTCTGTGAGGATGGCAGGACCTCAGCAGAAAAACGATACATAAATCCATGCCTTGCCCGGGGCTCGAACCCAGGTTCCTACCTTCTCTAAATCCATATTGATGAGAATAAAAATATTTATTTTTTTAAGAAATCCAATATTTCTTTTTTTCATTACTTGTTCAATTATTTTTGGAAAACTAGATAAAGCAGAAATAGGCCTATAATTAAACAATGCCAGGGTTACCTGATTTAAATATATGTGTAAGTATTGCCCTTTTAGGTTTCTCCAAAAAGATCCCTGATCTTAATAAGGTATAATTATGTGTGAAAAGAATTTTTTGTTATATATACTTATTACTTTAAGCATTTTTACTGTAATATTATCTGAACCAACTGCTTTATTTTCTTTTTAAGTTATGAATAGTATTTTTTAAATCAACTTTTTTTTTTTTGATTTGCGACATATAGGACAGAGAAGAATCCTAGAAGCTACTCCTAGCTTTTACAGGCCTTCTCATACAAGGACATGCCCTACTACGACCGAAGTCAATGCTGACCACTGCCTTAGTTAGAGGTAACACAACACACAAAAGTTTGCCTTGTTGGAACAGTCGCTAGATGCCTAACCACTAGGCCAGTTAAGGCTGTTTTTTGGTCTGTGTTTGCCACATACATGGAATTACTGCATGGCGGGACGGGACGGGGGTGGCTCGGTCGGTAGCGCGCCAGGCTCGTAATCTGTAGTTCCCAGGTTCGAGTCCCAGCTGGGTGAGCGTTGAGATTTATCTCCGCAAAACTCCCCGCCCTGCCCACGGTCAGTAGGGGACACCGATGGGCTTGGAAAAGCCGCCGTCCGTCGGATTGGACTTTAAGCCGTGGCTCCGTGTGAGGCAGAGCCATACCCTGTGCACGTTAAAGAACACGCTGGATGGCCTTGACGGGAGGCTACCATCTGTCTCCCAACAGCTGTTCCAGTCGGTCCCCTCCCCCAACTTTCTCTGAGCCTTCGGTTTCCATGTGACCTGGCCATTTAGCCCATGGTGTGCAAAAAAGTGCCACTCAGAGTGCCAAAACTCCAAAGAAAAATTGAAAAAAAATATATATATAAATAAATAAACCTAGAGATGGGCGCCGAAGCATCTTTTCCCCCGGTATCACATTCACTGTTATTATGACATACCATTCACTATACCCTAATTACCCTACGTACCTAGTTTCTTCTCTAAGAGTTTAAGTGGATCAGAGGGAATTATTCCTGGGATTTTCACCCTATTGTAATTGCCCTGTTTTCGTTCTGCATGGATGGAGTCTCATTTTTTTCCTTTCCATTGTAGCTCTTGTCTGGCTATCCACAAAGCACATTCTTTGAGCGACAATTCCGAGGAAGGTGCCTACGACAGGTGCTTGCTAAATTCTTTAGGAATGCATCATTGATCAAGTCACGGAAGAGCTTTGTACATTGATCATAAAAGTAAATTATACCTCTCTTGTTTCAGAAATGTTTCTAAGTATATCTTATAAAGGAAAAAATGAAAAATATATCAATAGAAAAACAGTGATGTTAACGAAATAACTAAATTATTTTTTCTGTTATCTGCTAGGTTTTATCGTTATAAATACTTTGTAATTCCGTTAACATTTATTCAAAAGTAATTTCGTTATTACGTTACGTAATTCTAACGTTTTCCAACACTGCTCTTCAGGTTGCGTATGTCCAACCAGCGCCATCTCATGGCAGACAATCCTGAACAACTAACTGGCCAAATTAATTTTGATAATAATGGGCCAGTTATTTCAACTAATTGCAATTAAAGCTACTAATATTTTTTTAAGAATTTTCAGGAATGTTTTGCAAAGTAAACAGAGGTCATTTCAAAAAGGCCGACCCTATTTTTTGTATTGCACATGCGAACCTAAGATTCTCGATGGCCTTAATCTGTCTATACTCCTCATCCGCGTTGCAAAGAGCACCGGCTCTATACGTCGCTATTAAATATTGATGATTGCACCGGGAACTAACGCCCTTCAGGATGTTTTTATATTCTTCATATAAAGTTTATAGAGCATTAAAACTCCTCTAAAGGAAACATATCCTTGTTTTTACTCAGTTACAAGTAGCAAACTGAAATCAAATACGTTTCCAACATCTCATATAACTAGGAACTAAATTTGATGCACTTACCTGAAATGCTAAATAGATATTGCACTTAAATCTCCACAGGTTAATACAGTTCTTAGAAACTCTCTGGACTATCAGAGGACCTCTCTATACATTGTATTCGCCAGCCGTGTGATGAGTGAACAATTCTTTGGTGGTAAAATCTCTCATTGTGCATCAGATTCACTAAGAAACTTGACCAATCATCGTCACTCAAGTACTGTTTTATTAAGCATAAGCAAAATACTGCACAGCAGAGTGTATTGAAACTCACATTCTACCTTATCCATGAGCATCATATCGCTTTAGAAACAGAAATTAAAACTTGATGAGTTATTTGTAGTTGTAGAATTATTTGTAACTGTGGGTTGGGTTGTTTTACCTCTGAGCGGCACTTTTTTGCACACCATGGGCTAAATGGCCAGGTCACATGGACCCCGAAGGCTCAGAGAAGGTTGGGGGAGGGGACTCACTGGAACAGCTGTTGGGAGACAGATGGTAGCCTTCCGTCAAGGCCATCCAGCGTGTTCTTTAACGTGCACAGGGTATGGCTCTCCCGCACACGGGGCCACGGCTTAACGTCCCATCCGACGGACGGCGGCCTTTCCAAGCCTATCGGTGTCCCCTAATTGACCGTGGGCAGGGCGGGGAATTTTGCGGAGATAAATCTCAACGCTGACCCAGCTGGGACTCGAACCTGGGAACTACAGATTACGAGCCTGGCGCGCTACCGACTGAGCCACCCCCACCCCGATTATACAACCTTTATCAAATCTTCACCATTGACTGAGCTTGTTTTCATGCCAACAAACTCATTCTCTGTGTAAACATCCTCTTCCGTTAACTGGACCACTTTCTAAGGGGGACAGAGTGCCCCCTATCATTTGGTCCATGAGCAACTGGTTCCAATGGGTGCTGTATGTCATTCAAGATCCAAAATCGCGCAATAATGATGCAAGTGGACCAAACAGGTTGCGAAAGGGCGTAAAGACCGTCCTATGGAGTCAAAGATGATTGCCTAAGGTTCTGTCTGGAGGTGCCAAGGTTGATGTCCATGTGTAAGTGAAGTGAGATAGTTGGTTGAGGTAGCTTGGGTGGGTGGGTGGGTGGGTGGGACATTACAATATGTGATTGGAAGATGGGGGAGTGGCATGTATTGGCTAGTGGAGGAGGCAAAAAAACAGTGAACACAAAAACAAAAAAAAGGGAGAGGGCGTAGGGGGGGGGGGATGAATGGAGAGGGTAGTTTCCTACTCATCTTCTCTTAGAGGAGGGCCTGAAACAAATATTTTCTCCCAAGCCCCCCACAGCCAGGAAAATTATCAAAAATTGGGGGTAGGGGTGTGGATGGTAGGAGCAGGTATGCTCCAAATTTGGGGATGAATGGGTGAGATAGGCAAATATAGGTAAGTAGGTAGGATAGCATTAGTTATGGGTAAGTGTTGCAAGGAAGTGTGGCATAGGGGCCATGTGTGCAGTGAGGCCTAGCAGGACCTGATTTGGAAAAGTTATGAGGGGTGGGAAAAATAAATGATAAATATTTGATGGAGGGGGTAGGGGTTATGTGGTGTGATTGTAAGGTTATAACCAGAGTTGAGGTTGGTAATTCAGGCATTTTGGGTAATCTGAAGTGAATGTGTCGATCATGATGTAAGATGAAGAAATCAGTAACAAGTGGTTTGATTTTCACAAGATTCTCTGTCTTCGACGTCACATTTGTAACGAACCAATGGGGTATCAGGATAGTAGAGAGCGTGAGAATGAAGAACTCTGCGGCAACGCTATTAGGAGAAGAAGGTTGATTACGAGGTTAGCTGAAATTGCCCTGAAACAAGAAACATCTCTTCTGTTATTTTCAATAGTAGTAGGATTTCTAATTATTATTTCCTTCAGTTATTTTTAATAAGAAACACTGTATTAGGTTTGTAACTACTCCCTTGGAGACAAATATTTCGTGTAATAACTGTGATTGTCTTTCTGAGTATGATTGTGATTATTCTTTAATGTAGAAAAGATTAAAGGGGATGGGAGGCAAGAGATAGAATTTCCAATGCACTATAGTAGGGGTTCTCAACATGGGGTACGTGGTAAAAATTTTTCGAGTACACCATGAGAGCTCAAAAATCGCTAGATCTAGTAACAAAGTCAGTGTTTTTTTTTATTCCTATTGTTATACTATAACTATAGTTTTATCTATCTATACAAGGGGTACGCCAGTTACATACACATTTCCAGGGGGTATGTGAAGCATAAAAGGTAGAGAACCACTGCACTATAGCATTTTCCCCTCCATTTTAGAAGAATATAACTTTAATAATTTTTTATCACTATTGATTATGGCCGTATTAACCTGGCAGAACATAAGATCAACATTGTTGATTTGTCACCCATCCATCTATCAGCAAGGCTTCCATTAGCAAAACAGGAGGAGACAGAACAATTTATAAGTTACATGAAAGCTCAGGATATTATAGAAGCCTCATCGAGTCCTTGGACGTCACAGTGGCACTTGTCAAAAAACTGGATGGGGCTACCAGATTTTGCGTGGACTACTGCAGATGAAATAACAAAAGAGGACTGCTTTCTCTTACCCAGGATTGATGAAACACTTGATTCTATCTGGGTCAAAGTGGTTCTCGATTTTGGATTTGAAGAGTGGTTATTGGCAAGTTGGTATACATTCTAAAGATCGTGAGAAAACACCTTTTACAACAGGAAATGGACTTTGGCAGTTTAACGTGATGCCATTTGTATTTTGCAACGCACCTTAACGTTTGAACGACTAGTGTCGGTGCTCAAAGGTTTGTCTTGGAAGGTGTACCTGGTGTACTTGGACTTCATCGTTCTTGGAAAGACGTTTGAGAAATATTTGAGAAATATTCAAGTTTTTGAGAAGCTTAAGGCAACCAAGGTAAAATTGGGACCGAATAAGTGTAAACTGTTCCAACAAGAAATCCATTACCTTGCTCATGTCATCGCTACATCAGGGATTAAGAGTGATCCTAGTAAGACAGAGGCTGTAAGAGACAAGTCTCCATCAAAGGATGTTCCTCAACTTCGTAGCTTCATTGGAATTTGCACATACTATAGAGGATTTGTCAAGGGTTTCTCCAACATTGCTAAGCCATTACATCGTCTAACAGAAAGAACTAACTCTTTCCATGGCACCAGTGTTGGCATATCCACAAGCTGGAAAGCAGTTCTAGTTAGAAACTGACGCAAGTAACACAGTTGGTGCTGTACTTTCACAACAACAACACAGATAAGAGTTATTGCATATCTTAGTAAAATTTTATTCAAAGCAGAACGAAATTATTTTGTCAGACGAAAAGAACTCTTAGCAATAATGAAAGGAATAGAACATTTTCATCATTATCTCTATGGCCAGAAATTTCAAATTCGTACTGATCATGCATGAAGACTTCATCAGGTGGCTATTACACTTTAACCCTTTCACGACTAAGGGAAACATTTTTCCCATTTTAAAATTGGTGATTGTCGTATTTAATTATAACCTTATCTGCATTTTTTATATAGAATGTCAAAATAGAACGTACGCCGAACGCAATTACGTAAACGGGAACGTTTAGAAAACAAAAACAGAACTGTCAGGACGCATAATATATGTACTATGTGCAATGTCCATCTTTGCCTCACTACCAAAAGAAATTGCTTCGCAGAATATCATAATTAGCACATCATTTTGTATAGTAATTTTATTTCATAATTTTGTATTATTTTAGTTATTTTGTTCTAATAAACCAATAAATAAAAGACATTGCATAATAAGCCTAACTATAATTTGTGTTACCTTTATAGTCCATTGGGAAAAATATTTCCCATAAAATTCCCAAAAAACTACACATTGTTATGTATTTTTCTTATGATTTTTATTTATTTTACGTCTAAACAAACTAAAATAAACAGTTACATACTAATATTTACTCTTAGAAACCTTATGGTCCTGAAAGGGTTAAAAGTACCGAAGGACAAATTCCTAGGTGTATACAGCGGTTACAAGAGTATAATTTGTCCATGGAGCATTGAAGTTGCAAGCCACGCAAGAATGCAGATGCTGTCTCTAAACGTCCATGTATTGACAACTGCAAGCTTTGCTGTAATGCAGAGTTAAAATGTGGTACTACAGAATACAATGCCCATAAGACAGTTAACATCGACACAAGAAATCACTGATACTCCTAACATCTGGAGCTCAATAGAAATTAGAAAGGAGCAACTGGACTTTGAAGGTATAAGGCCGATAATAGATAGATAGATTGGAAAATCTGATATGAGCTAATTGGGAGCAATTCTCGAGGTTGGGTTGTTTTACCTCTGAGCGGCACTTTTTTGCACACCATGGGCTAAAGGGCCAGGTCACATGGACCCCGAAGGCTCAGAGAAGGTTGGGGGAGGGGACCCACTGGAACAGCTGTTGGGAGACAGATGGTAACCTCCCGTCAAGGCCATCAAGCGTGTTCTTTAACGTGCACAGGGCATGGCTCTCCCACATACGGGGCCACGGCTTAACATCCCATTGGTGTCCCCTACTGACCGTGGGAAGGGGGGGAATTATGAGGAGATAAATCTCAACACTGACCCAGCTGGGACTCGAACCTGGGAACTACAGATTACGAGCCTGGCGCGATACCGACTGAGCCAACCCACCCCAATTCTCGAGGTATAGCCCAATTATAATCATAAGTAATTGGGCATGGTGCTACTCCTTAGAAGTTAAAGATTGTGTACTGTACAGAAGATGGGAAAATTGCAGTGGACGACCGATTGGTTGGGAGATAATCCTTCTTTGTTCAGGAACTGAACTAGTGATGAAAAATGTGCATGATAGCGCCACCGGAGGACACTCCTGTGTCAATAAGACATTAGGTTAACACATTAGGGAATTTCATTGCTGAAAAGTTGGGCAGACGTTGAAAGATGGTGTTGGCAATTCGACGCCTGTGCAGCAAAGAAAGGCTCTAAGACTAGTTGTTGGGGCAAACGTGTAACGTTTGTGCTCCTTTTGAGAGAATAGACATTGATCTTATGGGTGCGTTCCCTAGGAATGATGATGGAAATCGCTATTTATTGTTGGGAATGGATTGCTTCATGAAGTGTATCCCATTGAAGATCAGGAGGAAAAAACAGTTGCAGAGATGTTGGTGAATTATTTGATTAGTAGGTATGAAGTACCTTTACAGCTCCACTCAGATCAAGGACGGAATTTTGAATCCAATGCGTTTAAAAGCATATGACAACTATTAGGCATTCAGAAAATCTGAATGACACCCCTACATCCTCAGTCGATATTTAAGAGGACAATTGCACAACAGCTAGCATTTTTTTGATGATCATCGTGAGTGGGGATCGCCATATAGCACTCTTTTTGTTGGCATACAGAACAACAGTGTAGGATTGGGTTCGGTTGTTTTGCCTCTGAGTGGCACTTTTTTGCACACCATGGGCTAAATGGCCAGGTCACATGGAAACCGAAGGCTCAGAGAAAGTTGGGGGAGGGGACCCACTGGAACAGCTATTGGGAGACAGACGGTAGCCTACCGTCAAGACCATGCAGCATGTTCTTTAACGTGCACAGAGCATGGTTCTCCCACACAAGGGGGCTACAGCTAAACGTCCCATCCGATGGACGGCAGCCTTTCCAAGCCCATCGGTGTCCCCTACTGTCTGTGGGCAGGGCGGGGAATTTTGCAGAGATAAATCTTAACACTGACCCAGCTGGGACTTGAACCTGGGAACTACAGATTACGTGCTTGGTGTGCTGCTGACTGAGCCACCCCCACCCCAGCAGTGTAGGAAACAACTGTACAGACACCTCCCATAATGCTCTTTGGAAGCGAATTACGTTTCCATTTGACATTTTATTTGATTGGCTCCAAGCAATACCTGTATCCACTCCCCAATATGCACAAGAATTACACCAACTAGAAGAAATCTACCACTCCGTCAGACATAACATCAACTTGGTGAACGACAGTAAAACAAATGGAAATGTTTTCAATCAAGAACTTGTCTGCCTATACAATCAACATAAAAAGAAGAAACTTTCTTCAAAATTTCAGAAACCTTGGGAAGGTCCATATATAGTAGTTAACAGGATTAACAATGTGGTGTATCGCATTCGTCGACATCCGATTACAAACTGCAACGTGATACACGTGGATCGTTTGGTACAATTTAATTGAAGCTTGAATCCACAAGATGAACAAGACCAAAGGAGGAGGCAGTGTTACAATAGGTGAATATGCTAGAATGAACATGAGTGATGTGTCATTGATGCTGGCATTGTGCCTCAGCGTGAGAATTAAGTCACTAGCCAATTGGAACAGACAGACTTATAATCAATAACGATGTTTAATGAGAGAATGAAAAGTTTTCAGTTGTGTCTGAAAGTGTAAATTTGTGTTCCTGTTAGTGTGTTTGAATTAATCAAAGTGAAGATTATTCAAGAGACTTGGCAATCAAACTGAAGAGACAATATGTTAGTCAAGCAAGGAAATGGTTGGCTTTTATCTGATTATATAAAGACATCATCTGATGTGTGGCGATGTTAATAAAAAGCATTGGTAAGGTTAATTTTGGTAACTACAGGTTTACTTACAAAGATGATTCTGTCACTTATTTAATGTTGTAAAAAGTTCTCCTTTTTGATCTGAATAGCCTGTAAGAATTGTAACACGACTATTAGAAGTATAATTAGATAAAGTGAAATGTTCTTTTAATAGTTTAGCTTCATACTGATGAAGACAACTATTTGTGTTAGTTGAATTTATTTTATATATCTGATTTCATTCTTTTGTAATAAATTAGCTCATTTATAATTTTTGTTGCTAAGCATTCTTTTAAACTCACGTTCAGATTTTCTATTAAATATATTATAAATAAAAAATTCGATATGTATCCTCTCAGACCTTCTACTATGGCATATAAACTGACAGGCTCCTGTCAGACCTCTGTGACAAGCAGCTGCTTGAGGGGGTATTTATTTTTTTACTTATTATATAATCTTACACATACTGAAAAATAAACAGGAAAAGGGAATTAAAAACTATAATAAATATTTGTATTTAACAAAAATCGCATTACACTTCGTATTATCGTAAATAAAAAAAAAGATAAATTTGTAAGAAAAAAAAATCTAGTATTTTTGCTAGAAATTTTAAATTTCCATGGAAGAAGTGAAAGTCATGAAGTTTTCATTGTCACCAATAAGTTGACCCCTACCTCCAGGTGCGTGGTGAAACAAAACGTTATTTTTTTGAAGAGATAATCAGCCTCTTTTTAGAGATAAATTGTCATTTTTCGGGAGTTGGACAGGTATTGATGAAATATTATGATTTGCAGTTTCCGAATATCCCAAAAAGCTCATCCGAATATTACAAATTATATATTTATGCTAGAAATTTTGGTGGTGGAATGTGAAAGTTAAGAAGTTTCTATTGGGAACAACAAATTACCCTTTAGCAGAGGATAGGTGGGGCAGAGGGTAGGTGAGTAGTGACATACCAACATGGGGCATCCCCACGCACTGTGGTCTCCCCCTTTGACATCACTGGGCACGCCCCCTTATTTAATATTCATAATTAATTAAAAATTAATCCCTTTTATTAAAAGTCTGTGGCGCCATCTAGTGTATAGGTTGAGTACTATTTTTAGAAAAACCCTCTATTTTATTCGTAATTTTTCCAATTTTTGACTCCTCCCTTATTAACCCCCCTATCAACATTTCCCTCCCCTTTATAAAAAAAAAAGCCCATGGCGCCATCTAGTGCATAGGATGAGTACTTGGGAAAATACCCTCCATTTTAGACGTAATTTTTCCAATTTACGACTCCCCCTCATTAAAACCTCCCTTATCAAAAGTTCCCTCCCCCTTTATGAAAAAGCCCATGGCACCATCTAGTGCATAGGAGGAGTACTTAGGGAAATACCCCCCATTTTAGTCGTAATTTTCCAATTTTTAATCCCCCTCATTAAATCACCCCTTTATTAAACCCCCCCTTATCAAAAGTTCCCTTTATTAAACTTCCCAGATCACAAACTTCCTTGGTATCCGCGTTCATCTGAAATTTGCCAAGTCCAACTAAACTTTGGGTGGCAACGCTCAGAATGACTGATGCAATCCTCATAAATAATTACAAAACTTTCGGTGACAGCCCCTCACAGAAAATCAACTCCCAAAGTTGTATATTCCCTGTATTTATTGCGAATTTTTAATCCTTATTAATTAAACACTTATGAAATCTTCCATCCACTTCATTAAAAAAAACCCTTATCAAAAGTTCCCTTTATTAAAACTTCACTGATCACAAACTCCCATGGTTTCTATACTCATCTTTTGACAAGTCCACTAAACGTTTTTGAATGGCAACGCTCACCCCGTCTCAGAATGGCTGATGCAATCCTCAGAATATTTACAAGGTTCCCGTATTTTGCGAATTCGACCTTCACTAGCATAAGGACTATCCCACAGTAACTGTTTTAAAAGGCTGTTCTGCAGAAAATGAAAAAATGCTATTGGGTAAAAATATTAATAAGAAAAATTAATAAAAGAAAAATGGCGAAAAAATCTAATTTAAAAACATTTGTAATTATGAAAAATATTGAGGGGTAATATGGTCTGGTGACCTGTATATGTGACATAAAAGACCCGTGTTCGAAACCTCACCCCGGACCACATTTTACTGATGGATGGTTTTAACAAAAGTCCTGTGAAATTAAAGAATATTATTCCAAACGTGGAATCACAAGGGTTTTATTGACGGCACTCTTTATCGTAGTTTTCGGACTCGAAATATTTTCAAGTCCAGAGACGGTTCTCCGCATTCCCAATTCTACCCTTTATGATAGTTCAGTGTTTCAATGTACCCAATGTTGACAAACCATTTTGAAATTAGGCACCCTAAACCTCCAAGTGCTGAGCTTATTAAAATTAGTCTCCATCGGGTTGATGCCATCAGATATCTGTGCTCCCACGTCAGGACTTGTCTTGGAGAGTGGTTTTATGTTTGGCTCAATTACTCTCCGTAAGTATATCTGTTATGCGACATGGTTTAAAAATATTTATTACCGCTGTATTATCAGTACATGATGCAAACTCTTTCCTAGGAAGTAACACTACTCGAAGAAAAATCAGCTATGGGAGTAAGAATCTTTTTTTTAATCTACAAACGCTCTTACAGTTTTTAAAAATCGTCTCTTCCACCGTTTACTAGCGTGCGTGTGACTCATCACACTGATGAAATTCACGTTGCAACGTTAGTTACACGCTTTACAAGGTCAGTTGTTTTCATCAGGTAAATTCTGTAAAGACTACGCGGCAGAATGCTAAAAGTAGAATTCATACGTTTCAACTTACGTTTCCACTTGCATAAAATACTTTAGTTCCAACACGAATGCATGTTAATAGGGGACAATAGTCAAATACACTAACCTACTATAAAAAATAATACATAAGTCTCGCGCGATCGTACCCTCTCAACTTACCCGAGCTAATCCACCGAAATTCAACTGAACTGTTAGTCAAAATTTAGCAAATACTTCAATGAAACCGCCTAACTATGCTTTGACATTTATGTTCTGATCGCGCCTGAAAATTCTGTAGTTATGCCGTTGTTCTCACGTAGAGCATACAGGAAGCAACATGTCTTTACAAATTAAGAGCGTGAAAAATCCCTTCTCTCCCACTTCGACTCTGTTACAAAACCTTCCACTATCATTGTCATGTGATCTGCTGAAATGACACATCACGGCAACAAGCTGCCCACCCGCTGATAAAAGGTCACAGGTCAACTCACACGCTGACCTATGGAAAGCTGATAACCAAAGCATGTTTAATTTCTTGTGAGAACCGCTCCGTGCTTTTATCTTCCTCAAAGATTTTTTTGACATGTCGAAAATGCTGCACTTTATTAGAACAGATCAACGGGGGGGGGGCTCCATGTATGCTGCCTTCGGATCTTTTAGGGGGTTAAGCACACAGAACTTTATCGCGTTCTCCATGCAGTCAGCTGATTTTACAAGGTCGTCTTATACTGTTCATCACAATTAAAGGAAGTGTGTAACGGTTACAGGGAGAATATGGTTTGACCTCGTACATTAGAGAGGGAACATACAGAAAATTGTTAATGTTATAAGAAATGTGTGTGACGTCAATTCAGTGTAAAAAATGGAAAAACGTAATACGAGTTTCGCAAAATGTGTAACAATCCCAGTGTGATATGAAGTAATACGAAATCTTTGCATTATTCTCGGCGTCCTTTGTTAGGTGATAGTGTTAACATCCACGAATTTTCAAATGACATTAGAGGGAGTTATCACTTAAGTTTCAACTTTTATTTTTTTCCAACCACGATAATGCACCGTTTCTCTGGAACAGTTCGCTGGTGACTTCGATGCAAAAAATGGCGCAGAGGGTGATCTTTCTCACAGTAGCGATAAGACCATGCACTTTGCTAAAAAACAGACCTGGTTCATGCATTTCCCATAGACAATAAAGATTTGAACTAAAACGTCATTAAAACCGTGAATGGACTGATATGATTGATTAAAATATGTGAAACGTAATGTACTGAACTTGAGGGTTGACAACATTAATATAGACAGGGATTGACTTCCACACCTGTTTTCTCTATACTATCATAAATTGAGAAACCTCGATTCTTGAGAATTGATTCATTTAACTATCAAAGATGAATAGACCTATGTAAAGTTTAATTCTCCACACAATCTTTCGAGTTAATTCTGCTGTAGATGTTTAATTCTGTCAGGATCATAAGAGAAGTTTTACACATTCAATCAAGGACTTTCTCTTTTTCTGACTTTTGTTAATCAAAGTGTCTATCTACAAAAGATACTACGCATCAGGCGTTAATGACTCATCATTACACCAACAAACTACCTATCTGGTTCATATGCTGTGTAAGCATTTAGAATGAAAAACTGATTACAAGTTTGTTTCACAGTCATACAGTCTTAGAGATAAACTCATTACATACCTTAATCTTCAGATGCATCTTTCTCATTATGTATTCTTTGCTTTCTCTCATACAATACCACTATCACACATCTCACAAGATAATTACTCGCTCAAACACTGATACATCTTCTGCCTATGTGTATATTTACTTTCATAGCACCATTTGCCGAAAAAGGTAAAATCGCAAGCATCACCAGATTATTATTTTTTCCATATATCTGCTTACGTTGAAAATCCCACAATAGCCTATTCAGTACTTTACCCACGATGCAGCTATAAGTTACGATAGCCAGCAGATTAAAAGATTTATCTCATAGACAGTAGGTTAGTTACTTCTGATCTAAGAAACCTAGAGATCCATGGTAAGACATGAGTGTTGCTGAGCACCTATGTCATATGAAAGGTAACCACTATGACAAATAGTTGCATATATTTTTAAACATGCACTGATTTCGAACTCACTAAGATTATGCAATCAATAGAGATTTGAACTAAGGATGTCTATATTTTCGCTCTCATGCTCTTTTCAGGGTTCTGGGCGTATTTCTACAGTTCCCTACTACGTTTCAATAAGCGCGTAAGTAAACTGCGTGTATAAGGACAAAGGTGGTTAGTTTTAGCTGCAAGCACACGTTTTTTCGACAATGATGTGTATTCGTGTTTTTCACTACACGAGGAAATCTTACACACGCATTTTCATGTCTCAGAATCGGTTTAGTTATTTTTCCTGCATGAGAATATTTCTACCTAGTGTGGAATTCTTAGAACAAGTGGTACTATGTTCGTGTGAAACACACGAACATAGAAATTGTAACATTAACGCCCTAATACTTAAAAAAAATGAATACTTGTGTTTAAACTATTGTTACCACTTGTAATCTCCTTGCTCTCACATGGCGCTCTCTGTCTTAGCTGTTTGAGGCGATGAATGCTTACGTTACGTTTTCTTTTAATGTTAGAATGCCGGGTAGGGTGCTTTTCTTTCGCTCCTCTATCACTTCTCCTTTCATTTTCAATCTTCTCTTTCTTTCTTTTAAAATGTGATGATCGAGTTTGAAGTGTGAAAGACTTTATGCGTTAGGTCCTGTAAACGGTTGAAATGCAAAGTATTGTCTATTAGTTATGGGGGCCCTCAGAATCGAGAAGTAATTTGTACTAACTTACTGGGGTAATGCTCTACAGAGAGTGTTATTTCAGATTTCCAAACAAGTGAAATACCATATCTTTCTTGAAAAACTTGTGTTTGCCAGAACCACTTTCACAGAACATAGTACCACTTGTTCTAAGAATTCCACACTAGGAAGAAATATTCTCATGCAGGAAAAATAACTAAACCGATTCTGAGACATGAAAATGCGTGTGTTAGATACAGGAGGAATCCTGTAGTGAAAAACACGAATACACATCACTGTCGAAAAAACGTTTGCTTGCAGCTAAAACTAACCACCTTTGTCCTTATACACGCAGTTTACTTACGCGCTTACTGAAACGTAGTAGGGAACTGTAGAAATACGCACAGAACCCTGAAAAGAGCATGAGAGCGAAAATATAGACATCCTTAGTACAAATCTCTATTGACTGCATAATCTTAGTGAGTTCGAAATCAGTGCATCTTTAAAAATATATGCAACTATTTGTCATAGTGGTTACCTTTCATATGACATAGGTGCTCAGCAACACTCATGTCTTACCATGGATCTCTAAGGTTTCTTAGATCAGAAGTAACTAACCTACTGTTTAGGAGATAAATCTTTTAATCTGCTGGCTATCGTAACTTATGGCTGCATCGTGGGTAAAGTATGAATAGAGGCTATTGTGAGATTTTCAACGTAGCAGATATATGAGAAAAAATAATAATCTTTTTCAGATGATGCTTGCGATTTTACCCTTTGCGGCAAATGGTGCTATGAAAGTAAATATACACATAGGGAAGATGAATCAGTGATTGAGCAAGTTACTTTAATTATCTTGAGAGATGTGTGAGGAAATTCATAGATATTGAGAGTTTACGATTCTATGAAGAAACATGCATCTAAAGATTAAGCTACATAACGAGTTTATCTCTAAGATTGCATGATAGTGAAGCAAACTTGCAATCAGTTTTTCATTCTACATGCGTGTTTGCATGGATAGTCTTCTTCCCCTATATATATATACCCCCTCAAGCAGCAGCTTGCCACAGAGGTCTGACAGGAGCCTGTCAGTTTATATGCCAGAGTAGAAAGTCTGAGAGGATGGCAGGACTTCCCCTAGCACTTCTCCAATTCCAGTTATATTTCATAACCTAAAGGACAGCTATCTGCAAGGAATCGGTATGATTAATTGCATTCCCAATAATATGGAACATAGCATTCTCCATTTGAATTTCATAGATTCTTATCAATATTTAAGTGCATCTCTTCTAATCTATCGGCAGAAGAATTCCTTATTTTGCATTTCGTCATGTCATTATTTAACTTTCTCAGTAGTGTTGAGGAAGATAAAACACAGAGCGGTTCTCAGAAGTAAAGGATTTAGATAAACAGTGCCATATCTAATTCCTTTATCTGTTTTTCACAACGAAGGGCTTTCCCATAGGTCAGCGCTAGTGGCATGGGTGAGTGGTCTGTGACCTTTGTATGTCACCAGTTGGCCAGATTGTTGCTGTGATGTCATTTCAACAGATCATATGACAATGATAGTAGAAGGTTTTGTAACAGAGTCAAAGCGGGAGAGAAGGGATTTTTCACGCTCTTAGTGTGTAAAGACATTTTTTTGTCACTTCTTGGCATAAGTACAGAATTTTCAGGCCCGATCAGAACATATATGTCAAAGCATAGTTAGGCAGATTCGTTGAAGTATTTGCTAAATTTTGACTATCAGTCCAGTTGAATTTCGGTGGATTAGCTCAGGTAAGTTAAGAGGGTACGATCATGTGAGACTTATGTATTATTTCTATAGTAGGTTAGTGTATTTGACTATTGTCCCCTATCAACATGCATTCGTGTTGGAACTAAAGTTTTTTATGCAAGCAGAAACAAGCTGAAACGTATGAATTCTACTTTTAGCATTCTGCCGCGTAATCTTTACAGAATTTACCCAATGAAAACAACTGACCTTGTAAAGCATGTAACGTTGCAACGCGAATTTCATCAGTGTGATGAGTCACACGCACGCGGGTAAATAGTGGAAGAGACGATTTTTAAAAACTGTAAGAGCGTTTGTAGTTTTTTAAAATATGATTACTCCAATATCTGATTTTTCTTCGGAGTAACGTTACTTCCTAGGAAAGAGTTTGCATCGTGTACTGAGGATACAGCTGTGATAAATATTTTTAAACCATGTCGTGTAATGGCGGAAAGTAATGAATTGAGACATGGCAGATTTAACGCAAAACCACTTTCCAAAACAAGTTCTGATGCGGAAAGTGCAGATATCTGACAGCATCAATCCGATGGAGACTAAATACGAGAAGCTCAACTCTTGGAGGTTAGGGGCTCGAAGGGAAATTCTTCTGAAGGGGTAAACAAATACCTGACCTATCAAAACGGGGATTTTGATAAGAGAAAACATTGTTTCCATCTCCTGTGATGGCCTGAAACGAAAGATTAGAGAAGAGGTAGACATATGGGTTTAGTCGGAGGGGATGACATCCGTCTCTGGACTTGGAAAAATTTCGAGTCCTAAAACAGTGGTCAAGGCTGCAAGTGGGTTTTCATGTTGTAAGACCTGATATGGAAGCAAAGGGTTATCGACAGTGCAGGGGGTGATCCAAGATTCATCCGTCAATAAAACCCTTATGATTAAATCCATTATGAATAAAATTTCCAGACCCCATCTGGAAAAAATATTATTCCAGATGGGGATCTGGAATAATATTTTTTAATTTCGCAGGACTTTTGTTAAAACTATCCGTCAGAAAAACATGGTCTGGGGTGAGGTTCCGAACACGGGTCATTTATGTCGCCCATACAGGTCAATATTACCCTTCAATATATTTCATAATTACGAATGTTTTTAAATCAGATTTTTTCGCTGTTTTCCTTTTATTTTTTTTCCCCAATAGCATTTTTTCATTTCATTTTCTGCGGACAGCCTTTTAAAACAGTTACTGCGGGATAGTCCTTATTCTTGTGAAGGTCGAATTCACAAAATACGGGGACCTTGTAAATATTCTGAGGATTGCATCAGCCATTCTGAGATGGGGTGAGCGTTGCCATTCAAAAAAGTTTTGTGGACTTGTAAAAGGATGAGGATAGAAACCATGGGAGTTTGTGATCTGTGAAGTTTTAATAAAGCGAACTTTTGATAAGAGGTTTTTAATGAGGGGGAGTCTGGGAATAATTTCGGTTAAAATTTTGCTAAAGTATACACTAGATGACGCCGCCAAAAATCTTTTTCAGGTGTTAGGAAATAAGGCGTAGTCGAGTGCAATAACGTCCGGCTATTCACATCGAGGTACTGGGTTCAAACCACTGTGTCGAAAGGATTTTTTTTTTAAATACAGATGTACTAAAAACAATACGGACGTTGGATGACACCATAATTAGATTAAATGTGCATAGAGAAAACTGATTTACCATGTGATGGGTCGACCTGGTGGTCTTTAAAGAGGGGACTTAAAATACATGCGAGTCAACCAGGGGGGGTCTTTAGAGAGAGGGCTTAAAATACAGGTGGGTCAACTAGTGGGGCAGTATTGATAAGGGGTTTTTTAATGAGGGAGGTCAAAAATTACGACTAAAATAGAGGGTTTTTCTAAAAAATAGTACTCAATCTATACACTAGATGGCACCATGGGCTTTTCATAAAGGGTTTTTTTTAATAAGGGGGAGTCAAAAATTATGACTAAAATAGAGGGTTTTTCTAAAAATAGTACTCAACCTATACACTAGATGGCACCACAGGTTTCTAATAAAGGGGGAGGGAACTTTTGATAAGGGGTTTTTAATGAGGGGGGGGGGTAAAAAATTGGAAAAATTACAACTAAAATTAAGGGCTTTTTCTAAAAATAGTACTCAACCTATACACTAGATGGTGCCACGGGGGTTTTAATAAAGGCGGTTAATTTTTAATTATTAATATTAATAAAGGGGCGTGGCCGGTGACGTCATAGGGGGAAGTTCAGTGCATGGGGGCCCAGGTTGGTATATCACTACTTAGGTGGTAACTGTTTCTAGAGATAATTTGAAAACTGTTGTTTTACTGGTAGTAATAAAATATAATTTATATTTTTGAAACATTTAACGTAGTTTCAATTTACATTGTTCGAGAAGACTAAATACAGAAAAGGCGAAACTTTTAAAGAGTATTGCAAATGATCTGTAAATTACAGAAATATATTTCAGTGATAAAGTGTCAGATATTCCACCGACAGCAATAATCTGCACCTTTTCTCAGAGGTGTGTGAGACAAGCAACTCGTTAGATTTAAGAAATAAATTTCAATACTTTTTACATCTATAATTACTAATAAATATTATTTCTATTACCTTTTATCATCCATTAACTTGAATTCTCTTAATGAGTATAAAATTACATAAACAAAAATCACCATTCTCTTTGAAAACGAGATTTCCATATGTGCCAGAGGCGATATGCTTTCTCCTAGTTAAAATCTATTTTAGTATCAGGCGTATAACATGGTTCAAGAATAAAATTACAGGACACCTTATTTAGGATTTCAAGGCTGGTAGACACATTCACGATTTCAAGTGATATGATGGGAATTTGGGGTAGTGGTTGAATCAGTCATCATGTGTAACCGGCTCCTCTGATTTGGTGGCACGTTTCATAGCTCATTGCTTTTATATTTCAGCCCATTTGGCGATCGCTGTACCAGATATTGGCAATCATCGTGGGTGGGGAGGTGGATTACACTGGCAATGAATGAAGAAGATAAATGTAGTACTGATTTCCAAAGATTGTTCACACAACACGAAAAATTATTATAAAAAATTGCTGTAGAAATGCTAATATGGTATTTTAGATTAAAAAAAAAATGTTAAATTTGAAACTAGACTATTATTTCTTGTTTATTTTTGTTTGGTCGGTGCCTGAGACCTAATGGACGAGTCACCCTTGTTTTTACGAGAACACTTAGTAGAGAAATGTAATTTATTTTGTTATGGCTAAGTACAGATTCATACGACAGTTGATCCTTCAATATATGCTCCAACGTTTGCCACATCATCTGCACAAACTACTATATCTTTCTGATAGGTAAAAAAATCTATTTTTCCAAATATAGTATAACTCATAGTCGATAAAACATTTCTAAACTTTTCCACTGTGCTTTCAAGACATTAGATGAACAGGGTTATTTGGACTGTTTTACCTCTAAGAAGCACTTCTTTCCTGCCTGGTTGAGAAATAATTGTTCATTTGTTTTTACTCCATCATGTTGCTATTTCAATTAAATTACTTGCAACATTAATGTTTAAATTGCTGTTTATTTTTGTCCAAGTTGTTTATTTTGTTTTCATTAGGTACAGTATTTAAATATTCATATATATATAAATATGGAAAATGGTGTTATTTTTTCATGAGTTTTGGTTCAGAAATATCCATCTGATGAGTGTTGAATTTCTGTGCATTTTTCAACAATCATTTTCTCTTTAAATGTTTTAGAACACACTTCACAACTATGTAGTTTTCTCCACTATGGATTAACAGGTGACATTTAGATTTTCCAATATACAGGGTAATTCAAAACTCTTGGGCCAAACTTTAAGGGGTGATAGAACACACCTAAACAAGCACTTTTCGTCATACAATGCATGGAAAGAACTCAAGCGGTGAAGCACTAGAGGGCACTTTCCAGTGAACACATATAAGCGCTGGTTTTCGCACTTGTCATTTCTACGGTGGATTGCAGAACGGATGGATTGTTTCACGAATCAGGAGAAGGCGGATATGCATTTCACATACAAAGCTGTGGACGAGAATGCTAGGGAAGCCCAAAGACTGTACCTCTTCTGTCATTCTTGTGTTTCATTTCCCGACACAGTAACTGCTAACCCCTAGCACTTCACCGCTTTTGAGTTCCGACCATACATTGTATGACGAAAGTGCTTGTTTAGGTGTGTTCTATCACCCTAAAAGTTTGGCTCAAGAGTTTTGAATCACCCTGTATTAATGTGTTATGGCAAAGTACTGTAACCTAGTATACCTAAACATTGCATTGTGTAATTACACCTGAATATATTCACATTTGCTTCATTACACTAGAACGTGCTGCAAAGGTTCTATTGAAATGCAACATGTGTGACATTTGCAACAACTCATCACTCTCCTGTATAGATTGACATATTTTGCTTCAATGCATAACTTAGTTGGAACGTTTAGATGCAAATGTTACAACTGCATGGGCATTCTCCTGTATCAGAAGGTGTCTGTTTATGCTGCTCTTGTTCGGAAATTTCTTATTGCAAACACTGAAATATTAGGCGTATTCTTCTGTATGTATTGAAATGTGCGAGTCCAACTCCCCTTTTTGTCTAAATGCTTTGCTACAAATGTCGCAACTATGTGGCAGTTCTCCTGTATGTATTAGAAGGTGTCTCTTAAGATTGCCCATGCCCCGAAATTTTCTATTACAAACACTGCAACTGTGGGTGAATTCTTCTGTATGTATTAATATGTGTAACTTTAGTTGATCATTCCTTCTAAACGTTTTATTGCAAATATTACAACTGTGTGGGCGTTCTTCTGTATGTATTAGAAGGTGATTCTTAAGTTGGCCTTTGTGCCGAAACTTCCTCTTACAAACACTGCAGCTATGGGCATATTCTCCTGTATGTATTAACATATGTGAATTTAGTCCTCCCTTTTGCCTAAATGCTTTGCTGCAAATGTCACATTTATGTGGGAGTTCTCCTGTATGTATTAGAAAGTGTTTCTTAAGGTTGTTCCTATGCCGAAAATTTCTATTACAAACACTGCAATTGTGGGTGAATTCTTCTCTATGTATTAACATGTGTGACTTTAGACCATTATTTTGTGTAAAAGTTTTATTGCAAATGTTGCAACTGTGTGGTCGTTCTTTTGTATGTATTAGAAGGTGTCTTTTAAGATGGCTTTTCCGCCGAAATTTCCTACTACAAACACTGCAGCTATGGGTGTATTCACCTGTATGTATTGACATATGTGACTTTAGCTCTCCCTTTCGTCTAAATGCTTTGCTGCAAATGTCACAACTGTGTGGTCGTTCTCTTGTATGTATTAGAAGGTGACTTTTAAGATGGCTTTTTTGCCGAAATTTCCTCTTACAAACACTGCAGCTATGGGCGTATTCACCTGTATGTATTGACATATGTGACTTTAGCTCTACCTTTCGTCTAAATGCTTTGCTGCAAATATCACAACTGTGTTGGTGTTCTCCTGTATGTGTTAGAAGGTGCCTCTTAAGGTTGCCCCTGTACTGAAACTTTTTATTACAAACATTGCAACTGTGGGTGAATTCTTCTTTATGCATTGACATTTGTGAGTGTAGCTATTTATTTCATTTAAATGTATTATTGCAAATGTGTCAACTCTGTGGGCATTCTCCATGTATATTACCATGTGTTTCTTTAGTTCTCATTTTTGTCCAAATGTTTGAATGGAAATATTGCAATTGTGTGGGTATTCTCCTGTATGTACTAATATGTGAACAGTTAAATTTTAGTTTTGGACGATCATTTTATCGCAAATATTTCAACTCTGTCTGCGTTCTTCTGTGGGTGCTGACATGTGTTATTAGACAGCTTTTTCAATGAAACTTTCAACTTCAGATATTGTAGCTGTATGGGCGTTTTCCTCTTTGTATTAACATATGACTTTTTAGAATGCAGTTCTTTTGAAAATTTTGTCTTCAAATATTGCAATTATATATAGGCATTCTACTCTGTGCAAGTTCATGTGTCTCTTTAGCTTGATCTTTTATATAAACTTATGATTGTAAATATTGCAAATTTACAATTATGTACGTCATTTTTTAGTGATTTTGTTTCTTAATTTATGATTACAAATATTGTTAATGTCTGTGATTTTTCTTGCATGTATTACGATGTGTGTCTTTCCATGACTCTTTTGTAGGGAGTTATTATTGCTAATGTTGCAACTATGTGGACACTCTCATGTATGTATTTGTAAGTGTGTTAGATTTCAGGTCTGTACTAAGTTTTACTGAAAATATTACAACTACAAGTGATAATTGTCTATGTATTAACATATGTTTCTCTAAATCACTGTTTTGCTCAAACTTTTGATTGCAAATATTGCAATTGTCCCAGTATTCTCTTGTATTAACAAGTTTTTTGTTCTTGCCTTTTACAAAAATTTTTGATTTGAAATATGTACTTGATCTATTGGGTGTGCTAACAGTTGTTTATGAGAATATATAGCTTCAATTAGATCAGTTCTTTCTGTTACTCTTTCACTAGAAACCACAATTGATTTATTATTCTCTTCTTTCTTCTCAAACTACCTTTAGTTAGTATATTCTACATATACATAACTCATTAACTGATTTAAAAAAACGCTGATGTATTTGTCAAAATGTGCAAAAATGCAGATGTGTCAATTTAATTGCTAATTTTTGTATCCCTTGAGTTCAAAATGAGATAAAAAATAAAGTTGTTGCAAAATATCTTAATTCAAACACTACTTCATACTTTCTTTTGTCCCACAATAAATAATGAACTCTATATTTTCATGGAAATCTGAAATGTTATTTTTTTTATCAGATGTTTAACAATAATTTAATTGAGTTTTACATTTGGTTGTTTGTTGTGTTCTATTGAACAGGATTCGATTTCTGTCTCTTTCCCAATTCTACTGATTTTTGGAATCTGGAAAAGAGAAGAAAACATTTATTTTGTAACATGAAGTTATTAATATAATTTGGCAATATGAAATTTAACTGCAAGAATCTAAAATATTGTTTTAAAAGGAAGTATATATAATCCTCAGGAAAGCTAAATATAAACATACTGTTCATGCTTGCCTGAAAGGAGGAAACAATGGGGGGAAAACATTATCTTGGAGCAACGTTGTGACAATACTCGACCATACGGCTGTCATATTGGTAATCTTTCCTAGAAGCTCTTTGCCTCTCTCTGTCCTCTTAGCTCTCAGCGAAAACGATAAGAGAAAACACAAGAGTATTGCGTGAAATAAAATTGACTGTACCTCATTCAGTTTTTCTTAGCAGAAAACCACACTATTTAATATTCTTTTGGAGGAAACACTTTAGCGATTTTTGTCCTACTTTCATGTTTCAAGGCATGAACGTTTTCGAACAGAAATAATGACCTATTGCTCGAAATCTGAAAACAACTACAGTTCCTGGCAGTGGCCTGCCCTATGAGGCTGGTGTGGGAGGAGTAGATGGTTGACACTTGTTCTTCATCCAGTGTCACCCAGACATTCTGATGGCTTTAACAGCTCAACAGCATTGTTTTCAATGACCTGGCTCCCAATCTTTGGCCTCTGCACTCGTCCTCATGAGATGAAAAACAAAACGTTACACTTGCAACTTGTTGACCTCGGCTGATGACGATTACGAATAATGCCCACAATCTTTTCAGTCAATGCTTCCTTTTTTCAAAAGAAGGTCATATAAAAGGCAATGTCACCTACTTCAATGGTGGCTGAAGACAAAGTAGACAGATGTCCAGGTCACGCTTTCAAACCCAGCTATTTTTAAACCTTCCAATTTGTTGGGCACATCCAACAGGGCATGGCAAGCAGCACTGGTGACCTCTTGATTGAATGAATAGTTACTAGGCCTAAAATGACATCGACAAAGTAAGCAGAAGCGACTAAAGTGGGAGCGCATTTCATGGAACATTCTGGAACAACTGCATGATTCAACACTTTCCTCAAAGGTGCAGGTTAGTGAAGACTTCAATGAACCAGACAGTTGGGGAGGGGTATATGTCTGGCAGATAATTTCGAAAATGATGCCAAAATTGGAGGCTGCAGATAAATGGCAGACTCAAAGCAGAAACTAAGGGTAACTTATTAATTGAGCAACACAAAGCAGAGACTAAAATTAAGGTCCCAACTTCAGAAGAAAAACGACCTGTGTAGCTAGATAGCGAAGATGCCTAACCGAGAGAGTAGAAATCAGAAAAGATTGCGAGCATTATGATTCTCATGTCTCCTCTTACAAATATTCCTTGACAAGGAACCCCATAGTTGGTGGAGGACACTGACAACTAGATGCAGCATATAATAATTAATGTCCACCAGGCGAATTCAGGCTTGGATGTTGGCACAGTTCGGCATGACAGGCGGTCCAAAATTAAGGAAGTTCATTTTTTTTTCTTTAAACTGTGGAATAGCAAGTAGAATGCACATCTCTGAGGTGGCCCTCCCTCTATTGCAGTGTTACCTTTAATGCATTAAGAGCCCTAGCACACGTAGTGAATTCACACTAAACGCTCATTGTCATGGGAAAATGGTGATGCATCTATCATTTGCTGGTAGTTTATACCTGTTGTCTGCTTACCAAAGTCCAGCTGGGAACAACACTGATTCATCTGACAGTCTCAATGATATAATATGTGAAAAAAAACTTAAACTTTGTAGTCATTGCTGTGATTGAGCACTGCGTTCCCTCTGTGTCTCATGTCCGACCCTTCCTTCCCTTCTGTGTTGTCCCTCCTCGTTATTTTCTGTGTAGTTCATTGTTGTAGAATCCCAAAATGAAGTTGTGCTGTGTGTCCTTTGGGGATGTGAACTGACTCGAAAAGTCTCTGATCACCAAGGTTGTGATCGCGGGCACCACATCATCCTAGTCTCTAGTAGTGTTTACCTCAGTTATATTGACACTATGGTGAGAATTACTGCCTCACCTAGGGTAACAGGCTCTTTTATCCTACTCTAAGCTGACAGTCACCTTCAGGTTACAACTCCTCCTCGATAAGATACTCGTTAATCATGCACATTTCGAAAACGGTTGATAGCAGAAAGGGCATGACCCTTCCTCACTCCTCGTCAAAGTTTGAGATTACAATCAATCATCGCGAAATGTTGTTGTAGGAACTTGTTGTTTTTGTGATTCACACAACAGTTACTAACTCTAGACAATGCGATTTTGTTACAATACTAATCATTTTTGTTACATTACAATTAAATCACTACTAATGCAGCATGATGAAGAAACCTAACTTAATATACTGAATCTACATAGACACAGATGGATAAATGCAATCGCTCATCAGGCCACTGAGAACTATGGATGGGAAGCATGGCTTGCATCAATGAGGTGTGCACTGTAGTCGAGTGAAGGAATTGTGCCTCTCCCTAAGTTGGTACTATTGCTCGGGCATCCCTAAAGAGAGTGATATGCCAGTGGAACTCTACAGCTTGTTCCCGGATGAGTCTCTTACTGTTGCAACCAGCGTTAAGCAGGAGTACGTCACTTAATTAGGGGAGACAGTGAAATTGGTCCAGCAAGTTTTGCGGCGGTACCCTAACAAGCAAGGTTCAACGGGAGTTATCCTATCTGATGTGTGTTGGGGGAAATGACTTTCTCGTTCAGACCATGGGCACTGCTTGTGCCACAAAGCCTGGGGAGTGGTTCTGGGTAGCTCGGGGGGGGGGGGGGGGGCAACTTATCATCTTCTGGTTCCGTTTCTAGATTTGCCACAGGTTGGAGTGTTCAGTGTACTGTAGTGGGGCAATTATGGATGGTTGGTTTGACAAGTAAGTGAGTTCTATGTTTTAGCAATTTCATGAGGCGATCAACGTATACAGTTTCAATCTTGTTCAGATGCGTTAACCGGGGCTATTTTGTAGTTGACCTCCATAATGCATTAGAGGTCTCTCCATGGTCCAGTGGGCAATTTTGTGGGTTTTTTAATGTTTAGTCAGCCATCCAGGGGCTGTACAAAGAACCAGATCCTCAGCTTTAATTCCCTTGTCTACTGCAACTCTCCCATGCCAGCTGTCCTGATATTCTGCAGTGACTTCATAGAAGCAGGAAAATGAAGCCAGTGTATAGATCCAAAATTTAACTACCCACGATGCAGATTTCCTAATGTCTGTGTTGCTAATTACTATGTATCTCTTCCTTCTCTGTCAGCTTGTGGTGGAGGGTCACGTGTCCCATTGGACAATTTCTGCTGATTCACTCTCAATTGAGAGGGATTCTAACTCTTTATTGTTAACTACTGTTATGTTTATATAACAGTAGTTAACTTCTGTTGCCATTCCCCACTTGTGCTCTCTTGCGATAATGTACTTCCATCCAGAGATCTATCTATCTAACTGTAATGTGTAACAGATATATGCTCCTTGTCCCTCACTATCACTGTGTATGGAAAACTTCTCCATCTCTCTCTATTTGTATTGAGGTTTTCACCATAACTAAGGGACAAAAGCTTCTAATGCTTCTGTGTAAGTAACAGCTTTCGCTAACTCTCTGTACGCAAAAATCATCCTGAATACATCATCATCATCATCATCCTCAAGCAGCCATGGGCTACGGAGGTCCAACCAGACCATGCAGTTTAATTCTCCAAGCACATCTGTCCTGAGCTACATCTGCTGCAATCGGCCATTGCACACCAATTCTAACAAGGTCCTGTTTGACATTGTCTGCCCACCGTATCCTAGGTATCCCCCTCCTTCTGAGGCCTATAGGCACACTGTTCATAACCCTATTCGCCAATCTATAATTATCCATACGGGCAACATGGCCAAACCAGCGGAGTCTTTCTCTGCACAATATGCTGCTTAAAGGAGGTTGCAGACTCCTTTGCCTAACCTCATCATTAGTTACAAAGTTAAACCACCTAATACCCAAGATACTGCGTAAGCACCTAGATTCAAAAGCATCTAGTTTCCTGTTATCTTGTTTACACAGCATCGAAGTTTAACTACCATAACTAACCCTAGAAAGAACCAAACTATTATACAGTCTAATTTCAGTCTTTAGGTGTATACGCCTATTTCTCCACAATCTCCATAGATTCTTAAAAGTCCCGGCAGCAATACCTATTCGTCTGTTAATCTCATGCCGCACATCACCAGTATCAGTTACATAGCTCCCAAGGTAATTAAACTGAGACACCTGCTCAAGACTGCAACCATTCAGATTAACTGAATCACAACCTGCCTGACCAATTTTCATCACTTTAGTTTTCTTTCTGTTTATAACCAAACCTACTCTACTACCAGTCTCATCAACAGCTCGAATGAAAGAGTTCATCTCATCGACATCATTTGCCAAAAGGGCTAAATCATCAGAATAATCTAAATCAGAAATTTTCATATCTCCAGCCCATTTAAGGCCAAAATCTTTCCCTTGAAGTGAATTTCGCATAACATAATCAACAACCAAACTAAAGAGAAAAGGAGATAAAATGCACCCTTGTCGAACACCAGAAGTAATGCTAAACCAATTGCTACAAGACTTACCAACTCAGTGTTATTATAGAGAGCTTTCATTATGTTAACTAACTTGTCTGGTATACCATATGATCTCACAATCAACCACAAATTATGACGATCAACAGAGTCGAAAGCCTTTTTGAAATCAACAAAGCTAGCAACCAAAGGTTTCTGAAACTCTAAACATTTCTCAAGAATCTGCCTAAGTGAAAATATCTGATCTACACATCCCCTACCACTTCTGAATCCACATTGCTCATCACGCAATTGCCTGTCAACCAGATTCTTAATTCTATTAAGCACAATCATGGAAAGAACTTTACCTGGAACAGAGAGTAGGCTGATACCCCTATAGTTATCACAAGAACTGCGATCACCTTTTTTGAAAATAGGGATAATAATAGCTCTGGTAAAATCTTTAGGAACCATGCCTTTATCATAAAAGTTATTCAAAATTTCAGTCATCCAAGTGGTAACCGAAACATTCCCAGCTCTGAGCATTTCTGTAATAATTTCATCTACCCCTGGGGATTTATGAAGTTTAAGTTTAGAGATAGCCAAAATAACTTCAGATTGTGTTATAGGGCCAACATTAAAGCTGCCAATGCATCTATCATCATTACAAACAATGGGAGTAGAACTAACCACATTGTTTAGAACATCACTGAAATGCTCAGCCCACCTAGCCATGAGAGAATCCTCACCTTCTATAACCTTACCTTGTTTATCCTTCAATCCTTGTATGCCTGTCCGTTTTCTACCACATAAAACATTAACTATCTGCTACAGCTCTCTGCTGTTGTGCTGCCTAACTGCTTCCTCGGCTTTGTCAGTCAAACCATCAAGCCTAGCTATAATCCTAATCTCTATCTGTGTATATCAAAATTCTCACTCTTTGAATGCACTAAAATTCTTAAATCTCATTTTGTGTAACCAAACTATATTTCCTCTGTTGTTGTCTAAGCTGTTGTTAGCTCTGCCTGTACATGAATCCTCATTAATAATGTGCATTTTTAACTTCTCATAAAGTGTTCAAAAATTTCACTAATGCTCTGTGACTCAAACCTTTTTCTATTGCTGCGTATATCAAAGTCCCCACTTATATTATTTTTTCACAATTCTCACGAATATTGTTAGTCTCAGAATCTTTACTACTCTGGTGGGGGTCAAAGCTGTGACTAATTTTGTGTGTGGATGAACTGCTATCTGTAGATGTGTCTAAATTCTCACTTCTCATATACATATCTAAGTTCTTCCCAGCCTTATATGCTTCTAGCCATCCTTAAATGGATGAAAAATCTCCTTACTCTCATATGTGCTTAAATTCTGGCTATTCTCATATGCGTCCAAATACTTCTTATTCTTTTGAGAAAACAAGCAAGCCTAAAAAATGGTTTCAGACCTATTATTCTTTCATAAGATTATAGAACTTGGTAAATCATAACTATCAATGTTAAGACCAAGATCCCCAGCTCGATTAGAATGGACGTTATAATTTGACAAATTCTTAAAGTGTCGAACCATAAAACAAAAACTAATGAGTCGAGACCACTTCCAATAAATTTAATGTACAGTGTTTGTTGAATATAATCTAAAGACATTAGTTTGAGTTCTGTAGCTCTATTAGAAGCCGAATTATGGAGCCACAAAGTTAAGAGGGGTTCGAATGACTTTGTTGGCTAGAAAATGGTTTCAGACCGATTATTCTTTTGTCAGATTAGAGAACTTGATAAATCATAACTATCAGTGTTAAAAACAAAATCCTAGCTCAATATTATATAGAAAACAGAGAATTGGAAGATGTTGAATTGCCAGGAGTGACGACCACAATTTAATTGATTTTACTGAACACTTTTCACACAGTGCTGCCACAAGTATGATGTGGTTCAAAGATACTGCAGACAGTTTGAAATGAATAAGTATTTGTACGATGGAGGCGAAGATAAACTAGACATGAATAATAAGATAAAGGAATTTGTACAAGAGTTGAAGAGAAATCCTGAATTCAATCAAGGATTTTCGGACAGATATGAAATTCCAAAAAATAGTCAAAATTTAAGTTTATTCTTACCACTGAATCGGCTGTTTGGATTCTGCCGAGATGGATAAAATGTTTTGTGGTGTAAAACATACCATAAAACTAGAAAAAAATGACGACGACAATATTCAGAGAGTTGGGGCTACGTTGCATAAATTTGAAATATATCATGTATCTTGGTTTATTCCAAAAGTGGAACCATCACTACAAATACTTGCAAAACTAGAATCTTAATTAGCAAGCAGCAATCCACATTAAATCTTTTGGGAATCGTGCAAACTGTATAAATCTACTAGAATTGACTCTCATGTCAGTTGGTGGGTTACTACAACTCAAGATAAGCCCATCCATCTTTATGTCGTCTTACAAAAGTCTAACCTTGGTTAGACTTTTGTAAGACGACAAAGATGGATGGGCTTATCTTGAGTTGTTTAACTAGTTTGTTATCTTGTTAAACAACTCAAAGTTAGTTATCTTGAGTTGTTTGACTAGTTTTGCAAGTATTTGTAGTTGAGGTATTAGGTGGTTTAACTTTGTAACCATTAGTCAAACCAGAGACAATATGGTGTTTGATCACATTATTAGAACGGATTCAGATCAGAGTGAATAGCAAAGTTTCCTGAACAAGAATTCCAGTGCAACTTTGAACCCAACACTTTAGACTATGCACGAGTTTATAACAGCTTTTTAGCTGCAAAAAATACGGATATCGACTGAGGAACACCTGTCAATTATCAAGATTTTATGAAACTGTATCTGATATTCCACTTCCATGTCAGCAAATACGAACGAATCACATCTATATGAATTATGAGCAACTGCTGACATCGAAATACAATTTAAATTAGACCACCAAAAGAATTATATCACGTATATTGTATTGCGTAATTGTCTCAGAACGAAACGCAACTTTACAACCACTAGAGGGAAAACTTTTAGTTGTTGGCTAAAAAAACTATTTTAAATACAATCATTTCGAAATCTACATCTATTTCACGTTTTAAAAAAAAATATGTATGTTCCCAGACCAGTATTTTTTTAGCTTCACTTTAATGCTGAAGTGCAGTGAATAACGACATTAATGAAATAAATGAAACTAAATAACTAAAATTCGACCCCGTTGTTCTTTAGAGGAGGTCAAGACTGATTTCTGTTTAGTTTAGCAAGATAACATAAAACTCTTCTCTCTTTACAAACTTCATACATTCTCAAAATTATTCTAACCTACATCACTTTTCACTTCAAATTCTTTCTAATTATACTTTTATTTTACTTTTATTTTTTTTTAATTATTCTAATTTAAATCACTTTTCACTTCAAAAAAAATTTTTTTTTCATCTCGTACCTTCTCATTCATACAAAGAAAATTTATACAGTCACAGATATTCAGTCTATCTTTTCATCATATTTTTTTCTCCCGACCCCCTGTAAACGTCATTTTACGTTGATTTTGTCATATTTTTCAAACAAATTTCCCAAAATTATCTGGCTTTGTCGAATTCTTCGATTTACCTGACTTTTTACAACCCAATAATCCAGTGAAGTGTATGACAACTCAACAAACCACATAATTTTTTATCTCTTTCTCACATACCTCATTTTTCTGAAAATTAGTTTAAACAAATTAGTTTAAACTCTCTTCACCCCAAAAAAATTTAAATTAGTTTTTCACATGCTAAAAAACACCCTTTTTTTCTGATTTTCACACATACTTTCACAAAAAAACCCCCACAATAAACATACTTTTTACCTCATCCCCCATAACTTTTCCCATAGATTTTCATAGAATTCTCTAGACCCTTTTACTGGCCCAGAACTTTCATTTATGCTACTACTGCGGAGAAAAAACTCAATGCTGACGCAGCTGGGGCTCCAAGCTGTTTCAGGGATTCTAATTTTTTTTAAGAATAAAAATAAGAAAAAACGTATATTAAATATTTTTGAAAGGCATCTTTACTTCTAGATAATTCTGAGAATAATTATTTAGTTGAGTATTGTTTTTAGTTAAAATTATATTACCAATGCATGTAAAGTGAATGCAAAGCAATAGCGGCTGCCTGCGTTACTGCCCACCCATTACATGGCCGCTGGTCGTTCAAGTTGCCTCAACTGTCCAAACCGGTTGCACTCTCGTTGGTGAGAACAAAGAACTTTGTTGGATTGTGTTGTTTTACCTCTGAGCGGCACTTTTTTGCACACCATGGGCTAAATGGCCAGGTCACATGAACCCTGAAGGCTCAGAGAAGGTTGGGGAAGGGGACCCACTGGAACAGCTGTTGGGAGACAGATGGCGAATAAAAACAACCAGGCGAATTCAGGCCTGGAATTTGGCACAGTTCAGCATGACAGGCAGTCCAAATTTAAGGAAGTTCATTTTTTTTCTAAACTGTGGTTCCAAGTCAGAGGGGTATGCAGCTATAGAAAACAACTTCAGGGTGGCCCTCCCTATATTGCAGAGGGACCTAGCACACATAGCAAATATACACCAAACGTTCATAGTCATGGGGGAAATGGTGATGAATCTATCCTTCACTGGCAGTTTATAGTCTTGTTTGCTTACCAAAGTTCAGCTGGGAACAACACTGATTCACCTGACAGTCTGGACGATACTGAAAAACAAATTAAAACTTTGTAGTCACTGCTGTGATTGAACACTGCATTCTCTCAGTGTCTCATGTCCGACCCTTCCTTCCCTTATTTGGTGTCATCTCACTTCGTTATTCTCTGTGAATCACGAGAATTCCTCTTCAATAGGATACTCGTAAATCATGCACATTTTGTAAAACGGTTGACAGTAGAAAAGGGCATGGCCCATGCTCACTCCTCATCAAAGTCTGAGATTACAAAAATACATCGCGAAACGTTGTAGGAACTCTGATATAATCAGATGCTGCAGCTGTGTTATGTATTTTTCTCGTGATTCACACGACAGTTACTAACTCTACACACTGCAATTTCGTCACAATATCAGCCAACCATAATTAAGTACTAATGCAGCATGAAGAAAAAATATCATTCCACTGAATCTACATAGCATGACTCAGGTGGATAAATGCAATCTCTCATCAGGACACTGAGAACTATAGCTGGGAAGCATGGCTCACATTAATGGGGTAAAGGAACTGTGCCTCTCCCTAAGTTGGTGCTATTGCTCGGTAATCTCCTAACGAGAACGGTATGCCAGTGGAACTCTGCAGCTTGTTCCCAGACGAGTCTCTCTTACTGTCGCAATCAGCATTAAGTGTGCGTGCACTTGTTAATTAGGGGAGACTGAAATTGGTGCAGCAAGTTTTGCGACATCCTAACAAGCGAGGTTCGATGTAGGAGTTATCGAATCTGCAGTGTATGTTGGGGGGAAGTGACTTTCTCGTTTAGACCATGGTGACACAATGAATATAAGTGTGGGGTTGGTCACCAAGGGGTAGTGCTGAGTTGGGGGGCAGTAGAGGCCCTCAGGACTGTATGCACTGCTTGTGCAAGATGGCCTGCAGAGTTGTTTTGGGTAGCTCGTGGGAGGGGGGAGAAATCCCATTCATCATCTTCTGATTCCTTTTCTGAGTTTGCCATAGGTTGGGGTGTTCAGGGTACTGTAGTGGGGAATTATGGATGGTTAGTTCAATGAGTAAGTGGGTTCTAGGTTTCTGCAATTTCGTGAGGCGATTGACGTGTACACTATCAATCTTGTGAAGATCTGTAACCAGGGCTATTTTGTAGTATCTCCATGACCTGTTGGAGGTCTCTCCATGGTCCAATGGACAATTTTGAGAGTTTTTACGTGTTTCATCGGCCACCTGTGGGTTGGACAAAAATCCAGGTCTCCAGGTTTGATACCCTTGTCTACTACAACTCTCCAATGCTGTCTCTCTTGATGTTCTGCTACGACTTCATAAAAGCTGGAAAATGAACCCAGTGTGTAGATCCAAAATTTAACTACTGCTGATCCTGATCTATTAATTTCAGTGTTGCTCATTACGATGTATCTCTTCCTTCTATGTCAGCTTGTGGTGGAGGGCCATTTGTCCCATTGGACAATTTCTGTTGCTTTACTGTCAATTGAGAGGAACTCTTAAACTCTTTATTGCTAACTACTGTTATATTTATTATTCTTTCTGTTGCCATTCCCCCACTTGTGCTCTCCTACGATAATGTACTTTCATCCAGAGATAGATCTATCTAACTGTAGTGTGCAATAGTTATATTCTCCTCGTCTCTCACCATTACTGTCTATCAAAAACTTCTCGCTCTTTCTATTTGGATCGAAATTTTTCACCATAACTAGGGGACAAAAGCTTCTAATGCCTTTGTGCAGGGAACAGTTTTCGCTAACTTTCTGTATATAAAAATTATCCTGAATACATCTTGACCTATATTAATACACAACACCTCTAGGTGTAATCTAAATCTAGGTATAATCCTAATCTTTATCTGTGTCACAAGCTTCAGAGCCTTCCTGGGTGAAACAAAACTATCAACCTCTCTGGGTATACTACAATTCTTAATCTCACTTTGTGTAACTATTATATCCTCTGTTAATGTCTAAGCTCTGTCAGTTCTGTCTGTATATGAATACTCACTAATAATGCACATTTTAAACTTTTCATAAACTCTATCTACTTCAAAAATTTCTCGAATGCTCTGTGAATCAAACTTTTTGCTATTTCTGTGTACATCAAAATTTCCACTAATATTATTTACTTCATAGTTCTCACAAATATTGTGTACCAAAATCTTCACTACTCTGGTGTGGGTCAAAGCTGTAACTAATCTTGTGTGTGGCTGGACTGCTATCTGATAGATGTGTCTAAATTCTCACTTTTGATATACATATCTAAGTTCTTCCTAACCTTGTATGCTTCTAGCTGCTGCTATCCATAAAAGGATGAAAAATCTCCTTACTCTAAATAAATAAATAAATACCCCCTCAAGCAGCTGCTTGCCACAGAGGTCTGATAGGAGCATGTCAGTTTATATGCCTCTCAGACCAGTAGAAGGTCTGAGAGGATGGCAGCAGAAAAACGACACAAACAGCCATGCCTTACCCGGGGCTCGAACCCAGGTCCCTTAGATCAGTAGCCAAGCACGCTAACCACTCAGCCATCTAGTACGTGGTTAAATTCTGGCTATTCTCATATGCGTCCAAATGCTTCTCATTCTTTTGTGTACCTAAACTCTACGTATTCCTAAGTATATTTAAATACCCTTCCATTTTGCATAAGTTTGAATTCTGATTATTCTTAAGTGTAATAATATATAATATAATATATATAATATAATATAATGTAATAATATATAATATAATATAAATATTCTGTATATTTATGCATATCTAATTTTCCTTGTGTTCTTAAGCTTTCACTAGCATGATCTGTCTCGATAGTCTGGCTATCTACATGTGGGTTAACTTTGTATGAAAGTCTGGGTACTCCAAATGGCACTTCACCCTGTATTGGCTGCTCAGTGTGGGTGCGATTCCTACAATCCTCTCTGTGTTCCTTTTGTGTGCTCTCCCTCTTGAGTCTATCAGAAACTATCTCTCTGATCTTGCCATTAGTGTTAAACAGGATCTCCACCTGATAAATAATTTCCTCTTCCTCTCCTAGATTCAGGGGAGTAAAAATGTTGGCCACAATTCTACACAATAAATCTTCTCTATACTGCTCCAACAGATGGGAGGTGGACTTAATTAGTCTTCCAAGGTAATAAGGGATATTTCCTAATGGGATCAATGAGGGAAACTTACTGCTGAATCTTGGACAAATCTTCAATCAATGGGGAGGACTATAAGCTAGTTTTGTTTTAATTCCTTAATGGTGTGCAGAATGCAGTGTTCTGTATGCTGTGGGGCTTAGGAGAAAAATGTGGGCTAGGTGTAAGTTGCTTTGTGACTCTATGGGCTGGTATACCAAAAATGTGTTGAATTACAAATTTCTCCTTGTGGGTAATTGGTGGCAAAATGGTCAAATCTTCAACAATCCAGCAAAATGGTCCAATCCACACAAATCTTTGTGAACTGCCTGGTGCTCTTATTTAGTGTGTTCTGATGGTTCTTGTGAAGGAGATACATGTAAGTGTAAAATGCTGTAGGATCCATTTCTAAATTTTCAAAAATCTAATTTGCCAACAGATAATTACTAATCTCTGTGCAATACTCTTATCTATCGTAACAACTCTAATATGTAACATTCTCATTTAACAGCCAAATAATCCTCAAAAACAATATCTCAATAACTTTCTAAAGTTCTCATGAATCAATCAATCAATATCACATCCTATATCTCACTAATCTACAATATGTCACTAATCTACTGTATCACAAATATTATTTCTACTTTAACAATCTGCTACCAACATATAAAAGTTAACTGAATAATTAGTCAAATTATCTATGGCTTCTAATGCCAAAATTATTGTGATACACTCTATTCTGAAGTGAAATGCAAAACTGGGATATCCCATAGGTTTTTATACTGAAATGTTCTTAATGTGTGAATTTTGAACCTATAAAGTGCAATGGAGGTGGGTACACAGAGAAAAATACAGTCCTAAGAATGCTAACACAGAGGTTCAGTTCTCACTAAACCATATCTGATAGTTGCACAGTGACCCAACTAGCTTAACTGCTAACTAGCTAAACAGAACTAATATACATTTCTGCTCTAAAAATCCTTCAATAGAATACACCAAATTCCTTGACTAGAAACTTTCTTAGCATGTGGAAATAAACTTCACAAGCTAGGGATTATTCATTGTCAACCAGGTCAAATTCTGTTTCACCATAAATTTTTTGTCAAGTCTTTTTCTTTTAATATTCTCTCTTGCCATTACACACTCTATTAAACATGGAGTTACCATTTCTTAGATGCTTTTACACCCTTAAGTTTAATTTCAACATTTTAATACACATTTCAGAATTTCTTAGCCAAAACTGTTCCTGTATACACACATTAATTTTTTTTCCAAGTTCATATTTGTTCAAAAACTATTTATGCTTTACCTCTCAGCTCACAACAGTTCCTCCACATGGAACAACACAATTTCTAGCTTAATATTCCTAAACATGATATTATACTATCTACAATTCACTCAAAATTCCTGCCTATGACACATAATTCACTACACTGCACACAAACATATAGATATGACATATCTAGCTAAAATCACTCATCAATCACAGTCCTCCTGACTCAAAGTAATCACACCTAAAATATAACACTCGTAACTGACAAAATATAATTCTATCTAAAAACATGACACTTCCAACTAGAATTAGTGCAGCCCTAGCTAATCATAACATTCCCACTCCGAGCTAAAATAATTAAACTCTGTAACTCCTCGCTTGGATAACACACTTCTGCCATCTTCCTGTTTTTCTGATTATAATACACTTCTTTTTAATGTCAATTTGTTTAGGGTTCTTTACAATAGTACACTATTCCTACTTTCTGCAATAACTTCATAGGTTCGAAAAACCTCGGCATGACAACAAATTTTGATTGAAAGGGATAACAATGGTGGTTTATACATAAGTGACAATTTTTCCACAAAATATTTATTAACAATGGTGGTAAAACATTATCACAGGGGCTACTTAGTGACTTGAATATTTGCGTGATCATAAAGCCATTGTATTGGTAATCTTCTCAACAGGATCCTTGCTCTAGCCAATTAGTTCTCAGTTAAGTGATAAGAGAGAACATAACAAGAGTAATGTGTGAAATGAAAGTGATTGGCACCTGATTCAGTTTTTCTTAACATAAAACCATACTATATAATATTCTTTTGCAGGTACAATGTTTGCCATTTTTAGCAAAATTTTGCCAGTTCAAGTTCCAGACATTTTCAAACAGAAACAGTGACCTGTCGCTCCACATAAAAAACTACTACAGAAACTGACATGGCCTGTCTAACGAGGCTAGTGTTGGAGGAATAGACGGAGTTTGTCTGAAGAGTTCTCTATCCAGTGACACACTGACCTTCTGGTTTACTTCAGCAGCTCAACAGCATTGTTTCAACGACTTGGCCCATGATCTCTGGCCCCTGCACTAGCCCTCGTGACAAGAAAAACAAAACGATATCACACTTGCAACATATCGACCTCTGCCAGAGACGATTATGAACAAATGCAAATGCTAGTAACAATTACGAACGAAAGCAAATGCCGGCTTTCTTCAACGGCAACTCAGACAAATAGTGATGCCACCTAAGTTAAACGGCGATGGTAAGTGTCGAACCCATGCTATTTACAAATGTTACAATTGTTTGGCAAAGGCATGATGTGTGACACTGGTGACACCTTGATTGGATGGGTTGTTGCTAGGCACACAGCAACATTGACAAAGTATGCAGATGCGTCCAAAAGAAGGGTGAGGTGCATTCTGTGGAACATTCTGGAAAACAACTGCATAACTCAACACTTTCCTCAGTAGTGCAGATCACTGAACACTGTAGGCTACTACTATGGGTATGACAATATTTACAGGCTACAAAGATAGAACCAAACTTTACAACTTAGTTCAAAACACGTTTGTCTTGAGCTACATTGGTAGCATTTGGTCACTGCAGGGGAATCCTAACAAACAACTATTTGACATTGTCTGTTCGCTCTGCAAACCATGTGTTCGTCTCTCTGCAAACCATGTGGTCAAAAGTGGTTGCCAACTCCATTTCCTAACCTCATCATTACTTACACAGTCAAACCACCTATAGACCAAATACTGCATTAGCACCTAGAGATAAATTCATCAAATATCCTGTTATCCTGCATATAAAGGATTGGCATTTCATTATTATAACTAAGTTCAGAAAGGACCAAACTGTTATATAACTTTATATTAGTCTTTATGTGCATGCACCTTTTTTTAATATTTTCTATAGATTCTTGAAACCAGTAGCAGCAACGCTTTCTTTCCCGTTTTTCTCATGGGTTGGGTAGTTTTACCTCTGTGTGGCACTCTTTTGCACTCCATGGGCTAAATGTGCAGGTAACAAGGACCCCAAAGGCTCAGAGAAAGTTGGGGGAGGAACCACTGGAACAGCTGTTGGGAGACAGATGGTAGCCTCCAAAGGCTAAGAGAAAGTTGGGGGAGGGGACCCACTGGAACAGCTGTTGGGAGACAGATGGTAGCCTCCCGTCAAGGTCATCCAGTGTGTTCTTTAACATGCACAGGGTGCCAAGCCCATCAGTGTCCCCTACTGACAGTGGGCAGAGCGGGGAGTTTTGTGGAGATAAATCTCAACTCTTACCCAGCTGAGACTCGAACCTGAGAACTACAGATTACGAGCCTGTTGTGCTACCGACTGAGCCACCCCTGCCCGTTTTTCTCATGATGCACATATCATCAGTATCTTTGCACAGATGGAAAGAAAATAAACTCTTACACCTGGCTAATGGTGCATCCATCAAAAGAACTAAAGTTGAATTTGCTCAATTCTGGTTGAAGCCTGCAAGCGAGGTAAGCACTGCATTGGGTCGCCTTTTCCAAAGGGTGCCTTCGACAACGTGGCACCTGTAAAATATCTGAAATTGAGAATTTGCATTGGGGTCACAAACTTTCCTTGAGCCAGTCCTGATAATACATAATGGCAGTCATAAGGGGCTACAGGGGCAATGCACTCTGCAAGAGAACTGTCAGTGTTTTCATTTTTATTGAAGAGGCGGCCATTTTTTCATTCCTGAAGTGATTACCAGCGTAAAAATTTTATGTCATATTCTTTTCCAGGATGGAAAACCTTTGATTCCCTCAGTTCTAGCTGCTAAACGACTAGATGTTAAAAAGGATCTGGACTGCTAAATAATCCATTAGTAAAGAAAATCTCTCATATGTCCCTAAATGGCCCCCTAGAGACTTGAGATTTATGACCGTCCCTGTACCTGACCAGTTTCTTCACTGCAGGTTTTTCTCTTTTTCACCAAACATACTTTATTATTAAAGTCATCAAATACTTTAATAAAAGAGTTCATCTCATTATCATGCAGCAAAAGTCCAATTTAATAAACTCATTTCAAATCAGAAAATTTCAAAATCTCTGCAGTTGATGTGACCTACCCTAACATAGAGAATGTGCACTATGAAAAACAATTCCTAAATAACTCCAGGAAAAATTATCTATTTAAATACAAGAACATTCCTTTCTAAAACGAAATTGGGAAAAAATTGGATCATTAATTAACCAGGAAAATAAGTTATCCTGATTAAAAACAAAAATATAGATTTTAAAAAAGTACTATGAATTGACAAAATTGTCTTATTGTGCCTCTAAAATAGTACCCTTTAAAATATGAATAAGTGTCAGAAATTAAATAAAAGAAACATGTGGAATGTAAAAAAAATTTCATACTACATTTAAAAACAGAAATACCTGATATTCGTTGGTTGGGTTGGGTTGTTTTACCTCTGAGCGGCACTTTTTTGCACACAATGGGCTAAATGGCCAGGTCACATGGACCCCGAAGGCTCAGAGAAGGTTGGGGGAGGGGACCCACTGAAACAGCTGTTGGGAGACAGATGGTAGCCTCCTGTCAAGGCCATCCAGCGTGTTCTTTAATGTGCACAGGGTATGGCTCTCCCACACACGGAGCCACGGCTTAACGTCCCATCTGACGGACGGCGGCCTTTCTAAGCCCATCGGTGTCCCCTACTGACCGTGGACAGGCAGGGAATTTTGCGGAGAAAAATCTCAACGCTGACCCAGCTGGGACTCGAACCTGGGAACTACAGATTACGAGCCTGGCGCGCTACCGACTGAGCCACCCCCGCCCCATTTTTTTGTTGATTACTCATTCTGACAGACAAGTGATATGACACATTGTGTAAATACTGCACTAAACAATATTTATTATACTGCATTTCTAACAACTACACTGAAAATAAGGCAATACTAAAATAAACTAGAATTTAATAACATTATTTTAACACACTAGCTAATATTATACTGATTGAGATGTGAGTGCAGGAAATGGATCTTCAAAAACATTTGGCAATCAAGATTTTCATACTTTTTGAGAAAATCTTGAATGATCTATGTTAATTTTCCTCTTTGTTATTCCCCAGAAAACCCTGGACCACAGACGTGAAGGATTTCCATGCAGCGCACTCCTTCATATTCAGTTTTTCTATGAAGAGAGTATCATTCAGTAGCTTCGTGATCTGAGGACCAACAAAAATCCCTTCTTTGAGTTTGGCATCACTTAGTATTGGACATTTTCTTTCAGGTGCAAAAATCCTTTACCAGTTTGGTCCATATCCTTTACAAAGTTTTTCATAAGCCCCAGTTTGATGTGTAGTGGTGGGAGCCGAACATTAGAGAGGTCAACTACAGGCTTTTACCTCACATTACTCTTTCCAGATATAAAAACATCTCTTGTGAGCCAGTCTTTTGTAGTGTCCTTTCTAAAGAAAAGGGGGTGTTTCTGGCCTTTACACAAAAACAGAAAAATTTTGTGAAGCCTGAGCAACAGAGATATGACTTTTAGGTTGCAACATATTATCCACTAAAACCTCATATTTTATAGCAGTATTTTTTCCATGCTTTCATAAGTCCATTCCCACAGCATGTGTCACTGGAATGGAAGGTTTTTGGTTTTCTTTAGGCAAAAGGATTGCTTTTAAGCTGAATTTTGATGAATCTATAAAGAGATGCCATTCTTTAGGGTCGTAAGTTGTTCCATTTTATAATGGAAATAATTAAATGTAAATGAATGGAAAATATCTGTACAGAAACACAAACCATCTTGCATCTCTAATAAGCAGATAAAGCAAAATTTCTCTTTATCAACAGAGAAACTCTGTTATCCTTTGCCAGAAGATTCCACTCTTGAACCGAAAATCTCGATTTCATGTTTGAAAAGTTCTAGCTCTCGAACAAGATCATTTAGTTCATTTTGATGAATCAGATGAGGCTCGTTTAACTTTTTATGGTGTATGAAGGATCAGGATCTATATGTGCCTCAAAATTTCTCTGATGAATGTGAATCCATCTCCTCCCAGTTGGTTGGAGGTGTTAGTGTAGGATGATCTTCACCATAAGGAACTGGCCTTATGGCAGAAGGCACATTTAGATATTCTATTTTTCTTTTGTTCTTTTTTGAAAACCCCAACATTTTAGTTAAACAAAATTAGTAATCATGCAAGTGACTAGTCAGCTGATGCCAAATCATTGGAACTGCAAAGAGCATGGATTTTATCTTTCACCCATTCACTCAGGCCAATAAAGCACAATATGCAGCACAAATACTTTATTATTAAACACCATGCCCACGTTTTGTCCTGACATTATCCTCAAGCAGTCATGAGCTATGGAGGTCCAATGAGTGTGCAATTTAGTTCTCCAAGCATATATGTCCTGAGCAACATCTGCTGCATCTGGTCACTGCACACCAATTCTAACAAGGTGCTAGAATTGGCATTGTCTACCCACTGCATCCTAGGTCTTTCCCTCTTTCTGACACCTTTAGGACAATGTTCATAACCCTATTTGTTAATCTATAATTATCCATATGGGTAACATGGCCAAACCAACAGAGTCTCTCTCTGCACAATATGCTGCTCAAAGGAAGTTTCTTACTCCTTTGCCTAACCTCATCATTAGTTGCAAAGTTAAACCATCTAATGCCCAAGATACTGCGTAAGCATCTAGTTTCTTATTATTTTGTTTACAAAGTGTCTAAGTTTCACTACCATAACTAACCCTAGAAAGAACCAAACTATTTTACAGTTTAATTTTAGTCTTCAGGTGTATACACCTATTTCTCCACACTCTCCATTGATTCTTAAAAGTTAGAGCAGCAATCCCTATTCATCTGTTAATCTCATGCCGCACATTACCAGTATCTTTTAAAAAGCTCCCAAATAAGTAACCTGTGACATTCGTTCAAAATGCAACCATTCAGACTAACTGAATCACACACACTGCCTGACCAATTTTCATCACTTTAGTTTTCTCTCTGTAATCAAACCTACTCTACTACCAGTCTCATGAACAGATCAAGTGAAAGAGTTCATTCTCATGAACATCATTTGCCAAAAGGGTTAAATCATCAGTATAATCTGAATCAAAAATTTTCACATCAGACCATTTAAGGCCAAAATCGTTCCTTTGCAGTTAATTTTGCATAACATAATTAATAACCAGAGAGAAAAGGAGACAAAATGCACCCTTGACAAACACCAGAAGCAATGTTAAACCAATTGCTACAAGCCTTACCAACTCTCACATATGACTCAGTGTTATTATAGAGAGCTTTCATTATGTAATAAATATGTATATAACAACTCTGAGATTTTAAAATACAATTTCCACACACATAGAAAAACTTTTCTGGCACATTAACACATTCCGACACTGCCTTTGTGCCATTTAAATGCCATAATTCATTCTTCAACATACAGCATGTGTTCCTAATACAATGAAAACAACAAGAATGGAGGTCTTAGGTTACTGTTACTGGTTTTCTCCCTGGGGTGGCTCAGTCAATAGCACACCAGACTCTTAATCTGCAATTCCCAGGTTCAAGTCCCAGCTGGGTCAGTGTTGAGATTTATCTCACCAAAACTCTCCACCCTGCCCACAGTCAGTAAGGGGCACTGATGAGCTTGGAAAGGCTGATGTCCGTTGGATGGGACATTAAGCTGTGACTCCTTGTACAGAAGAGCCATACCCTGTGCACATTAAAGAACACACTGGATGGCCCTGACGGGAGGCTACCATGCCTCCTAACAACTGTTCCAGTGGGTCCCCTACCCCAACCTTCTCTGAGCCTTGAGACCTGGCCATTCAGCTCATGGTGTGAAAAAAAAGTGCAGCTCAAAGGTAAAACAACCCAACCCTGTTTTCTCCCACTTGACAATCAGTGTTACCAACAACAAAAAGTATCTAGAATAGATGTGGAAAGTAATTGTGAGCCTCTTCAATTTTTCTAACAGATGGGTGTTTTATCAAGAAAGTGGCTAAGAACAGCACTTGAAACAGCATAAATGTTAATTATGGATGTAATAGTTTGAGATCTTTAAATTACTATAGACTATAAATTCAGATTCGTGAAAATGAAAATCGAAAAATCAATCACTACCTCCATTTTAAAAACTGTTTTATTATTTTACTTTGAAGACAAATCTGGATCAATAAATAAACCTGAAAATGGCTTAATGATGCTATTCACTAGAGGTAAATAATTAGTGTCTTAAATCAGATATTTAGGTTGTTTAGAGTAAATTCATTGGTGCCCAAAAGTTAATTTCTCTCCATAAGAAAGGAGAAGAAACTAATTCTCCAACTTTTGCAATAAACGTTTTATTTCATAATGTTACTCACTTGAATTAAAGGTCTCAATGAATACAATCAGCTGAAATGTTATAGATATGGAATAGAAGATAGAAAAGCCAGTTGTGGCTGTCATGATTATTCATAACTGTTCATGAGTACCATATAACAGGATACCTCCTGTGATGCTACAAAATTTCAATGTTTAGAGTTTTGAATTTTGCTGTTGCCAATTATGGCTCTCTGGTATTTTAAATATAATTTATATATATATATATCAGTGTTCTTCCTAACTACTTTCCTGTAACTGATATTATCCCTGCTTTTGAAAAAGTGATCATAGTTTTTCTAAAAGCTATAAAGGTATCTGTCAACTTTCTATTCCAGGTAAAGTTCTTTGTATTGTTGTATTTCACCTATAAATTACCACTTTGAAGTCGATTTATATTTTAGAGGAAAAATTGTCTTGAGCCAGATGGTACATGAATCCATGACCTCCTGATAACATGTCAGGTGCTCTGAACCACTGATTGATGGCCAGTAGCTAAGTGGTGGTAATTTATAGGTTAATACCAAGTATATCGAGTTTATTAATTATTTATCAACCGTATTACTTGTAAGGAAATACTTTCCATCTATATGGCATATCTGCAGCATGTGGCGAAAATTACCTGAACACTCCCTACATAGGAAGTAGGTTGAAATGGTTCATATCATCAATTAGAGGAAATCTTGATTGGTGGCCGGTATCTCAGTGGTCCAGACCACCTGACGTGTTATCAGGAGGTCATGGGTTCATATTCCACCTTATTTAAATCGACTTCAAAGTGGTAATTTATAATTTAATAACAAATAACATCATCCTCAAGCAGCCATGGGCTACGGAGGTCCAACCAGACTGCGCAGTTTAATTCTCCAAGCATATCTATCCTGAGCTACATCTGCTGCATCTGGCCACTGTACACCAATTCTAACAAGGTCCTGTTTGACATTGTCTGCCCACCGCATCCTAGGTCTCCCCCTCCTTCTGAGGCCTATAGGCACACTGTTCATAACCCTATTCGCCAATCTATAATTATCCATACGGGCAACATGGCCAAACCAGCGGAGTCTCTCTCTGCACAATATGCTGCTTAAAGGAGGTTGCAGACTCCTTTGCCTAACCTCATCATTAGTTACAAAGTTAAACCACCTAATACCCAAGATACTGTGTAAGCATCTAGAATCAAAAGCATCTAGTTTCCTGTTATCTTGTTTACACAGTGTCCAAGTTTCACTACCATAACTAACCCTAGAAAGAACCAAACTATTATACAGTCTAATTTTAGTCTTTAGGTGTATACGCCTATTTCTCCACAATCTCCATAGATTCTTAAAAGTCCCGGCAGCAATCCCTATTCGTCTGTTAATCTCATGCCGCACATCACCAGTATCTGTTACGTAGCTCCCAAGGTAATTAAACTGTGACACCTGCTCAAGACTGCAACCATTCAGATTAACTGAATCACAGCCTGCCTGACCAATTTTCATCACTTTAGTTTTCTCTCTGTTTATAACCAAACCTACTCTACTACCAGTCTCATCAACAGCTTGAATGAAAGAGTTCATCTCATCAACATCATTTGCCAAAAGGGCTAAATCATCAGCATAATCTAAATCAGAATTTCGTATCTCCAGCCCATTTAAGGCCAAAAGCTTTCCCTTAAGTGAATTTCGCATAACATAATCAACAACCAAACTAAAGAGAAAAGGAGACAAAATGCACCCTTGTCGAACACCAGAAGTAATGCTAAACCAATTGCTACAAGACTTACCAACTCTCACACATGACTCAGTGTTATTATAGAGAGCTTTCATTATGTTAACTAACATGTCTGGTATACCACATGATTTCACAATCAACCACAAATTATGACGATCAACAGAGTCGAAAGTCTTTTTGAAATCAACAAAGCTAGCAACCAAAGGTTTCTGAAACTCTAAACATTTCTCAAGAATCTGCCTAAGTGAAAATATCTGATCCACACATCCCCTACCACTTCTGAATCCACATTGCTCATCACGCAATTGACTGTCAACCAGATTCTTAATTCTATGAAGCATAATCATGGAAAGAACTTTACCTGGAACAGAGATTAGGCTGATACCCCTATAGTTATCACAAGAACTGCGATCACCTTTTTTGAAGATAGGGATAACAATAGCTGGTAAAATCCTTAGGTATCATGCCTTTATCATAAAAGATATTCAGAATTTCAGTCATCCAAGTGGTAACTGAAACTTTCCCAGCTCTAAGCATTTCCGTAGTAATTTCATCCACCCCTGGGGATTTATGAAGTTTAAGTTTAGAAATAGCCAAACTAACTTCAGATTGTGTTATAGGGCCAACATTAAAGCCAACAATGCATCTATCATCATTGGAAACAATGGGAGTAGAATTAATCACATTATTTAGAACATCACTGAAATGCTCAGCCCACCTAGCCATAACAGAATCCTCACCTTCTATAATCTTACCTTGTTTATCCTTCAATCCCTGTATACCCGTTCGTTTTCTACCACACAAAACATTAACTATCTGGTACAACTCTCTGCTGTACCAGATATTGCTGTCTAACTGCTTCCTCAGCTTTGTCAGCCAGGCCATCAAGCCAAAGATTCTTATCAGTAGGTAACTGATCCTTTACACGTTTATTAAGTTCTTTGTAATGCTTTCTATTAGGACTAGTAGGGTACTGATTAAAGACATTCCTACAGTTCCTTCTTTCTGAAATAAGCTCAAGTGCCTTATCACTTAAATAATTCTGTCTCCTCTGCTCCTTTTTCCCTAAAAGAGTACTGTTAGTTTCCAAAAAAGCCTGTTTAAAATGGCCCCATTCTTCCTCAACTTCAGTATTAAGGAAACCATGACTGTCATAATGACTAAGTAACCTATCATGGTAAGCTTTAGCTATAACTGGGTCTTTCAGAGCTTCAGTATTAATGGTAAATTTTTTAAACCTAGCACAACACTTTTTAAGTTTAAGTTGCAAGACACTTTTAACAAGGTAATGGTCAGATTCAATTTCAGCTCCCCTATATGCCCTGGTATTTCTAACAGAACTAGCCCATTTGCTGTTAATTAATATATAATCAATCATATTCCTATGCAGCCCATCAGGTGAAACCCATGTGTATTTATGTATGTCGCGGTGTTTGTAATATGTGTTAGTTATTCTGAAACCATTGAGTTTACTTACCTGTAGGAGACGTTGCCCATTGCCATTGCAGTTACCAATACCAAAAGGTCAGAGTCGGTACCAACTTTGGCATTGAAGTCACCAAGAACAAGGGTAATATCTCCTTACTTGACAGAATTCAAAATATCCTGAAGTTGTCCGTAAAACCTATCCTTCTCATCCTCATCAGAATCCTCAGTGGGGGCATAACATCAGATAACATTCAAGTCTTTAATGCTTGTCTGAAATTTTGCTGTAAGAAACCTTTCATTAATGCACTCATATCCTAGAAGAGCATCACTAGCATGTCTGCTGAACAGCAGACCCACGCCTTGGTGATGCTTTCCATCCTCCCTCCCTGTAAAGAGAAATTTAAAGTTATTTTTAAGTATCTCACCTTTACCTGTCCATCTGGTCTCTTGCAAGCCTAGAATATCTAGGTTATAGCGCTGGAATTCCTGCATGAGGATATCAAGAGAATAATCTCTATGTAATGTCCTCACATTCCACGTTCCTGTAGAGAGAAAATGATTAGTAGGATTTTTAAAGAAATTAGGTTTATTGAGATTGGTAGGGCCAACAATATCAAACAGCCCCCTGATCGCAGGCATGGGGCAAAGACCTGTTCCTCCTCCGCTAAAGGCTGAAGTCACCGATGCTGGTAGGAACTTCAGGCACCACTTTTTCAAGTGGACTTTTTCAAGAGCCATATGGCCTGCCTGAGACACATTACTCCAGTTTAGGCTTGACGATGCCCAACTAGCTAAGTAAGGTTCAGGTACCTGCGATGGCCTCTGATTAGGATTATCCACCAGCTGATATAAGGTATCCCGTGCCTCTGTTCACTTAGAGCTGGCAACCCAGAAGCAAACAGAAAACACAGCAGCAGACTCTCCCTCAACAGAGGCCCACCAGTGCAGCAAGTCCAGGATCCATAATCAAGCTCAAATCCTTAAATAAGTCCGGTCTAGTAGGTATAGATGGTCAGCACCAGGACCCTGTGAAGTTGACCAATCCTCAGCAGGGTTGAAAAAAAAGAGAAAAATGGCCATAGATGACCAGATTAGTAGGCCATACTGAACTGGCAGCCCTCCCCTTCCGTTCCCTTCCAAAAGAGAATATCTCTTTCGAAAGGTACTAACGGCCTGCACCACGAGAAGGTGGGGTCGGACATTAGGTGCTAGACCTGGCCGGTTCTGTGCATCATCACTAGGGATTGGTACACAGCTCTCCTTCCAGTTTACGCCTAGCTACCATTTACAAATATGTTGTGTTTGTTTCTTATTTAAGTAACTGGATACATTATGTGATTTTAAGAAAGTCATTGTTCAGTATTACTAGTTTAAACAATGTGTTGGTATGCTATAAAAGTCATTATTTGTAAGCAATCTTAAATAGAAATCAACAGTGTGAAGAATATGTTTTTAATATAGATCTAGATTAATATCTACTGAATATTGGGCTATGAAGGGATTTTTAGTAGACCTGTATGCTTTCACTAATGATATTTGTAATTTATGTTACAATAAATGTCTCATTGAAGTAATTATTAATGAACTAAAATATATGACCTTTAATTTGTAAGTTCTGTATTTTACTAAAATATATGGTTAAATATGTCAAATGTTTTTCTACAGTCTGGGAAAAATTATCTTAACAATGTTACCCGAGTAAAAATACATTTGGCCCTACCATGTTATTTAAGATATACTTTCATAAGATTTGTGATATACTTCCAAGTAAATAGCGCGGAAAATTATGGGAGATAGATCTTTATTAGTATACTTCAATCCTGGTATTCATTACCTAAATTTCCTAATGATTACGAAAATATTTTTTAAGAATGAGTGTAAAGATATTTATGGATGAGTTTAAAATTCACTCAAAGAGTGGCAATGATTATGTCAATTATTGTAACCATACTAGAGTAGACATTAAAATAATAGATTCCTGGTATAGTGATGACCAATAACTGTAATGATGTCTTTTTTGGGTTTACAAATATAGAAAAAATAATGCCTGTAAAATTAGTGAACTAGCAAACAGTCTTCAGTGTCCAGTTTCATTTATTTTATCATAGTTACTACCGTTTCAAATAGAAATTATTTGCAAGTAGGATGCAGTAACTATATTAATATGAATCAAGTCTTTTAAAACATAATTTGAGAGGAAAAATATTTATATTCAAGTTACTTCACACCATGACTTCAGAAAAGGTAATAAAATAAAAACTGCTTTTGCTTTTATTTGTTTCGAATCAGTTGAGTGGGATATTTTCACTATTTTTGGTAGGGGGGTGTAATTTTTTTGATTATTTAGAATGGTTACTTATATAAATATTAAATTATTAGGATTGAGTACACACAAAAAAAAGTAAGTGTTAAAAAAAATATTTTCATGTTAATTTCTGTACTGAGTAATAGAGAATAATAATAGACAAAAGCAGAAATCAAATGCTGCCGATATTTAAAAAATGGAAATTGTAAGATATATTACTTCTGCTGAAAATCTATTGCACAAGTACAGTACACCACACTTTACCGTGATTGAGGGAAAGCAGCTTCCTTGCAATGCAAACATGTATCTATATTAATTGAGCACTGCAGTCAAGGTTGTCTTACATTGAGCCTATGGGAGCTTTCATTCTTTTCCTTACATATTCTTTGACCCAAATTATCCCACCTACCTATTTCCTTCTCTGAGTTTAAGTGTATCATAGGGAATTGTAATACACCTGGGATTTTCACCCAATTGTAATTGCCCTGTTTTCTTTCTGCATGAATGACAATTACGAGGAAGGTGTCTAAGACAGATTCTTCCCATATTCTTTAGGAATGCATCTTTGAGCAGTCACTGATGTTGATCACTAAAATAAATTATAACTATCTGTTTAACAAAATTTTTTAAGCATATCTTATAATAGAAAAATTCTGAAATGAATGCATACAAAAACAGTGAAAATTAGGAAAGAATGAAATTATTTTTTCCGTTATTTGTTTGTGTTTTATCGGTAAAAATATTTTCAAATTCCATTAACGTTATTCGAAAAATCATTCCGTTATTACATTAAAATAAGGTTCTCAACACTACTTTTCAGTTTGCGTATGTCCAATCAGCGCCATCTCGTGGTAGACAATCGTGAACAATTAACTAGACAAATTAATTTTGGATAATAATGGGTTATTTCAACAAATCGCAAGAAAAACAATATTTGTTTAAGACTGGTGATTGCACAGAGCACTAACACCCTTAAGGATGTTTTTAAAACTCCTTTAAAGGAAAACATATCGTTGTTTTTACAACATCTCCTATATACTACGAACTAAAGTTGATGCACTTACCTAAAATAATAAGGAAAAATTGCACTTAAATCTTCACGGATAAACACAGTTCTTACAAACTTTATAAACTGTCAAAAGACAAGCACTCTATTAATACCGATGCTCTCTCTCTATACATTGTATTCGCCAGCCGTATGAATTAGAGAACAACTCTGTACTTTCACATTAAGCGCATTTGTAAAATCTGTGATTCTGCATCTGATTCACTATGAAACTTGACCAATCACTTTCACTAAGTAGTCAGTTTTACGGTTTTATTAAAGAAAAGCAAAATCCTGCACAATCGAGTCTGTTAATACTCACATTCTTCCTTAAAGTATGGAACAGATATTTTTGTTATCCAGGCGCAGCATATCTCTTTAGAAAGAGAAAGTAAAACTTGATGAGTTTTTTGTAGTTGTAGAATTATTTGTATCTGTAGAACGCATTGTTTGGAAAATAAAACTGAAATTTCAGAGTCTATATCAGACAGAAGCACGACTCTGTCAAACTGTCGCCATTGCCTGAGCTTGTTTTGTGAAGTTTCATACAGATAAAGGAGAAGACTTCAACTGTCAACGAACTCGCTCGCTGTCTCAACGTCACAGATGTAACGGACCAATGGGGTATCAGGACAGTAGAGAGCGTGGGTCCAGACTAGATGAAGGATATTTAAGAAGAAAAACAGCTGCAGAAAGTACAGTCTTTCAAGCAAAATTAATTACTTTTTAAATTGTCCTCTTAATAGACAAGAAATTAGAGCTCTTCTCCGATTAAAAACAGATAGTATATTATTAAATAAGTCAAAATTCTTTTTAAAATTAATTAATAATCCTAACTGTACATTATGTAATTTAAAAGAAAATTCTCCTCATATTATTTTAAATTGCGATAAATTTAACTTACAAAGAAATAAATTTTTAATAACCTTGAGAATACTGGAATAACAGAATATAATTTAAACGCAATTTTAAATTTTCCCCAATCCTAATATACAATTAAAAATTTATCGATTATTATTGAATTTCCTCCAAGAGAAAAGAATCTGGAATCAAAAAAAAAGAAAAAAAATGGAAAAAAAAAATGAAAAAAATACATGAAAAAAAATTCTTTTTTAAATTTCCACAAGAAAGATACTTGAGGAAAAGATATTTTAAAACATGATAAAAATGCAAGAAAATACACACTTGTTCTGGGAAAGCCTGAGGAAGGACCTCCCAATGAAAGTAACGTAGAAGCAAGCAACAAGCAGAAAGTACAGCTTTGCCCCCCACCAGCCAAAACAGGCTACAAATCACTGCAAAGCTCAACCGCATAACCCCGGAAGAGCTTTTAAGCTAATATACCCTCCCCGACTTCTCTTCTCCACCTGCGACATGGCACTGATACATTTGCACTGTTTTTATTTGAACTGCGTCATTCACCAGGCGGTCTGCGGCCACATGCCTGCTCTCCGACATGTAGGGTCGCTGGCATTTCACTGTGCTGGTCCCAAACATTGGTCGAATTCAGCTCCCAAAGTTGAATTTGCTTATGGACCAGATGATAGAGGAACCAAGATCCTTCTTACAAAGTGGTCCAGAAGAAGGAAGATAATGTTTTGCTACTACTACTAGGAGCGGAAGACTGATTATGAGGTTTGCTGAAACTGCCGTGATAGAAGAAAAAGTCTGTGTTGGTATTTTCAATAAAATTAGGATTTCCAAGATTATTACATCCTAAGGTTATTTTAATAAACCTTCCACATATATATTTCGTGTAATAACTGTGATTATCTTTCTGATATGATTCTCGCTATTCGTTGATGTAGGTAATTAAAAGGGGTGGGGGCAAGAGATAGAATTTCCATTTTATTATAACGTTTTCTCCACCATTTTATAATAATACATATATTGAATAACTTTTTGCTTCTATCATCTTTACTGCCGTACCATGGCCGAGTGGTAGCGCGCTTGGCTACTGATTTAAGGTACCTGAGTGACGAAGTAGTGATAACAAATGTTCTTGATCTGAATACATATGAGGAAAAAAAAAATTATTGAAGTATATTGATCAAAACAATTAGCAAATAATGCACATATTACTGATCGTCCATAAATTACGGTGGCGAATGTTGGATAAGTCGGTACGTCCTAGTCTCCTAATCTGTTGTTCCCGGGATGAAGTCGTTTAACAAATTTGTGATAATGTGGAGATTTATATCCGTTAACCCCCCACACTGAATAAACTATTTGAATGCCCCTGGTGTAAAAGGTTCAGGAAGCACCAAAAAAAATTAATAGGTATTATATAGGCTCACATACTGAGAAATAAACAGAAACAACGAGATAAAGAGAATTAAAAAATAAATAAATATTTGTATTTAACAGAAATCACATTATACTTTGTTTTAAGTTAAAACATGAGATGTGTACGTATGGAAGTTGTAAATTATACTGATTGTGAAATATTTTACTAAAATAAAATGTTGAAAAATAAAATATAGTGTTTATGCTAGATATTTAAAATTTTCCTGGTGGAATATGAAAATTGTGAAGTTTTCATTGTGAAGAATTATTTGACCCCTTACTCCAAGGGGTGGTATAACAAAATCTTTTTTGTTTCAAAAGATAATTGTTTCTTTTTAGGGATAAATTGAAAATTGTTTTAGGATTGGAGAGGTATTGATAAAATATTACGATTTGCAGTTTCCGAAGATCCCAAAAAGCTATAATTACACCATCAATCTTTGGAAAAGCTGAAAATTTAAGAATTTTCACCGAATGTTACAAATGATATATTTATGATACAAACTTAAAATTTTGGTGGTGGAATGTGAAATTTAGGAACTTTCCATTGGGAACAACGAATTGACCCCTTAGGAATGAGGAAGGGTGGGAAATGTATCTGTTTCAGAGATGGGTTGGGTTGTTTTACCTCTGAGCAGCACTTTTCAATTTATCTCTAAAAAGAAACACTTGTCTTTGAAACAAAAAAAGATTTTGTTATACCATACCCCTGGGTTAAGGGTGTCTCAGTTTAATTTTCTTGGGAGCTATGTAACAGGCATTGGTGCTGTGCGGCATGAGATAAATAGAAGAATATGGATTGCCGCTGGAAATTTTAAGAAACTATAGAGAGTGTGGAAAAATAGGCGTGTACACCTAAAGACTAAAATTAGGCTGTATAACAGTTTATTTCTTTCTAAGGTTAGTTATGGTAGCGAAACATGAACTCTTTGTAAGCAGGATAACAAGAGACTTGATGAATCGGTAGTAAAGAATCACAAGATAAATCCTGTGGACATGGAACTTATGGAAAAATTGAGGTGAAAAAAATTTGGTTTTTGCCATGAGTGGAATTAGAACCCACATCTCCAGGAAACATGATTGTTATGCTACCATTACACCACCAATGGCTAGCCTTTTTTCAGCTTGTGTGAAGTTATAAGTTTTCCGCTTTTTTTTTATTTTGATTTGCACAGTGTCGCCATCTATCCGGGAAGTGGGCAATGCTGTTGCCTCAATACAGATAGATTTAATATTTGTCACTGATGCTCAGGGTGTTAAATCAATAAATCAGTAGTAAAGAATCACAGGATAAGTCCTGTAGACATGGAACTCATGAAATTATGAGCTGAGAAAAATTTGGTTTTGCAATGAGTGGGATTCGAACCCATGTCTCCAGGAAACATGCCTGTTATTCTACCACTACACCACCAATGGCTAACCTTTTCTCAGCTTGTGTGATGTTATAAGCTTCTAGAAGCTTGCGCAGTATCTTCGGCATTGTGTGGTTTAATTTTTGTAAGTAATGACGAGGTTAGAAGAAGGAGTCATCAACCTCCTTTGAGCAGCATATTATGCAGAGAGTGACTGCGTTGGTTTGGCTATATTGCCCGTATGTATAGCTGGAGGTTAGCAAACAGGATTATGAGCAGTGTGCCTAAGGGTTTCAAAAAAAGGGGGAGACCTTGGTAACGTTGGGCAGACAATATCAAACAGGATCTTGCTAGAATTAGAGTAGAGTGGCCAAATGCCACAACAGAGTTCAGAACAGAGACTTCTGGAGAAGAAAATTACATAATGTGATTGGACCTTTGTAGCCCATGGCTGCATGAGGATTTTGCATGCATCTATGTATATAGAGAGTCAAGAGATATTCCACTGACAGCAATAATCTGCTCGCTTTTCTCAGAGGTGTATGAGAAAAGCAACTCTTTAAATTTAAGAAATAAAATAGAAATACTTTTTACGATGCATTATTACTAATAAAATACTGTTAATTTTATTATCCTCCATCATCCATTAGCTTGTATTAATTCATTTAATGACCAAAAAAATATATAAACAAAAATCGTCATTCATTTTGAAAACGAGATTCGCCTTATTACGCCAGAGGCGATAGTGTTCTAGCTAATATCTATTTTAGTATCAGGCGTATAACATGGGTCAAGAATAAAATTATAGAAAGAGCCTATTTTGAATTTCAAGGCAGGTAGACACATTCGAAATTTCATGTGCTACATGCGAATTTGGGGCTAGTGGTTGAATCACATATTATCTGTTACTGGCTACTTTGAGTTGATGGCCCATATCGGATAATTCAGTGGTTTTGTATTTCAGCGCACATGTATGATCGCTGTAACAGATAATAGAAATTTTGCTGGGTAGGGAGGATATTTACATTAGTAATGATCAACTGAGGAAGATAAATGTAGTACTAATAATAATAAATGTATACTATATAATGTGTACTCCTCTAAGTCCTGAGGTGGTCACACTCCTACAATGGAATTGTCGTGGATTCCAGAGGAATATTGACATCAAGGCCCTCCTTCAGGCACACCAGCCCATCTGTGTGTGCCTGCAGGAGATATACTTGCAGCCAGTCACAGATCCCATGATCCAGCATTTTTCACTAATTCGCCAGGACTGGGATGGAGATGGTCCAGCTCGCGGGGGTGTCACTATCCTTGTGAGCAACCATTCTCCATTCCAGGTTGTACTCTCACCAGCACTTAGAGGTAATAGTCTTCTGCATCTTCGTGGGGTTCTTGCTCACTGTCAGCTCTGTATCTTCCACCTGGTAGCATCGCCTTCCAGGCAAACGTTGATGACCTCATCTTGCAGCAGCCTTCCCCCTTCTTCATTATGGGGGACTTCAATGGACACAGTCCACTATGGAGCAGTGCTGACACCAACGGAAGGGGGGGGGGGGGTCCTGCAGCAGCGACTCCTGGATACTTCTCTCTCTCTGTTGAACACTGGTGTCAGTATTTACCTTCACTCCCCAACCTGCACATTCACTGATAATTGAACTCACTATCTGCTCCTCCTCGATCCTTACATTCTTTACATGGGAGGTCGAGGACAACCCTTATGGTAGCAGTCACCTCCCTCTGGTGCGCACCACCTCTCGTGGGGGGGGGGAGGCTTGCAGCCTTTCAAGAGTCTCATGGTGGAGGCTTGATCGGGCTGACTGGAGTGGCTTCGAGCTGCTCTCTGAGCTCGATGCCCACTCTGTCAGCCAGGAGCCCGTCATTGTGCCAATAGTGGAGATAATGGAGTGTATCGTAGATGCAGCTGCATCAACAATTCCTCAAATTTCGACAGGGTTTCCTTGTTTTTCGAAAACCGTGGTGGAATCCAGATTGCAACCCAGCATGTAAAGCTCAGAACAAAGCTTGGAGGTATTTTGTCCTCAATGCCATTCTGTTATTTTATTCATTATTATAAGCAAAACGTCTTCTAATAATTTTGAATCTAGATTATTTCTTTTGTTAGAATCAATTTTACCATGGAAACCACTCTCTGCAGATACCTGAGTAGCAGGCATTACAAGAACAATTCTTTGAAACGCACGTGTTGAATTTTTCCAGTAGTGAAAAATATTTTATTTTATAGAAATTCGCTTTGCTCTCTTAAATTCATTTTACAAAACTGAATTTTTTTTAACCTCCAATTTTTTCCGTTTCATCATAACAGATTTCCAGAAAAATCATTTTTTCAGTTATTTGATGACAATGAACTATTTTTATCGATAATTTCGTGCAGCAGAGCTCACGCAAAACAATTAAATGAGTTTTCTCTGAAATAGACTTCAAATAACATAAAAGAATGTAATGAATAAATATGGTAAAAATATTGAAACACGACAATTGCCTGTTTTATTTTTTTTTTCTATATATATGTACAAGGAGAGGTTGATTGTTAAGAGATTTGGGAACATACACAATGAAAATATTTTAGGAGGAGGGGCATGAGGAGATGTGGAGGATTTGGTGGGAAGAACAAAACCAAAAGTTTCGACTATTGTCACTGCCTCTTAAATAAGGTCTGGTGGAGCGGGAGGACTGATATGGAGATCTCCCGGACCGCCACGGCACAGGTGGCGCCAAAGGCGATAAGGTCGTTCATCAGATATGTGTTTAAATATATATATTAATACTAGAGAAACAGGGTCGGAATTTGCATCACGCATCAATAAAATAATCAATATAATAGGACACCATCATTTATATTTCACGATTTGTTAAAGTAACAACGATATAATGCCAGTTCAATTCTTTGAAGGAGTAATAAAGAAGTTGCAAATATGTATGATTAAAAAAAATATGAATTAAAATATTTAAATATACCTATCTTTTTATAGTGCTCTAAAAAGTAGAAAATATTTCTAAAACATATCGATGGTGCAATAAGTCACTAAGCTCGTAATCGCTTCAAAGGAAGGTAGGGCGCCGGCAATCTTGTACAGTAGGTAAAGCGACCTACTGTACAAGACTATTTTCCTTTGAAGGGAATACGAATTCATTGACTTATTGCACCATCGATATGTTTTAGGATTATTTTCTACTTTTTAGTGCACTACAGGAAGATGTTTTTTTTTAATATTTCATTTTCACTGAAAACACCTACCTTCAAAAATTTTGATCTATGACTCATAAATATTGATCACATTTACCACCGTTTTGAATTCAGGGTTGAGGTAGACTAAGAAAATGAATACGTCACAACTTTAATTTGAGATACGACTTGTTAAATTCGAACCCGTTAAAATCCTCCCCCACATTTTATCAGGGGGAATAATGGGGGGGGGGGCGAAATTCGGAAGAGTTTACGACTGTTATCATACGAGCTTTCATTTGCCACCCAACTCGTAACTGTAGGACCTGACGTTCTGATGATATGACAGTATAATTATTTCCCATTTTTTAGAGGAAGGTGAGCATAAGAAATCATTTTTATAGCCTACGACACTCCCCGCGTCACAAGCGTTCATTCGAGACATAGCTAGTTATATTCTGCACTCGCATTCAGGAGATATAGAGAGACAATGATTTTCATATTGTAACACTTTTTTGGTGGGAAGAAAACACGGATGATCATTTTCTCATAGCCTGCGACATTAGCTTCGTTACAAGCTTTCATTTGACGTATCTTGTTACTTTGGGCATTCACGTTCTGGAGCTATATATATGAATATATTTGATGACAAGACCCACTAGTTCCGTCTAAAGCGCTACCAGTATGTGAAATGCCATATTCACCACCACCTACGGTCAGGGGTAAGACAGTACCATATAGATACAGCTCATCCCCGTCTACCTAATGGCGAGCAGTACTAAGTAGCGACTTGACATCATGGAACCCCCCCACGCACTATGCTTTCCCCCTATGACGTCCCCGGCCCCTTCTGATCACGCAATATGATGTCACCACCACTTATTAATATTCATAATTAATAATTAATTAAAATTTCATATTTAATCTCCTTTATTAAAAAATATCCTTCCCCTTTATTAAAAAGCCATGGCGCAATTTAGTGTATATTATGAGTACTATATTTAGAAAAGCACTCTATTTTAACTGAATTTAACTGAACTGAAACTCCCCCCCTCATTAAACAACCTTATTAAAATTTCCTCCCCTTTATTAAAAGCCCGTGGCGCCCTCTAGTGTATATTATGAGTACTATATTTAGAAAAGCCTTCAATTTTAGTCGTAATTTTTCCACTTTTTGACTTCCCCTTATTAAAAACCCCTCCCAAATATTTTTATGCTTTAACATGGCAGTTGTATATTCCCTGTATTTATTACGAATTTTTTATCCTTATTAATTAAACACTTATTAAAACTGCCTTCCCCCTCATTAAAAAAACCCTTTATCAAAAGTTCTGCCCCCTCTATTAAACTCCCCCCTCACCGATCACAAACTCCCGAATAAGTCCCTTGATTTCTACCCTCATCTGAAATTTGTCAAGTGCAACTAAACTTTCGGTGGCATCCTCTTGGAATGGCTGATGCAATCCTCAAAAATAATTACAGAGTCCCATATTTTGTGAATTCGACCTTCATGAAGTCCTACAACGTGTATTTCGCAAACAACTGTTTGGTATCTCACCCGTACCAGGGGCCACGTTTTACTGACGGATGGTTTTATAATGACCTGTAAATGGTAGCTAGGTGTAAACTGGAAGGAGAGCTGTGCACCAATCCCTAGTGATGATGCACAGAACCGGCCAGGTATAGCACCTAATGTCCGACCCCGCCTTCTCGTGGTGTAGGCCATTAGTACCTTTCAAAAGAGATATTCTCTTTTGGAAGGGAACGGAAGGGGAGGGCTGCCAGTTCAGTATGGCCTACTGATCTGGTCATCTATGGCCACTTTTTTTCTTTTTTTTCAACCCTGCTGAGGAGTGGTCAACTTCACAGGGTCCTGGTGCTGACCATTTATACCTACTAGACTGGATTTGTTTATGGATTTAAGCTTGATTATTGATCCTGGACTTGCTGCACTGGTGGGCCTCTGTTGAGGGAGAATCTGCCGCTGTGTTTTCTGTTTGTTTCTGGGTTGCCAGCTCTAAGTGAACAGAGGCATGGGATGCCTTATATCAGCTGGTGGATAATCCTAATCAGAGGCCATCGCAGGTACCTGAACCTTACTTAGCTAGTTGGGCATCGTCAAGCCTAAACTGGAGTAATGTGTCTCAGGCAGGCCATGTGGCTCTCGAAAAAGTCCACTTGAAAAGGTGGTGCCTGAAGTTCCTACCAGCATCGGTGACTTCAGCCTTTAGCAGAGGAGGAACAGGTCTTTGCCCCATGCCTGCGATCAGGGGGCTGTTTGATATTGTTGGCCCTACCAATCTCAATAAATCTAATTTCTTATCATTTTCTTATAATTTTTTTTTTTTTTATAATTTTCTAATCATTTTCTCTCTGAAGGAACGTGGAATGTGAGGACATTATATAGAGATTATTCTCTTGATGTCCTCACGCAGGAATTCCAGCGCTATAACCTAGATATTCTAGGCTTGCAAGAGACCAGATGAACAAATATAGTCAGATACTTCAAAATAATCTTAAACTTCTCTTTATAGGGAGGGAGGATGGAAAGCATCACCAAGGCGTGGGTCTGCTGCTCAGCAGACATGCTAGTGATGCTCTTCTAGGATATGTGTGCATTAATGAAAGGTTTCTTACAGCAAAATTTCAGACAAGGATTAAAGACTTGAATGTTATCTGCTGTTATGCCCCCACTGAGGATTCTGATGAGGATGAGAAGGATAGGTTTTACAGACAACTTCAGGATATTTTGAATTCTGTCAAGAAAGAAGATATTACCCTTGTTCTTGGTTACTTCAATGCCAAAGTTGGTACTGACTCTGACCTTTGGGGAGGAGTAATAGGCCCTTTTGGTATTGGTAGCTGCAATGGCAATGGGCAACGTCTCCTACAGGTAAGTAAACTCAATGGTTTCAGAATAACTAACACATATTACACACACCGCGACATACATAATACACATGGGTTTCACCTGATGGGCTGCATAAGAATATGATTGATTATATATTAATTAACAGCAAATGGGCTAGTTCTGTTAGAAATACCAGGGTATATAGGGGAGCTGTATTTGGATCTTACCATTACCTTGTTAAAAGTGTCTTGCAACTTAAACTTAAAAAGTGTTGTGCTAGGGTTAAAAAATTTACCTTTAATACCGAAGCTCTGAAAGACCCAGTTATAGCTAAAGCTTACCATGATAGGTTAGTTAGTCATTATGACAGTCATGGTTTGCTTAATACTGAAGTTGAAGAAGAATGGAGCCATTTTAAACAGGCTTTTTTGGAAACTAACAGTACTCTTTTAGGAAAAAAGGAGCAGAGGAGACAGAATTATTTAAGTGATAAGGCACTTGAGCTTATTTCAGAAAGAAGGAACTGCAGGAATGTCCTTAATCAGTACCCTACTAGTCCTAATAGAAAGGATTACAGAGAGCTTAATAAACGTTTAAAAGGATCAGTTAGCTACTGATATGAATCTTTGGCTTGATGGTTTGGCTGACAAAACTGAGGAGGCAGTTAGGCAGCACAACAGCAGAGAGCTGTACCAGATAGCTAATGTTTTATGTGGTAGAAAACGGACAGGCATATAAGGATTGCAGGATAAACAAGATAAGGTTATAGAAGGTGAGAATTCTGTCATAGCTAGGTGGGCTGAGCATTTCCGTGATGTTCTAAACAATGTGGTTAGTTCTACTCCCATTGTTTGTAATGACGATAGATGCATTGTCAGCTTTAATGTTGGCCCTATAACACAATCTAAAGTTATTTTGGCTATTTCTAAACTTAAACTTCATAAATCCCCAGGGGTAGTTGAAATTACTACAGAAATGCTCGGAGCTGGGAATGTTTCGGTTACCACTTGGATGACTGAAATTTTGAATAACTTTTATGATAAACGCATGGTTCCTAAAGATTTTACCAGAGCTATTATTATCCCTATTTTCAAAAAAGGTGATCGCAGTTCTTGTGATAACTATAGGGGTATCAGCCTACTCTCTGTTCCAGGTAAAGTTCTTTCCATGATTGTGCTTAATAGAATTAAGAATCTGGTTGACAGGCAATTGCGTGATGAGCAATGTGGATTCAGAAGTGGTAGGGGATGTGTAGATCAAATATTTTTACTTAGGCAGATTCTTGAGAAATGTTTAGAGTTTCAGAAACCTTTGGTTGCTAGCTTTGTTGATTTCAAAAAAGCTTTCGACTCTGTTGATCGTCATAATTTGTGGTTGATTGTGAGATCATATGGTGTACCAGACAAGTTAGTTAACATAATGAAAGCTCTCTATAATAACACTGAGTCATGTGTGAGAATTGGTAAGTCTTGTAGCAATTGGTTTAGAATTACGTCTGGTGTTCGACAAGGGTGCATTTTGTCTCCTTTTCTCTTTAGTTTGGTTGTTGATTATGTTATGCGAAATTCACTTCAAGGGAAAGATTTTGGCCTTAATTGGGCTGGAGATACGAAAATTTCTGATTTAGATTATGCTGATGATTTAGCCCTTTTGGCAAATGATGATGAGATGAACTCTTTCATTTGAGCTGTTGATGAGACTGGTAGAGTAGGTTTGGTTATGAACAGAGAAAACTAAAGTGATGAAAATTGGTCAGGCAGGTTGTGATTCAGTTAATCTGAATGGTTGCAGTCTTGAGCAGGTGTCACAGTTTAATTACCTTGGGAGCTGCGTAACTGATACTGGTGATGTGCTGCATGAGATAACAGACGAACAGGTATTGCTGCCGGGACTTTTAAGAATCTATGGAGATTGTGGAGAAATAGGCGTATACACCTAAAGACTAAAATTAGACTGTATAATAGTTTGGTTCTTTCTAGGGTTAGTTATGGTAGTGAAACTTGGACGCTATGTAAACAAGATAATCGGAAACTAGATGCTTTTGATTCTAGATGCTTACGCAGTATCTTGAGTATTAGGTGGTTTAACTTTGTAACTAATGATGAGGTTAGGCAAAGGAGTCTGCAACCTCCTTTAAGCAGCATATTGTGCAGAGAGAGACTCCGCTGGTTTGGCCATGTTGCCCGTATGGATAATTATAGATTGGCGAATAAGGTTATGAACAGTGTGCCTAGAGGCCTCAGAAGGAGGTGGAGACCTAGGATGCGGTGGGCAGACAATGTCAAACAGGACCTTGTTAGAATTGGTATGCAGTGGCCGGATGCAGCAGATGTAGCTCAGGACAGCTTTGCTTGGAGAATTAAACTGCACGGTCTGGTTGGACCTCCATATCCCATGGCTGCTTGAGGATGATGATGATGGTTTTATAATCTGAAGCATCCTACAAAAATTTCCAAACGGGGAATCACAAGTTTCTGAATAATAATTCGTAAGTTTTGCTGAACCATTGCGAATGTTTATCGCAACGTTCAAGGTATCCCACTCATCCCTTGGCGGTCATCTTCGATAAATCCGTTATTCATCAAAAAGTCCTCCCATTCCTCCTTTCTTAAAAAACCTTCATTAATTAAAACTCTTAGCAAAAGTTCCACCCCCCTTTTAAGGGCTATCACACAGTAACTGTTTTAAAAGACTGTCCCGCAGAAAATGAAAAAATGCCATTGGGTAAACAAATTAATAAAAGGAAAACAAAAAAATCTTTGTTTTAAAAACAAATTATTCGTAATTATGAAAAATATTGAAGGGTAATATGGTCTGGTGACCTGTATGGGTGACATAAAAGACCCGCTTTAGAACATGTAACAAGCGTTCGGTACCTCACCCTTACTACGGACCACGTTTCATTGAAAGATGAATCTTGGATCAGGTCACCCCCTGCGCTGTCGATAACCCTTTGCTTCCGTATCAGACGCGATGTCTTACAACATGAAAACGGACTCGCAGCCTTGACCATTGTTTTAGGACCGATCTCGAAATTTTTCTAAGTCCAGAGGCGGTTGACAGCCCTTCTGACTAAACCGCATTGTCACCCCAATTCTACCCCCTTTGTTTCAGGCATCACAGGAGATATGGTATGGAAACATTTTTTTGGAAATATACTCTTATCGAAACATCGCATCTACTCTTTATGATAGGTCAAGTATTTGTTTCAATGTACCCCATCGGAAGAAGACAAGCCATTTTGAAATTACTGCCCCAAAACCTACAAGAGTTGAGCTTCTATTATTAAAATTAGTCTCCATCGGGTTGAAGGATGATGCCGTCTGATATTTGTGTTCACACATATTCTGCACTTTCCGCGTCAAGACTTGTTTTGGAACGATAAAGTGGTTTTACGTTAAATTCTTATCTCTGACATGTCTCAATTAATTACTCTCCGTAAGTACATCCGTTACGCGACACAGAGGTCTGACAGGAGCCTGTAAGTTTATATGCCAAAGTAGAAGGTCTGTGAAGATGGCAGGACCTCAGCAGAAAAATGACACATACATCCATGCCTTACCCGGGGCTCGAACCCAGGTCCCTTAGATCAGTAGCGAAGCGCGCTATCCACTCGACCATGAGACTACTTGTTCCTGAAGTAATTATTATAGTCGAAGTAATTAATATAACGATAACATTATTTCTTCCTCTGAAGAAAAATCAGCTAATTGTTTGGGAGTAATCATGGTTTAAAAATCTACAGTTCTAAACGCTCTGACAGTTTTTAAAAATCGTCTTTTCCAGCGTTTACCGGCGAACGTGTGGCTCATCACGCTGATGAAATTTTATTTCCCATTGCGGCTTTAGTACACACTTGTTCGTTATGCTTTACAAGGTCAGTTGTTTTCATAGGGTAAATTCTGTAAAGAAACGCTGCAGAATGCTATAGAAAGTAAGCAATGCTAAAAGTACATTGCGGGTACCCTTGCATTTCCGCTTACGGTGCGTAAAAAAACTTTAGTTCCAACATGAATTCATGTTAATGGAGTAGGGGACATTAGTTTTAACAAATACACTAACCTACTATAAAAAATAATACACTTAAGTCTCACTCGATCGTACCCTCTCAACTTACCTGAGTTAATCCATTGAAATTTTATTTGCAAATGGATCGATAGTCAAAATGTAGCAAATGCTTCAGCGTTTATATCAGTATATTTATGAAACAAGCTACATGAGAAAGCTTCTTCAGTAACAGAAAAATCCGTCTAACTCTGCTCTGACATATATGTTCTGATCGGGCCTCAGTAAAAGAATTCTGCACATACGTCACAAAAAATCGACGTTCTCACATAGAGCGTACAAGAAGCGACAAACAAAAAATAATGTCTTTACAAACTAAGAGTCACTCAGTGTGAAACACCCCAAGTTCTGAAATACCCTTTCTAAAAAATAGAAATATTCCCTCCATATTCTTAAAATTCTTAATCCCCACTTCTAACATTGCTCTATTACAAGTACTGAAAGCATCTGCTATTATTGTCGCTTATCTGAAGAAATGATGTGCGCGCACACAGGCAGCCGCTGGTAAAGGTCATGGGGGGTCACTTAACCGCTGACCTATGGAACACCCCGTCGATGTGAAAACAGATATGCTACTGTTTACCTAAATCCTTTACTTATGGCATGAGTTTAGCTTCCTCAACTCTATTGACAAAATGAAATAAATAATGACATGATGAAATGTCGCACTGTGGCAGAGAGGGCAGCGGTAGCTCCCTTCTTATCTTCGGGGTTATCTTTTCGGCTTAAGGACAGATTGAAAAGGGAATTCTTCTGCAGATAGATTAGCTTCTCAAGAGATGCACTTGAAAATTGATAAGAATCTATGAAATTCAAAAGAGATTCAATTTTCCGAGGGAGAATGCTGTGTATTTTTCCATATTATTGGGAATGCAATTAATCTTCTTATTTTTGATCATACCGATTCCTTGCAAAATAAGATGGCTGTCCTTTAAATTATGAAATATAACTGGAATGTTATTTGGGCGCTTAAAATTGAGATTACACACGTTGTGACTGGCTCCTGGGAGAAGCGCTAGGGGGAAGAAGACTGTATCCATGCAATGAAAGTATGGAACTCATTCAACATAAAAAACCTAGGCCAATATCACGACTTGTACACCGACGTGCTCCTCTTAGCTGATGTGTTTGAGAAAACTGTGTGTCAGATACTATGAAATTGATCCCTGTCAGGTGACCATGCCTGAAGATGACAAATATTAATCTGGAGTTGATAACCTACAATGTACCTTTTTCTGGAAAAAGGCAGACGAGGGGAGAATTTCAGCGATATGCAAACAACAAGCATTTAGAATGAAAGACAAACTGGCTGCATATTTGCTTATTAAAGCTTCACTGTCATACAATCTTAGAGATAAACTCAATTATATAGTTTAATCTTCTGATGCATGTTTCTCCATAGAATTGTACACTCTCAATATCTATTCTTTGCATTCCTCATACATCTCGCAAGATAATTAAAGTAACTTGCTTGAAAGAACACAATCACTGATTCACCTTTCCCAGGTCTATATTTACTTTCTAATAAACCATACTTTAATGACCAAAGACCAAAGTAGGTAAATCGCAAGCATCATCTGAGTCAGATTATTATTTTTTTTACATATATCTGCTAATTCTTTACGTTGAAAATCTCACAATAGTCTGAAACGGACACTATTCAGTACTTTATCCACGATACAGCTCTAAGTTATGATAACCAACAGATTAAAAGATTTATCTCATAGACAATAGGTTAGCATGCTCAGCTTCTGATCCAAGAAACCTAGAGATCCATGGTAAGACATGAGTGTTGTTTTCCTACTGAGTACCTTCTACTATGTCGTATGAAAGGATTCTGTAACCTTTATGGCAAATAGTTGCATAAGCCATATTCATTTTTAAAGATACACTGATTTCGAACTCACTAAGATTCTTGCGTGCAATCAATAGATGCACATATTAGGACCTATACTTTTCATCTCCTAACATATGCCGCCCTGCCCACGGTCAGTAGGGGACACCGATGGGCTTGAAAAGGCCGCCGTCCGTCGGATGGGACGTTAAGCCGTGGCCCCGTGTGCGGGAGAGCTATTACCCTGTGCACGTTAAAGAACACACTGGATGGCCTTGACTGGAGGCTACCATCTGTCTCCCAACAGCTGTTCCAGTGGGTCCCCTCCCCCAACCTTCTCTGAGCCTTCGGGGTCCTTTTGACCTGGCCATTTAGCCCATGGTGTGCAAAAAAGTGCCGCTCAGAGGTAAAACAATCCAATCCAATCCTAACATATGGAAGGGAAATTCACCTTAAGTCTGATTTGAGTAAACGGAAGACAATCTGAATAGCTGTTATTAATTTCAAGTAGAATAAAAATCCTGTTTAATTTTACATAAACCTATGAATATGTAAAGATTATGTATGTACGAGAATGTTTCTCTGATCTTATGCAAAGCATATGCATGTTTATATCTGTGGTGTATGGTATTATACATATTCAACGGATGTCTTTCTAAGTGTATGTCTCTATGCATACATGAATGCTATTGACTAAGTTTTTCATATATATATATCTATTTTCGTCACATACTTGTTTCATGTTTCGTCTCTGTACATGTGTTAATTGTATGTTTGTGTGTACGCGTGCGCGCAGGTTTGTTTCTGTGAATGTGTTCATTTTGTTTCTATGAATCGTGTGTTCAAGAATAAACATGTTATCTATCTATCAGTTGCTCGTTACAAAAGAAACTAACACTTTACAAACGTCAACAGATTGGCATTATAGATCTATTAGGAATTTCAAAATATACTTTTTTATCTCATCGAAAAGTCACTAAGCAGATACTTGTGAAAAGTTTACTAAAGAGAAAGATGTATTTTCCCTCTCTAATATTGTATACAGTTTTCAGATAGTCTTTTATCATTATTTTACCTTTTTCGGTAAATGGTGTGATGAAAGTAAATATACATATGTGGAACATGAATCAGTGCTTGAGCAAGTTACTTTAATTATCTTGTAAGATGTGTGATATTGGTATTGTACGAGAGAAAGCAAAGAATACATAATGAGAGCTTTACGAATCTGTGGAGAAACATGCATCTGAAGATTAAGGTATATAATGAGTTAGTTTATCTCTAAGATTGTATGGTAGTGAAACTTTAATAAGGAAACTTGGAATCATGTTGTCTTTAATTCTAAATGCTTACACAACATCTGAACCAGATAGGTAGTTTGTCTGTGTAATGATGAGTCATTAACGTCTGATGCGTAGTATCTTTCGTAGATAAACACTTTGATGAGTACCATTAGCGAATAAGATGTCAGAAAAAGAGAAAGTCCTTGATTGAATGTGTAAAACATCCCTTGTGATCCTGACAGAATTAGACATCTACAGCAGAATTAACTCAGAAGATTGTGTGGAGAATGAAACTTTACAGAGGTCTATTCATTTTTGATAATTAAATGAATCATTTCTCAAGCATCAAGGTTTCTCCATTTACGATAGTATAGAGAAAACAAGCGAGGAAGGCAATCCCTGTCTATATTTTCACACTACGTTGTCAACCCTCAAGTTCAGTACATTACGTTTCACATATCTTTTATCAATCAGATCAGTCCATTCACGGTTTTAATGACTTTTTAGTTCAAATCTTTATTGTCTATGGGAAATGCATGAACCAAATTTTTTTTTAGCAAAGTGCATGGTCATATCACTACTGTGAGAAAAATCGCCCCCCTGCGCCATTTTTGCATCGAAGTCACCACTAGAAATGTTCCGCAGAAATTGTGCATTATCGTGGTTATTGATTGGAAAAAATAAAAGAAGTTGAAACTTAAGTGATAACCCCCGAATATCATTTGAAAATTCGTATTACTTCATTTCACACTGGAATTAAAATTTTGAAACATTCTATTATTTTGCGAAACTCGTATTAAATGATACTTTTTTGTTTTTCCATTTTTTACACTGAATTATACGTCACACATTTCTTATGATATTAACAATTTTCTGTGCTCTCCCTTTCTAATGTACTTCCTTTGTGCTCAAACCATATTCTCCCTATAACCGCTACAAACTTTCTTTAATTGTGATGAACAGTATAAGAGGACATTTTAAAATTAGCTGACCGGTTGGGACACGCAATAAACTGTTGTGTTTAGTTTAACTGTTGTGTACTTAAGTCGATAAGATTCCCCCGAGGATAACGTGGGAGCTTCCACTGTCCAATAAAGGGTGGCATTTCGTCAACAAACGAGCAAGCAGCTCTTCCCATAACTAAGGATTTAGATAAACAGTAGCATATCTGTTTTCACATCGACGGGTGTTCCATAGGTCAGTGCATAAGTGACCCCCTGACCTTTACCAGCAGGGCCTGTGCACGCACAGGTGATCTCGCACATGTGAGATATCAAACACTTGTTTGCGAAATGCACGTTGTAGGACTTAATGAAGGTCGAATTCACAAAATATGGGACTCTGCAATTATTTTTGAGGATTGCATCAGACATTCCGAGAGGATGCCACCAAAAGTTTAGTTGGACTTCGCAAATTTCAGATGAGGGCAGAAATCAAGGGACTTATTCGGGAGTTTGTGATCAGTGAGGGGGGAGTTTAATAGAGGGGGCAGAACTTTTGATAAAGGGTTTTTTTAATGAGGGGGAAGGCAGTTTTGATAAGTGTTTAATTAATAAGGAAAAAAAATTCGCAATAAATACAAGGAATATACAACTACCATGTTAAAGCATAAAAATGTTTGGGAGGGGTTTTTAATGAGGAGGAGTCAAAAAGTGGAAAAATTACGACTAAAATTGAGGGCTTTACTAAATATAGTACTCATAATATACACTAGAGGGCGCCACGGGATTTTAACAAAGGGGAGGAAATTTTAATAAGGGGGTTTAATGAGGGGGGAGTAAAAATTGGGTAAAAAATACTACTCATAATATACACTAGATGGCGCCACAGCTTTTTAATAAAGGGGAGGATTTTTTAATAAAGGGGATTAATTATGAAATATTAATAAGGGGGCGGTGACATCATATCACATTATTAGAAGGGGCCGGTAACGTCATAGGGGGGAAAGCACAGTGCGTGGGGGGTTCCATAGTATCAGGTCACTACTGTACTATAGGAGTAAAGCTCATGCATCAGTAAAAACCTAAATTTAATCTATGTCCCGGACCGACACAAACAAGGATATAGAATCCAATTTGCCTCGGCTCCTGTGACTGGGACTCACTCCAGCCCTTCCATGGGGCCCTGTCCAACATGGCGAGAGTCAAGTCAGTAGGGCCCTCAACGTTTTCGATCTTAGCCTGTCCAACTGTTGCTCAATCCGGTCAGAATAGCCTTCAACTTCATTTAGACCCTAAATCCCACCCCCCATCTCGACAAGGTGTTCCCGTATTGGGGGGGGGGGGCGATTCTGGGGCCATAGTGAAACAATTGTTTTCAGGTTGTCCTCCATTTTTAGGAGGAAGCTGACATGGTGGTCAATTTTTTTATAGTCTATGACACTCCCCACCTGAAAAGTTTTCATTCGACATTTAGTTTGTTGCTTTCGGTCTTTGTGGTCTGGATATATAGATTAAGAACTCTTTTCATATTTTCCCTTTTTCAGGTGGGAAGAATGCACAGGGGTCAAAATTTTTATATCTTATGACATTCTCCGTGTGACAAGCTTTCATTTGAATTTTCAATAAGTTTCTCCGTCGCGTTCGAAAGATATGGTGGAACAACATTTTGTCAAATCCACAAACCGACCAACCGACAAATGCCAAAGCCAAGAGCAATAGGAAGAGCGATTGCTATCTCTTTTAAAACTCTCTCTCTCTCTATTGACAATCGAAAATGAAGGTTTAAAGGATACGGGTTGGGTTGGGTTGTTTTACCTCTGAGCTGCACTTTTTTGCACACCATGGGCTAAATGGACAGGTCACATGGACCCCGAAGGCTCAGAGAAGGTTGGGGGAGGGGACCCACTGGAACAGCTGTTGGGAGACAGATGGTAGTCTCCCGTCAAGGCCATCCAGCGTGTTCTTTAACGTGCACAGGTTATGGCTCTCCCGCATACGGAGCCACGGCTTAACGTTCGATTCGACGGACGGCGGCCTTTCCAAGCCCATCAGTGTCCCCTACTGACCGTGGGCAGGGCGGGAGCAATAGGAAGGTAGGTAAGAAGAGCGATCGCTATCTCTTTAAAACTCTCTCTCTCTATTGACAATCGAAAATGAAGGTTTAAAGGATACGGATTTCTTATTTCTTTTTTGCTAAAAGAAAACATCATTTAAAGCCCTCAACATTTCAAAAATAAGAGTTTTTACAGACAAATGCAACAGGAGATTATTATAAATCCTAGAATATAGAAATTTTTTAAATCTCAATTTTAAACATTCCTTTAATAGCCATTAAAACTGAATTATTTGAGAGCAATGGCTCCCCATCCTAGGCATTGTCACCATTGATAAAAACTACGAAATCGAATTCAGATAATAATAGAAATTTGGTAGCAATTTGTTACGTCGAGGTTGTCGTGGGGTCATCAGATTCCACCCGGCTAAAGACAATTTTTCTTCTATATTTATGTAATAATTCAGATAAACTTTCAAAATTACCTATTTTTTTAGCAAACGATCTGTTGCAATTTTTATCGTTCATTCTTACGAATAATCCTCACTGTTGTTAAATGTTTCAGTGGCGAAAACATTTAATTAGTAAATATTGTTCAAAATATTGATTGAGTGAATATTTTTAATTCCCTGCAGCATTTTGGCTAAAAAAGCTTTATCTCATGGTAAGGGAATTTTCAACACAACATTTCATTCACATATGAAAGTGTCTGAAAATGTGGATAATTTTGTTTCCGTTGTTTATTCCCGGAGCAAAAGGGAAAAAATGCAAGTGAGGAAAAAGTCTGAATTTTAAGAATTTACTTTTTACCCTTCATCGGTCGCGCTGTTTTGCAACACGGATAAACGCAATGGGTCTCACAGATCCATGATTTGTTTCTTATTACTAAACACTTATATGTCGGATTTTTTTATGATTTTTTTTTTACTAATTGGCAACATATTCTTGTCATTGATATATACAGGGTGAATCTCAAAAAGTGGGCAAAACTTTACGGGGTGGTAGAACGCAGCTATACGAGCAATATTCGTCATAGAATGTATGGTCGGAATGCAAGCGGTGAGAAGTTAAAAGGTAGTTTTCCACTGTCACATTTAAAGAATGATCACAAGAAGGAGAGGAGATACTCTGTGCCTCACTTGCATTCCCGTCCACCGCACCATACACAAAGTGCATATCCGCCATTTCGTGGTTAGTATAACCAGCCATCCTCTCGGCAAATCACGGTAGAAATGCCGTTGGGTGCGAGGACCGACCCTTTTATACCATTTCCAACGCCACCTAGCGGCTCGCCGTTTGCGTTCCGCCCATACTTTCTATGACGAATATTGCTCGTATAGCTGCGTTCTACCACCCCGTAAAGTTTTGCCCATTTTTTCAGATTCACCCTGTATATATCAATGACAAGAATATGTTGCCAATTAGTAAAAAAAAAAAATTCATAAAAAAAAGCCGACATATAAGTTGCAGAAAAAGCGTACCGTCAAAGTTACGAGTGTTTTTAGAAAGATCCCTTAACCCCTGGGGTGTTGTATTGCAGTGCAGCATCTCGGTGTCTAAACTTTTGTATAAGAGTTTTCGAAAAATAGAGCATTCCCGTCGTGAAGGTACATTACGGTCTCAGCTTTGGTAACGGTTAAGTGTGTTTCTGCTGTCCAGAATATTCAAGAAGTACGGGTTGACCTGGGGACTATTTCGCATTAAACTTCTGGAATTATTTAGATGTTGACTGGATTACTAGAATTTTTTCCCCGTCTGATGTTTTCAGATATTTCTATATGCAGATCTCGAAAAGTTTTGATAATATATCATTTACTGTTCTTGTTCATTCATTTGCAATTACTAAAAGCTTTCGTAGTAAACCTTAATAAAATGGATTCCATATGAATCAAAGAGCTTGACTCAATGCTTTTAAGGTTATACTTTGGTAGTCGATTCCAACAGATGCATCGAATAAGTTAACCCCCCAAAAGTTGAACCATGCATTGTTTTAGCATGTACAGATCTTCTTCCTGAAGGGTCAACTCTTCTGCTTTAAGCAGAATCAAAAACTGCTTTATAATTGTCTACAGATAGAGCAAAATTAATTCCCAATTGTGTTTCTGTATGCACATCTCAAAAAGATTTTTTGTTAAACATTATCTTATTTTTATTGGTGTGTAGAACCTAAGTAATAATACGTGGACATATAACGTACGCTTACACGTGAATATATTTCACTTACACGTAAAATTTATTCACGCCTTTATATCTTGACTGTATTTAAAACGACTGATAAATTATGTATTGAACGTAAAATGAATCACACCTTTATGACAAACATCGTGAGCATATTTTAAAACGTACGGTAAATTACACTCAGACGTAATATTTAAAATGATAGTATTTTGATCGATAAATTATGTAATTCAGGCGCACAGGTCAATGACGACATGCTTCGCTAACGGTGCGCTATGATGTTGCGCCGCGATTTAAATCAGAAAGTTTCTCTTCATACGAGAAAGAATCTGTGTAACCGGAAATGTGGTAGTAAAGCCCGTCTCCCAAGCTCACGTGACCACCCTCCCGTCGCATCCGTTTTTTTTTTAACACCCCACCTGCGTGGGCGGACACCATACTACCACAGACGCCAGCCAAATGCTGATACATGTGGGGGTAAGAAATGGGGGAAGTCATTAAAAGAAAAAAATCAGAATCGTGTGGGTCATCACGTGTGGGTGGAAGTCATCCCGACGCCAGGAAAAGCGTACGGGTGGGGGGAGGAAGCCCTCCCCAGCCTGCGTGGGCGTTAAGCCCTAGGCCGCCACGACCGTGAAGCCGAAATGAAGCCCTCCCTAGGGAGCCTTTTCAGGGGGCCCAAGAAATTCAAGACCACACCTGCGAGGGGGGCCGGCACTTCCGGTCGACCCCCTACCAAAAATTAAGCCTCGACGCCAGCACACACGTGTGGGGGACGACACTTCCGGTCGACCCCTCCCCAGACATCAGCGTGGGAAGCCAAAATGAAGCCCTCCCTAGGGGACCTTTTTAGGGGGGTACACGAAATTTAAGCCCTCTCCGTCTCTAACACTTCCGGTTGACAAAAAAAATAAGCCCCATCAAAGCCCATCCCTCACACCTGCGAGGGGGGGTCGACACTTCCCCTCCCCGCCGCCAACACACACGTGTGGGGGACGACACTTCCGGTCGACCCCCTCCCCAACGTGGGAAGCCAAAAATTAAGCCCTACCCAGGGGGGCCTTTTTTGGGGTCCGATTAAGCCCTCCCCATCAAAGACCATCCCACACACCTGAGAGGTGGAACGACACTTCCTCCCCCTCCAATATTAAGCCCCCTCAAAAATTAAGCCACCGACGCCAGCGATGACGTTACCGTTTGCAGTGGATCGTGGAGCTACTTCCGTCCCTATATCTCTGTTGGTACTACTGCTACATGTTAGTAAATCTGATCATAAAAATGATATAAACGATAAGATGGAAGAAATGATGAATAGTAATGAGGATAACCCATATATAGAGGATAAAAATAAATCTGAGAGTAGAGGTAACTGTCGGATAGAAAATGTAGGTAAAGTTAAAAGTATAGTAACTGTGAGATATAAAAGGTAGATAAGTCTGATGAGGAGAGTAAATATAAGTCAGAAGATATGTATAACTCAAAAGAAAATGATAATAATATAATTCACTTTGATGAAGTCGCTAAAGTAAATATTGAGAATGATTATCAGATAGAGAATAAGATTAATTTTGAAGTAGATAGTAAAGTTTATTTACAAAAGATAGGTGTACCTGAAATTAAAAATAATGGTGAATAACAAATATGTATCTGAAGTTTTAAGCATTGTACGGGTAACAGATAAAGGTAATTCCGAGAAAAGTATTCAGAACATGGTAAAAAATAGTGTGAATGAGAATGTAAGTTCAATTGGAATTTAAATATTGAGGAATTAAATAGTAATCATAAGAATGATAATGATATAGGTGTAAATAGTAGTATATGGAAAAATTGAATATCGAGAGGGAATTTATAAATAAATGTAATTTTGAGAAGTCAGGCACTGTAAATAGAAGAAAATATAGGATTTGAGACAATTAGTGATAAACAGATATTTATCCAAAGTGCTAATTGCTTAAGGATAGATGTGAATAAGGGTACAGCTGGAAATGTAATTTATCAGTATGTAGAGAAGAGTGTGATATATATATGGATAAGTGCGAAGTTAATATTAAGAATAGCGATAAGACAAGAAAAGGTTTGCAATGAAATGATGCATAGTGAAATGAAAGTAACAGAATCTGTTAGAGAAAGAAAGGTAAACTGGGAAATAAAATGTAGAAAATGTTTAATTAATGTAGACACTTATAGCCAAGGGAAGAAATGAAATATAATGATGGTAGTAGAAATGCAAATAAAATTAAGATAGTAGGAAATAAAGAAATAACCAAATCATATAAAAGCTTAAATTTAATTAAATGGTATGTGTGATAAGGTCAGTCTCATGACTTGCATAACTATAGTAAGACGCAAAGGGTTGGGTTGTTTTACCTCTGAGCGGCACTTTTTTGCACACCGTGGGCTAAATGCCAGGTCACATTGACCCCGAAGGCTCAGAGAAGGTTGGGGGAGGGGACCCACTGGAACAGCTGTTGGGAGACAGATGGTAGCCTCCCGTCAAGGTCATCCAGGGTGTTCTTTAACGTGCACAGGGTATGGCTCTCCCGCACACGGGACCACGGCTTAACGTCCCATCCGACGGACGGCGGCCTTTCCAAGCCCATCGGTGTTCCTTACTGACCATGGCGCAGGGCGGGGAATTTTGCGGAGATAAATCTCAATGCTGACCCAGCTGGGACTCGAACCTGGGAACTACAGATTACGAGCCTGGCGCGCTACCGACTGAGCCACACCGCCCCCTTCTTCTCGGAAGTATACGACTGTCGACAGTTAGTACTTTACGTTCTATCAAATCTTTTTCTATATGAGAACCATTCCGTTAGAAGGAACTTGATTCTTCAAGATTTTCCCGTCCAATAACTTCACCCATTACGGGGAAGCCAAGCCTCCAGCTCAATTTGTCGTGCTTCTGACCAGTTTTCATTCTCTACAGGTTATTGCCAATCACATCGAAGGTGATTTATAGAATTACATTCCAGTACAATGTGCATGATTGTCTCAGTGGCATTAGGACACAGATTACATTTCTTAGAACAATTTAGGAATTTATTGAGTCTTTTATTCGTATCCAAAGAACCGGCTCTGCAATCGAGTCTGTTGACACTCACATTCCACCTTAAGGCATAGAACAGTTTTTTTTTGTAATCCATGAGCAGCATATCGCTTTAGAAACAGATATTAGAACAGGACGAGTTGTTTGTAGTTGTAAAATTATTTGTAGCTCTAGAAAGTATGACCGATATCAAATCTTCGCTATTGACTGAGCTTGGTTTCATGCCAACGAACTCGTTCTCTACCTTTGACGTTACAGTTGTAACGGGTTAGGTTGTTTTACCTCTGAGCGGCACGTTTTTGCACACCATGGGCTAAATGGCCAGGTCACATGGACCCCGAATGCTCAGAGAAGGTTGGGGGAGGGGACCCACTGGAACAGCTGTTGGGAGACAGATGGTAGTCTCCCGTCAAGGCCATCCAGCGTGTTCTTTAACGTGCACAGGGTATGGCTGTTCCGCACACGGGGCCACGGCTTAACGTCCCATCCGGCGGACGGCGGCCTTTCCAAGACCATCGGTGTCCCCTAACTGACCGTGGGCAGGGCGGGGAATTTTGCGGAGATAAATCTCAACGCTGACCCAGCTGGGACTCGAACCTGGGAACTACAGATTACGAGCCTGGCGCGCTACCGACTGAGCCACCCCGCCCCACAGTTGTAACGAACCAATGGCATGTATCAGGACAGTGGAGAGCGTGAGAACGAAGAACGCCGTGGCGACCCTATTAGGAGCGGAAGGTTGTTGCTCGATCAAATTGGCTGAAACTGTTGCGATACAGGATTGAAAAAACATTTTCTATGATTTCAATAGTATTAGGATTTCTAACGTTATTATTTCCCTTAGTTAACTTTAATAAGAAATATTGTATTTGGTTTGTAACAACACCATTCGAGACAAATGGGGCGGGGGTGGCTCAGTAGGTAGCGCGCCAGGCTCGTAATCTGTAGTTCCCAGGTTCGAGTCTCAGCTGGGTCAGCATTGAGATTTATCTCCGCAAAATTCCCTGCCCACGGTCAGTAGGGGACACATATGGGCTTGGGAAGGCCGCCGTCCGTCGGATGGGACGTTAAGCCGTGGCCCCGTGTGCGGGAGAGCCATACCCTGTGCACGTTAAAGAACACGCTGGATGGCCTTGACAGGAGGCTACCATCTGTCTCCCAACAGCTGTTCCAGTGGGTCCCCTCCCCCAACCTTCTCTGAGCCTTCGGGGTCCATGTGACCTGGCCATTTAGCCCATGGTGTGCAAAAAAGTGCCGCTCAGAGGTAAAACAACCCAACCCAACTTCGAGACAAATATTTCGTGTAATAACTGTGATTGTCCTATTTAAAGAACAAGCAAAAACCTCTTTTCAAATGACTTGTTAAATAATTAAAAGTTAATGCGATTTAACATGCAGCACATACTGTAATTCTACACTAATCTTTATCGAACAATATTTTCCAATTAATATATTCATATTATTAGCTTCGAAAAGGATTAAATTGAATTTTTTTTACTACCCATTTGATAAATGGCACGAAGGGAAAAATTAAGATCTTAGAGACCTAGTACGTTTTAATATTGTTTTCTAATAAAATATTTCCGTATTAGTGAACCGATATAGACATCAGTAAATTAAGTATAAATGAAAAATGTTTTCGTAACATATAAAATAAATTAACATTTCATGTTAAATTGTAAAGTTAGTCTTAGTCAGTTTAGTCACAAACTAAATTATATTCTATGATGATTTTTTAACCTATTAAACCTTCCATTACAAATACGATATTATACGATACGAAACCGCATTAGTTTAGTCGCTTTTTTAAGTAACTTATCGGAATAATCGATATGAGACGGATAGATATTTTGGATAATGTATGGATCCTAAAGTTAGAATCTCCACAAATAGAGCACAAAGGGGATTCGTGCTTATGGAGCCTAGCGAAAAGAATCCTACTTAATTTTCGATGATTTGAATCACTGGCCTAATGAGTAGGAAAGCGAATAGTAACCATCAATGCACATGTATCTATGGGTTGGGTTGTTTTACCTCTGAGCGGCACTTTTTTGCACACCATGGGCTAAATGGCCAGGTCACATGGACCCCGAAGGCTCAGAGAAGGTTGGGGTAGGGGATCCACTGGAACAGCTGTTGGGAGACAGATGGTAGCCTCCCGTCAAAGCCATCCAGCGTGTTCTTTAACGTGCACAGGGTATGGCTCTCCCGCACACGGGGCCACGGCTTAACGTCCCATCCGACGGACGGCGGCCTATTCCAAGCCCATCGGTATCCCCTACTGACCGTGGGCAGGGCGGGGAATTTTGCGGAGATAAATCTCAATGCTGACCCAGCTGGCACTCGAACCTGGGAACTACAGATTACGAGCCATAATTACCGTGGTGGGGGGGAAGGTAAAGAACTCAACAAATGCTATTTGATAATGCAAAGTCGATATGGAAAAAATAAATAAATAAATACCCCCTCAAGCAGCTGCTTGCCACAGAGGTCTGACAGGAGACTGTCAGTTTATATGCCAAGAGTAGAAGGTCTGAGAGGATGGCAGGACCTCCGCAGAAAAACAATACGAACATCCAAGCCCCTCACCCGGGGCTTGAACCCAGGTCCCGTAGATCAGTAGCCAAGCGCGCTAACCACTCGGCCAAGTGAACGTTGAACTTATTTCAAATGACAAAACAGGGTAGGAGTGGGTGGTGATTCCAAAGCGGTTAAAAATAGCCATTTTATCTTTCAAAGGACAAAACTAGATTTTAATTTCAGTTGCCTGTTCAGTGTGTTCCAAGAGAAAACTGATGAAACTAAATTTCAAATATTTAGGTAACGTGTGAATTCTGAGGTTAGGATCTCCACGATTAGTGCAGAAACAAGGTTTTTGCTAATGGAGCCATATGGAAAAGAATTCTAATTATTCTTCGATGATTCGTATCACTAACCTAATGAGTAGGAAAGTGTGTTTACAACACCATCAATGAACTAAGTAATGAACCATATTAAATGATCAGTATCGATCATGATGCGAGGAAGTGAACAGCACCAGGCCGGAACGTCGAAACAGAACTGGGAGTGACGAGAGGAAGTGAGACAGTACCGGAAGTGACGCAGCCAGGTTACTTAAGTCCTTCGGATTAAATGCTAATTTCATATGTAACACAAACAAGATCTTACAATAACTGCTATTTTAATAAAGAGTTAAAAACATTTCACTTCATGAAAGCTTATATTTACAGTCAATCATAAAATTTTATCTTCACAGTCATAGTAATCTACGAAATCTTATCTTTATAATGAACTATAACCGAAAGATGTGACCTTTAGGTTGTGTTGTGTTGTTTTACTTCTGAGCGGCACTTTTTTGCACACCATGGGCTAAATGGCCAGATCACATGGACCCCGAAGGCTTAGAGAAGGTTGGGGGAGGGGATCCACTGGAACAGCTGTTGGGAGACAGATGGTAGCCTCCCGTCAAAGCCATCCAGCGTGTTCTTTAACGTGCACAGGGTATGGCTCTCCCGCACACGGGGCCACGGCTTAACTTCCCATCCGACGGACGGCGGCCTATTCCAAGCCCATCGGTATCCCCTACTGACCGTGGGCAGGGCGGGGAATTTTGCGGAGATAAATCTCAATGCTGACCCAGCTGGCACTCGAACCTGGGAACTACAGATTACGAGCCATAATTACCGTGGTGGGGGGGAAGGTAAAGAACTCAACAAATGCTATTTGATAATGCAAAGTCGATATGGAAAAAATAAATAAATAAATACCCCCTCAAGCAGCTGCTTGCCACAGAGGTCTGACAGGAGCCTGTCAGTTTATATGCCAAGAGTAGAAGGTCTGAGAGGATGGCAGGACCTCCGCAGAAAAACAATACGAACATCCATGCCTCACCCGGGGCTTGAACCCAGGTCCCGTAGATCAGTAGCCAAGCGCGCTAACCACTCGGCCAAGTGAACGTTGAACTTATTTCAAATGACAAAACAGGGTAGGAGTGGGTGGTGATTCCAAAGCGGTTAAAAATAGCCATTTTATCTTTCAAAGGACAAAACTAGATTTTAATTTCAGTTGCCTGTTCAGTGTGTTCCAAGAGAAAACTGATGAAACTAAATTTCAAATATTTAGGTAACGTGTGAATTCTGAGGTTAGGATCTCCACGATTAGTGCAGAAACAAGGTTTTTGCTAATGGAGCCATATGGAAAAGAATTCTAATTATTCTTCGATGATTCGTATCACTAACCTAATGAGTAGGAAAGTGTGTTTACAACACCATCAATGAACTAAGTAATGAACCATATTAAATGATCAGTATCGATCATGATGCGAGGAAGTGAACAGCACCAGGCCGGAACGTCGAAACAGAACTGGGAGTGACGAGAGGAAGTGAGACAGTACCGGAAGTGACGCGGACAGGTTACTTAAGTCCTTCGGATTAAATGCTAATTTCATATGTAACACAAACAAGATCTTACAATAACTGCTATTTTAATAAAGAGTTAAAAACATTTCACTTCATGAAAGCTTATATTTACAGTCAATCATAAAATTTTAGCTTCACAGTCATAGTAATCTACGAAATCTTATCTTTATAATGAACTATAACCGAAAGATGTGACCTTTAGGTTGTGTTGTGTTGTTTTACTTCTGAGCGGCACTTTTTTGCACACCATGGGCTAAATGGCCAGATCACATGGACCCCGAAGGCTCAGAGAAGGTTGGGGGAGGGGATCCACTGGAACAGCTGTTGGGAGATAGATGGTAGCCTCCCGTCAAGGCCATCCAGCGTGTTCTTTAACGTGCACAGGGTATGGCTCTCCCGCACACGGGGCCACGGCTTAACGTCCCATCCGACGGACGGCGGTCTTTCCAAGCCCATCGGTGTCCCCTACTGACCGTGGGCAGGGCGGGGAATTTTGCGGAGATAAATCTCAACGCTGACCCAGCTGGGACTCGAACCTGGGAACTACAGATTACGAGCCTGGCGCGCTACCGACTGAGGCACCCTCGCCCCTGACCTTTAGGTGTTTCCTGTAATGTATGCATCTGTAAAGTATAAATCACGATCTGCACCAATAAAACAGAAATATGTTCTTTCATACCAGTTTCCATAGTAATCCACAGTAAGGATCCGATTTAATCTTTGATGGTGATATAACACAAACCTAAAAAGTATGACAGTGTGATTTTTCCATCATTTTACATTAAAAAGAGTGAACTATGAAATATTAAAGACATTATATAAAAAAATATTAAAGTTCCAATATAGTCGATACACAAGAATTAATATCTCATCTATTTCTTCGTAAACGACTAAATATTATTCTTTCAGAAGTAATATTATCTCTCCGCTCAAAAGAAACAAAAACATCTGACTAAGAGAATATGATGCAAATTATTATTATTTAGGACTGATCGATCAAAGTAATTCGTCACTCTTCCTAGATTTAATTTAATCTTTTTCGGTATGTGTTCATTTTTTACAGTCAACAGCAACAGAAGATATATTGCGAGCCTAAGATAATTTTCTCTATGTATGAATCTGCAACATATAAGTTAAGATTTGCACTAATAAATGCAAAAATAACCTTCGTGCTAATGCAAATCCGTGCAGAGGATCCGAATTAATCTCTGATGGTACAATAACACTCTCCTAATGAGTAGGATAGTATATTGGTTTACCATCACCAATATTAGTGAAACTTTGTAGATAGCGAAGTAATTAATTTATTAATATCAAAATACTAATATGTCAGTTATTTCTTGCTAAAGTACTAAAGAGGACTAATTGAAAAATATTCTATTTCGAAAACCAAGAAAATGTAGCTGACCATCATATATCTATTACGAATATATATTTTAGAGACTGTCTGTTTGTTTGACAAGTACTCCTTAGACGATCACAGCAAAGTTTACCAAACTTCGTCTGCAGCTTCATCTCACTGTAACAGTACAGTCGCTCAAAAAAATATCCAAACATTATGGTTGCTTACAGAATTCAGAAAAAATATCTGGCAACAATTTTTTTTTAGAAATTAGTGATCTGCAACTTTCGTGTCACGTGACACGAAGGTTGCCAGATGACCAATTTCTAAAAAAATTGTTGCCAGATATTTTTTCTGAATTCTGTAATCAACCATAATGTTTGGATATTTTTTGAGCAACTATATATTGTGAGGTTTTCTCTCTCAGAGAATTAGCCCATATCTCAAAGATTGGGCGCGACACGTCAGTCCATTTTGACCTTTGCTCATAGATAACATACTACTCCATTAATAGCTTTCAACTCTTGTTTCATAATATAGGCGAAAGCTGCGACCTCCTAGAGATTTCGACATTTGCTGAGGACTTCATCTCGATTATTGCCAAATCTCGAACCGTTTCCGAAACACGACCTCTAAACCCCACCCACCGAGAGGTAAGTGGGGGTCACCTTTCAAATTCGGAACCGATAAATCAAGTAGCTGTGGAATTACGAAGAGCTGAAAATTTTCGATATCACTGACGTCACCCCTGATGGCAGCCTTGGAGACGAAATTATTTACGGCAAATTAAAGCATATTGTGGAAGCAAAAGAAATATTCACGCTTAAAACGAAACTTGAATAAATTCAGGCCACGCGGTTTCTAAAGTGTTGCAGTCAATGTAAGAGAAAGATTGAGAAACATTGCTTTAAACTATGTAGCACGATGGGAAGGTTTTAAGATAAGGGTAACATTTCGTCATTGGTGAACATGGAAGAGTCGTTTCTAAAGAGAACGAAGTTTCACATTTTCCGAATTTTAGCACTCTACTGAGGTCCTGCCATCCTCACAGACCTTCTACTATGGCATATAAACTGACAGGCTGCTGTCAGACCTCTGTGGCAAGCAGCTGCTTGAGGGGGTATTTATTTTTTTATTTATTTTTAATGGTAGAAATTGGAAATAATGATGATTCCAAAAATACAAATAGTATATTTTACGGAAGCCCTGTCAAGCGTGTACTGGGATTTTTTAAGGGGATGCTTAATATAAGAATTTTTATGGGGTTGGTAAACCTAAGATTTTTAACATGAATAGGATTGTAATAGTTATGTACGGATCCTAATATCTCATTAACACCTAATCCAACCCAAAAAGAATTTTTCAATTATTATTAAAGAAAATAAAGATCAATGTGTACAGAAAGGCAGACGGTCAAAAATAAGTAAATAATAAATAAATCTCCCCTCAAGCAGCTGCTTGCCACAGAGGTCTGACAGGGTTGGGTTGTTGTACCTCTGAGCGGCACTTTTTTGCACACCATGGGCTAAATGGCCAGGTCACATGGACCCCGAAGGCTCAGAGGTTGGGAGAGGGGACCCACTGGAACAGCTGTTGGGAGACAGATGGTAGCCTCAGGTCAAGGCCATCCAGCGTGTTCTTTAACGTGCACAGGGTATGGCTCTCCCATACACGGGGCCACGGCTTAACGTCCCATCCGACGGACGGCGGCCTATTCCAAGCCCATCGGTATCCCCTACTGACCGTGGGCAGCGCGGGGAATTTTGCGGAGATAAATCTCAATGCTGACCCAGCTGGCACTCGAACCTGGGAACTACAGATTACGAGCCATAATTACCGTGGTGGGGGGGGGAAGGTAAAGAACTCAACAAATGCTATTTGATAATGCAAAGTCGATATGGAAAAAATAAATAAATAAATACCCCCTCAAGCAGCTGCTTGCCACAGAGGTCTGACAGGAGCCTGTCAGTTTATATGCCAAGAGTAGAAGGTCTGAGAGGATGGCAGGACCTCCGCAGAAAAACAATACGAACATCCATGCCTCACCCGGGGCTTGAACCCAGGTCCCGTAGATCAGTAGCCAAGCGCGCTAACCACTCGGCCAAGTGAACGTTGAACTTATTTCAAATGACAAAACAGGGTAGGAGTGGGTGGTGATTCCAAAGCGGTTAAAAATAGCCATTTTATCTTTCAAAGGACAAAACTAGATTTTAATTTCAGTTGCCTGTTCAGTGTGTTCCAAGAGAAAACTGATGAAACTAAATTTCAAATATTTAGGTAACGTGTGAATTCTGAGGTTAGGATCTCCACGATTAGTGCAGAAACAAGGTTTTTGCTAATGGAGCCATATGGAAAAGAATTCTAATTATTCTTCGATGATTCGTATCACTAACCTAATGAGTAGGAAAGTGTGTTTACAACACCATCAATGAACTAAGTAATGAACCATATTAAATGATCAGTATCGATCATGATGCGAGGAAGTGAACAGCACCAGGCCGGAACGTCGAAACAGAACTGGGAGTGACGAGAGGAAGTGAGACAGTACCGGAAGTGACGCGAGCAGGTTACTTAAGTCCTTCGGATTAAATGCTAATTTCATATGTAACACAAACAAGATCTTAAAATAACTGCTATTTTAATAAAGAGTTAAAAACATTTCACTTCATGAAAGCTTATATTTACAGTCAATCATAAAATTTTATCTTCACAGTCATAGTAATCTACGAAATCTTATCTTTATAATGAACTACAACCGAAATATGTGACCTTTAGGTTGTGTTGTGTTGTTTTACCTCTGAGCGGCACTTTTTTGCACACCATGGGCTAAATGGCCAGATCACGTGGACCCCGAAGGCTCAGAGAAGGTTGGGGGAGGGGATCCACTGGAACAGCTGTTGGGAGATAGATGGTAGCCTCCCGTCAAGGCCATCCAGCGTGTTCTTTAACGTGCACAGGGTATGGCTCTCCCGCACACGGGGCCACGGCTTAACGTCCCATCCGACGGACGGCGGTCTTTCCAAGCCCATCGGTGTCCCCTACTGACCGTGGGCAGGGCGGGGAATTTTGCGGAGATAAATCTCAACGCTGACCCAGCTGGGACTCGAACCTGGGAACTACAGATTACGAGCCTGGCGCGCTACCGACTGAGGCACCCTCGCCCCTGACCTTTAGGTGTTTCCTGTAATGTATGCATCTGTAAAGTATAAATCACGATCTGCACCAATAAAACAGAAATATGTTCTTTGATACCAGTTTCCATAGTAATCCATTGTAAGGATCCGATTTAATCTTTGATGGTGATATAACACAAACCTAAAAAGTATGACAGTGTGATTTTTCCATCATTTTACATTAAAAAGAGTGAACTATGAAATATTAAAGACATTATATAAAAAAATATTAAAGTTCCAATATAGTCGATACACAAGAATTAATATCTCATCTATTTCTTCGTAAACGACTAAATATTATTCTTTCAGAAGTAATATTATCTCTCCGCTCAAAAGAAAGAAAAACATCTGACTAAGAGAATATGATGCAAATTATTATTATTTAGGACTGATCGATCAAAGTAATTCGTCACTCTTCCTAGATTTAATTTAATCTTTTTCGGTATGTGTTCATTTTTTACAGTCAACAGCAACAGAAGATATATTGCGAGATTAAGATAATTTTCTCTATGTATGAATCTGCAACATATAAGTTAAGATTTGCACTAATAAATGCAAAAATAACCTTCGTGCTAATGCAAATCCGTGCAGAGGATCCGAATTAATCTCTGATGGTACAATAACACTCTCCTAATGAGTAGGATAGTATATTGGTTTACCATCACCAATATTAGTGAAACTTTGTAGATAGCGAAGTAATTAATTTATTGATATCAAAATACTAATATATCAGTTATTTCTTGCTAAAGTACTAAAGAGGACTAATTGAAAAATATTCTATTTCGAAAACCAAGAAAATGTAGCTGACCATCATATATCTATTACGAATATATATTTTAGAGACTGTCTGTTTGTTTGACAAGTACTCCTTAGACGATCACAGCAAAGATTACCAAACTTCGTCTGCAGCTTCATCTCACTGTAACAGTACAGTCGCTCAAAAAAATATCCAAACATTATGGTTGATTACAGAATTTAGAAAAAATATCTGGCAACAATTATTTTTTAGAAATTAGTGATCTGCAACTTTCGTGTCACGTGACACGAAGGTTGCCAGATGACCAATTTCTAAAAAAAATTGTTGCCAGATATTTTTCTGAATTCTGTAATCAATCATAATGTTTGGATATTTTTTTGAGCGACTGTACATTGTGAGGTTTTCTCTCCCAGAAAATTAGCCCATATCTCAACGATTGGGCGCGAAACGTCAGTCCATTTTGACCTTTGCTCATAGATAACATACTACTCCATTAATAGCTTTCAACTCTTGTTTCATAATATAGGCGAAAGCTGCGACCTCCTAGAGATTTCGACATTTGCTGAGGACTTCATCTCGATTATTGCCTAAATCTCGAACCGTATCCGAAACCCGACCTCTAAACCCCACCCACCGAGAGGTAAGTGGGGGTCACCTTTCAAATTCGGAACCGATAAATCAAGTAGCTGTGGAATTACGATGAGCTGAAAATTTTCGATATCACTGACGTCACCCCTGATGGCAGCCTTGGAGACGAAATTATTTACGGCAAATTAAAGCATATTGTGGAAGCAAAAGAAATATTCAGTCTTAAAACGAAACTTGAATAAATTCAGGCCACGCGGTTTCTAAAGTGTTGCAGTCAATGTAAGAGAAAGATTGAGAAACATTGCTTTAAACTATGTAGCACGATGGGAAGGTTTTAAGATAAGGGTAACATTTCGTCATTGGTGAACATGGAAGAGTCGTTTCTAAAGAGAACGAAGTTTCACATTTTCCGAATTTTAGCACTCTACTGAGGTCCTGCCATCCTCACAGACCTTCTACTATGGCATATAAACTGACAGGCTGCTGTCAGACCTCTGTGGCAAGCAGCTGCTTGAGGGGGTATTTATTTTTTTATTTATTTTTAATGGTAGATATTGGAAATAATGGTGATTCCAAAAATACAAATAGTATATTTTACGGAAGCCCTGTCAAGCGTGTATCTGGGATTTTTTAAGGGGATGCTTAATATAAGAATTTTTATGGGGTTGGTAAACCTAAGATTTTTAACATGAATAGGATTGTAATAATTATGTACGGATCCTAATATCTCATTAACACCTAATCCAACCCAAAAAGAATTTTTCAATTATTATTAAAGACAATAAAGATCAATGTGTACAGAAAGGCAGACGGTCAAAAATAAGTAAATAATAAATAAATCTCCCCCTCAAGCAGCTGCTTTCCACAGAGGTCTGACAGGGTTGGGTTGTTGTACCTCTGAGCGGCACTTTTTTGCACACCATGGGCTAAATGGCCAGGTCACATGGACCCCGAAGGCTCAGAGGTTGGGAGAGGGGACCCACTGGAACAGCTGTTGGGAGACAGATGGTAGCCTCCGGTCAAGGCCATCCAGCGTGTTCTTTAACGTGCACAGGGTATGGCTCTCCCACACACGGGGCCACGGCTTAACGTCCCATCCGACGGACGGCGGCCTATTCCAAGCCCATCGGTATCCCCTACTGACCGTGGGCAGGGCGGGGAATTTTGCGGAGATAAATCTCAATGCTGACCCAGCTGGCACTCGAACCTGGGAACTACAGATTACGAGCCATAATTACCGTGGTGGGGGGGGGGGGGAAGGTAAAGAACTCAACAAATGCTATTTGATAATGCAAAGTCGATATGGAAAAAATAAATAAATAAATACCCCCTCAAGCAGCTGCTTGCCACAGAGGTCTGACAGGAGCCTGTCATTTATATGCCAAGAGTAGAAGGTCTGAGAGGATGGCAGGACCTCCGCAGAAAAACAATACGAACATCCATGCCTCACCCGGGGCTTGAACCCAGGTCCCGTAGATCAGTAGCCAAGCGCGCTAACCACTCGGCCAAGTGAACGTTGAACTTATTTCAAATGACAAAACAGGGTAGGAGTGGGTGGTGATTCCAAAGCGGTTAAAAATAGCCATTTTATCTTTCAAAGGACAAAACTAGATTTTAATATCAGTTGCCTGTTCAGTGTGTTCCAAGAGAAAACTGATGAAACTAAATTTCAAATATTTAGGTAACGTGTGAATTCTGAGGTTAGGATCTCCACGATTAGTGCAGAAACAAGGTTTTTGCTAATGGAGCCATATGGAAAAGAATTCTAATTATTCTTCGATGATTCGTATCACTAACCTAATGAGTAGGAAAGTGTGTTTACAACACCATCAATGAACTAAGTAATGAACCATATTAAATGATCAGTATCGATCATGATGCGAGGAAGTGAACAGCACCAGGCCGGAACGTCGAAACAGAACTGGGAGTGACGAGAGGAAGTGAGACAGTACCGGAAGTGACGCGAGCAGGTTACTTAAGTCCTTCGGATTAAATGCTAATTTCATATGTAACACAAACAAGATCTTAAAATAACTGCTATTTTAATAAAGAGTTAAAAACATTTCACTTCATGAAAGCTTATATTTACAGTCAATCATAAAATTTTATCTTCACAGTCATAGTAATCTACGAAATCTTATCTTTATAATGAACTATAACCGAAATATGTGACCTTTAGGTTGTGTTGTGTTGTTTTTACCTCTGAGCGGCACTTTTTTGCACACCATGGGCTAAATGGCCAGGTCACATGGACCCCGAAGGCTCAGAGAAGGTTGGGGGAGGGGACCCACTGGAACAGCTGTTGGGAGACAGATGGTAGCCTCCCGTCAAGGCCATCCAGCGTGTTCTTTAACGTGCACAGGGTATGGCTCTCCCCGCACATGGGGCCACGGCTTAACGTCCCATCCGACGACGGCGGCCTTTCCAAGCCCATCGGTGTCCCCTACTGACCGTGGGCAGGGCGGGGAATTTTGCGGAGATAAATCTCAACGCTGACAACCCAGCTGGGACTCGAACCTGTGAACTACAGATTACGAGCCTGGCGCGCTACCGACTGAGCCGCCCCCGCCCCGAGGTCTGACAGGAGCCTGCCAGTTTATACGCCACAGTAGAAGGTCAGAGAGGATGCGGGACATTACTACATCCATGCCTTACCCGGGACTCGAACCCTGCTCCCTTAGATCAGTAGCCCAGCGTGCTAACCACTCGGCAACACTTTACAAAATCTTCACAGTCAACTGTGAAAGAAAGTTTGTACGAGATTTTGTTCTGTAATGTATTAATCAGTAGCAAAGATCTGCACCTACAAAGCAGAAATGCATTGCATGGTAATGCAGACCTCTGGATAAGATCGCAAGTAATCTTTGATGGGATTACAACACTAACTAACGAGTAGAATGTGTTGGTTTCCATAAATGTACATTGAAAATAATAAAAAATATCATTTTAGAGACATCTGAAAATATTAATTTGTTTGCTCCTATATAGGCGATACGTAAATAGTAAACATTGGGTTGTTTTACCTCTGAGCGGCACTTTTTTGCACACCATGTGCTAAATGGCCAGGTCACAGGGACCCGAAGGCTCAGAGAAGGTTGGGGGAGGGGACCCACTGGAACAGCTGTTGGGAGACAGATGGTAGCCTCCCGTCAAGGCCATCCAGCGTGTTCTTTAACGTGCACAGGGTATGGCTCTCCGGCACACGGGGCCACGGCTTAACGTCCCATCCGACGGACGGCGGCCTTTCCAAGCCCATCGGTGTCCCCTACTGACCGTGGGCAGGGCGGGGAATTTTGCGGAGATAAATCTCAACGTTGACCCTGCTGGGACTCTAACCTGGGAACTACAGATTACGAGCCTGGCGCGCTACCGACTGAGCCACCCCTGCCCTAAATAGTAAACAGATCACCTATTTATTGTAAAAGGATTAAATACGCTCCTTGAAAAATATTTATCTGAAAGAAAAGAATGTAATTGCTGACTGTCATATGTTGCTATACGATAGAAAAGACTATAATAGAAGTGATAATTTTTGTTTTATATTTCAAATACAACTGCTATAAGCTATATTCTGGGATAGTTACATTTAACGAGAAGGGTAACATTTCGCCATTGGCAAATAGGGAACTCTTTTGTAAAAATGATTTTCGACCACGAACCGGTTGCAGGCGTTGTTGAACGAACAAAAATTGGTTTTACACGTGATGCTATTTTTGGGTATGTGCGAACTTCTGTTGGCTGAATGATTTCAACGATTAAGATGAAATATTACTTTTGGGAATATTTCATTTCAGATTGGTGTGCTTGGATATCACAAACCTTGTAGGCTGTTATTGACAGTTTTGCAGCATAAAAGGCTTTTATGAGAATGAGATTTTCGCAAAAACAGTTCTACCGATTTAGGTGAACATGTCACTATTTAAAACGAATACAAATCCAAGAGTTAAAAAAATTGCATTACACCTGGCAACCAAAATCAAACATAAGTTCTTGTTGATATTTAATCGAAAGAAGACCTCATATAATGTTCAGTCATTAGATATCTCTAAGTGTTAAAGGCTTATGAAGTATTTTAACTGGGAGGCACAATTTTGTGCTGATTTAACAAAGGCCACTATAAGAAAATGTTTTTGTAATGTAAGCTGCACATCTGGTTTTTAATGCAGCGTGACTTATATAACTTCGTAGTGCAGAAATATGCTCCATATATTTTATCACATAAAATATAAATAAATAATAAATAAATAACCTCTCAAGCAGCTGCTTGCCACAGAGGTCTGACAGGAGCCTGTCAGTTTATATGCCATAGTAGAGGTCTGTGAGGATGGCAGGACCTCAGCAGAAAAACGACACATACTTCCAAGCCTTAACCCGGGGTTCGAACACAGGTCCCTTAGTCAGTAGCGAAACGTGCTAACCACTCGGCCACTGGACTTATTCAATAGAGAAATAAATGTTATTTTCGAAATCTGTTTTAACTTTCCAGTTAGTCCAGGATGTGAGTGTGTTCATCTGTTCTTTACGAGATTTGTTTACATTTGAGGTTTACACATCTGCTATTGGTCATCTAATATCAGGTGGCCTAGTATTGGAAATGATGGAAAAATAAATGGCAATAAAGAAGCATTGTAATCTAATTTTAATATGAAGAGAAAATCAGATTTGCTTGTGTTTTAAATATAACGTAAAAAGTGACCATTTTGTTGTCACTTCCTTTCTGTGAATTATAAAGCAATTGTGAAACGCAGTTACAAAAGCGTAACGAATCACGTGACGTTACGTAGAGGTAACAAAAAGTAATTTTGTGTTAATCTGTGAAAGCATTAAATTTGCTTTAATAAAACGTTAAGTGAGATCGTTTTGTTGATTATTCTAAGCTGTGATTTATAAAATTATTGTGATTATGTACGAACTACGTTTACGTAAACGCAAGGAAAACCAATTATTGTGGTCAGCTGTCATCGCCTCAATCATTAAACATCCTCAGTCATCAAATTATTAAATATACTTTAAGAGTACGATATATGAGAATGTTTTGCTAATTATTCTACTCTGGAGTATTAAAAATTAATTGTAAAATGCAATTAAAATTAAGCAACGATTTCTTTATGTTGCAAAAACGTAACAAAAATAATTATGCAATGAGCTGTGAAACTATTAAACAAACTTTACCAAAGGTCATATTAAAAATATCGTTGATAATCCTCACTTGTTATATTAGAGCTGCCGCTACAAGTGCAAAATTAAACCACATATCTGGAATTAAATCTGAGTGTTTAGAGAGTTATGTGGCTTCGATAATGCATGAATCAGTTGGGTTGGGTTGTTTTACCTCTGAGCGGCACTTTTTTGCACACCATGGGCTAAATGGCCAGGTCACATAGACCCCGAAGGCTCAGAGAAGGTTGGGGGAGGGGACCCACTGGAACAGCTGTTGGGAGACAGATGGTAGCCTCCCGTCAAGGCCATCCAGTGTGTTCTTTAACGTGCACAGGGTATGTCTCTCCCGCACACGGGGCCACGTCTTAACGTCCCATCCGACGGACGGCGGCCTTTCCAAGACCATCGGTATCCCCTACTGACCGTGGGCAGGGCGGGAAATTTTGCGGAGATAAATCTCAACGCTGACCCAGCTGGGACTCGAACCTGGGAACTACAGATTACGAGCCTGGCGCGCTACCGACTGAGCCACCCCCGCCCCACTCATGAATCAGTTATGAGAATTCTGCACAAGTAAATGCGAAAGCAAAGCCTTCCTGATGATGCAGACCCATCAATAGATTCTAAGTAATTCACAATTATTTGCAATCATTAACCTGATGAATAGGTGAATAAGGGTTAACCATCGACGTAGTTTAATTTCCAATGAATGATTGAAATTAAGTTAATTTTAAAGTGCCCTAAGAAGCATTCTTACACTTTTATGTCTTAGAACTCTCCTATATTGCTTCATATGTTTTAACACAAAAAAGAGACTTTTTGTAAATGTTCCAAGGGATGATGAAATAATATTTTTATTCTAATAGGCACAGAAGTCAAAGATTTAAATTTTTTCTATCAAAATATTGAATTTCAATCTAATCAATTTATCAGTGCATGAAGAGTTATAGAAAGAGATGTATTTCAAAGGAAAAGTTTTAAATTTTATGAAAACTTAAATTTAAGTAATAGTCATTTTAAAAAACTATTTTACCAAAATCGTTAGACAAATAAATTTTACGTCTTCATCGAAGAATTCTATTAATTTTTGAAAATTTCGCTATATTTTTTTGAAGGAAGTATGACGCTACTTTTACACTTTACGTCAAGAGCAGTTTTAAAAAAACGAATTAATATTTTTAAAATTGAAAGTTCAGAAACTTAAGTTGCATCGTCCCTTTGTGTTGAGTACCATTTGGCTGCAGAAAAGCTAATTTTACACACTTATAGAGATTCTGTGACTTTCAATATACTAAGCACGAAAATACTTCTACTTTTCAATCTAGAAAGCTGCATTAGACTAAGATCAAGTTTAAAGTGTTACCCTAAGTGTTTTTTTTTTATTTCAAATCTTACCTTAAAGGATGCAGAAAGGATGTTGATGTGTTTCTCCAGGAGCTGAGGAGTCTCGCGTCTTCACAGCAGACACCGGAATTCTAAGCAGAGACAACAGATGTTTGAATTTTTAATATCTTCTTCCTCTTTCATCGGATTGTTGCATATGAACTCTGTGTTTGTTGAATAATAATCAATGCCAGATGTCTTTACAAAGTGTTGTATTTAATTGTTTAAGTCTATCTAAAATAACAAGCCCTCCTTTTAAAAGAAAAGTCTGAAAAATGAAATAAAATTGAATAAATTACCCTTTAAGAATCTGACAGGAACTTGTCGCTAAAATACAGTACACCTAAGAGAAAATATATCAGGAAAGTGAAACATCAGTAGAAAAGAAATAATGGCACCTTATCATAGATTTATTTGATCAGTAGAGAAACCTTTAACCACTTGGCCACGGGGTGGTCAATAAAAAGAATAATTGGAGAAAATAACGATTTAATAATCGATCAGTTACGAAATCATTATGTTTTTTGTACTGAAAACTCTAGAATTAATCTGGAGAAATCAAAGACCAATAAGGGAGGTAGATCGAGCATGACGTCATAACCGCTGAAGCTAACATGAACTGGGCCAAAAAATATTAAATAAAACGGCACACAGAGAAAATATTATTTTCAGCAGGATTATGTTAAGATGATATATATATTTGGGGGTGGGGACGATGGGGCACTCAAAGCACTTGGCGGTTTCTAAATCAAAAATGAGCAATAGGATTAAATTTATTTGTCTACATCCGTGCTCAGAATTAATGGGGTGGGGGGGAAGGGACTGGATTTCATTTGAATGATGCAATTGAACGATGGAATTCATTTCAGAAGATTACACTTTGTTCAAGGAATTAATGAATATCATGTGCAAGAAAATACTTGTGCATTCACATTTATTTTTACCTATCTTCCTGCTGCTTTTCGGTCGTCATTTCAAATTTCTGAAAACTGTTGTTCTAATATAAATTCACTATATCACAGTTATAAAACATTACCTTTGAGAAAAATTATATATTATATATTTCATTAGTTTTCTGACTAAAAAATCAAAATTTAGTATCAGTAAAAACTTTTAATTTTAATTGTAGAGTATAGGTTTGGAAATTTCATGTTGAGAAATCCAATAATAAAATCTTCCACAGAAATTTCTTTTTCACAGAGTAAAATATTTAAAAAAATTAAACATTACTATCATAAATTAGAAATGTTTGAGAACGTTGAAAATATTATTAAATGATTATCTTTTATCATTTGAACTAAAGATTGAATTCTGCTGGCATTTTGTTTATTTCTTTTGATTTTAATTTAATTTAAAAAAACATATAATTAATTTTGCATTGTAACCTGGATGTGCTTGTCTTTAGCGCCTTGGTTATGCATATTAAAAAAAACGTGTCATTTGGTTTATTCGTGTGAGCATGAGTGATCTGCTGTATACAACATACATCATGCGTGTATTGTTATCTATACTTTGCAATTTGTTATCCGCGATTAAGTTTAAATGCTCAATATTTCAAATAAATTTTTATACTTCTATAAAAGCTCCCCTGTCAAAAAATTAGTCACCCCTGGCTGAATGTCACCTAATAGCTCGTAACACCTCTGTGCGTTCGAAGAACAGCCGAAATCCTGTCTGGCATGGATGCCACCAGTGTGCATATCAATGTTCATCCTCTCTTCAGGCAGCAAATGCAGCAGTTCAGCCAGAATGGTCGTATGGTTGGGACGGCGTTTCACACGTTGCTCCAAATAGTCCCACAAATTTTCTATGGGATTCAAATCCGGGATTTGGTTGGCCAGTCGAGATGTTTGAAGGATTCAGAATGCTCGTCGTGTCAGTCCGACACACTTCAAGCCCTGTGCACGTGACAATTGTTGTCTTGGAAGACCGAGGTATCCTTCTGGTGTTAACTGTGGAGATGACGCACAAAAGGCAACACGTGGTCATCCAGTAGCTCCATACAGCCCTTCCGGTTCAAGTGTGACGTCTCCGCAACCATGACCTCTACCCTCGTTCGTGAAACACCCCCAGTACATCACAGAGCCTCCTCCAGCTTGAACAGAATCTTGCACATAGTCCGCATGGAAGGCTTCATTCAGCTTACGAGGTACCCGTCACATCGCATCATTCAAGTACAATCAAAAACGTGACTCATCCGACCAGATCACACGCTTCCAAGAGTCGACAATTCAGTCTTTGTGGCGCTGCGCCCACTGTAGGCGTGCAACCTTGTGCAGAACTGTTAACAAGGGTCTCTTCCACGGTACTCTGCTCTAGATATCTATGGCACGCAGTTCCTTTCGGAATGTTTGTTGGGAAACAGTTTGTTGTAGGCCTACATTGATTGACTGGAGCAATTCCTGCCTCTTGCAAAGTGGTTTGCCCAAATAGTGCGTGACACACTGTGGCGGTCCCTATTGGTGAGCACAGTTTTTCTACCGCAGTTCTGGCGACGATTTGCGGTGGACTGCGATGTACGCCACTGCTGGAAGACCCTTTGGACACTACATTTCGATACAGATGCAAAGGCAGCAACTTCTTGTATACTATGCCCTTCGGCTCGGCCAAACGCAATAACACCTTTTTGCCACTCATTCACATCTTTGGCGCGACCCATGTTTTATGGAGCGACTAACACACACGTGGTATACAACCACTTTTTGTCACTGTATGAACCCCATAGCACACCGCACAGCTATTCGTAGGACACGTTTATTATTGGTGTGCTCTCTGTTGGTGTCGAACGGATGTAACTCTCTTATGGCGTGATATGACTAATTTTTTGTCTGGTGAGCTTATTATTTATACATTATGTGTTAAAAAATAAAAATGTATACAGGGTGATTCAAAACTCTTTGGCCAAACTTTAAGGGGTGATAGAACACACCTAAACAAGCACTTTTTGTCATACAATGCATGGTCGGAACTCAAGCGGTGAAGCGCTAGGGGTTAGCAATTACTGTGTCAGGAAATGAAGAAACGCAAGAATGAGAAGAGGTTTGAAACAATTGCAGAAATTACAGAACAGAAAGTGCAGAATTTTATTGAACAAATTACAGAAACTGCTCAAAAGAGCGACCGCCAACATTAATGTAGGCTTCACACCTTCGACGAAGTGATGGACGTACATGGGCGAACACACCAGGCATTTCTCGTACAGCGGCAATATAAATCCTGGTAGCAAGGTCCTCATTGGAATAGATGACGCTCCGTACGTGAAATGCATGTCCGCCTTCTCCTGATTCGTGAAACAATCCATACGTTCTGCAATCCACGGAATGACGACGAGTGCGAAAACCAGCGCTTATAAGTGTTCACTGGAAAGCGCCCTCTAGCGGTTCCCCGCTTGAGTTCCGACCGTGCATTGCATGACGAAAAGTGCTTGTTTAGTGTGTTCTATCACCCCTTAAAGTTTGGCCCAAGAGTTTTGAATCACTCTGTAAAATAATCATAAAAAAAATTATATTTCATATTCCTTTTAAGAACGTGGATTGTCGCATATTATGGCGGCAGACAGGATGACGTCGGGGCGGGGGTGGCTCAGTCGGCAGCGCGCCAGGTTCATAATCTGTAGTTCCCAGGTTCGAGTCCCAACTGGGTCAGCGTTGAGATTTATCTCCGCAAAATTTCCCCCACCCTGCCCATGGTCAGTAGGGACACCGATGGGCTTGGAAAGGCCGCCGTCCGCCGGATAGGACGTTAAGCCGGGGCCCTGTGTGCGTGAGAGCCATAAACTGTGCACGTTAAAGAACACGCTGGATGGCCTTGACGGGAGGCTACCATCTGTCTCCCAACAGCTGTTCCAGTGGGTCCCCTCCCCCAACCTTCTCCGAGCCTTCGGGGTCCGTGTGACCTGGCCATTTAGCCCATGGTGTGCAAAAAAGTGCCGCTCAGAGGTAAAACAACCCAACCCAACCCACTAAAACAGAGCATTAACTGAATCAATGCAAAGCAAGCGCCACATTTCCATAGGAATAGGAGTTAATTAAGTTCCGGTCACTGCAATTGGCTGTTTCAATTTCCACCCCCCACCCCTCTTCCCTCTTCAAAAATTTTAACATTCGTTTTCGAAATTTCGGGTGTTTTCTGATTTGCTTCTTGGATTGATATATTGTAAAGGTTAGATTTAAATCCATCGAACCATCCTTTAGTAGTGGTAAATGGTTCCACAGGTTTTTAAACGCTGAGTAAAAACTCCTATATAAATAAATCTATATGAATAATCCCATCTGAATATCAAGAAAAAGACTATATAAAGATATGAACGAAAGGTTTTGTCGAAAAACATTTGAACTTAAATATAAAAAAAATAAATAAATACCCCTTTAAGCAGCTGCTTGCCACAGAGGTCTGACTGGAGCCTGTCAGCTTATATGCCACAGTAGATGGTCTGTGAGGATGGCAGGACCTCAGCAGATAAACAACACGAACATCCATGCCTTACCCGGGGCTTGAACTTAGATCCCTTAGATCAGTAGCCAAGCGCGCTAACCACTCGGCCATGGGACGGCTATCATCAATTAAAGAATTTAGAAGTATCTCCATTTCAATCATAATAGACAGCCTGACCCTGGTTGATTTTGTTGCTTGTAGTGGAATAGCTCACTTTTCCACTGCTAAAATTGATTCTCTATTTTATTTAAAAATTGTTCTTACTGTTTAACTTGCTACTCCTAAATTATTGCACACATCGATTTTTAAATCTATCGAACCACACCTTACTAATGGCAAATGGTTCCAAAGATTTTTCAGTTTATAAATATGAGTGTTTTGTTAATTCATGTTAGAAATTCCTGGCTATAAAATATAGGGATCCCTCACTTAACACTCTTAATTGTTTCCACCAAAACCAAACTGCCAAAATTCAACCAGTATCAAAATGTCGAATTTAGTTTCTAAACTCAGACGTTTTCTCGTACTAGCCGATACTAGAAGTTACCGATACGTTTACCCGATACTAGAAGTTAATACTCTTGTACTCTTATCATCCATTGTCAAATTTAAAAAATATACTATTAATTAATTTTGTTGAGGAAAAAGTGCTAAAAAAACATGTTACATGGAAGCAAGCATGCCAGTTCCGTTTTTGTGAAAATTGAAGGCTCACTTCTGTTCCCATATCTAGTTCAGTATTGGCCTACTGATCTGGTCATCTATGGACACTTTTTTCTTTTTTTTCCAACCCTGCCGAGGAGTGGTCAACTTCACAGGGTCCTGGTGGTGACCATTTATACCTACTAGACTGGACTTTTGTTGGATTTGATCTTGATTATTGATCCTGGACTTGCTGCACTGGTGGACCTCTGTTGAGGGAGAATCTGCCGCTGTGTTTTTCGTTTGCTTCTGGGTTGCCAGCCCTAAGTGAACAGAGGAATGGAATACCTTATATCAGTTGGTGAATAATCCTAATCAGAGGCCATCACAGGTACCTGAACCTTACTTAGCTAGTTGGCATCGTCAAGCCTAAACTGGAGTAATGTGTCTCAGGCAGGCCATATGGCTCTCGAAAAAGTCCACTTGAAAAGGTGGTGCCTGAAGTTCCTACCAGCATCGGTGACTTCAGCCTTTAGCGGAGGAGGAACAGCCTTAGAACAGAAAGACTTCGAAACAATGAGAAAAAATTAAAATTAATTTTCCTCAGCAAGTTGAAGAAACAAGGAGAGATTGAACAATTTTCGGCTGTGGCTGAAAGTGTATATTTGGGTTCTTTTTAGCGAGTTAGTATTAGGTTAATCTAAGTAAAGATTATTGAAGACATCACCACTTTGTCGTCTGCTGCGTGGTGATCTTAATATATAAAAAGCATAGGAAATGTTAATCTTGGAAACTAAAGGTTTATTTAGAAAGATAATTATGTCACTTACTGAATGTTGTTAAAAGTTTTCCTTTATGCTTTGAATAGTCTCTTTAAGAATTGTATTGTGACTATTTTAAATAAAGTTGGATAATCAGAAAAATTCTTTTGGTGGTTTAGCTTCATACTGATGAAGAAAAAGATTTGTGTTAGTTGAATTTATTTTATTTTATACATGTGGTTTTATACATTTGTAATAAATTAGTAATTTATAATTTTTGTTGTTAAGCTTTTTTTTTAAACTCACGCTCAGATTTTCTATTAAAAATCCGTAACAATTGGTATCAGGAGCCGGATATTACATTGAATGCCTTTCACTAGACGCATGGATGAGTTAGTAAAACTTATAACTGATATAAAGGGTAAAATTGTTGATCTCGTTAATGAAAATGATGACAAGATAGCTTAAAATAACGGCTCAAAATTAGGACTTTATAGTCAAACCAGCGGTAAGAATGAGTTGAAAGCTAAACTAGCAGTACAAATGATGACTTAAAAGCTAAACTAGCGGCTAAAAATGATGATTTAAAAGCTGAAATAAGTAGGCAATAGTATATAGTGTGTCATATATAGTGTGTCAAAATAACGAATTGTGAGCTGAAGTGGCTTCTCAAATTAGTAAGATTATTAATCAGTGTAAAGAGATTAAGACCAAACTCAAGACAGTCTGATAATTTAAAGGCTGAAATTGTTGGTGTAAAAATGACATTGATGGTGTAAAGTGTAATGTAAATGAAATCACTTGTGACCTTTAATAACAGATTGATTGTGTTGAGAAAGGTTCTAAGCATCATATTCATAATGTAGAGACAGATTGTTAACTCCAGTTGCAGTTTTCAAGAAATTAAATGTTGGCCTCTTGTGATAATGGTAATGTCAGTGACAATAATGTGTTTACACATATCTGCAAGAGTTCAACTAAACTTTCTAGATATGATGGCCAGTCATCTTGGGCAGTGTCTAAAACACAATTCGAAGTGATCGCTAAAGCCAATGAGAGGAATGAAATACAGAAGTCCAATTTTTTTTCCAGTAACCTTAAGAAATGCTGCTGCGGAAGTTTTACAGTGTGATCCAGAAAAAAAAGGGACCTGATATTCAAAGTTTAGTGTCTTTATTAGAACTAAGATTTGCCAATAGTAATTTGAAATAATACTATATGACACAATTTAAACACTGGGTTGGGTTGTTTTACCTCTGAGCGGCACTTTTTTGCACACCATGGGCTAAATGGCCAGGTCACATGGACCCCGAAGGCTCAGAGAAGGTTGGGGAAGGGGACGCACTGGAACAGCTGTTGGGAGACAGATGGTAGCCTCCCGTCAAGGCCATCCAGCGTGTACTTTAACGTGCACAGGGTATGGCTCTCCCGCACACGGGGCCACGGCTTAATGTCCCATCCGACGGACGGCAGCCTTTCCAAGCCCATCGGTGTCCCCTACTGACCGTGGGCAGGGTGGGGAGTTTTGAGGAGATAAATCTCAAAGCTGACCCAGCTGGGACTCGAACCTGGGAACTACAGATTACGAGCCTGGCGCGCTACCGACTGAGCCACCTCCGCCCCATTTAAACACTGAATGCAGAAGAATGGAGAAACTTTACAAGAACTAGACAGTGACGTTGAGTGCCTAGTTAGATTAGCTTATAATGACTCCGCCAGATATTTAGAATAGCTTTGCAATACAGTTTATTAATGTTATTGTCTACCCTGAGAGACTCAACAATCCCTGAGGTTGTTGGAAGGTAAATTCTTGAAGTCAGCTGTGATACATGCCATGAAGTATGAGTGCTGCAGGCTTTCCTCCCGAGCAAACAAACGCGCAGTGAGATTTATGAATGCAGAAGACTGTAGAAAAGAATAAATGAAATGCAAAAATTAACCAAAGCTGTTTCCAAAGTCAAACCATATTTTCTGTTTTAAAAGAAGTTAATAGTTTCTCAAGAACTTCCACAGATCTTATTGGGTTTGTAACAAAACTGGACATAATCATACCAACTGCAATAAGCAAAGAATGAGTTCAAATCCATCTGCTAGACAGAAGGAACAGGGAAACGGAAAGTAGTCAGTTTTGTTAGGCAAAGGTTGGCCCCATGAGAAGTTGCTCGCATTTCAGCACTGCATGGTGGAGACAGCAGATTGGTAGCTGATGGAACTGTGAAGGATGTGCCTTGCCGCTTGATAGTAGACACTGGTGCAAATCTGACTGTACTCAGACCTAACATATTAAAGAATATAACACCCCAACCTAACTGGTATCTAGAAGTCTAGTAACTGGTATCCTCAACCTAACTGGTATGCTAGAAGTCCAATATAAGCCTGCAAACAGTGACTGGAGATCGTGCTAAAATCCATGGAAGGATTGAACTAAACATCAGAGTTGGAAGCTCTCTTTTATGCCATCCTATTTACATCATTGACATCTACAAAGAACGCATATTAGGCCTAGACTTCCTAAAGAAACATGGATTCCATATTAGACCCAATGACAGTCTACCAATCTATAAGACAGAAGAGATCACTCTGCTTAGCCAAACAACTGATTCTTTATCTAACTTGACCACAGTATTAGTGACAGAAGACACGGAGAACCCAGCACATGTGAAGTTGTAGTCCATGGACAGAGACTTCTGCTGCCTTCTGACTGGCAGTCACCAATGCTCCTGTTAAAGGCGCTTTGGCTCATGGTATCCTGTTTGCAAGAATTTTAGTCAGCGTAGATTAAGAACAGATTCCTATTAGACTGATGAACTGCAACAAGACCAATAGATTTTTCAGCGGAGGTGAAGAATTAGCATTTTGTGAACTTGTTAATGGGTAACTCTTGGAAATACAAAAAAAGATACTGAATCAAACATACATCACAGAGACATCCCCTCTCATTTTGCCGACTTGTGGAGAAAAACAAGGAAGTTATTTACTGATGATCAAGCAGCTAAAGCTGAGGATCTACTTAAAGCGGTTTCTGATATTTTCTCTACTACATCAAATGATTATGGCTTTACTAACCTTGCAGAACATAAGATCAATACTGGGTTTCGTCTCCCATCCATTTGCCAGCACGAAGGCTTCCATTACCATAACGGGTGGAGACAGAACAATTTATAAGGGGCATGGAAGCTCAGGACATTATAGAACCATCATTGTGTCCGTGGACATCACCAGTGTTTCTCGTCAAAAAACTGCATTGGGCCTGTAGTATCCCTCGCATTATTGAATGGAAATTTGTATATAAATATTTTAATAAGTGCATATTAGATGTCAGGATACTGATATTTTAATAATAATTTCTATTTTTTTATATGTACATATTTATGGTAAATATCTATCTTTTTATTGTGATATGGTTGTGGTATGAAGCTGTTCTGTTGGCTGGGAGCGTCAGTTGATAACCCTGTACCTATTGCAGGAGGGGCATTGAAATTGTCAGAAGTATGGAGATGACCTACCTGCCGTGATGACAGGAAGCCGCTGTCATTGTGGGTGGCCTTAATGAGGAACCCTTCACCACCTTCCATAGTGCACGGGCAAGGCTTTGGGCACAGTGCGTCTCAGCGTAGTCTGTGTTACTTGGAAGAATTAGAAGTCTGTGTGATTTAGAAGAACGAGAGGTCTGTGTGACCATATCCAATATATGTATATTAAACGTCTGTGGGATGGGGGCGGGGGTGGCTCAGTCGGTAGCGCGCCAGGCTCGTAATCTGTAGTTCCCAGGTTCGAGTCCCAGCTGGGTCAGCATTGAGATTTATCTCCGCAAAATTCCCCGCCCTGCCCACGGTCAGTAGGGGACACCGATGGGCTTGGAAAGGCCGCCGTCCGTCGGATGGGACGTTAAGCCGTGGCCCCGTGTGCGGGAGAGCCATACCTTGTGCACGTTAAAGAACACGCTAGATGGCCTTGACGGGAGGCTACCATCTGTCTCCCAACAGCTGTTCTAGTGGGTCCCCTCCCCCAACCTTCTCTGAGCCTTCGGGGTCCATGTGACCTGGCCATTTAGCCCATGGTGTGCAAAAAAGTGCCGCTCAGAGGTAAAACAACCCAACCCGTCTGTGTGACTATTCGAAATAAAAGTGTGTGACTAAGAAATAACGAATCAATAGAACAATAGCGACCTCCAGACGTATCCCAGCAACAGGAAGGCAACACCGATAAAGAAGAATAGAAAAAAGCTCAATGTTAAGTTTGCAACAATTGTCATCTCTTTATTCGCCGATCTAAGGCAGCATAGTATTGGGCGAACTATCAACGGGAACAACACTCAGACACTGACACTGGATTAAATAATCCTCAAACCTTAGTAGAAATTTTAAGTGTTGAACGTCCCTTACCCTTACCACTGAAGGCCAGGGAAGTGAAGCATCAATTGACAACAACGAGAGAGCAAGGGGACATGACAGGGCCACAATATTTTGTGTGGACTACTGCAGATTAAATGATATAACAAATAAGGATTGCTTTCGTTTACCCAAGATTGGTGAAACAGTTGACACTCTGTCTGGGTCAGAGTGGTTCTCGACAGTGGATTTGAAGAGCCGCTATTGGCAAGTTGGTATACATCCTAAAGATCGTGAGAAAAGAGGTTTTTTCAACAGGAAATGGACTTTGGCAGTTTAATGTAATGCCATTTGTATATTTTTGCAACTCACGTGCAACATTTGAACGTCTAGTGTCGGTGCTCAAATGTTCGTCTTAGGTCTACCTGGTGTATTTGGACACCATCGTTCTTGGAAAGACTTTTGAGAAACATTTGAGAAATCTTGAAGTGTTTGAGAAGTTTAGGGCAGCCAAAGTAAAATTGGGACCAAATAAGTGTAAACTGTTCCAACAAGAAATCCATTACCTTGGTCATGTCATCACTACATCAGGATAAAGAATGATCCTTGTAAGATAGAAACTGTACGAGACTAGTCTCCATCACAGATGGTTTATCAGCTTCGTAGATTCATTGGACTTCGCACATACTACAAAAGATTTGTCAAGGGTTTCTCAACATTGCCAGGCCATTACATCTTCTAACAGAAAGAACTCTTTCCATGGCACGTATTGTCATACCCTCAAGCTGGTAAGCAGATTATAACATATACTTTGCAAGTATATTGGATTGGATTGTTTTACCTCTGAGCGGCACTTTTTTGCACACCATGGGCTAAATGGCCAGGTCACAAGGACCCCGAGGGCTCAGAGAAGGTTGGGGGAGGGGACCCACTGGAACAGCTGTTGGGAGACAGATGGTAGCCTCCCGTCAAGGCCATCCAGCGTGTTCTTTAACGTGCACAGGGTATGGCTCTCCCACACACGGGACCACGTCTTAATGTCCCCATCAGGCAGACGACGGCCTTTCGAAGCCCATCGGTGTTCCCTATTAACCGTGGGCAGGGCGGGGAGTTTTGTGGAGATAAATCTCAATGCTGACCCAGCTGGGACTCGAACCTGGGAACTACAGATTATGAGCCTGGTGCGCTACCGACTGAGCCACCTCCGCCCTGGGTCAGATGAAAAGAATTCTTTGCAATAGTAAAAGCAATAGAACATTTTTATTTTTGCAATAGTAAAGGCCCAAACATTCTGGGTTGGGTTGTTTTACCTCTGAGCGACACTTTTTTGCACACCATGGGCTAAATGGCCAGGTCACATGGACCCCGAAGGCTCAGAGAAGGTTGGGGGAGGGGACCCACTGGAACAGCTGTTGGGAGACAGATGGTAGTCTCCCGTCAAGGCCATCCAGCGTGTTCTTTAACGTGCACAGGGTATGGCTCTCCCGCACACGGGGCCACGGCTTAACGTCCCATCCGACGGACGGCGGCCTTTCCAAGCCTATCGGTGTCTCCTACTGACCGTGGGCAGGGCGGGGAATTTTGCGGAGATAAATCTCAACGCTGACCCAGCTGGGACTCGAACCTGGGAACTACAGATTACAAGCCTGGCGCGCTACCGACTGAGCCCCCCTGCTCCCCCAAACATTCTCATTCGTACTGATCAAGATGATCTCAGGAGGCTGTTAAACTTTAAAAATCCTGAAGGACAAATTGTTAGGTGTGTACAGTGGTTGCAAGAGTACAATTTCTGCAAAGAGCATTGAAGTGGCAAGCTACACAATACAAATGCTCTTTCTAGACGTCCATGCATTGATAACTGCAAGCATTGCTGCAATGCAGCTAAAATGTGGTACTATAAAATATAATAAACATAAGGTAACTAGTATCAACAGAAGAAATCAGTGATACACCAACACCTTGATCGCAATAGAAATTAGAAAGGCACAATCAGAAGATGAAGAAATAAGGTCAATAATAGATCCGATTAAAAAATCTGATATAAGAACTTGTTGGGATGAATTCTCGAGGTATAGCCCAACTATCAAAAGTAATTGGGCGAAGTGGGACTCCTTGGAAGAGAAAGCTTGTGTACTGTACAGAAGATGGTAGAATCCAGTAGATAACTGATCCGTTAGCAGATAATCCTTCTTCACTCCCAAGCTGAACAAGTGTTGAAAAATGTACATGATAGTGCCACTGGAGGACACCTCGGTGTTAATACGTCATTAGCGAAATCCAGAGAACGATTTAACTGCTTGAAAAGTAGGGCAGACGTTGAACGATGGTATCGGCAATATGAGGTCTGTGCATTAAAGAAACACCCTAAGACTAGAAGTCGGGGCAAGCTGCTAGGGCTGATGATGAAAATCGCCATTTATTGTTGGAAATGGATTATTTCATGAAGTGGTCTGAAGTCTATCCCATCCTAATTCAGGAGGCGACAATAGTTGAAGAGATGACAGTGAATTATTTAATTAGTAGATATGGAGTACCTTTACAGCTCCATTCAGACCAAGAACGGAATTTTGAATCCAATGCATTTAAAGGAATATGTCCACTATTAGGCATTCAGAAAATCAGAACAACTCTACACCCTCAGTCAGATGGAATGGTAGAGAGATTTAACAGGACAATTACACAAAATCTATTATTTTTGTCGATGATCGTCGTGACTGGGATCGTCATATACCACTCTTTTCGTTGGCATGCAGAACAGCAGAGCACCAAACAACTGGACAGACACATTCCATGATGCTCTTTGAAGAGAATTACAGTTCCATGTGACCTTTTATATGCTTCGCCCGAAGCAATGACTGTATCCACTCCACAACACGCACAAGAATTGCACTAGAATTACACCGACTAGAAGAAATCCGCCACTCAATTAGACATAACAACAATGTGGTGAGCGAGAGAACCGAAGTGAGGAATGACAGGAAAACAGATGGAACTGTTTTCAATCATGAAGATCTTGCTTTATCATCATAAGTTTATTATAATAAAGTTACAAATAGCGTATATTTTTAATACTCTTATTAACCCAGGAGCATCTAAGCTCATGTAGATTAACTTACAAATTAAATACATAATTTTGGTAACATTGACACTCAACTTTACATAAAGAAAAATATATAAAAACAATACAGAATTTAGAAAACGAATTAAATTTTTAATTTTAACACCGAAAACAGGCTGTCGGCATTAGTAATGCTCATTAGATAATTTGTAGTGAGATATATGAAATGCATAAAATTAGCTTAATTTCGAAATAGAATCGATAAAGAATTAAAAATTTTTGGGGCCAAATAATCAAAATGTTTGTGAATAATTTCTTTTTTGCAAGTGCTAAGAGAAATATTTTGCCATTATCTCGCATAGAATAATCTGTATAACGCAGAACTTCATTGTTGTTTTTAAAGAAGTAATTTAATGTTCTATAAACAAATGTTTCAGTGGAAATACACCTGAAATGGTATACTTACAAAAGATGATTAGTTTTATATTTTTTTTGGTAATATTTGAAATACAAATTTATTTTGCATTGAAATTAGACTCCTTAATAATGAAATGTATGTTCCTCTCCAACTTTTAATACCATACTGTATAGCAGACTGGACCCCAGATTTCTATAACATTTTATTACTGACAATTTTTCTAAAATAATAAAATTTATTTAACATCTGTCTAACGGTGTTTGTTAGTTTCCCAATGTGCATTTTCCAACTTGGGGAGCTATTAATATTACTTAGGTATAGTAGACTCTGAACCTGTTCAATTTCTTCACAGCAAGAAGCTGAGTAATTATTGCATGAAAAGTTATGCAATTTTAATTTAATAAAATTTGGATGGTATTTCTTTTTTTGGGTTAAATCGAATATACTTGGGTCTTTTTCGTAGTTAAATTTAACCCATTAAAATCCAACCATTTCATCACACATTTTAGAACAGTATTCATGTTATATTTTCCAGAGAATCAGCACATAAATTTAGTGATGTATCATCTGCAAAAGTGTTAATATAGCCATCTACTTTTTGCATAGGTCATTTATGAATATCAAAAACAAGGTTGGTCCCAGGACTGAACCTTGTGCTACACCATATGAAATATGTTTTGGGTTACCGAGTGTATTGAAAAGACTAACACATTGCGTTCTGTGCTGTAAGTAGTCTTTAAACCATTTTAATACAACACCACGAATGCCAATATTTTCTAGTTTTCTAACTAAAATTTCGTGATCAACGGTGTCAAAAACTTTCTCCAAGTCCATAAATTCGGACAGAGTAAATTGATTGTTGTACATGGAACGAAACCACCTTTGACGTAAAATTCAACAATGCAGTTTCTGTACCTCTCTCTACCTTCGTAAACCCAAATTGGTTTTCAGAGAGAAAATGAAAAATATCTAAAAAATTTATGTCTATTATTAAGTTTTTCTAATATTATTGAAAATACTGGGAAAAGAGACATCGATAATTCTTAAAATCATTTTTATTTCCCTTTTCGTAAACTGGAATTACAATAGCTTTCTTCATTAAATCTGGAAAAGTGTCAGTTTCGTAGGATGAATTACAAATGTGAACCAATGGTTGAATCAAGTTAAAAGAACCTTTATTAACAGAAATAATGGCAATATTGTCATACCCAGTAGATTTTTTATTTTTGAAACTTTTTATAATGTCAGTCAATTCCTTTCTAGAAGTTGGAGCTACTTTCGCAAGTTTTCGTTTAAACGGTATTTTTTTTTATATAGCTTCTCTTTTAATAAGTTCAGAATTTCAGAAATAATCCATGGCTTTGCTGATTGTGATTTATTATGAATTTTTCTTTCCCTAGTTGAATTTTTAATTACGAGATTTATTATAAGCTTCATTGACATCATTAAGAATTAATACCTCGTCCCAGGAACATTCACTTAAAAGCCTGTTCAATAAAATATAGTCTATGTAGTGATAAAGAATAGGCGCTGTATATTATCACACTGAATATTCATGTTATTGTTAAAACTAACTGTTAAGGCAATCGGATAGTGATCAGTCACTGCTAATTTAACAATCCTACCCTTGAATGAACTTTCGATTTTGCTTTTAATAAAGATGTGATCTAAACAATTAGAAGATATACTTTCTCTGGTCGGTGAATTTATCAAACTTTGAAAGCCATTTGATGACAACAAATTTAAATATTCATTTGTGTAGCGATCATTTCTTAGTATATCTATATTTAAATCACCAATTATGACAACTTCGCCTTTATTATCAAATGAGTAATTCCTGAAATTCTACTAGGAAGGTGGTAAATGGGATACAGAGAGCTATATGTACATGTACGAAATATTGCTGATAATTTTCCAGATAAATAGCAATATATTCAGCTGAACTGATCATTAAATGCAATTTGCTTGACTATTAAAGAACTTTTAACGTAGCAAAGTATTCCACCAGATTTATTGTAATCTCCACAACAATGGAACATATAACCATCCATTTGATACAAATTTAACTCATGTGGTTTTATCCATACTTCTGCCTATACAATCCACATAAAAAGAAACGTTCTCCAAAATTTCAGAAACCTTGGAAAGTTAACAGGATTAACGATATGGTGTATCGCATTCGGCGACGTCAGACTACAAAGTGCAAGGTGGTACTTGTAGATTATTTGGTCCAATTTCATCGAAACTTCGGAATCCAGAATAAAACTACGATTGGAGTGGCAATGACACTCGAGTTGTGCTTCAGTGTGAGAAATCCTTTTAGTCAGTTAGCATTGGGTTACTCAAAGTGAAGATTATTAAAGAGACTTGGCAATTAAACCAGAGAAAATATGTTAGTCGACCAAGCTAATGTGTGGCGTTAATCTCTTTATAGGAAGAGTTCATCATCTGATGCATAGTGATCTTAATATATAAAATACATTGGTAAGGTCAATCTTGGTAACTACAGGTTTATTTACAAAGATGATTCTGTCACTTAATGTTATAAAAAGTTTTCCTTTTTGATTTGAATACGCTGTAAAAATTGTAACTACTACTTCAAGTATAGTTAAACAATGTGAAATATTCTTTTAATGGTTTAGCTTCATACTGATGAAGACAAGGATTTGTGTTTGTTGAATTTATTTTATGTAAGTGGTTATATACTTTTGTAATAAATTAGTTCATTTAAAATTTTTGTTGTTAAGTATTCTTTTAAACATCAGATCAATCAGATTTTCTATTAAAAATTAATAACGGTATAAATGGCATATAAACTGACAGGCTCCTGTCAGACCTCTGTGGCAAACAGCTGCTTGAGGGGGTATAAATGGCAAATTTAATATGTATCATAATCTTACATATACTGAAAAATAAACAGGAACAAAAAGCGAATAAAAAACTAAAGGAAAAATTTGTATTATACTTGGGTTTGGTTAAGTAAAGAAAACGAAATTGATACGTAAGTTCCAGTTGATTGTGAAATATTTTAGTAAAATCATTTTTTGAAAAAAAATATAATTTTGCTGGAAATTTTAAATTTTCACGCGAAAATTCGAAAGTCACGTTTTAATTTTAAACATTCAGCTGACACCTACACCCAGAGTGCGTGGTAAAACGAAATGTTTTTTGTTTCAAGAGATCGTCTCTTTTCACAGATAAATTAAAGTTGTTTGGGATTGGATTGTTTTACCTCTGAGCGGCACTTTTTTGCACACCATGGGCTAAATGGCCAGCTCACATGGACCCCGAAGGCTCAGAGAAGGTTGGGTTGTTTTACCTCTGAGCGGCACTTTTTTGCACACAATGGGCTAAATGGCCAGGTCACAAGGACCCCGAAGGCTCAGAGAAGGTTGGGGGAGGGGACCCACTGGAACAGCTGTTGGGAGACAGATGGTAGCCTCCCGTCAAGGCCATCCAGTGTGTTCTTTAACGTGCACAGGGTATGGGTCTCCCGCACACGGGGCCACGACTTAATGTCCCCATCCGACGGATGACGGCCTTTCCAAGCCCATCGGTGTCCCCTACTGACTGTGGGCAGGGCGGGGATTTTTGCGGAGATAAATCTCAACGCTGACCCAGCTGGGGCTCGAACCTGTGAACTACAGATTACGAGCCTGGCGCGCTACCGACTGAGCCACCCCCGCCCCAAAGTTGTTTGGGAGTTGGATATGTATTGATGAAATACAGCATTACGATTTCATTTCCAGTTTCCGAATATCTCAAACAGTTATATTTACACCTCAAATTGTGGAAATGAAAATTTTGACCGATTATTACAAATGATATATTTATGTTAGAAAATTGAAATTTTGCCGGTGGAATATGAAAGTTAGGAAGTTTCCACTGGGAGCAACGAATTAGCCCTTACACAGTGGGCAGGTAGAAGATGTAACTGTTTCAGAGATAATTTGAAAACAGTTTAGTTTTATTGGTAATGATGAAATATAATTGGCATTTTTCAAACATTGAATGTAGTTTTAATTTTAATCCTAGGGTGTGACTAAATATGAAAAAGGCGAAACTTGCAAAGAATGTTGTAAATGATCTGTGAATGACAGATATTTGAAATGTACCTTGGCTTACTGTGACTCACTGCATGAAATAAATTATTATATTATTCAGTGGTAGAGTGTCAAAGAGATATTCCACTGATAGCAATAATCTGCCACCTTTTCTCACAGGAGTGTAAGGAAAAGCAACTCTTGGAATTTAAGAAATAAAATATAAATACCTCTTACATTGTATAATTACTAATAAATTAGGCTATATTTATTACCTTTTATGATCTATTAGCTTGAATTCTCTTAATGAGTAAAAATTTGTGTAAGCAAAAATCATCATTCCCTTTGGAAATGAGATTACCACTACTTTCTTCTGGTTAAAATCTGTTTTAGTATCAGGCGTATAATATGGGGCAAGAATATAATTATACAAAGACACCTATTTTGGATTTCAAGACGGGTAGACACATTTAAGATTTCAAGAGATACAAGATTTTGAGGCTAGTGGTTGAATCAGCCATCATATATAACCTGTTACTACGAGTTGGTGGCCCATGTAGCATAGTTCACTGTTTTTGCATTTCAACGCATTTGGGTGAACGCTATAACAGATAATTGCAATCATTCTGGGTGGGAAAGAGGATTACATTGGCAAAGAATGAACTGAAGAAGATAAATGTAGTGCTGATTCCCAAAGATTGTTCACACATGAAAAATAATGATTTTAAAACTACTATAGAAATGCTATTATGGTATTTTAGATAATATTAAATTTCAACCAGGTTATTATTTCTTGATTTTATTTTTGTTGGGTCAGTGCCTCAAGTGGTCTAATGGACGAGTCGCTCTTGCTTTTATGAGAGTGCTTACTACAGAAATGTAACTTATTTTGCTATAACAAATTCATACGACTGCTGATCATTCAATATACTCGAACGTTTAACAAATCATCTGCATACATTACTATGCAGTACCTCTATGAAAATCTAATATTTTACCAATATAACATATAGTTCATAAAGCATTTAAACCTTTGCACTGCACTTTCAACACATCAAAAGAACAGGGTTATTTGGAATGTTTTACCACTAAGCAGCTTTTGGGTTGTTTTACCTCTGAGCGGCACTTTTTTGCACACATGGGCTAAATGGCTAGGTCACATGGACCCCGAAGGCTCAGAGAAGGTTGGGGGAGGGGACCCACTGGAACAGCTGTTGGGAGACAGATGGTAGTCTCCCGTCGAGGCCATCCAGATTGTTAATGTGCACAGGGTATGGCTCTCCTGCACACGGGGCCACAGCTTAACGTCCCATCCGACGGACGGCAGCCTTTCCAAGCCCATCGGTGTCCCCTACTGACCGTGGGCAGGGCAGGAAATTTTGCGGAGATAAATCTCAACACTGACCCAGCTGGGGCTCGAACCTGGGAACTACAGATTACGAGCCTGGCGCGCTACCGACTGAGCCACCCCCGCCCCAACACTAAGCGGCACTTTTTTCCCCACTTAATTGCAAAATAATTATTCTTCTTTTGCTTCTAATCCTGAATGAATCGCCACATTGCTATCTCAATTAAATTACTTTGAACAGTGTTCAAATGGTTGTTAGCTCACAAGGATTCTGAAGGAGAATGGGACGCACTGGACAACGATTAGGAGACAGATGGCAGTTTCTTTTCAAGAATGCAATGCCTGCAGTGTATGGTCACAGCTTAATGTCTTATCTGACAGACGACTTTTCCAAGCTCGTAGCTGTCTGCTACTGACTGAAAACATGGCAGGAGTTTCTCCTACCGAGATAACCTCCCTCCCTCTCCAACAAGAGATCAGAACTTTCGTTAACATTATGATCTGAGGTAATTCGAATGAGATTTCTAAGTATAATTCTTGTAAAATTATTTCAATAAATCTTCCTCATTTCAGCTAATTTTTCTCTGTCACAATTCATAATTTATTATTTAATAATCTACCAGTTTCAAAATAATTGTTCTTCGTTTGTTTTTACTCCTGGACGAATCTTCATGTTGCTATTTCAACTTTTCAGTTCAAATTACCGTTTTTCTCCAGTTGTTCATTTTATGTTTTCATTAGGTACAGTATTTGTGGATTCACATATATAAATATGGAAATCGTATTATTTTTTTCATAAGAGTTTTTAGTTCAGAAATATCCATGTGAGTAGTGGTGAATTTCTGCACACTTGTCAACAATCATTTTGTCTTTAAATGCTTTAGCACACACTTTACACTATATGGTTTTCTCCACTATGAAGTAACAAGTGACATTTAGATTTTCCAATATTTTAATATTGAATGATTATTCTAAAATTTGTAAAGTCTGTAATTAAGCCCGAATGTATACATATTTGCTTCATTGCACTGGCACGTGCTGGAATGGTTCTATTGAAACATAACGTATGTGTGACATTTGCAACAACTCATTACTCTCCTCTACGGATTAACATATGTTGCTTTAATGCATAACATAGTCAGCCTCCTGTATGTATTACGCTTCTCATAAGGCTTCTTTTCTCTCGAAATTTCCTATTAGAAACACTGCAATTTTACACATATTCTTCTGTATGTATTGACATGTGGGATTTTAGCTGTCCCTTTTGTCTAAATGCTTTGCTGCAAATGCCACAACTGTGTGGGAGTTCTGTATGTATTAGAAGGTGCCTCTTAAGGTTGCGCCTGTTCGGAAATTTTTTATCACAAAGAGTGCAAGAGTGGATATATTCTTCTGTATGTTTTAACATGTGTAATTTTAGCTGATAATTTTCTCTAAACATTTTCCTGCAAATGTTGCAACTGTGTGGTCGTTCTGTATGTATTAGAAGGTGTCTGTTAAGGTGGCTTTTCTGCAGAAATTTCCTATTACAAACACTGCAGCGATGGGCGTATTCTCCTGTATGTATTGACATATGTGACTTTAGCTCTCCCTTTCGTCTAAATGCTTTGTCGCAAATGTCACACCTGTGTGGGAGTTCTATATGTATTAGAAAGTGTTTTTTAAAGCTGCAACTGTCCTGAAATTTTCTATTACAAAATTTGCAATTGTGGGTGAATTCTTCTGTATGCAATGAAATTTTTGAGTGCATAACTTCAGTATGTATTAACACGTGCGAATTTAGGGTATGATAATCTCTAAATGTCCTATTGCAAATGTCGCAACTGTGTGGGCGTTCTCCTGTATGTGTTAGAAGGTGTCTCTTAAGACAGCTTTTCCACCGAAATTTCCTATTACAAACATTGCAACTGTGTTGGAGTTCTCTGTGTATTAAAAGGTGTGTCTTAAGGCTGCTCCTGTGCCGGAATTTTCTATCACAAACATTACAATTGTGGTTGTATTCTTCTGTATGTATTAGAAGGTGTTCCTTAAGTCTGCTCCTGTACGGAAACGTCTTCTTACAAACACTGCAGCTATGGGCGTATTCTCCTGTATGTATTGACATATGATACTTTAGCTCTTCCTTTTGTATAAATGCTTTGCTGCAAATAATGCAACTGTATGGTCGTTCTCCTGTATGTATTAGAAAGTGTGTCTTAAGGCTGCTTTTATCCCGAAATTTTCTACTACAAACACTGCAGCTAATCACACATTCTTCTCTATGTATTGACATGTGCGAGTTTAGCTCTCTCTTTGCTCTAAATGCTTTGCCGCAAATGTTGCAACTATGTGGGAGTTCTGTATGTATTAGAAGGTGTCTCTTAAGCCTGGTCCTGTTGGAAAATTTTCTATTACAAAGACTGCAATTGTGGGTGAATTCATCTGTATGTTTTGCCATGTGTGACTTTAGATGATCATTTCGTATAAACGTTTTATTGCAAATGTCGCAACTGTGTGGTTGTTCTCCTGTATGTGTTAGGAGGTGTCTCCTAAGACAGCTTTTCACCCGAAATTTCCTATTACAAACATTGCAACTGTGTGGGAATTCTCCAGTGTGTATCAAAAGGTGTGTCTTAAAGTTGCTCCAGTGCCGGAATTTTCTACCACAAACATTACAATTGTGGTTGTACTCTTCCGTATGTATTAGAAGGTGTTTCTTAAGTCTGCTCCTGTACGGAAACGTCTTCTTACAAACACTGCAGCTATGGGCGTATTCTGCTGTGCGTATTGACATGTGTGACTTTAGCTGATTATTTCGTCCAAACGATTTATTGGAAATATTGCAATGTGTTCACATATGTTATTAGACACTTTTTCAATGAAACGTTCGACTGCAAATATTGAAGCTGTGTGGGCATGTTCCTCTTTGTATTAACATGTGACTCATTAGAGTGTAATTCTTTTGAAAGATTTGGCAAATATTACAATTATATACGGGCATTTTACTGTATGCAAGTTCATTTTTTCTTTAGATTGCTATTTTGTATAAACTTACGATTGCAAATGTGTGATTGCAAATGTGTTTACCGTGTACGTCACTTTTTACAGTGATCTTATTTCCTAATTTATCACTCTAAATATTGTTAACGTCTGTAGTTTTCTTGCATGCATTAGGATGTGCATTGTTCCTCGACTCTTTTGTCAGGAGTTTTTATTGCTAATGTTTCAACTATGTGGGCGTTCTCATGTATGTATTTGGATGTGTTAGATTTCAATTCTGTCCAAAGTTTTTACTGCAAATATTACAATTATATGTGATAACTATCTATGTATTAACCAGTGCCTTTCTAAATCTGTTTTGTTGAAACCTTTCGATTGCAAATTTTGCAACTTTCCCAGTATTCTTCATGTATTAACTACTTGCCATTATACATAAATTTTTTGTTTCGAAATATTGCAAATATATACTTGATCTCTTGAGTGTTGTAACAGTTGTTTATGGACACATATAGTTTCTATTAGATCAATTCTTTCCGTTACTCTTTCACTAGAAACCGCTATTGATTTATTAAGTTCTCATTGTAAGGAAAACTACCTTTAGTTAATATATTCTACATATACGTAACTGATTTAAAAAATATTCTTCCCATGGATTTAAAATTTTTTAAAAAACTTTTTTTCAATTCAAAACCTAGCTTTAGTAGCCCTTGACTTCGAAAGAGATAAAAATAAAGCAATTGTAAAATATCTTAATTCAAGTACTGCTTCATATTTTTTTTCTTTCTCCCACAAATATAACAGACTATATTTTCACCGATATCTGAAATTTTTTTTATGAGAAGACTTTAAATGAACACAATTTCATTATTTTTTACATCTGGTTGTTTGCTGTGCTGTATTGATCAGGTTTTGATTTCTGTATCTTTTCTCAATTCTACTGATCTTTGGAAAGAATCTGAAAAATAGAACAAAACATTTATTTTGTAATATGATTTTATTTAATATAATTTTGCAATATGTATTTCAACTGCAAAGATTCAAAATATTGTTTTAAAAGGAAGTAAATATAATTCTGAGGAAAGCTAAATACAAACATACTGTTCATGCTTGCCTGAAAGGGGAGAAACATTGGGGGTAAAATATTTTCTCAGGGCTATGTTGTGAGAATACTTGACCATACGACTGTTGTATTGGTAATCTTTCCTAGATGCTCTTCGCCTCTCTCTGTCCTCTTAGCTCTGAGCTAAGGTGATAAGAGAGAACATGAAAAGAGTATTGAGTGAAATAAAAGTGACTGGCACCTGATTCAGTTTTTCTTAACATAAAACCATATTAATATTCTTTAGCAGGTAAAGCTTTAGCGATTTTTGGCCCACTTTCGCCTGTTTCAATGCATGGATATTTTCAAACAGAAAGAGCAACCTGTTGCTTGAGATCTGAAAACTACTACAGAGCATGGCAGTGGCCTGCCTAACGAGGCTGTTGTGGGTGGAAGAGATGGAGTTTGTTTGACCTGTTCTCCATCCAGTGTCACCCGGACCTTCGGATTACTTCGGCAATGCAACAACCTAGTTTTCGACCGCCTGGCCCACTTCTCTGACCTCTGCACTTGCTTTCATGAGATGAAAAACAAAACGACCTCAGAATTGTAACATGTTGAGCTCTGCCGATGGCAATTGCGATCAAAAGTGAATGGTATCTTTTTTCAACAGGACAAAATGCAATGCCTACTTACATCAATGGTGACTGAAGAAAAAGTGGTTAGAAGTTCAGGTCACACTCTCGAACACAAGCTATTTTCAAAACTTCTAATTTGTTGGGCACATCCAACAGGGCATGGCAACCAGCACTGGTGACCTCTTAATTGAATGGCTTGTTGCAAAGCTTAAAACGGCATCGAGGAAACATGAAATGGGGGCGCATTCCATGGAACAATCTGGAAAACAACTGCATTACTCGAAGCTTTCCCCAGAGGTGCAGTTAGTGAAAACATCAATGAACCAGATAGTTGGGGCATGTACGTGTGGCAAAACATTTCGAAAATGACGCCAAAACTGGAGGCTCCAGATAAATGGCAGACTCATAGCAGAGACAAAGGGTATAACATACTTACTCAAACTTGAAGGAAAAAAGACCTGAGCAGCCAGACAGAACAGATGCCTACCTGGGGAATATAAATCAGAAGATTGTAGGTACTTGATGAGTAATTCCACAGTTGGCAGAACACTAAATGTTCATAGTCACAGGGAAATGGTGATGCATCTATCTTTCGCTCATAATTTATACCGATTGTCTGCTTACCAAAGCCCATCTGAGAACAACACTGATTAACCTGACAGTCTGGATAATATGTGAAAAACAAACAAATTAAATCTTTGTAGTCATTGCTGTGATTGAGCACTGCATTCTCTCTGTGTCTCATGTCCTATCCTTCCTTCCCATCTTTCGTGTCCTACCATCTCGTTATTCTATGTGTAGTTCATTGTTGTAGAAACCAATAATGCAGAAGTGTTGCTTGTCCTTTGGTGATGTGGAATGACTAAAAAAGTCTCTGATCACCAAGGTTCTGATTCGCGGGCACCACATCATCCTGCAAGTGTTTTTCTCAGCTATATTGACATTATGGTGAGAATTATAGCCTCACCTAGGGTAATAGGCTATTTCATTCTACTCTAGGCTGACAGTAAACTGAGTGTTACAACCCTTCCACAATAGGATACTTGTGAATCATGCACAGTTCGTGAAATGCTAGACAGTACTAAGGACGACACTTCTTGTCAAGATTTCACATTACAATAATTCATTGGGAAATGTGGTTGTAGAAATCTGATATAGCCTTCTATGCCATGTTGATTCAATGAATAAGAGTGTGTGTGTGTGTGTGTGTGTGTTCAGAGTTGGTGGGTTGGTAGTGGTGTAATGTCCATCCATTCACGTTTACTTAACCAGTTTTGCATAATTTATGTTATATTTATCATTTTGGGAATTATTTAATTTTGTGGATATTGCAATCCTCGTTTTGAGTGTAGGAGTTGTGCTTGCGCAACTCCGAACCTTTGACTGTCACTCGCTAAAGCACGTGTTTAGGACACGACCCCTCTTGCGTCATATCATTCAAATATCTTTCATGGCATGCAACAGCTATGTGCCAGAGTTCTATGCACGTTATAACTAGTTACGTTAAGTCACATTGTCAGGTAGAGATTGCCAGAGAGATAGTTGGTAACTACAGATTGCAAGCCTGGTGCGCTACTGACTGGGCCACTCCCACCACTTTGTAGTGGAGACTACAGGTATGACAATACCTACAAGCTACAGAGATCGAACCAGACTTTATAACTTAGTTCAAAATACATCTGTCTTGAGCTACATCGGCAGCATTTGTTCACTGCAGGGCTATCCTAACAAATAACTATTAGACATTGTCTGTTCACTGCATACTGTTGCGAATTTTTAAATGGATAGGCACTGAGCATGAGTACTAATAACTATATTTTCAAACCAATTACAATACAATGCAAATTGTTACAAAAATATGGATGAAGTATTTTATAAACAAATTAACTACTATCATACGTAAGTCATTAACTTTTTTGTACAGAGATACAATATCAGCTCTGTCTGTTGTACTAAAATATTACTTCTTCACTTTGTTTACCATGTCACTTGAATATCTTCAGATGTAAACAAACTCTCGTCCTGTGCTAGTTCACTAAACTTTTGTTACTAACAACAGAAAACAAACACCCGTGCACAAACTGATAAATATACTAATTATTTTCACTTAACGCACACTAGAATCAGACCATCTGAACGTCCTTCAGATCTCACAAATTTAACACACTGCAATCTTTTTTATTCTTCCAAATCGTTCTAAGTTTCAATTCGTTGGCTAAATTGAATCTCACATAGAAGCACACACGAGTGTTCAAATCACGTTAAGTCATGAAGTCACTGTTGCTCGTTCATCTGTCATAACAATACTAAGATCTCCCACGATTTCTATGGCTTTTAGGCACACTGTCAAAAATTCTCATAAACCAATTCTCTACTCGGTTGTAATGCACATCAGCAACATTGCCAACCAGCAGTCTCTCTGCAGAACATGTGGTCAAAAGTGGTTGCCAACTCCATTTCCTAACATCATCATTACTTACACAGTCAAACCACCTAAAGACCAAATACTGCATTAGCATCTAAAGATAAATGCATGGAAATATCCTGTTATCCTGCGTATAAAGGATTGGAGTTTCATTATTATAACTAAGTTAGAAAGGCTCAAACTGTAAAATAATCTTCTATTAGTCTTTTATGTGTATGCACCTTTTTTTCAATATTCTCTATAGATTCCTGAAATTAGTAACAGCAACACTTTTTTTCTTGTTTTTTTCATGATTCACACCATCAGTATCTTTGCACTGCTGGGAAGAAAATAAAACTGTGACACCTGACCAATGGTGCATCCATTGAAAGAACTAAAGTTGAATTCATTCAATTCCAGTTGAAGCCTGCAAGCAAGGTAAGCACTGCATTGGGTCACCTTTTCCAAAGTTTGCCTTCGATAATGTGGCACCTGTAAAATATCTGAAAATGAAAACTAAATGAGATTTCGCATTAGGGTTTTTTCTTGAGCATTCATTCCTTGAGCTCGTCCTGATCATACATAGTGGCAGTCATAAGGACAGGCCACAGGGGCAATGCACAGTGCAAGAGAACTATCGTTGTGTTCCTTTTCATTGAAGAGGCGGCCAATTTTCATTCCTGAAGTGATTAACAGCATAAAATTTTTGTCATATTCTTTTCCAGGATTGAAAACCTTTGATTCCCTCAGTTCCAGCTGCCAAACGACTAGATGCTAAAAAGGATCTGAACTGCTAAAAAATGTCATTTATGGGCCAGAAAATCTCTCATGTCTCTAAATGGCCCCTAAGACTTGAGATTTATGATCGCCCCTGTACTGACCAATTTTCTTCACATAAGTTTTTTCTCTTTTTCACAAAACATACTTTATTATTAAAGCCATCAAATGCTTTAATAAAACAGTTCATCTCATTATGATACAGCTAAAGGCCAATTTCATGAATGCATTTAAAATCAGAATTTTAATCAGAATAATTTAAAATTAGAATTAAAATCAGAATTTTAAATTCAAAATCTCGATACTTGACAACTTACCATAACTTAGAGAAGAGACTCTGAAATACAATTCCTAAATAACCCATGAAAAATTATCTATTGAAATACAAAAACATTCCTATCAGATACGAAATTGGGGAAAAAATAGATCACTAATTAACCAGGAAAATAAGTTATCCTGATTAAAACAAAAATAAGATTTTAAATGTGTAGGCATGGCTGTTTGTGTCATTTTTCTGCTGAGGTCCTGCCATCCTCTCAGACCTTCTACTGTGGCATATAAACTGACAGGCTCCTGTCAGACCTCTGTGGCAAGCAGCTGCTTGAGGGGGGTATTTATTTTATTTATTATGATTTGACAAAATTGTCTTGTTGTGCCTCTGAATATGTTTGGTCAAAAAAATTGGAAGATACGAGTCAGATACCGTACATTGACGATTTATTTATGAGCCATTGGTGAGCTGAGACCATTTAAGCCTAAAATCATCCCATTGCTACAAGTTCCACGTAAATGACCAAACTGAAGAGGGAAGGAGGTAAAAATTTTCCCTTCGAATTCCTCCAGTAGCAACGTGAACCAAATTCCTTGCCAGATCTTCCACATAAAATAGTATTATTATAGTCTTGTAGCAATTGGTTTAGTATTCATATGCCATTGCAAAATTAACTAAATGTCGAGTATGCCATACGATCTCATGATCAACCATAAATTATGACTATCAACAGAGTCAAAAACCTTGTTGAATTCTACAACCTATGAACGGAACTGTACGAATTTTTAGTCCGAATGATTTCAATCAGAATCAGAGGTTTTTGAAACTCTAAACCTTTCTCCAGAATCTGCCTAGGTGAAAATATTTGATCTATACATCCCTTACCACTTCTGAATCCACACTCTTAATCACACAGTTGCACATTAAACATAACAATGCAATTATCTGGAACAGGAAGTAGACTGATAGCTGTCAGAAACACCATGATCACTTTTAGAAAAGTAAGGATAATAATAGATACAGGAAAATCGTTAGGAAGAACACTGATATATACATTATATTTTAAATACCAGAGAGGCATAATTGGCAACAACAAAATTCAAAACTCTAAACACTGAAATTGTATAGCATCACAGTAGGTATCCTGTTATATGTACTCATGAACAGTCCCAACTGGTTTTTCTATCTTCTATTCCATATCTCTAATATTGCAGTTGATTGTATTCATTGAGACTTTTGATTCAAGTGGATAACATTATGAAATAAAAAGTTTATTACAAAAGTTGGATAATTATTTATCTTCTTTTTCTTATGAAGAGTAATTAACTTTTGAGCACTAATGAACGTCACACATTTCTTATGACATTAACAATTGTTCCCTTTTCTAATGTACGAGGTCAAACCATATTCTCCCTGTAACCACTACATTCTTTAATTGCAATGACGACCTTGTAAAATCAGCTGACCGCTTGGAGAACGCGATAACTTAAGTTCCGAAGGCCCCCTACAGGGAGTTCTGATAAAGTGGAGCATTCAACAGGAAACAGTAATTATTCAACTTTGTTCAAAAGATCTTTGAGGGAGATAAGACACGGAGCAGTTCTCACATGAAATTAGACATGCTCTGGTTGTCAGCTTTCCATAGGTCAGTGCGAGTGGTCCATGACCTTTGTACGTCACCAATTGCTTGATGCTGCGCGCAGGTCCCCTCCGCATTTCTTTAGAATCATTTGACAATGATTAGTAGAAGGTTGTGTAGCAGACTGGAAGCAGAAGAGAAGGAATTTTTCACGCTCATAGACACGTCACTTCTTGTATGTGAGAACAGCAGCATAAGTACAGGGCAGGTCGGATCAGAACATATAGTTGGATTTTCATGTTGCGCCGAAGCTTTCTCATTACCCCAACGTATGTTGAGAAGGGTATGTTCGAGTGAGACATATTTTTTATAGTAGGTTATTTTATTTGACTATTGTACTCTATTAACATGCATTCGTGTTGCGTTTTTTACAGAAATGTGTGAATTCTACTTTTAGCATTCTACCGCGCAGTCTTTACCCGATGAAAACAACTGACCTTGCAAAGTGAATTTCGTCACGGTGGAAGAGACGATTTTTAAAAACTGTGTGAGCGTTTGTAGATTAATGATTACTCCCATAGCTGATTTTTCTTCGAGTAGCGTTACTTCCCAGTACTGAGGATACAGCAGTAATAAGTATTTTTAAACCGTGTCACGTAACGGGTATATTAGGAATTAAAACAGTTAGTTTTATTAGTCATACTTTTGCAATCACGATGTTTTTGGAGTGACTTAGTAAAGGAAAATAAGTTAATAAATTGTGAGGTGATTGAAATTTGTAAGGAATTTAACGTAAAACCACTTTCCAAGACAAGTCCTGATGCGGAAGCACCGATATCTCATGGTCTCAACCCGATGTAGACTAATACGCTCAACTCTTGAAGGTTTAGGGCGCATCATTTCAAAAGTCTACATTGGGTATATTGAAACGCTGACCTATCATAAAGGGTAGAATTGGGAATGCGGAGAACCGTCTCAAGAGTGCCAGTGGGTTTTCATGTTGTAAGACCCAATATGGAAGCAAGGGAAGCAACATAAATCCAAGATTCAACGGTCAATAAAACGTTGTCCATACTGAACGCAGGGCTTTTATCTCGACCCTATTACCCTTCAATATTTTTCATCATGACGGATAAAATCAGATTTTTTTCTTTTATTAAATTTTTTTACCCAATAGCATTTTTCATTTTCTGTGGGGCAGTTACTGCGGGATAGTCCTTCTTCTAGTGAAGGGTGAATTCGCAAAATACGGGGATCTTGTTCAAGGATTGCATCAACCATTCAGCGAGGGGTTGCCACCCAAAGTTTAGCTGGACTTGGCAAATTTTAGATGAACGTGGACACCAAGGTAGCGGGTTCAAAAACTGATTTTTAAAAATGCAGTACGTTGGATGACGGCGCATAGAGAAATGATTAAATGCGCATAGAGAAAACTGATTTACCACGTGAAGGGTTGACCAGTGGTTTTTAATGATGAGGGACAGTGTTTTTGATAAGTGTTTAATTACTAAGGAATAAAAATTGGTAATACAGGGAATATACAACTTTGTGAGGGGATTTTCCGATCGTTGCCATCCAAAGTTTAGATGGACTTGGAAATTTTCAGATGAATGTGGATACCAAAGAAGTTTGTGATCAGGGAAGTTTTAATAAAGGGAACTTTTGATAAGGGGAGTTTTTAAAAAAGGGGTAATTTAATGAGGGGAGCTTTTGATAAGGGGTTTTAATGAGGGGATTAAAAAATTGGGACTTTGTAATTGAGGATTGCATCATCCCTTTCTGCGCGAGGTTGCCACCCAAAGCAATTATTCTCAGGCTTACATCATACGATCGTTGCCACCCCAAAGTTTAGCTGGACTTGGAAAATTACGACTAAAATAGAGGGTTTTTCCCAAGTACTCAAGTCTATACAGTAGATGGCGCCAGGGGTTAAAAGGGGGAAGGTAGGGGTTTTTTTAAAAAAGGGGGAGTCAAAAAACGGGAAATTAGGGCTAAAACAGCGTTTTTTCTAAAAAATAGTACTCCTCATAGTCACTAGATGGCGCCAGGGAGTTAAAAAGGGGGGGGGGGTTTAAGAAGGGAAGTCAAAAAACAGGAAATTAGACCTAAAATAGGGGTTCTTCCCAAGTATTCCTCATAGTCACCAGATGGCGCCATGGATTAAAAGGGGGGGAAGTTTTTTAATTAAATGGGGATTAATTAATTTTTAAGTAATTATTAATTGGTTATTAATTACGAATTATGAGTATTAATAAGGGGGCGTTAATAAGTAGCAGTGAATTTTAATTATAAGGGAATCGTTTAGCAGTCTTGCTAAAATGAATAGCAAAGAATTTTTAATAGAGTTAACTTTTAATAGAAGGGATGTGAGGTTTTGATGGGTGTTTAATTAATAAGTACAACTTTGAGAGTTGTTTTTCTGTTAACGAAAGTTGCAATTGTGACCTGCATTAGGCATTCCCATTCAAAAAGAGTTGAGTGAACTTGTAAAATTTCAGATGAATACCTAGAGTTTTTAAATACAGGAGATATACTAAAATGCACATTGGACGCAGTCAAGTCAGTTAAATTTTTAAGGGGAGGGAGGTTTAATAAGAATACAGCTTTGATTTTATGTGAGGTGTTTTTACAATTGAGACTCGTATCATCCTTTTCTGTGCAATTATTCTGAGGCCTGCACCCGCCGATCGTTGCTACCCATGCAATTATTCCGAGTCTTGCATCAGCCGGCCCGAGGGAAGGAGGGGGCTTAAAATGTAGGTCAACCAGGGGGTCTGCAAAAGGAGGAGGGCTTAAAATATAGGTGGGGTAACCTGGGGAGTCTGAAATAAAGAAAAATCGGGAAATTAGAGTTAAAATAAGTGTTTTTTGGGAAAATAGTATGTCTCATAGTCACCAGAGGCTTTTTAATAAGGGGGAGGATTTTTTTTATAAGTGGGGATATCAAAAATCGAAGAATTAGTGTTAAAATAGGTTTTTTTCCGTAAATGGTACTCTTCATTGTCACCAGATGGCACCACGGGGTGAAAGGGTCCTTTTAATTATGAATTATTAATAAGGGGGCGTGCCTGTTACGTAATGATTACATCATAGGGGAGGGGCGTGGTCGGAAGTGGGTGTGGCATGTGACGTCATAGGGGGAAAGCACTGTGCAAAGGGGAGCGGGAACAAACTACTCTGCTAGCAATATGGCCGATTCTGCCATAATGACACCTGACTTAGAAAGAGTAAAGGGTAGGTTGCAGGATGTAATGATGGAAGCAGAAGTGCTAATGAATCTGCTTGATGATCATCGGGAGAAAAGGGGAACGACAACAACTACTAAATTTGCTGACAATACTACGTCAGTTCACCAACGAAGAAACTTTGAACGTGAGGTTTCATTTTCTGTTCTGCCAGAAGCAAGTGATAGAGCAGAGTATCATAAACCGCCACAATGACAATTTGCCAATCCATCTATTAACTATAGTCCTTATGTTAATTGGCCTTTACCTGAGATAAGGTTCGAAACGTCCGTCATCGTAGACATTTGTCAAGTCCATGGAGGAGCACTCCGTTTACATGAAGTGCCCAGCAACAAAAAGATGGTCTTAGCAGTATCTTGTCTAATTGGATGTGCTAAGCAATGGTGGAATAACGTAGGATGTCGTCATGGGATTGAATATTGGGAAGAATTTAAACATGAAATGATGAACATATATCCGACTTATAATGATTTTACAGAACTGGCTACAGAGTTGTTTTCACGAAGACAAAGGGAAAGAGATGATATAGAAAAATTTATCTGGGGTACAGTAGAGTACGATGCTGATGCCGCCGAAATTGATATTGTAAATTGCATATTGTGTCAATTGCTTTTGCCCATTAGAGAATTCCTAGAAGTACGAAACGTGAACTCAATTTCAGATTTAGTCAAATCGGCTCGGCAATATACTGCAAGAAGAGAATCTGCATTAAACCAACAACGGATGCAATCCCCGCCAAAGCAGCGCTATCAGGTTGAGTCCGTAGAATGACTCCCGCACGACGGAAGTTACATGGTCCCGACAATTTGCGCCGAACGCGCCTAGAACTATAGAGAACGAAAGAGGCAGAGAATTGTCAAGCTTCGAACAATGATACGAGACCTAAAACTTTTTTTTAAGAACAATAGAGAAACTTTCAGATGTAATTTTGGTGGCCAACTTGGTCACACGGAGCAATATTGTTATCGAAGGAATGAAAATTCGAGAAACTTGAATTAGGATCTTTGAAGCGAGAGGGCAAAGTTCCTCATGAAAAGCCCTCTCATGAGTTATGTCTTGCCACTATGGCTTTACCTTTTGTTAAGGCTTGTCACGACGAAACTAATAGATCGTAACGATACAGAAGCCGATCTTCCGTTTTCAAAGGAACAAGTTTTAGATGATAATTATGACAATTGTCAATTGACAGTGCAGCCGCGGTCCCGTGGACTTTTTGAATTACCTTGTAGTCCAAAGCAGAATATTCAAGAAGAACCTACAAAATGTCTCATTAGTGCAATTAATGCAATTTTAGATAACGAAGTTTGTGAAGTAGAGCAACCTTATGAGAAAGCTATTTGGTACTTCAATTTTAGCGAGGCCCCGGAAAAGTTGTCTAACTTAATCGATAGATGGCGACACTTGCATGAATTTCAGATTTTGAAACTTGACTTTACATTTGCTTTTTAAAGAAATCAAAAATATATGAGAAACTAGCCCGAATTATAAAAAAAGCCCCAAAATTGTTAGGCAAAGTGAGAAGGAATCAGTAAAGACTTCTCATAGGTTTAACATAGCAGTCTTTACTGATTTGTTCTCACTTGGCTTAAAATTTTTTGGGGCTTTTTTTATAATTCGGACGACTGATTTGGTCGCCACAGTTCAGCAATTGCTGCTAATAATGCGTCAAACACATTATCACGGTCGACGTAATGCCTGAACATGAATTCTGCTAGGTAAGACTCCAAGTGATGGCGAGCCGTACCCCTGTGCTTTTTGTTTCGCCATTTTGCTGATCCCCATAAGCGTTCTATTTTCTGGATATGAGTGCCAGTCGTACGATCCACAAAGTTGTACTTATGGTTCACCGTAAAGTGACGGAAACTAGCTTCCTCCAGTTCTTTTGTTTTATAACCATTCCAGCAGTCCGTGTAGATCACCGATCCCTCACTAACGTGCTCTTGGATGTTCTCCATGAGGGTTCTCGCAGTTCTGTTTTCTACTTGAACCAAGAAACACTCGTTGTCGTCGCGACAAATGCCACCTAAAATCCACTGTTGCGGCAGTACTCTCCCTGCATTATTCTTCCGCTTTACGAAGAGGGATTCATCAATCTCCACGATTTTATCAGGTCCTCCTATTTTATTGGCTGAATGTCTTATCATGAATTCGGAGCAGACTTCCCTCATGTAATTATTCCAGTCGATGACTGCTGTTTGTCTCATGTTTAATTGTTTGTTGCACCATCGGATTGAAGTGAGTTCCTCGCTCCAACAGTACATGAACCGCAATGCCGTGAGAAAGGATATTCTTGATCCACTAAACCAATTCTCCAAACGAAGACCTTTCTTCTTTTTGCAACCCCTGACATTGCATCTCCAGATGGTATGTTTTCCAACATAAAGTTGCATACTATGGCCATTTTCACAAATCCTTTCAGCGGGCAAAATGCATTTCTCTTGGAAAAAAGCTATAGCATCTTTTTCCGTCGATGGCAGATTGAAAATAGTAAGCATATTAAATGTTTAACAACGAACAGAAATTCCCTTTTCCCGCCAAGGCCGCTATCAGTTTAACCGAAATCAAAGACGCTAATTAATCACCAAATTAGCAGGTGCAAGTGTCGCCATCTATCGATTAAGTTAGACAACTTTCCGGGGCCTCGCTAAAATTGAAGTACCGCTATTTTAGTTGATGAAAAGGTTTCTGAAGTAGAAGTTTTAACGGAAATTAATAATGATGAAAATATTTTTGAGTCTGATTTAAGAAAAACTAATTTTAATGAAGAAAAATGCACCCAAGAAATTGTGCCGACCGCAAGTATTTCTTAGGAGTGTAGCAAGTTTGGAAGTTCTCAACTGTTGAAGAGTCATTTAGAGGTGGACACCAATAAGCCTAGAAAGTACAAGACCAGGCTCTTCAAAAATCCGCAAGTAGCGCCGAGATACCGACACAACAACCAGATCCTGCATAGCGACAATCGGCAGCGAAGCAGTCAACATAGCCGAGATGACGTCACGAGCGAGATCTTTAGCAACGATTTTAATTGAAGCAAGCGAACGACGACGGAAAGACGTCATCGGAACCGGACTGGATGATTTATCGCAACGGAGTGCCAACAATGAAAATTTAAGTGTATTATTATTCTTAGCCTTGGCACTAATTGATTTATAAAAGTTCTCTTTTCTCTGGAATGGATGAAGACGAAGAAGAAGCTTTATTGTGATTTATATAGTTAGCAATGTTTAAATTCTTGTTGAAACTTTGGAGTTTCGATATTTATTTTCGGAAAGTGAATTTACTGTAGTTCGAGTTTATACTGTGTGAATAGAATTTTTTTTTGTATTCTTGTTCATCGAAGTTCTAATTGTTATACTGTATTAACGTGATTTAAAGGGATTTTTTTAGATATTTTTCGTTTCAGCTGACTGATAGCTGAAAATTTGTAAGTCGATTTTGGGAAGTTTAGAAATTGTAAAGTGTTTATGGATATGAATGAGGAGAGTGAAAGAGAATTAGTAATTTAATATTTTTTTCATTTTTAAGAAGAATTATGCATTGTAAATTAACGTGCATTCCCAAGTGAATTTATGTATGAAAAAAAAAAATTATATTCATGTAAAAAGTGATTGGCTGAAATGCTATCGCCATATATTATAAATTATTTACACATCTTTTTTCTTTATTCTTAGCTGTTAATGTTTAAAACTTCTTAGCTGTTAATGTTTTTAACTGTTAATGTTGTTATGTGTTTAAATCTGTTCAGTGTCATCAGTGATATTTATGTGTCAATAATGCGTAATTTTTGGGATGACATTGGCAGCATTTATTTGTATATATATATGAGCTGACCATGATGATGACTGCAGAATTTTTTGTGTGTGTGTACCTTTTACGAGCTGTCCCCAAATGGCCAAGTCTGGTGACTGAGTTGTTACCAGCATAACTGCTTTGGGAGGGGGACGTTAGTTCTGAAGGGGGAGGTAGTTAATTATTGTTTTATTTCAGCTAGCCCCTGATTGCTGTGTATAGGTGAAGAATTAGTAGATGATTACGATCCCGCTTGTTTGTAAAATTTGAATTTTCTTAGCTTTGCGTGTTTGATGTAATTAGGAGATAACGGTGTTCGAATACTCGTTTTTTTTTTATGTGATTTAGGAGAAGAATTTAGCTTTCACATATTTTTGATTGTGGTTAGGGGATAAGCGGAAGTTATCACCCACTAGCAACGTATGTAATTGAATTTTTTTCTTTTCATGTCTTTAACCTTTCTAGAAGTTAAGATAGGAGTGCATTAACCCGTTTTTTCTGTACAGTTCAAGTTATGCCAATTTCGAGTTTGTATCAGAATGTGATACTAGGTAAGCCGATAATGCTAGTATACAGTTAATTGTCACAGCCATTGGTATATATTTACACTAGGATAGCTGCAACACAATTTTGTTAAGAGAATTGGGAGGTACCTTTGGTCGTGCTGGAAAATTGTGTCAAAGTGAGAAGAGATAGTCTTATCAAAATTTGTGTAAGCATACCTTCACTTATGTTCAGCCATGTGTAAATGACGTGAGATGTGTCCTTTATGCAAAATTTGCTTGTCGAAATCTGTTAGGTCAAATCTTTTGTCTCCCTTTGGAAGGGGGAGTTGTATGCCCCCTCATTCACTTTTACTTTACCTTAACCAGTTTTGCTTAATTTACGTTATATTTATCATTTTGGGAATTTTTATTTCCTTTTTGGCATCACAGCACTCGTTTCCAAGAGTTAGGAGTTGCGCATGCGCAACTCTGAACTTTCGTCGCTCGTCAATTTATGCAAATGTCTTTCCCGGCATGTTGCACGTGCGGGCTTTGTACCTCTCATTAATCTGGTGACATGAAGCACTGTTAGAGAGCTAAGACAGAGTGGTACCAAGCATGGAGGAGCACAGTTAGTGCAGTGTGTATAGTCAGAGTTGAGAAATAATATATCTTCTTCATTGAAGTTTTGGTGAGTGATTTTTGGAAAGATATTTGTTTGTTATTTAAACCTCTTGAATCTTTACTAATTTTTGCTCTTGAGCAACGTTAATTGCTTTGGATTAGAAATTACCTTTACATTTTGACAATCATTTAATATTTTTGAATTCTTACTCATTAATGCTCACTGGTATTTCAAACCCTAATTTAACTTTATTTGTTTGGCAATTTGTTAATTATTGTTTGGCGCCTGACTCAACTATCCGGAGCATAAAAATAATTGGATCAAAGGGTCCAAACTTTAAAAGTAATTAACTTCTTTGGAGCGTTGCAGGACAACTTCAGGATATTTTGAATTCTGTGTAGGAGATATTACCCTTGTTTTAGGTGACTTCAATGCCAAAGTTGGTACTGACTCTGACCTTTGGGGAGGGGTAATAGGCCCTTTTGGTATCGGTAGCTGCAATGGGCAACGTTTCCTACTGGTAAGTAAACTCAATGCTTTCAGAATAACTAACACTTATTACAAACACTGTGACATACATAAGTACACATGGGTTTCATCTGATGGTCTACATAATGATATGATCGATTATATATTAATTAACAGCAATTGGGCTAGTTCCATTAGGATTACCAGGGCATATAGGGTAGCTGAAATTGGATCTGACCATTACCTTGTTAAAAGTGTCTTGCAACTTAAATTTAAAAAGTGTTGTGCTAAGGTTACAAAAATTACCTTTAGTGCTGAATATCTGAAAGACCCAGTTATAGCTAAAGCTTACCATAATAGGTTAGTTAGTCATTATGACAGTCATAGTTTGCTTACTACTGAAGTTGAGGAAAAATAGGGCCATTTTAAACAGGCTTTTTTTGGAAACTAACAATATTCTTTTCGGAAAAAAGGAGCAGAGGAGACAAAATTATTTGAGTGATAAGGCATTTGTTCATTTCAGAAAGTGCAAGAATGTCCTTAATCAATACCTTACTAGTCCTAATAGAAAGCATTACAGAGAGCTTAATAAACATGTAAAGGATCAGGTAGCTGCTGATAAGAATCTTTGGTTTGATGGCTTGGCTGACAAAGGTAAGGAAGCAGCTAGGCAGGGCAACAACAGAAACCTGTACCAGAAAATTAAAGTTTTATCTGGTAGAAAATGGACAGGCATACAGGGATTGAAGGAGAAACAAGGTAAGATTATAGAAGATGAGGATTCTGTCATGGCTAGGTGGGTTGCGCATTTCAGTAATGTTTTAAACAATGTGGTTAGTTATACTCCCATTGTTTGTAATGATGATAGATGCATTGGTGGCTTTAATGTTGGCCTTATAACACAATCTGGTTATTTTGGCTATTTCTAAACTTAAACTTCATAAATCACCAGGGGGAGATGAAATTACTACAGAAATGCTTAGAGCTGGGACTGTTTCAGTTACCACTTGGATGACTGAAATTTTGAATATCTTTTATGATAAAGGCATGGTTCCTAAGGATTTTACCAGCTATTATTATCCCTATTTTCAAAAAAGCGGATCACAGTTCTTGTGATAACTGTAAGGGTATCAGCCTAATCTCTGTTCCAGGGAATATTCTTTGCATGATTGTGCTTAATAGAATTAAGAATCTGGTTGACAGTCAATTGCATGATGAGCAATGTGGATTCAGAAGTGGTAGGGGATGTGTAGATCAGATATTTTCATTCAGGCAGATTCTTGAGAAATGTTTAGAGTTTCAGAAACCTTTGGTTGTTAGCTTTGTTGATTTCAAAACAGCTTTCGACTCTGTTGATCGTCATAATTTGTGGTTGATTGTGAGATCATATGGTATACCTGACAAGTTAGTTAACATAATGAAAGCTCTCTATAATAACACTGAGTCATGTGTGAGAGTTGGTAAGTCTTGTAACAATTTGTTTAGCATTACGTCTGGTGTTCGACAAGGGTGCATTTTGTCTCCTTTTCTCTTTAGTTTGGTTGTTGATTATGTTATGCGAAATTCACTTCAAGGGAAAGCTTTTGGCCTTAAATGGGCTGGAGATATGAAAATTTCTGATTTAGATTATGCTGATGATTTAGCCCTTTTGGCAAATGATGTTGATGAGATGAACTCTTTCATTCGAGCTGTTGATGAGACTGGTAGTAGAGTAGGTTTGGTTATAAACAGAGAGAAAACTAAAGTGATGAAAATTGGTCCGGCAGGTTGTAATTCAGTTAATCTGAATGGTTGCGGTCTTCAGCAGGTGTCACAATTTAATTACCTTGGGAGCTACTTAACAGATACTGGTGATGTGCGGCATGAGATTAACAGACGAATAGGGATTGCTGCCGGGACTTTTAAGAATCTATGGAGATTGTGGAGAAATAGGCATATACACCTAAAGACTAAAATTAGACTGTATAATAGTTTGGTTCTTTCTAGGGTTAGTTATGGTAGTGAAACTTTGATGCTGTGTAAACAACAGTTAACTAGATGCTTTTAATTCTAGATGCTTACGCAGTATCTTGGGTATTAGGTGGTTTAACTTTGTAACTAATGATGAGGTTAGGCAAAGGAGTCTGCAACCTCCTTTAAGCAGCATGTTGTGCAGAGAGAGACTCCGTTGGCTTGGCCATGTTGCCCATATGGATAATTATAGATTGATGAGTAAGGTTATGAGCAGTGTGCCTAAAGGCCTGAGAAAGAGGGGGAGACCTAGGATGTGGTGGGCAGACAATGTCAAACACGACCTTGTTAAAATTGGCGTGCATTGGCCGGATGCAGCAAATGTAGCTCATGACAGATATGCTTGGAGAATTAAACTGCACGGTCTGGTTGAACCTCTGTAGCCCATGGCTGCTTGAGGATGATGAGGATGATATATTTACAAAATGTGTCATAATCACTTGTCTGTGAGAATGAGTAATCATCTAATATGCGGTATTTCTGTTCTTAAATGTAGAATGAATTTTTTTTTTATATTGTATGTTTTTTTATTTTAATATCTGACACTTTTACATATATTTTAAAGGGCAACAGCTATAATTTATAGCCATTATACATGATCAAGTCACTATGCATAATTTCCTGTTAGCAGTCATTGTAAGCATTCAATCTGCCAAAAAGTAAATAACACTAAACTTTTAATTTATAAATAATTGTCCCTGAATTTTAGTGTGTAACTAAGCATCTTATTTTTAAATCTATGTTATTCATATGTATGTTATATAATCCTGTTAATTTATATAAAAAAGTATATAAAATTAAAACACTTTGTTAATATTACCTTGTTTTTGCCAATTTAATTACTATACAAATTTCAACAGTGATCATTCAGTCAACTGTTATCAGATACTATTAATATTTCATACAATTTCTCATGTGTAATTAAAGAGTCAATTAGTTTCATAACAAAAGTACAATGCATGAATGGAAAAGCAAAGGAGAATTAGGATCATAGAATAATGTTGAAAAATCTCACCACCTAACAGTTACATCTATAGTCAAAAATGTATTCTAAAGGGGAGGGGGACACATTTTCCCTCTTTGATATGCTTTATAAATATATATGCAAAATATCTGTCCTGGCATTGAATTGTAATTAATGTTTCCTGTGGTAATATTTTGAGTGGTGTGTACTCTCAGACCTGTATGGGATATGAATTGACAGCTCCTGTCAGACCTATGCGACCAACATCAGTTTGATGAGGAATTAAATAATTTAACCTTGCTTTGAATGCAAAAGCCATGTTAGGCATTAAACTCAACAATTTTCTAAACTTGAATAGAACTGCATATATTTAACATTTTGGTACATAATTTTAAGTATATAACAATTATCACTAGTAAAAATGTTCTGCAGGTTGAAAGGCACTATTTACATCTTATTTTTAAATCTATGTTATTTAATCCTGTTAATTTACATTCACTAATTAATATTTTGTTTTATTTTCAAAAAAGTTATGAAAAGCCTGCATGCCAAGTATGCCATGTGTATGAAACCATAGTTCTTTCGGTTTCCAAATGATTGTAATAGGTAAATACTCTGCTGGCCATCAAAATTGCAACACCAAGAACTGATCAGATTGTCCCGAAATATGCAAGATGGGTAGTCCATGGTAGTACATGTAAATGATTGAAATTGCAGCACATGCACATATCATGTGTGACAGTAAAGCCCCCTGGAAATAGTATAAGAGAAGATTACAAAGAGCCAGTGAAAAGCACTGGAATTGTATTTGCTCACAGTTCTTGTACACTAAAGGATCAAGTATGTCCTGTTGAAGAACATGGCATCCATATGACCAGAGTTATGACTGATCGGGGGATAATTGTGGATTTATGGGAAGGCATATTATCATATGGAGACATCAGTGCTCTTGTTGGCCTGAATGCTGCCACAGTGATGAGAATATGGCATCAGTGGGTAGAGGAGGAGCGAACTCATCAACATGAGGGAACTCATGTTGGTGAGTTCGCTCCTCCTCGACCCACTGATGGTAAATGGCACCAGAGAGCCCCTGAAGATAAGGTATGACATAGGCTCCAATATGGACCTGCCACACAAATGAATGAAAGGGCAGACATCTCACACCAATGGCTATGAATGATTTTATAGCCACATGAAGCACCTGACTCAACAGTTAGGGTGTGTTGAACATTAACCAGTGTCTGCACATACCATTCGATGTCATCTGCAGCATCGGGCATCTTTGCTACGCAGCCATTGCTTCGGCTACTGTTGACTCTAGAAAACAGGCATATGTGACTGCAATGGTGCCAAGAATGTCATGCATTGATGTGCGAATGGCATGGCACTGTCTTTTCAGATGAATCCCACATATGTATGCAGCACCATGATGGACGAATCCGTATTTGGTGGTACCATGGCAACAGGTATAATGCAGCACCATACAGGTCCAGCCCCTGGTGTTATGGTATGGGGTGCCATTGGACTCTATTCACGCATGCACCTCATATGCATTACTGGTACTTTGAACAGCGAGTGTTACATCACTGAGGTGTTGGAGCCTGTGGTCATACCTTATCTTCAGGGGTTCTCTGGTGCCATTTACCAACAGGACAATGGCGAACCACATGTACCATGCATTATTCAACAATTCCTGGATAACCACCATGTGACACTTCTGCCTTGGCATGCACATTCACTGGATCTGTCCTGAATTGAACATGTCTGGTCCATGATATGATGACTAGCACCAGACACCAGCAGCTGCTACAACAGATGAACTTTGGTTACGTATCAAAACTGCATGGACTCGCATTCCCCAAACAGACATCCGATGTCTCATCCTCTCAATGCCAGACTGTGTAGCAGCAGTTATTGCCATTCAGAGTGGGTACACAAGTTACTGATTTCTTTCTATTCCACGTCTGAGTTGTATTTGTAATCATTTGATCCTTCTAACATAAGCTATGTAATCATTAGATATGGCTTTGATATCTATTGTCTTTCCTGTTGTTGCACTTTTAATGTCCAGCAGTGTATACTGCAATTTCTTTAGTAAAAGTAATATGAATATTAATTAAAGTTGTATATCAATGATAGTTTTAAATTATTTCAGTTGTATAGTTTACATTATCCATTTTATGCAATATAACACTTATATTTTTTATTACTTTTGTAGGTCCAGATTCTGGCTAGAAAAGTGCAATGTGGTTCATTTGTGGGACATATCTACTGCTGAATTATATCGCAGTTCAAGGATACATTCCCTTCATTTTGATTATTCCTCCTAGAAAACTCTTAAAACGCATCATTTGCATGTTTGTGCTGTTCCAACCAAATTCATGTTATGATATGGGTGCAAATGCTGAATTTTTAATTGTAATATATTCATTTGTGTTGTTTAAGTTGTGCTTCAGTTAAGCCATAATTTTGTGCAAGGTGTATTAAAATAAAGAGAAGTTTGACTGTAGTAGATGAATTATGTGTTTTAGTACATAGGACTGTGTAGACCAAGTCTGGGATAAAAAGGTGTAATAAATATGTTTATAAACAGCTGAACACAAAGTAAATTTATGCTATAAATCTTTCTAACCCTAGATTTAGCAGTTAAATATTATTTTGTTTAGGTTTTCCCATTTTTATCTTTTCATAGGCAAGTTGTTTTGGCAGGTGTAACTAACTGATGTTTAGTGTTGCAAATTGTTACTGATGAAATACCTCTTCATATTTTTCACAGTTTAGTACTATGTGATTTGCATTTCCAGTTTAGTTGGTTGCACAATTTCTTTCTTATGCCCAAGGAGTGGAAATTCATTCTGCTTGCCTATAAATAATTGGATATATGAGTAGTTAATTGTACCATAATCTACTGATTTCCATAATCCTGATTTGGTTATGAAATAGCTATAAATATTTACATCATATTTACAGGTTTACATATGCAATTCAATCCAACCATTAATTTTAAGCAATTGTGTTGTAAGTTGGTTGTAAGTTTTGCACATGGGAATTTCAGGATATTGAAGTTTCTCTAACTGCAAAAAATGTATTTCTTTACTAGTGTGTTTTTTAATTAATTAATAATTTGTATACAAGAGGTAATGTAGACTTTGCTATCTCTTGCACTCCTTATATTCCACATGAGAGTATTATGTAACAACACTTTCTAGTCAGATAGATTGAGTTTTCATTCTGTCCTTATAATTCACGTTTACCAATTTTTCACGTCATTTGCGTATATGAAATGGTATTATTATGAATGTATCGTGAATTTTTAATTGTACTATTTGTACAAAATAAATCATAATTTATTTTGATTGCTCAGAAATTTTTTTTTTTACCCATCTAGAAATGGACACCTTTGAGAGGCAACACGAGAAGAACTTTGGAAGCAAGACCACATACAGGATGTTACTGGAAATGTTATTAATTTCCCCTATTCTAGTTTCATGCCATCTGTACAGTGTCTCCCTTACTACATTAAGTAGTGACCTGTATTTCCTGTTTGCCTACTTTGGAGTCTAAACCCCCCAAGAAAAATGTCAAAAGTAAGGTTTTAACTCCAAGATCACTTAAAAAAGTTATTTAATAGAATATGTACTTGGCAAAGAAGTACAAAGCTTGCAGGAATGCAACTGAAAATAAAAAGAAAGATATCAGAAAAATTTTATCTATGGTAAAACAAATAGTTTCTCCTGTTGTATATTCTTTCATTCATAGCAAGTTTGACTGCAAATGTATCCAAATATCGATGATGATACACCTTGAATCATAAGAATTTGTGTTTTCAACTGTACCTGATAAGTCCTAAAGCATACAAAACCTAGTGATTATATTTACATTTGCCAATGTCTGTGATGTTGAAAAAATGCATTCGCAACATTGAACTGGAACCTGGGTTTCCAGCTGCTGTGTTTAATGCCATAATCAAGATAATTGGCAGTTGGTTGGAACAACATGATAAATATTTCATTTTATCTTTTGATGGCCATCCTGTGGCTGAGTGATTGGCGTGCTTGGCTACTGATCTACAGAACCAGGGTTCGAACCCCAAGTAAGCATGATGTTTGTGTTGTTTTTTCTGCTGAAGTCCTGCCATCCTCACAGATCTACTACTATGGCATATAAACTGGCAGGCTCCTGTCAGTCCTCTGTGGCAAGAAGCTGCTTGAGGGGAGTATTTATATATTATATATCTTTTGATGAGATATGTACAAAGCCAGGGCTGAAATATAATCAATAAAAAGATAAAATTGATAGTTTTGAAGATTATGGTTCCTATAAAACTGAATCATCCAAATTTGCAACCCATGCTCTTGTCTCTAGGGTATGTAGTTTATGCAAAATGTGCAAACAGCTGACTGGTTTTTTCTTTTTGACACAAACTGCATCAGCTGTTACACTCAAAGTGCTATTAACAAAAGCTCTTTCCAAATTATTTGAGTGTGGCCTTAAGCCTGTTGCAATAGTTTGTGACCAAGGTGCAAATAACCAAAAAATTGCACTCTAAAGAACTAGGTGAGACAGAACCTAAACCTTTTTTTAATTTGCATGGTAGTGTATTTATACCCTATATGATGTACCACATTTGTTAAAATGTTTAAGGAACAACTTTCACAAGTACTCTGTGTTATTTCATGGCTACAAACTTGCGGAATGATCTCATCTAGTTTTTTTGTTTGAATTTGATGAATCTCTAGTGTACAAAACTGTTCCTAAATTAACAGAATGGTATATGAAGGTAGATTGACTAAATGCAATGTGTATTTTTAGGTGCTCTAAGTTTTCAGCCATTCTGTAGCTGTTATGCATAACATGCTTGTTACATGTGGTAAATTACCTTTAAATGCCACCTGCACTGCTGAATTATGTTCAACTGTTGATACACTATTTCACGGTGGAAATGGTTATGTTCTAAAACTTAACACAAAACATTTGTTATCAGCTGTGACCAAAACATCCACTCACATTGTTAAGTGGAAACAGGGTCTAGCTTCCATTAAAACACTTTAGTTTGAAACTAGGGGTAAGAAAATCATTTTTCCAGGCCTGTTAAACTGACATTTTACAATTGCTGCAATTTTAAGCATGGTGCCAGAACTGCTGAGTGACGTTTCATTTATATTAATGTCACATTTCACTCAGGATGCATTAGAAATTTTTTTTTTCTATATGAGGCTTATTTTGTAGCTAGACAGATATCTGCTAAGTTCAAATGCATAGTTTGTGATAGGGTACTTTTAGATGACCTATCCCTCAAACTCACTGATCACAACTTTTTGTGAATCTGGTGATAGGTTCAGTGCTTCATTTCCTGTGATTTGCCATAAAGAGGGTATAAAAGAAATTAATATCCAGCTGAAAAGTGTAAACAATGAGTGGCTTACTTGTAGCCTTCATGTCATTGAAGTGCAGGATAACATGTTCGTTTACTATGTAAAATCTTGTGTTATTTTATAAGGTAAAGTAAATGTCACACCTAGAAAAATACAAGAAATCTAAATAAAACTAACAAAATTTTAAATAAAGTGAAATAATGTTGGCTAGTACACAGTATCTCCTAAACAACACTGTTACTTTTTTTAATTTTTGGTAATTTTTAGGTTCTTTGCATTTTGCTTTTTCTTTATATCTTGTGAATATACATTGAAATATTTATCAACTCATGAATGCTATCAATATAGTTGCTAGGTTCTTAGGTGATAAATTGCAATGGTGATTTGCATATTTTAAGGTTAATGTAACCAGTATCTTTTAACCTGGATAGTTTTTGATTGTTTTGCAAACTGCTATATGTAACTGGATACATTATATAATTTTAAGAAAGTCATTGCTCAGTATTACTAGTTTAAACAATGTGTTGGTATGTTATAAAAGTAATTGTCTGTAAGCAATCTTAAATAGAAATCAAGTGTGAAGAATATGCTATGATATAGATCTAGTTAATATAGACCCAACATAGGGCTATGAAGGGATTTTTTGTAGACTTGTATGCTTTCACTAAAGATATTTGCAATCTATTTTATAATAAAGGTTTCATTGAGGTAATTTTTAATGAACTAAAATATATGACCTTTAAATTGTAAGTTCTGCAGTCTGGGAAAAATTATCTTAACAATGTTACCCAAGTAAAAATACATTTGGTCCTACCATACTTTCATAAGATTTGTGATATACTTCCAGGTAAATAGCATGAAAAATTGTATATGGGGATAGATATCTATTGGTATACTTCAATCCTGGCATTCAGTACCTAAATTTTCTAATGATTATGAAAAAATTTTTAAGAATTGGTGTAAAGATATTTATGGATGAGCTTAAAATTTGTCCAAAGAGTGGCAATGGTTGTGTGAATTATTTATAACCTTAATACCATAGTGTGGATATTAAAATAATAGATTCCTGGTACAAGTGATCACCAATAACTACAATGATGTCTTTTTTGGGTTTACAAATATAGAAAATATTATGCCTGTAAAATTAGTGAACTAGCAAACAGTCTGCAGTGTCCAGTTTCATTTATTTTATCGTAGTTACTACCGCTTCAAATAGAAATTACTTGCAAGTAGGAGGCAGCAACTATATTGATACGAATCAAGTGTTTTAAAACATAATTTGATAGGAAAAATATTTATAATCAAGAGTTACTTCACACCAGGATTTCATAAAAGATAATAAAATAAAAACTGTTTTTGCTTTTATTTGTTTCGAATCAGTTAAGTGGGATATTTTCACTATTTTATGGTAGGGGTGGGGTGTAATTTTTGTGATGATTTAGAATGTTTACTTATACAAATATTAAATTATCACAATTGAGTACAAAAACATTATTTTCACGTTAATTTCTGTACCGTGTAATACAGAATAAACAAAAGCAAAAATGAAATGCTACTGATATTTTAAAAAAAGGAGGCTGTAAGATATATTACTTCTGCTGAAAATGTATTGCACAAGTACAGTACACCATGCTTTACCATGATTGAGGGAAAGTGGCTTTCCTGCAATGCAAAGATGTATCTGTATCAATTGAGCACTGCAGTCAAGGTTGTCTTACATTGAGTCCTATGGGAGCTTTCATTCTTCTCCTTACATATTCTTTGACCCAAATTATCCCACCTATTTCCTTCTCCAAGAGTTTAAGTGGATCACAGGGAATTGTAATTAACCTGGGATTTTCACCCAATTGTAATTGCTCTGTTTTCTTTCTGCATGAATGAACTTTCTCTGAGCAACAATTACGAGGAAGGTGTCTAAGACAAATGCTTCCCATAATCTTTAGGAATGCATCATTGAGCAGTTTTACTGAAGGGCTTTGTACGTTGATCACTAAAGTAAATTACATTTGTATCTGTTTAACGAAAGTTTCTAACTATTTGGATAATAATGCGTTATTTCAACTAATCTATTTAGTATATTCGCAAATAAAACAATATTTATTCAAGAATTTTCAGGAATATTTTGCAAAGGAAACAGAGGTCATTGCAAAAAGCCCGATTTTATTTGTTGTATAAATTGACAGGCTCCTGTCAGACTTCTGTGGCAAGCAGCTGATTGAGGGGGTATTTATTTTATTGCACATGCGAACGTATGATTCGTCATAGGCCTAACCCGTCCACACTCCTCATGCACGTTGAAAAGAGCAGCGGCTCTATTCGTCGGTAATAAATATTGGTGATTACACCGAATACTAACGCTCTTGAGGATATTTATAGTTTTAATATAAAGATTACAGAGTATTAAAACTCCTCTAAAGGAAAACATATCCTTGTTTTTACCCTGATATAAAGAGCAAACTAAAATAAAGTACGTTTCCAACATCTGCTATATACTAGGAACTAAATTTGATGCACTTACCTGAAACGATAAGGAGAAATTGCCCTTAAATCTCCACAGATAAACACAGTTCTTACCCTTTATGGATTATCAAAGGACAAGCACTCTATTAATACCGATGTTCTCTCTATACATTTAATTCGCCAGTCTTATGAATTAGTGAACAATTCTTTGCTTTCAAATTAGTTGCATTTGTGCACCTGATTAACTATGAAATTTGACCAATCACCTCCACTCAAGTAGTCAGTTTCATGGTTTTATTAAACAAAAAACAAAATATTGCACAGTCTAGTCTGTTGATACTCACATTCTTCCTTAAGGTATTGGAACAAATAGTTTTGTTATCCAGGAGCAGTATATCTCTTTAGAAAGAGAAAGTAAAACTTAATGAGTTTTTTTTTGTAGTAGTATAAATATTTGCAGCTTGTACGCTTCTGTCAAATCATCGCCATTGCCTGAGCTTGTTCTGTGAGTTTTCATACTGATAAAGGAGAAGACATCATCTGCCAATGGACTCGCTCGCTGTCCCGACGTCACAGATGTAACGATCCAATGGGGTATCAGGACAGTAGATAACGTGAAAACCAAACTTCATCAACTAGGCATTTCAGGCAATATCTTGGAATTTTTAAAATATTTTCTTGCACACAGACATATCAAAGTTAAGCTGGAAACTACCCTCTCTGACCCACATAAACTCTTAAAGAGAACTATCAAAAGGCAGTGTGGTATCTCCATTGTTTGTTTGTTTGTTTAACGTTATGTAGCTTTGAGAGGTCCTTCTACAGGCTTTCTCAGAATGATAATTTTGGATGTATGTGGATATTACATTTTTTATTTTAAATTTAGGGTTCGCGTATATGTTAATATTTTGGTTATGAAAATTATAGTTGATGTCACAAAGAGGCAAGAGATTGTCGCCCAGTGAAAATTGATATTGAAGGATTTTATGAGTGTTTATGTCTGTATATGCTTTCAGGGAAGCATTCAGAGTTTGTTTGAAGATTTAATCCTTTTTCTTTTAATTTTTTTTATAATAATTTATTAATTATTATTCTTTTAAATAATTTTTTTGTTTTTATTTTTATTTATTTTTTATCATTTTTTCAGTTTTTTTATATAATTTTTCTTTTTAATATTTTTTTCAATTATGTATTATTTTATATATTTTTTTATTATTATTTATTTATTTTTATTTTATTATAATTATTATTTTTATTTATTTAATATATATATATATATTAATTAATATTATTGTGTATTTTTTAATTATTATTATTATTGTTTTTACTATTTATTAAATTTTCTTTATCTTTCCTTTAGTGATTTTAATTTGTTCTTGGGTTATGGAGATAATTAGGTTGAGGAGTATTGAGCCAGACTGTTTTGTGGTTGTTCGGGCAGTGGGACCCGAGTTGAAGAATTCGAGCCACTTTAGATATGTTTTTTTTTTCCTTATTCCTATAGCCTATCATTGAAGTATGGTTTATGGATTCTGGTGATGTTTTTTTTTTTATGGAATTTTAGGTGTGTGTCTGGTTGGAGTGCAGATTAAGGGTCCCTTCGGGAACATGTATATGAGAGGTAAGTTGAGAATTGATGTATAGTCTTTATGGAGGACAAGAAATGGAGAAAGGAGAAGGTAAAGGATAAGTAGGTGAAATTCTGTTCCAAAGGGAGATGGAAAGAAGAAAACTGAAGAGAGATTCATAAATTTGGGTTTTGTTTAGAGGAGGTGAGGGGTCCAGAATTGCATTGGTTTGTATGTCCAAAATGTTTAGATCAATGAGTGATTTGAAGCGAGTTTGTCTCTGTGAGGCAGTATTGTCACAGTTAAGTAGGATGTGATAAACCGTCTCTGGAACATTACAATGTCTACAGTTAGGAGAGTGTGTGAGCTTGAATTTATGTAGAGTAGGGTTGAGAATTGTGGAATTGGTTCCTAATCTGTGTAGTAATTTGATGTGTTTTCTAGGGAAGGGGAGGTTATCAATTAATGATATATTATGGTTAAGATTATATCGAAAGTTGTTTTTGACGGAGGCCTGGACCTGAAAGTATTTGTTGGTGAAATGTGCTTCAAGTTGTTTTATCTCCTGTTCAGTATTGATATGAAAGTGGTAGGTAGGTGATACTATGTGGAGGTTGTGTGCCAGTTTAGCAAGATTATCAACAGTTTCATTATGTTGAATTCCAACGTGGCTGGGAATCCATTGTAAAATAAATGTATTATTTTTTGTGTGGAGGTTATGTGTTGTAAGATTGAGGATTTTATGTATGTAGTAGTTATATGAAGTGTATAGAAATTCCTGTGAAAGGGTTTGTATGGCTCCTTTGGAATCTATAAAAATGATAATGTTTTTGTTGTGTACATTTTTAAAGGTCCATTCCATGGCCTCAATAATGGCATAAATTTCAGTATGTAGTATGATGCAGATTGGGGATAATTTGAAAGATAATGAAGTATTGTGTTGTGGGCTATGGATAGCAGCACTGGCTGATGGTGGGTTTTGAATGACAGAGCCATCAGTATAAATTTTAATATTTTCATTGTATTGTGTGTCAAAGTATGGCTCCAGTGGTGAAAGTACATTTTATTTCTTAGCGGTACGCTTCAAAGCATAGCTCTGTGTGGAAAATCACACACAGGCGATCACTCCAGTGAAGTCCTCCTACAGGGGTTATAAATTGAAGTGTGTGGCGACGAAAGTACAGTGCTCTTAGATTTTCTCATTTTCCATATGTTTTCCGGATAATAGTGAATGATTTAGGGATTTTTAACGTGAAATAAATATATTTAAATGCTTGCTGATTCCGTTGTATTCTTGAATTTTAGTCTGATTGAAAAAAATAATATGATTTAGATGTTTTTAAAATTATTTTCGTACTTGAAGAAATGTTTCTAGAAAGGAAAATTCAAGTTTCACTCGCATTGCAATTTTGAAAACTCAACTTGCGTATTTTAAACTCAGAAGCCAAATATAGCATTTTTTCAGAATAACTTTTATTGGAGATGTGGAATAGCTTTTAGAATTTATAAATTTTAATCAATTACATACCGAAATCAAATAATCAATTACAAACCGAAATTTCGTCTCTGACTTATCCCTGATAATAGATGCGAAATTGCATCTATTATCAGGTATGGTGAGGTAGGAAAAGAGTGACTTTTGCCAAAAAAGAGTTGCGAGATGATTTTGTTGAGCGCTCTAGTGTGCCAAGCAAATTCATTTAGCTTTCCACTCTTGTCACGGGTACTATAGGTTGGCCATTCCTGCACTAGAAAAATTAATCATTTCACTTTTGCACGTGATACTTGTATTTGTTGGCACTTCTAACTTTACATATGATTTGACCACAATATAGGCCTTTTCTTCACCTCAATGAGAAAAGTTGAGCGATTCAGCAACGCTAATACCACAGAGTGATTATTACTATTAGGTCGGCCGCCGCAGCCCGATATGCATCCCAAACTCTCCTCATCTCTTATGCTTGCTTCCTTTTCCCCCTTAAGAGGTAGCCGCTAATTGTAAACTACAACGCCACTCCTCTAGTGGACCTGGCAGAATTCTTTCTGTTCTCTCCTAACCTTAATCCACTCTGATAAACGGTTCCAAGAAAAGTAACCTCTCTTTTCTTTAATGCAAAACTGTTGGGCTTTTTTTTTTCAGTTCCACAGCATTGTTCGTTAAAGCAAAAACCGAATCATGCTGTAGCATTATTTTATATCAAATTTATTGTTTGGTGTAATTAAAAAGTTGATAATAATTTTAAAATGTTTCTACGGAAAAACATCTATATCATAAATTGATAATCATAATCTCTCTTTATTATAATGATTCTGATATTTAGGAATCTGAAACGGCTCGACGAATCTAATATGTATCATAAAAAAAAATACTCCCTCAAGCTGCTGCTTGCCACAGAAGTCTGAGAGGAGCCTGTCAGTAGAAGGTCTGTGTAGAACGCCACAGAAGGTCTCTGAGGATGGCAGGACCTCAGCAGAGAAACAACACAAACATCCATGCCTTACCCGGGGCTCGAAACCAGGTCCCGCACCCATTCCGCCCACAATCCACACATTAAGATTAGTTACAGCTTTGACCCACACCATAGTAGTAAAGTACACAGTGATGATTTTGGGACTCAGTATTTGTGAGAACTGTGAAGTAAATAATATTACTGAGAATTGTGAAATAAATAATATTAGTAAGAACTTTGATATACACAGCAATAACAAAAAGTTTGAGTCAGAGAGCTTTATTGAAATTTTTTAAGTAAACAGAGTTTATGAAAAGTTTAAAATGTACATTATTAGTGAGGATTCATGCACAGACAGCTAATGAGAGCTTAGACAATAAAAGAGGAAATAATTGTTTGACGACACAAAATGAAATTAAAATTTTTTTGCACACAAAGATATTGAGAATTTTCATATTCCCAGAGAGGTTGATAGTTTTGTTTCGCTCAGGAAGATTAGGAAGCTTGTTACACAGACAGAGATTAGAATTTAGCTAGATATAGAATACACCTAGAGGTTTTGATAGGCCAAGAGGTAATCAGAAGGATTTTTACATACAGAGAGTTAGCAAAAGCTGATTTCTGCACAGAGGCATTAGAAGCTTTTTTCCCTTAGTTATGGTGAAAACCTCGATCCAGATAGAGTGAGAAGTTCTCCATGCACAATGATAGTGCGAGTCTAGGAGCACATATTTGTTGCACTCTACAGTTAGATACATCGATCTCTGGATGGAAAAGCACATTGCAGGAGAGCACAAGTGGAGGAATGGGAACAGAAAGAATCACATGCATAACATTTGTTAGTCATAAAGAGTTAGGGTCTCTCTCAACTGACATTGAAGCAGCAGAAACTGTTCAATGGGACAAATGGCCCTCCACTAGAAGCTGACACAGAAGGAAGAGATACGTAGTAATTAGCAACACTAACATTAATAGATCAGGATCACCAGTACTTAAATTTTGTATCTATACACTGGCTTCATTTTCTTGCTTTTATGAAGTTGCTGCAGAACATCAGGAGAGAGAGAGCATGGGAAAGTTTTTAGTAGACAAGGGTATCAAATCTGGGGACCATTTTTTGTATAACCCCCGGTGGCCAATGAAACACGAAAAAACTCCAAATTGTCCACTGGACCATGGAGATACTACAAAATAGCCCTGGTAATGGATTTTCACAAGTTGATTCTGTACATGTCGAATGCCTCAGGAAATTGCAGAAACCTGGAACCAATTTACTCGTCGAACCAACCATCCATAATCACCCACTACAGTACACTGAACACCGTAACCTGTGGCAAACCCAGAAACGAAACCAGAAGATGATGAATGGGATGCCTCTTCCGCCCACCAGAGCTCTCCAGAACCACTCTGCAGGCCATCTGGCATAAGCAGTGCCCATGGTTCTGTGAGCCACTACTGGCCCCCCAACTCTGAGCACTCCTCCTTGGTGACCAATACTGCACTCGTATTCATAGGGGCGGGGGTGGCTCAGTCGGTAGCGCGCCAGGCTCATAATCTGTAGTTTCCAGGTTCGAGTCCCAGCTGAGTCAGCGTTGAGATTTATCTCCGCAAAATTCCCCGCCCTGCCCACGGTCAGTAGGGGACACCGATGGGCTTGGAAAGGCCGCCGTCCGTCGGATGGGACGTTAAGCAGTGGCCCCGTGTGCGGGAGAGCCATACCCTGTGCACGTTAAAGAACACGCTGGATGGCCTTGACGGGAGGCTACCATCTGTCTCCCAACAGCTGTTCCAGTGGGTCCCCTCCCCCAACCTTCTCTGAGCCTTCGGGGTCCATGTGACCTGGCCATTTAGCCCATGGTGTGCAAAAAAGTGCCGCTCAGAGGTAAAACAACCCAACCCAACCCAACTCGTATTCATTGCATCACCATGGTCTAAATGAGAAAGTCGCTTCCCCTCAACACACACTGCAGATTGGATAACTCCCACATTGAACCTCGCTTGTTAGGATGTAACAAAACTTGCTGGACCAATTTCTTGGTCTCCCCTAATTAACTAAGGTTCACGCACACTTAATGCTGATTACAACAGTAAGAGAGACTCTGGGAACAAGCTGCAGAGTTCCACTGGCATACCACTCTCAGGGGATGCCCAAGGGATACCACCAACTTAGGGAGAGGCACAGTTCCTTCACCCTGCTATAATGCACACCCCATTGGTGTGAGCCATTCTTCCCAGCCATAGTTCTCAGTGGCCTGATGTGTGATTGCATTTATCCACCTGAGTCATGCTGTGTAGATTCAGTGGATTAAGTGAGATTTTTTCATCATGCTGCATTAGTAGTTAATAATGGTAGGCTGATATTGTAATCAAATCGCAGTGTCTAGAGTTAGTTTTCCCATGACTTTGAACATTTACTGAGAATTCGCTATGTGTGTTAGGGCCCTTAATGCATTAAAGTTCCCTCTGCAATATACGGAGAGCCACCCCGGAGATGTTTTCTATAGCTACATACACCTGACTTGGGACCACAGTTTAGAAGAAAAAAATGAACTTCCTTAAATTTGGACTGCCTGTCATGCTGAACTGTGCCAACTTCCAGACCTGAATTCACCTGGTGGACATTAACTATTAGATGTTGCATCTATTTGACAGCATCCTCCACCAACTATGGAGTTCCTCATCAAGGAATATTTGTAAGAGGAGATAAGAAAATTATAATGCCCCAATCTTTTGCAATTTCTACGGTCTTGGGTAGGCATCTTTGCTACCTAGCAACACAGATCTTTTTTCCTTCTAGAGTTAGGTAGGTGTGTTATAGTTATACCCTTAGTCTGTGCTACTAGCCTGCCATTTATCTGCAGCCTCAAATTTTGGCGTCCATTTCGAAATATGCTAGACCAGGCAGGTCAAACATGTGGCCCGTGGGCCGCATGCTATCCACCGGGAACTGTTCTCCGGCCGACAGATGGCAGAATTGCTCATATCATCAAATGCCCGATCATTTCATGAGCATTCCATTTGTTTTTTTTTTGTTTTTGTTTTGAGGCCCGCGATTTAATAAATAATACTTAATATGGCTCTCGGTGGTTAACGAGTTTGACATGCCTGTGCTAGGCGTACACCCCTTCCCAACTGTCTAGTTCATTGAAGTTGTCACTAACCTTCACCTCTGGGGAAAGCGTAGAGTCATGCAGTTATTCCAGAATATTATGGAATGTTCTCCCACTTTAGTCGCTTCTGCATACTTCGTCGATGCTATTTTAAGCCTTGCAACAATCCATTCAATTAAGAGGTCACCAGTGCTGCTAGCCATGCCCTGTTGGATGTGCCCAACAAATTGGAAGGTTTCATAAGAGCTTGTGTTTGAGAGCGTGACCTGGACATCTATCCACTTTTTCTCCTAGCCGCCATTGAAGTAGGAAGCATTAACTTTTGTTCGAAATTGTCATTGGCAGAGGTTGACTTGTTGCAAGTGTGATGTCGTTTTGTTTTTCATCTCACGAGGACGAGTGCAGAGGCCAGAGAGTTGAGCCAGGTCATTGAAAACTATGTTGTTCAGCTGCCAAAGCCATCAGAAGATTCGGGTCACACTGGATGGAGAACAAGCCACGTACTCCTCTCACACCAGCCTCATAGGGTAGGCCATTGCCAGGCTCTATAGTTGTTTTCAGATGTCGAGCTACAGGTAGTTATTTCTGTTTGAAAACGTCCATGCCTAGAAACAGGCGAAAGTGGGACAAAAAAAGGTAAAGTTTTTCCTCCAAAAGGTTTTTAAATAGTGTGGTTTTATGCTAAGAAAACTGAATCAGGAGCTGGTCAATTTTATTTCATGCAATACTCTTGTGTTTTTTCTTATCACGTCAGCTCAGGAGACAAAGAGAGGCTAAGAGCGTCTATCAAATATTACTAATACAACAGCTGTATGGTTGATGTATTACAAGGCAGCCCCAAGATAATGTTTTTCCCCCATTGTTCCCTCCTTTCAGAGGGGCGGGGGTGGCTCAGTTGGTAGCGCGCCAGGCTCGTAATCTGTAGTTCCCAGGTTCGAGTCCCAGCTGGGTCAGCATTGAGATTTATCTCCGCAAAAATTCCCCGCCCTGCCCACGGTCAGTAGGGGACACCGATGGGCTTGGAAAGGCCGCCGTCCGTCGGATGGCTGTGGCCCCGTGTGTGGGATGGTTAAGCCGTGGCCCCGTGTGTGAGAGAGCCATACCCTCTGCACGTTATAGAACACGCTGGATGGCCTTGACGGGAGGCTACCATCTGTCTCCCAACAGCTATTCCAGTGGGTCCCCTCCCCCAACCTTCTCTGAGCCTTCGGGGTCCATGTGACCTGGCCATTTAGCCCATGGTGTGCAAAAAAGTGGCGCTCAGAGATAAAACAATCCAATCCAATCCAAAGTTTCAGGCCATCACAGGAGATACGATATGGAAAAAATGTTTTAGAAATAATTTTTCATCCTCTTATCGAAACATCCCTTCTCCCCTTTATGATCAGTTATTGTGTAAATAAACAAAGTACCCCAACGGAAGAAGACAAACGATTTTGAAATTTCCCTTTGCGCCCCTAAAACACCTCCAAGTTTTGCTCCTTTCTTATTAAAATTAGTCTCCATCTGGTTAAACGATGATGCCGGCAGATATTTGTGTCGTGACATATTCTGCACTGCACTTTCCGTGTAAGGATTTGTTTTGGAACGATGAAGTGATTTTACGTTAATTTCTTATTTCTGCCATGTCTCAATTCATTATTCTCCGTATTTTCATGTTATACTAAACCATTTCAAAAACCTTATAACACGAATCATAGGGGAAAAAAAATTCCTTCTTCCTTACAAATTTCAGTCCACTCCCAATTGATTAACTCATTTTCCCTTTTTAATACTAGGTCATTTCAAAGATATCATGATTGCAAAAGAATAACCAATAAAAATAGCTTTTTTAATTCCCGTATATCTGTTACGAGACATGGTCTGAAGTTTAAAACTTTTTATTCCTAATACTTATTTTCACTGTATCATCAACACATGATGCAAAATATTACTCTTCCCTACGAAGTAACGCTACTCAGTAACAATCGATAACAAAATATTATTTCTTCCTCAGAAGAAAAATCAGCTAATTATTTGGAAGTAAAATATAATTTTTTAAAAATCTAGAATTGTAAACTCTCTTACAGTTTTAAAAAATCGTCTTTTCCACCGTTTTACTGGCAAACGTGTGATCACAAGATCAATGACTCATCACACTGATGAAATTTTATTTCGCGTTGCGACCCGTCGTTAGTACATGTGTGTTCGTTACACTTGTCTACAAGGTCAGTTGTCTTTCATGGGATAAAAAAAAATTCTGTAGAGTTTTTGTACGCGATTGAATGTTATACAAAGTAAGCCATGTTAAAAGTAGAAAACAATTCATACATTGCGTGTACCCTTCTGCTTTCGCTTGCATAAAATTTCTATCTTTAATTCGATATCCACGCACGACACGAGCTTAAATGTATGTTGATGGAGATCAGATAAATTTTTCCCCATTATCGTCAACTGTTCGATCAGCTGACTCCCGCATCCAAATGCATGGGCGTCAAGTGGGGCAACTACGAAACAGATCAGTGAATTGTGCAGTTATTTTTCATAGTCGCCCCCAATAATACCTTTTCATATATAGTGACATCTCGAGGACTCACCACGGGTGGGGTAAGGAGTCGTTTGCTCAGACATATATGTTGTGATCGGACCTCACTAAAAGAATTCTGCACTTATGTCACAAAAATCGATGTTCTCACATAGAGCGTACATTGGATATAGATGGCAGACAAAAAATAATGTCTTCATAAACTAAGAATCACTCGGTATTATAAGTAATAATATATTAATACAGTAATCACAGCTTTATCTCATGTTAAGGGAATTTTCAACACAGGTTTTCATTCACATAATATGAAAGTGTCTGAAAATGTGGATGATTTTGTTTCATTTGTTTATTCCAGGAGCAAAAGGGAAAAAATGCAAGTGAGGAAAAAGTCTGAATTTTAAGAATTTACTTTTTACCCTTCGTCGGTCGCGCTGTTTTGCAACACGAATGAACGCAATGGGTCTCATAGACCTATGATATGTTTCTTAATACTAAGCACTTACATGTCGGCTCTTTTTTGTGAATTGTTATTTACTAACTTGTAACATATTCTTATCATTGATATACATATTAATCTATTTTAGAGCATTTTTAATAGTCACATTTTTTTTCCTGTAACCAATATTTCATAGTTTATGCTTGTGAATGACTTCAAAGCATTTCTAAATACCAGACAAGAATCTGCTAAATATCTGAGGTCTGTCTTTTTCTTTAGAGGACCCCCCCAAACGTTCTCTCATCATCATCATCATCATCATCCTCCTCCTCTTCAAGCAGCCATGGGCTACGGAGGTCCAACCAGACGGTGCAATTTAGTTCTCCAAGCAAGTCTATCCTGAGCTACATCTACTGCATCTGGCCACTGCACACCAATTCTAACAAGGTCCTGTTTGACATTGTCTGCCCACCGCATCCTAGGTCTCCCCTTCTTTCTGAGGCCTTTAGGCACACTGTTCATAACCCTATTCGCCAATCTATAATTATTCATATGGGCAACATGGCCAAACCAACGGAGTCTCTCTCTGCACAATATGCTGCTTAAAGGAGGTTGCAAACTCCTTTGCCTAACCTCATCATTAGTTACAAAGTTGAACCATCTAATGCCCAAGATACTGCGTAAGCATCTGGAATCAAAAGCATCTAGTTTCCTGTTATCATGTGTACAAAGTGTCCAAGTTTCACTACCATAACTAACCCTAGAAAGAACCAAACTATTATACAGCCTAATTTTAGTCTTTAGGTGTATACGCCTATTTCTCCACACTCTCCATAGATTCTTAAAAGTCCCGGCAGCAATCCCTATTCGTCTGTTAATCTCATGCCGCACATCACCATTATCTGTTACATAGCTCCCAAGATAATTAAACTGTGACACCTGCTCAAGACTGCAACTATTCAGATTAACTGAATCACAGCTTGCCTGCCCAATTTTCATCACTTTAGTTTTCTCTCTGTTTATAACCAAACCTACTCTACTACTCTAGTCTCATCAACAGCTCGAATGAAAGAGTTCTTCTCATCAACATCATTTGCCAAAAGGGCTGAATCATCAGCATAATCTAAATCAGAAATTTTCTTATCTCCAGCCCATTTAAGGCCAAAAGCTTTCCCTTGAAGTGAATTTCGCATAACATAATCAATAACCAAGCTAAAGATAAAAGGAGACAAAATGCACCCTTGTCGAACACCAGAAGTAATGCTAAACCAATTGCTACAAGCCTTACCAACTCTCACACACGACTCAGTGTTATTATAGAGAGCTTTCATAATGTTAACTAACTTGTCTGGTATACCATATGATTTCACAATCAACCACAAATTATGACGATCAACAGAGTCGAAAGCAAGGGATAACAATAGCTCTGGTAAAATCCTTAGGAACCATGCCTTTATCATAAAAGATATTCAGAATTTCAGTCATCCAAGTGGTAACCGAAACATTTCCAGCTCTAAGCATTTCGGTAGTAATTTCATCTACCCCTGGGGATTTATGAAGTTTAAGTTTAGAAACAGCCAAAATAACTTCAGATTGTGTTATAGGGCCATCATTAAAGCCATCAATGCATCTATCATCATTGCAAACAATGGGAATAGAACTAACCGCATTGTTTAGAACATCACTGAAATGCTCAGCCCACCTAGCCATGACAGAATCCTCACCTCCTATAACCTTACCTTGTTTATCCTTCAATCCTTGTATGCCTGTCCGTTTTCTACCACACAAAACATTAACTATCTGGTACAGCTCTCTGCTGTTGTGCTGTCTAACTGCTTCCTCGGCTTTGTCAGCCAAACCATCAAGCCAAAGATTCTTATCAGCAGCTAACTGATCTTTTACACGTTTATTAAGCTCTCTGTAATGCTTTCTATTAGGACTAGTGGGGTATTGATTAAAGACATTCCTGCAGTTCTTTCTTTCTGAAATAAGCTCAGATAATTCTGTCTATTCTGCTCCTTTTTTCCTAAAAGATTACTGTTAGTGTCCAAAAAAGCCTGTTTAAAATGATCCCATTCTTCCTCAACTTCAGTAGTAAGCATACCATGACTGTCATAATGACTAAGTAACCTATCATGGTAAGCTTTGGCTATAACTGGGTCTTTCAGAGCTTCAGTATTAAAAGCAAATTTTTTAACCCTAGCACAACACTTTTTAAGTTTAAGTTGCAAGACACTTTTAACAAGGTAATGGTCAGATCCAATTTCAGCTCCCCTATATGCCCTGGTATTCCTAACAGAACTAGCCCATTTGCTGTTAATTAATATATAATCAATCATATTCCTATGCAGCCCATCAGGTGAAACTCATGTGTATTTATGTATGTCGCGGTGTTTGTAATATGTGTTAGATATTCTGAAACCATTGAGTTTACTTACCTGTAGGAGATGTTGCCCATTGCCATTGCAGCTACCAATACCAAAAGGGCCTATTACTCCTGCCCAAGGGGCGGGGGTGGCTCAGTCGGTAGCGCGCCAGGCTCGTAATCTGTAGTTCCCAGCTTCGAGTCCCAGCTGGGTCAGCGTTGAGATTTATCTCCGCAAAAATTCCCCGCCCTGCCCACGGTCAGTAGGGGACACCGATGGGCTTGGAAAGGCCGCCGTCCGTCGGATGGGACGTTAAGCCGTGGTCCCGTGTGCGGGAGAATCATACCCTGTGCACGTTAAAGAACACGCTGGATGGCCTTGACGGGAGGCTACCATCTGTCTCCCAACAGCTGTTCCAGTGGGTCCCCTCCCCCAACCGTCTCTGAGCCTTCGGGGTCCTTGTGACCTGGCCATTTAGCTCTTAGTGTGCAAAAAAGTGCAGCTCAGAGGTAAAACAACAACAACAACAACTACTCCTGGCTACTGATTCAAAATATCCTGAAGTTGTTGGATATCCTAAAGTTGTTGTTCTTGGCTACTGATTCAAAATATCCTGAAGTTGTTCATAAAATCTATCCTTCTCATCCTCATCGGCATCCTCAATGGGGGCATAACAGCAGATAACATTCAGGTCTTTAACGCTTGTCTGAAATTTTGCTGTAAGAAACCTTTCATTAATGCACTCACAGAGCATCACTAGCGTGTCTGCTGAGAAGCAGACCCACGCCTTGGTGATGCTTATTGTCGTCCCTCCCTGAAAAGAGAAATTTAAGATTATTTTTAAGAATCTGACCTTTATCTGTCCATCTGGTCTCTTGCAAGCCGAGAATATCTAAATTATAATGGTGGAATTCTTGTGCGAGGACATCGAGAGAAAAAGCTCTGTGCAGAGTCCTCACATTCCAACTACCTATGGAGAGAAAATGGTTAGTGGGATGTTTAAAGAAACTATGTTTATTGAGAGAGGGATTGCCGACAATATCAAACAGCCCCCTAATCGCAGACATGGGGCAAAGACCCGTTCCCCCACCACTAAAGGCTGAAGCCATCTACACTGGAAGACTTCCTCCAATGTAGAATTTGACGATGCCAATAGAAGCAAAGAGTTCAGGTGCCTGCGATGACTTCTGCTCAGGATTATCCACCAGCTGATAAACATATCCTGTGAATCTATTCACTTGGGGCTGTCAACCCACAAACAAGCAGAAAACACAGTGGAAGATTTTCCCTCCACAGAAGCCCACCAATGCAGCTAAATCAGGATCCATAATCAAGCTCAGAGCCATATATCTGTCCAGTCCAGTAGGTATATATGGTCAGCACCAGGACCCTGTGTGGTTGACCACTCCTCAGCAGAGTAGAAAAAAAAAAAGAAAAGTAGCCATAGTTGTCCAGATCAGTAGGCCACACTAATCTGGCAGCCCTCCCCTTCCGTTCACTTCCACAAGAGAGTATCTCTTTTGAAAGGTACTAACGGTCCGCACCACGAGAAGGCGGGGTCGGACATTAGGTGCTAGGCCTGGCCGGTTCTATGCTTCATCACAGGGGATTGGTGCATAGCTCTCCTTCCAATGACTACCTAGCTAACCCTTCAAAAATACCTCCGCCCGTCTTTTAAAAATTAATAGGAACAGACACTTCTAGCATTCACTAGTTAGAAGCAAACTCAGTAATAACTTCCTCTAATCGTAGCTTATACCAATGTAAGGGTTCGGACCCTCAAATATTTTCTCCCCCCAAAAAATGTCTCTCACCCGCAAAAAGTGGTAGGAACCCCTTCTAAAAGGTAAGAGCTGGAACAGCCAAACTTGTTATACTGCTTTCCCTAATCGTATAATTTAGGTTGATGGGAAACGTAGGGTTCTTCATCATCCTCAAGCAGCCATGGGCTACAGAGGTCCAACCAGACGGCGCAATTTAGTTCTCGGAGCATATTTGTCATGAGTATACCTGCTGCATCTCTCCAATACACACCAATTCTAACAAGGTCCTGTTTGACATTGTATGTCCACTGCATCCTATGTCTCCCCCTCTTTATGAGACCTTTAATAACACTGTTCATAACCCTATTCGCTATTCTATAATTATCCATATGGGCAACATGGCCAAACTAACCGAGTCTCTCTCTGCACAATATACTGCTCAGAGGAGGTTGCCGCCATCTTTGCCTAACCTCTTCATTACTTGAAAAGTTGGACCACCTAAAACCCAAGATACTATGTAAACATCTAGAATCCAAAGCAAGTCTCCTGTTATCTTGTTTGCAGAGATTCGAAATTACACTACCATAACTATCTCTAGAAAGAACCAAACTATTATACAGTCTAATTTTAGTCTTTAGAAGTGTACGCCTATTTCTCGCCGCTCATCACCAGTATCTGTTACATAACTCTCAAGATAATTAAACTGAAACGCTTGCTCAAGGGTGCAACCAATCAGAGTGACTGAAGCACTAACTGCCTGACCAATTGTCATCAGTTTAGTTTAATATGTTTTTATCACCAAACCAACTCTATTACCAAACTCATCAACAGCCCTAAGGAAAGAATTCAGCTCGTCAATATCAGTAGCCAACAAGGCCACATCATCTGCATAATCTAAATCAGAAATTTTATAATCTCTGGACCATTGAAGAAACAAAATCTTTCTCTTGCAAAGAATTTCACATAACGTAATAAACAGCAAAACTAAAGAGAAAAGGGGACAAAATGAACCCTTGTCAAACACCAGAAGGAATGCTAACCAATTGTTATAAGCCTTACCAACTCTCACACACGACTCAGAATTATTTTAGAGAGCTTTCATTATGTTAAACAACTTGTCTGGTATGCCATGCGATATCACAATCAACCGCAAATTATGATCAACATAGTCTAAAGCCCATTTAGAATCAAAATTAGCAACCAAAAGTTTCTGAAACTCTAAACAGTTCTCAAGAATATGTCTAAGTGAAAATATCTGATCTACACATCCCGTACCACTTCTGAAACCACATTGCTCATCACGCAATTGCCTGTCAACCAGATTCTTAATTCTATTAAGCACAATCATGCAAAGAACTTTACCTGGAACAGAGAGTAGGCTGATACCCCTATAGTTATCACAAGAACTGCGATCACTTTTTTGAAAATAGGGATAAATATAGCTCTGGTATAATCGTTAGGAACCATGCCTTTATCATAAAAGATATTCAAAATATCAGTCATCCACGTGGTAATCAAAACATTCCCAGCTCAAAGCATTTCCGTAGTAATTTCATCTACCCCTGTGGATTTATGCAGTTTTAGTTTAGAAATGTCCAAACTGACTTCATACTGTGTTATAAGGCCAACATTAAATCTAGTAATGCATCTATCATCATTACGAACAATGGGAGTTGAACTAAAAACATTGTTTAGAACAGTGCTGTCCAACTTCTCTAAGACCGCGTGCCATTTTTCTTTTTCCAACATTTCGCGGGCAAAAAAAAAGAATAGGATAGGTAATTGAAAAGTCGGTTGATGTCACCTCAAAAAATCATTTTATTTACACCAAAAATAATAACTAATAATAAACCTCAAAAAGTTACTTTATTTACACGAAATATAAATATAATTAATAATAAAAAATAATAAATAGATAATAATAAATATTAATAATAATTAATAATAATAATAATTAGAAAATAATAAATAGTATTAACCTCGAAAACCTCAAAATATTATTTTATTTAAACAAAAAAAAAAGTAATAATAAACCTAAAAGAATTATGAAATGACGAGCTGAAAAAAATTTGATTTTGCCTTGAGCTCATCATTTCACGAGTTCCATGTCTACAGGACTCATCCTGTGATTATTTACTACTCAAAAAATTATTTTATTTATAAGTAAAAAAATAAATAAATACCCCCTCAAGCAGCTGCTTGCCACAAGAGGTCTGACAGGAGCCTGCCAGTTTATATGCCATAGTAGAAGGTCTGAGAGGATGGCAGGACCTCAGCAGAAAAACGACGCAAACATCCATGCCTTATCTGGGGCTCGAACCCAGGTCCTTATTTATACGAAAAATAATAAGTAATAATAAACCATGATAAAATTTCTAAACCTTATCAAATATTTAATAGGAGCATTGTGGCCGTAGTTGTTGGGAAATAATTTCTTTTACGTCCATATCGATATTTGCTATTGCGAGCCGAAATAAATGTTGAAGTGTATATTCTTTCAAACAGTTTTTGTATTTTGATTTATATGTTTCATATCAGAAAATGCGCGCTCGCAGATATATGTATTTCGGAACATTGAAATTATCTGCAGTCCAAAATCTTTCATTTTTTGATATTTTTCTTTACGCAAATTTTGAACAATTCTATTCGGTTTCTCTATTAGATGCAATAATTGGGTCGGCCTGAAGGTCACAATTCAATTTGATGTTTAGGATCTATGGTGCTAATATCAATATTTAACGAATTACTAAAGAAATTTAAACTTTGCTTAAGGTTACCATATTGAGAAAATCTTCTATTAAAATCTTCAATTAGGATATCTAATTTAGGAACAAATTTTTAAAAATTAAATGTTTTATTAAGTTGCTTTATTTCTTCGTAAAACTCTTTACAAGTTACAAAATGAATTAAATTGTTTTCCTGTAAATTTGACTTCAACAATGGTAGTTTGCTTCTAAACCCAGTAACATGATTATAAAGACAGAACACGCAGGGGCGTAGCCATGGAGGGATGGGGGAGAGGCTCCCCCAAAGTAACTCGGAGTTGGCAAAATTCGAAGTGACTTCGTAAAATCTAGATAAGTTGTAAGATGAGTTGTGAAAATTTGTAATCTTTTTTTTTACAAAATTAAGAGTTGTTGTTAAAATCGAGGCAACTTGGCAAATCTAGGGTTTTTCGCAATATTTAGGAGAGTTGGTAAATCTTGAGGGAGCTGGCAAAATTCAGAGACTTTGCAAAAATCACGTGAGATGTAAAAATTTGGATTTTTTTTCTGTAAAATTGTGGCGAGATGGCAAAATCAAGGAAACTTGGAGAAATCTAGGGCAATTGACAAAAATCGATTCCCATTGGTAAAATACCGGCGAGTTGTGAAAATTTGTTTCTTTTTTCTGTAAAATTATGGCGAGTTGGGAAAATCTAGGGGCAGTTGTCAAAATTCGGAGTGACTTGCAAAATCGTGGAGAGTTAACAAAATTAACGCGAGATGTAAAAATTGCAAACTTTTTTCTGTAAAATTTTGGGTGTTGACAAAATCTAGTCAACTTCGCAATATTTAGGAGAGTTGGGACATCTTGGGGGAGTTGGCAAAATTCAGAGTGACTTTGCAGAAATCAGGTGAGATGTAAAAATTTCGATATTTTTTCCTGTAAAATTGTGGCGAGATGACGAAATTGAGGAAACTTGGCAAAATTTTGGGGAGTTTGAAAAATTTAAAGTGACTTGGCAATTCAGGAGAGATGTAAAAATTGGGATTGTTTTGCGAAATTAAGGAGAGCTGGTAAAATCAAGGCAACTATGCAAAATCTAAGGAAGTTGGCAAAACTAGAAACCATTTGGTAGTACAGGTGAATTGCAAAAATTGACTGGTTTTGCGAAATTAAGGAGAGTTGGAAAAACCGAGAACTATTAGCAAAATTCGAATCCACTTAGTAAAATATAGGCGATTTGTGAAATTTGGGATTTATTTTGTGAAATTAAGGAGTGATAAAGAAATCGAGGAAATTTAAAAAAATGTAGAGTAGTGCGCAAAATTCGAAGCCACTAGATAAAATACAGGATAGTTTGGAAAACTGTGCCTTTATTGTGCAATTAAAGAGAATTGATAAAATTCGAAGTGACTTGGAAAAATCAGGGAATATGTAAAAATTGCTATTTTTTTCTGTAAAATTATGGCGAGTTGGCAAAATTCGAATCCACTTGGTGAAATATAGTGTCGAGGTGTGATAATTAGGATTGGGTTTGTGAAATTATGGCGAGTTCACAAAATCGAGAAAGCTTGGCAAAATATTGGGGAGTTTGAAATTTTTGAAGTGACTTGACAAATAAGGATAGATGTAAAGATTGGATCCGGATTGGTTTTGTGAAATTAAGGAGAGTTGGACAAATCAAGGGAAAAGTCACACCAACTTGCTACAATTAACACAAGATGTAAATATTGAGATAATTTCTGTGAAATTATGGCAAGTCTGCAAAATTGGAAGTCAAATGGCAAAATGCAGGTTAGTTGTGAAAATCGCCTTAACCCCCTCCCCCCACGAAGCGAAAATTTAGGTTATTCGATCAAATGGCGAAATTTGATTTCGGAGTTGGAAAATTTTTGTCCCCCCCCCCCCCCCACAAACCTTCGTTACGCCCCTGAGCACACGTTTTGATCTTTTCCTAGTAAGGATATATTCAAGACATTTAAATAATCTGTAATGTCTGTTAGGAAAGCAAGTGAGCATAGAAAATTTTTATCAACAAAACTTGCTATTAAAACTTCATTGGTGCCTACTTCTGTGAGAAAAAGCTGAATTTCTTTTCGAAGTGTAAAAAATCTCTTGAGGCATTTTCCGGCACTTAATCAGCGAATATTATTATGTAAAAGCAGATCGTCCTATTCAGCATGCAGTTCGTCCAAAAAAGCTTAAATTTTCTGCGTGTAAGAGAATGATTTCCGCCAGGAATTAAATTGGTAATTTTGACTTTTTCCATTATGTCGTAGTCTCAGTGAAATGCTACAAAATGTCTCCTGCTGCACAATACAGTGCAGCATTCGACAATGCATACCCAGTGAAAGCTATTCGTGCTGTCGTTAGATGCTTCTTATTACTGCAGCTTCAGAAAAACATTTGTTTGATGACGCCGCACCACTCTTAAAAGGTTTCAGAAGTTTGCCGGAAGATTGTAAACTTTATAGAATGAGTAAGTTGAAGATTGCATATCAGGTAAAGTAATATAAGTTGACAAAAAATATAAGGTGGATTACAGATGTTTATTTAAAATTTCAAGTAAATACTTGATTTAGTTCGCGAGCCACAAAAATCCTTGTGCAGGCTGCTAGTTGGACAGCACTGGTTTAGAACATCACTGAAATGCTCAGCTCACCTAGCCATGATGGAATCCCCACCTTCTATAACCTTATCTTGTTTATCCTTCAATCCCTTGCATACCTGTCTATTTTCTAGCACACAAAACATTAACTATCTGGTACAGCTCTCTGCTGTTTTGCAGTCTAACTGCTTCCTTGGCTTTATCAGCCGAGCTATCAAGCCAAAGATCCTGATCAGCAACTAACTGATCCTGTACAAGTTTATTAAGCTCTCTGTAATGCTTTATATTAGGACTAGTAGGTTATTAAGGACATTCCTGTGGTTCTTTCTTTCTGAAATAAGCTCCAATGCTTTATCACTCAAATAATTCTGCCCCCTCTGCTCCTTTTTTCTCAAACGAGTACTGTTAGTTTCGAAAAAGCTGTTCAAAAAGGTACCATTCTTCCTCAACTTCAGTAATAAGGAAACCATTATGGTCATAATGACTAGGTAACCTATCATGGTAAGTCGTAGCTATAACTGTCTTTTTCAGAGCTGCAGAATTAAATGTAAATTTTTTAACCTTAGCACACTTCTTAAGTTTCAAGACACTTTTAACAAGGTAATGGTCACATCCAATTTCAGCTCCCCTATATAACTTGCTATTCCTAACAGAACTATCCCATTTGCTGTTAATCATTATATATCATATTCTTATGCTGCCAATCTGGTGAAACTCATGTTTACCTATGTATATCGTGCTGTTTGTAATAAGTGTTAGTTATTCCCAAAATAATTAAGTTTACTTACCTGTAGGAGACGTTGCAGCTACCACTACCAAAAGGGCCTATTATTCCTCCCCAAAGGTTAGTCAGTACCAACTTTGGCACTGTAGTCACCTAGAACAAGGGAAACATCTCCTTTCTTGACAGAATTGAAGGTATCCTGAAGTTGTCCGTAAAACCTATTGCTCTCATCCTCAGTGGGGGCATAACAGCAGATAGCATTCAAGTCTTTAATGAATGTCTGAAATTTTGCTGTAAGAAACCTTTCATTAAGCATTGATATCCTAGAAGAGCATCACTGGTGTGTCTGCTGGGGAACAGACAGACGCATTGGTGATGCTTATTATCAACCTTTCCTGAAAAGAGAAATTTAAAATTATTTTTAAGAATCCAACCTTTCTTTGTCTCTGTGCAGAATCCTCACATTCCAACTACCTATGGAGAGAAAATGATTAGTGGGATGTTTATTGGGAGAATGAAATGACAATATCAAACATCCCCCTAATTGCAGACATGAGTCAAAGACCCGTTCCCCCACCACTAAAGGCTAAAGCCATCTACACTAGACTTTCTCCAATGTAGATGCCAGTAGAAGCAAGAGTTCAGGTGCCTGTGATGACCTCTGCTCAGGATTATCCACCAGCTGATAAAACATATCCTGTGAATCTATTCCCACAAACAGAGAACACAGAGGATGATTCTCCCTTCACAGAAGCCCACCAGTGCAGCAAATTAAGGATCCATAATCAAGCTGAGAAACATAATTCTGTTCAGGTTGGTATATATGGTCAGCACCACGACCCTGTGTGGTTGACCACTCCTAAGCAGGGTAGAAAAAAAAGGAAAGTAACCGTAGATCTCCAGATCAGTAGGCCAAACTGACCTGGCAGATTCCCCTTACGTTCCTTTTCACAAGACTAGCTCTTTTGAAAGGTACTAACAGCCTTCACCACAAGAAGGCCGGTCAGACATTAGGTGCTAGGTCTGACCGGTTCTATGCACCACAAGGGATTGGTGGATAGCTCCTTCCAGTGACTTCCTAGCTACCATTCACATACCCTCCAAACTTAACCCTTTGAAAAGGTTGGAGGAACTGCTACTAAATTGTAAGAGCTAGAACCACTACATGAAGTATACAATTTCCTCTAATCATAACTTATAGCAACATAAGTCTTAGAACCCTTAAAAGTTTTTCCTCACGGAAAAATCCTCCACCCCTACTCAAAAAAGATGGTGCTAACTGCTTGTAAACAATAAGAGGTTGGATCAGTAAATTCAGTGTAGATTTCTCAAGCAGCAACTTAAAATAATGAGTTTCACCCTCAAATATTTCTTTTTTTAAACGAAAAGTGTTATGATTACCAAATTCGGTTTAGAACTTTCCCTCTTAGTTGCTTAAAGTAGGAATTTGATCTTCCATCCTCCTTACCTCTATACAACTCTCCCCCCCCCCCCCCCACTTCCCGATACACACACACAGGAGCAACTACCAGGTAATTTCTCCTAAACGACAAAAGGTTGGATCTCCAAATTTGGTATACAGCTTCCTCTCTCCTCTGTTTAAGGAATTTTAACATCCCCCAACCTTCCCCTTGAAAAAAGGCCCCTCTACACAAAAGAGAGAAAATAATTTTTCCTAAATTATAAGAACTTTTATCACCGAATTTGACGTACTGTATCCTCTCATCAATAGCTCTAAGCAAAGTAAGAGTTGACCTTTTGAATATAAAATGAAATGTTTCATTTCCCTCAACCTTCAAGATTATATGGGGGAAAGATCTTGCTGCCTGTGCAAATCTCTTCACCTGATCACATTCCACCAACTCAATTTCGAATTTCTAGCGAGAACAAATCATTTGCAATGTTCGTTTGAAATTTTGCGTTTTTAAACTTCCATTGTTAGAGGCCAATATTTAATCTTTTTTTTTATTTTCGCTCTTTAGCATTCTCTGCCAGTGAAAATTATAGTTAGTCGATGGTTGGAGAAATACAAATAACATCGACCCTCGTGTAATGTTACTAATTAGTTCTGAGAAAAGTGACGTTAGACAAAATTACATGTCAATGAGGTTGTAGGAAATCCTCTTTGGAGACCCACGTGAGCGATGCTTGACGGTAAACGGAGTAGGTGACGCAGAACGAACGAATGTATACCAATGGAAGCTTTGACACTAAAGCAAAAGACGTAAACAGAGCGTGACGTTAAACGATGTTCGTTAACGCTTGATTATGAAGTTTAAATCTTTTTAAAAACCGAGTATTGCATTTTGAATGCAATCTTTTATATTAAACATATTATATGTTACATGTAATATTTATTACTTTAATTTTGTAGTATTTGATAACAAACCTGTTACTAGATATCTGGAATTACCTACTTTCATGGATGTAAACGTAAAAAACTATCTGCAAAATTCAAAACAGTACATACGATTGCATCCTACCGCTCTTTGCGCCAAGAAGCATTTGAGGTATAAATCCATGCTTGGTAAGAAAAGTATTTTTATAATCTAAAGGACAATAATAATTAATACAAAATCAGAATTTTTATGATTGAATAGTTTTGGGAAAGAGTGGGGTGCAAAAATTTCTATTTGCCTGGTATCATATTCACTGTATGCTGGCCCTGTCGGTAGCCTAATTACCCCACCTACGTAGATCCTTCTGAGTTTAAGTGGACCACCAGGAATTGAAATAAACCGGGGATTTTCACCCTATTTTTATTGCCCTTTTTTCGTTCTGCATAAATTCACACTCGTTCGTTCTTTAACCGTGCTGCTCTTTTTGTAATCAAATATAAAAAGTTCAAAAACTCTTATCACTGCAACATCAGGTCATCCACACTTTTTGAATGTCACAATTAGTGTTGGATCAAAGGCTAATTTTTTTCTACATTAAAGAATAGCCACAATCGTACTCAGAAAGAATAGTAGAATTATTAGATGAAATATTTGTCTCAAAGGGAGTAGTTAGAAACGAAATACAATATTTATTAAAAACAACTGAAGGAAATAACATTTAAAATCTTAGTATTATTCAAAATAACAGAAGAGATTTTCCTTGTTTCAGCCAACTTCCTATTCAACCCTCTGCTCCTAATAGTGTCAATAGTGAAAAGCCATCCTGGTATCCCCCACACTGTGCTTTCCCCTTATGACGTCACCGACAACGTCCCCTAACGAGCCCACCATTACTATCCCCTTATTAATAATTTAGAACTCATATTTCAGAGTTAATATTCATAATTTACAACCGACCACACCCCTTATTAATAACTCATAATTAACCCCCTATCAAAGTTCCCCTTATTAAATTCCCCCCAACCATCACAAACTCCCGCGATTTTGTCGTTCGTCCACATCTTGTTTCTATTCTCATAGGAAATTTTTTCAAAGTCCAGACTCCGCCATTTTGAATCCTGACGTCACACGCACCCCTGGTTGACCCACTCAATGTGAAGTAAAGAACTCTAATGGTCTCAGAATTCTCCATACAGGGTTCAGAGAGTTGTAAATATGGTGAAATTAGCCTCCAAATAAGGGGCTCCCTACACCACTCAAAACAGAAGTGCAAGATAGCGGATGCAGAAGTTACTGCGCCTCAGCTATCTCTCTCTCAAAAAAAAAAGTCTCTATTCAGGAGAAAGACAAATAGAGAACACTAGACCTTGCAGAAGAGGCCAATGTTCTGAAAGAAGTCAGTGACCATACGGAAGTGCTTTCGTTGCAGCTTCGCATTATGGTTGTTGCCAAGAAGGGAGGTGATGGAGTAGTCAGTGGTTCCGATAGCATGAAGTCCCCAAAACAAAGTTTCTCTTTCGGCATTGTTGCGGGAGCAGTTGAGCAGAACATGCGATACAGTTTCAAGTGTGCTGCAAGTGGTACAATCTGGACTGTGAGCTCTGCCAAGAGTGTGAAGCACAGAGTTGCTGTAGATGACACCAACTCGGAGACAATGAAGGAGGGTCTCCTCAGTTCTGAGATTACCGAGGTTAGGAGCAGTGAGAGGTTTAACCAAGTACCTGAATAAGGAACAGCTGCTGTCCTTCTTCCACTGAGCAAGACGGTACTGGCTCATCAGATGTGAGATAGAACTCTTGCAGTCACTGCGTGCGAGAGAGAGAGAGGGTAATTAGTTATACACACCCAACTCTCCAGCACCTCCTTCGTGGTGTGATCAGCAGGTTCATTGCCAGGTATCCCTACATGGGAAGGGATCCACTGGAAATGAACCATGATTCTGGCAGAAGTGACCTTGGAGCAAGTTTCCATGATCTTCTGGATGGGGAAGGGGTTGTAGCTCTTGCTGTCTCGTTTCTGGAGAGCTTCCAAGGCTGACTTGCAGTTACAGAGGATGAAGAAGTTGCCACTCTCAAGGCTCAGGATGAAAACTGCAGCCTCAAGGATAGCATGAAGCTCAGCACAGGTGAAGGAAGTTAGATGTGGGAGATGGAAACCTCTGGCAATGCCAGTATCGGGGATGGCAAAGGCAGCACGTTGCCTCTCCCGGTCGACAGATCTATCAGTGTAGACCTCAGTATATCTCTCATATCGTTCACTGACATAGGAGGTGGAGAGGTCTGATGGCCAATGGATCAGAGTCGCTCTTCCAACCTAGAGAAGGGATAGTGACATTGATCATAAGATCACTGTTCCTCCAGGGTGGCAGGTCGGGGAAGAGAGTATTGGCAGCATTTGCTTTGCTGGCAGGAATGACTCGATCATAGAAGTCCTTGGTGGACAGGGCAATGGTAGAGTGAGGCTTGTCATGCAACTTCCTGGGAAGCTCATGGTTAGAGTGGAAGGAATGGGGCCTCGAGAGATGACACAGTATATCTCTCTTCCAGTGCAGGTGGAAAGGCATGTCATCAGCCTCTGCAATGACAGACGCATTAGGTGTGTTAAGGCAGAGGCACAGAGATATAGTGTGGACAGTGGCCAACCTGCTGAGCAGTGTAGCAAATGCATTGCTCAGAAGGTGACCACTGCAGTTGATGTGAGAGAATATCAAGTGTCGGCACAAGACCAGGAGGATCTTGCACGAACTTCCCCAATGGGTACCAGCAAGGAGAGTATATTTCTCTGTGCGGCAACTGTATTAAGATACTGGATGCGAGGCCCCCAGCTCAGCCTGCTGTCCAGGACCACACCAAATAACTTTTGCTGATGGACAGCCTTGATGTGATCTGGCCCAAGCAAGAGGTCAGGGATGGTGGGTGGAAGGCATCTCCTCGTGAAAACCATGACCAGTCTTGTCAGTGGAAAGAGTGAGACAGGTTGTCGAAGAACTTGGCGACCATGTCCACAGCTCATTTCATCTCAACACTCTGGGGAGTCATTCTCCCCCATCTCTTCATCATCTTCCTACTTTCCAGAGTTTCTGGCCCAGCAGAACAAGGTGGTATACTCTCTGCTGTCCTGAGGAGCTTCGCCATGCTCTGCACACTTTTTGTGCATCTGCAGTCAGGCTGGACAATGTCCATTACACCATGCCCAAACATCTTTCACCATCAAGTAAGGATCGGCTGCTCGATCTTTTCAATCGCATTTTCCGCACTTCTGGTGGGAGGCCATTGTCTTGGCCTACCCGAAACCAGGAAAGGATATCGATTCCTTCCAATTATCATTCCATTGCATTGACGAGCTGCATGTGCAAGTTGTTGGAAAGAATGGTAACTGCCAGACTCATCTGGTATTTAGAACACCACAATCTTCTTTCCAATACCCATTGTGGCTTTTGCAGGCAATGGTCAACTCTTGACCATCTGATACACCTGGAATCTGCTATTAGAAATTCATTTTACGTAGAGAGCACCTGGTGTCCTTTTGTTCAACATCGAAAAAGTGTACGACTTGGAGATTCGGCATTCTTCGTGACCTCCATAGCTTTGGCTTGAGGGGTCAATGCTGATCTTCATGGCAGACTTTTTATCAGCACGTTCTTTTCATATCCATGTCAGTAAACACTCTTTAAGAGCCTCACCAAAAATAGGGGCTGCCACAAGGCTGCATTTTGAGTTACGCTTTTCAATGTCAAGATTAATTCTATTACTAGACGACTTCCTTCATCTGTAGGCAATATCCTCTATGTTGACGATTTTAGCATCTTTTCCTCTTCATCCAGCGTGAGGGTTATTGAAAGAAAACTGCAAATTACCCTGAACAATCTTTTGGTTTGGGTGATCGCAAACGGGTCTTGGTTCTCCCCCACAGAAGACTGCTTGTGTGCACTTTTGCCACAAGTGTAATCTTCACCTGGATCCTGAGCTATGGCTTGAGAGTTGCCAAAGTAACAGATATCGACAATTTTCCTTGGTAGGGAGGTGGTTACATTGGCAATGAATGAAGATGATAAATGTAGTACTGATTTCCAATGATTCTTCACACAACACGATAAATAATGATTATAAAACTACTATAGAAATGCTACTATGGTATTTTAGATAATAAATATTAAATTTGAAACCAGACTATTATTCCTTTCGTTTATTTTTGTTTGGTAAGTGCCTCAGGAGGTCAAATGGACGAGTTGCCCTTGCTTTTATCAGAACACTTAGTACAGAAATGTAATTTATTTTGTTATGGCAAAGTACAAATTCATATAACTGTTGATCATTCAATACATGCTAAAACGTTTACCACATCATCTGTATAAACTACTATGCAGCAATCTCTCATAGGTAACAAAATCTAATATTTTTCCAAATTCAGTATAACAAAAATTCGATAAAATATTTTAAAACTTTTCCACTGTGATTTCAAGACATTAGAATAACATGGTTATTTGGATTGTTTAACAACAAAGAAGCACTTCTTTCCCACCTAGTTGCAAAATAATTGTTCTTCATTTGTTTTTACTCCTGGATGAATCATCATTTTGCAATTTCAATTAAATTCTTTCAACGCTGATGTTCAAATTGCTGTTTATTTTGTTTTCATCACATTCATAAGAGTTTTGGATCAGAAATATCTATCTGATGAGTGTTGAATTTCTGTGCATTTTTCAACAATCATTTTCTCTTTAAATGCTTTAGAACACACTTCACAACTAGACTATTCCTTGTTGTGTTATTTCAACTAGGTGGTTTTCTCCACTATGGATTAGCAGGTGACATTTAGATTTTCCAATTATGTAATTACATCTCAATATATTCACATTTGCTTCATTACATTAGAACATGCTGGAAAATTCTATTGAAATGTAATACAGGTGCGATATTTGCAACAACTCATCACTGTCCTGTATGGATTAACATACGTTGCTTTAATGCATAAATAGTAGTTGGAACGTTTTGACGCTAATGTTACAACTGCATAGGCATTTTCCTGTATCAGAAGGTGTCTGTTTAGGCTGCTCTTGTTCTGATATTTCTTATTGCAAACACTGAAATATTAGGCGTACATTTCTGTAAGTATTGCAATGTGCGACTTTAGTGCCCCCTTTTAGATAAACACTTTACTTCAAATGTTTGGTTGTTCCCCCTTATGTATTAGAAGGTGTCTTTTAAGACTGCTTTTGACCCGAAAATTTCTATTACAAATACTGCAATTATGGGCATATTCTCCTGTGTGTATAGACAGATGTGACTTTAGTGCTGCCTTTTGTCTAAATGCTTTGCTGCAAATATCACAACTGTGTGGAAGTTCTGTATGTATTAAATGGTGTCTCTTGAGGTTGCTACTGTTTCGAAAATTTCTATTACAAATACTGCAACTATGAGCATATTCTCCTGAATGTATAGACATATGTGACTTTAGTGCTGCCTTTTGTCTAAATGCTTTGCTGCAAATATCACAACTGTGTGGAAGTTCTCCTGTATGTATTAGAAGGTGTGTCTTGAGGTTGCTGCTGTCCCGAAAATTTCTATTACAAATACTGCAACTATGGGCATATTCTCCTGTATGTATAGACATATGTGACTTCAGTGCTGCCTTTTGTCTAAATGCTTTGCTGCAAATATCACAACTGTGTGGGAGTTCTCCTGTATGTATTAGACGGTGTCTCTTGAGACTGCTGCTGTCCCGAAAATTTCTATTACAAACACTGCAATTGTGTGTGAATTTTTCTGTATGTATTGACATGTGTGACTTTAGGTGATTATTTCGTCTAAACGATTTATTGCAAATGTTGCAACAGTGTGGGCGTTCTCCTGTATGTATTAGAAGGTGACTCTTAAGATGGCTTGTGTGCCGAAATTTCTTCTTACAAACACTGCAGCTATGGGTGTATTCTCCTGTATGTATTGACATGTGTGACTTTAGCGCTCCCTTTTGTCTAAATGCTTTGCTGCAAATTTCACAACTGTGTGGGAGTTCTCCTGTATGTGTCAGAAGGTGTCTCTTATAATTGCTCCTGTCACAAAATTTTCTATTACAAACATTGCAATTATGGGTGTATTCTTCCGTATGCATTGCTATTTGTGAGTGTAGCTATTTATTTCATTTAAATGTATTATTGCAAATGTGTCAATTCTGTGGGCATTCTTCTGTGTATATTACCATGGGTTTCTTTCTCATTTTTGACAAAATGTTTGGTTCCAAATATTTCAATTGTGTGGGCCTCCTCCTGTATGTACTAACATTTGAACAGTTAAATTTAGGTTTCACACACACGTTTTATCACAAATATTGCAACTATGTCTGCGATCTCCTGTGGATGTTGACATGTGTTAGTAGACAGCTTTTTTCAATAAAACTTGATATACTGCAGCTGTGCAAGTGTTCTCCTTTATGTATTAACATGTGACTTTTTAGAATGTAGTTCTTTTGAAAATTTTGGCTGCAATAATATATGGGCATTCTACTCTGTGCATGTTCTTCTATCTTTAGCTTGCTCATTTATATAAACTTATGGTTGCAAATGTGTTACCATTTAAATTTGTTCATGTCTTTTTTTACAATGATTTTGTTTCCTAATTTATCATTAAAAATATGGTTAATGTCTGTGCTTTTTCTTGCATGCATTAAGATGTGCGTCTTTCCATGATACTTTTGTAAGGAGTTATTGTTGCTAACGTTTCAACTATGTGGGCATTCTTATGTACGTATTTGTATGTGTTGTGTTAGATATCAGTTATGTCGAAAGTTTTGACTGCAAATATTAGAACTATATGTGATAATTGTCCATGTATTAACATATGATTGTCTAAATCTCTGTTTTGTTGCAACTTTTGATTACAAATATTGCATTTGTTCCAGTATTCTGTTATACTAAAAAGTTTCTCTGCCTTGCCTTTTACATAAATTTTTTATTTGAAATACTAGAAATATGTACTTGATCTCTTGGGTGTTCTAACAGTTGTTTATGTGAACACATAGCTTCTATTAGGTCAGTTCTTTTTGCTACTCTTTCATAGAAACCCTATTAAGTTCATATCCTCTTCTTTCTCTCAAACTACCTTTAGTTAATATATTGTTACGACAGAAGGAATCTGGCAACCAAAAAGCAAAGTTTCAGCCAACGAATAAGAACTTTGGGAGAATTTGGAGAAGAAGAGTGGAGCGTTAACGGTCGTTTTGTATTGTAACGGTCGTTGTGTGTTGTAACGGTCGGTGAGTTCGAAAATGGACGGTGAGCTGTTCTGAGACAGTGCGCGTAAGTATCAAGAAGTAACTTGATGTGTTGTGTATACGCGGAAGGATAAAAGTGGGATCTTTTATCGTTAAGTATCAAGAAGTAACTTGATGTGTTGTGTATACGCGGAAGTATAAAAGTGGGAACTTTTATGGCTAACTTCGAATGTCTACACGGACTGTCTTTTTGTTCGGCTAGTGTGTGAAAAGTTATTAGCACAGGACGAGAATTGGTTTACGAGTGAAGATCTTCGGGTGACCTGGTAAATCAAGTAAAAGGTATTTAGTGGAATAGACAGAGCTAATGTTGTGTGCTCTACGTGAAGATTGATGACTTGTGCATGTTAATAGTTGATTTGTTAATAAGATACTTCATCCATATTTCCTTTGTAACAATTTACCTTGTATTGAATTTGGTTTTGAAATATAGCTTTTAATACTCACGCTAAGTGGCTATCCATTTTTGTAATCCGCAACATTTGGTGTCAGAAGTGGGATTAATTAATTGAATGCCGTTAACTAGAAGTATGGATGAATTAGTAAAGTTGATAAATAGCTTCAAAGCCGATATGACTAATATGAAAGCCGATATGGCTGCGCTGATGACTGATAGGAAAGCCATTATTTCTACGCTGATGACTGATAGGAAAGCCATTATTGCTACGCTGATGACTGATAGGAAAGCCGTTATTGCTACGCTGGTGACTGATATGAAAGCCGATATGGCTACGCAGATGACTGATATTAAAAGTGATCTAGCTGCCCAAAGCGATAAAATAGGTGACTTGAAAGCCGAAATGGCCGCACAAAATACTGAGATGAGAGATGAAGTGGCTCCTCAAGTTGGTAAGATTATTGATCAGTTCAAGGATAGTAAAACCGAACTCAATAGACAATGCAATAGTTTAAATGTTGAATTTGTCAGTGAAAAAGATGATCTTGATAGTGTTAAGTTAGATTGTAAACATGGAAAAGAAAAAGAGAAAGGCAACGCATATAAAAATGTGGATCTGCTACTGGAAATCAAGAATCGTAGAGATAGCGCAGATAATGCCTTTGACCACGCAACTACTGGTGATGCATGGCAGAATGTCTATGTCGCTGGTGACATGTCTAGGAACTGTGAAGAACAATCACACAGATCAGAGAGCTGTGAGACTATACAGTACGCTTTGCACTTCAAAATACCTAGGTATACAAGTCTGGCACGATCTGAAGAGAGATCCACACGAAAGGTATTCTATTCCTCGCCGTCAGCAAAATGCGTCATGGACAATTATCGCAAAGGCAGAGTAACGAGTGGTAATGAGGGGGAAAGAAACAGAGTTTACGTTTTGCAGAGTGGTCCGAGTAAAGAAGAGGCGTCCATTCATCATAGAAACAAAGTGCCATTCGACGTTACCCGGGAAATCGGAGAGATTTTTCCGAAGCATATAGCCACACTTGAATCGTTTATAGAAAGTGGGGATTTAAGGAAGAGGAATTCCGAAGAATGGCTTAGAAGCGTAACAGGTGATGCTAGTAAAGGAGCTTCAGGCAGAGACAGTACTTCAAAGACTAACTTTCTGGATGAAACTAAGCCTCAGAGTTACGATCAGAGAGAAGTGAATCCCTCAGATAATTTCAACGTAGCCACGCTGAATTTCTTTTCTGAACAGTCAATGTGCAGATTTGGACATTATAACCATTTAGATTATAAGGATATAGAAAAGTTTTATCACGACTACAAGAGCTCTAAAGTGGACAATATCATGTTACAAAACTCGTCGCTGATCTCCAGAATGAACAATTTGGCAATCATGACTGATGTTTCCCTGGCTAATTACAATGAGAGCTCCAAGAAAGTGAATTCCGAAGAAACAGCAACTATGACCTCCTCGGGTCATGTGTTTTGCTGGAGACCCGAGTGGCGCCATCGGATGGTAGATGAAAACAGCACAGGAGGTGTCGGCAACAAAGTGAGTCTTGTCTTGGCTCCTGCACTTGCTGCTTTAGGTCTCAAGGTCCCTATGATCTCCGGTCGTGCTCTCCAATTGACGGGAGATACTCTGTACAAATTGGAATCCATCCCTGGCTTCACAGTCGACTGCACTAAAGATAAAATCGAGCAGATGATGGAAGACGTCGGATGCTGCATCGTAGGACAGACAGAGGAGCTGGTGCCAACAGATAAGGAGATTTACCGCTGCAAGGATCTGATGGCTACCATAGATAGCGTTCCTCTAATGATATGCTCAATTGTGTCCAAAAAGCTGGCTGAAGGAGTGTGTGCTTTGGTTTATGATGTTGAATTCGGAAAAGGAGCTATTGATCTCATCAGTACAGAAGATGTTGCTGTTGATTTAGTTAAGAAAGTGGTTGCAGCATCACAAGCTCGTGGAATGAAGAGTTTGAGTTGTTCAGCTGTTATCAGCAACATGGATTCACCTCTTGAAAACTCTGTTGACAACTCTCTGGAAGTGATGGAAGCTGTTCAGTGTTTCCTTGGTAACGGATCCTTGGAACTGCAAGAGCTCGTCGAAGAGTTAGGAGGAGAACTTCTGCGTTTTGTGAACATTGTGGATAATAGGGTAGATGAAGCATCACGTGTCCGTAAGGTTCTGCATAACGGCAATGCTTTGAACAAGTTTCGTAACATGTTAATAGAACAAAGAGTATCTGAAGATGTTGCAAGCTGGCTATGTGAAGGTAAAACAGAAAAAATATTGCTAGCAGCCCGACACATCACTGATTTCACTTATACAGGAGAAACAGGTAAGGTTGTCGGATTAGAAGCTGCAGTTCTAGCAAGAGTATGGAAGGAGGAGATGGACCGAAGCGCTAAAAAGAATTATGGAGCTGATATAATTGTGAAGCACCTTGGGGATCAAATTGAATCAGGTGAAATATGGCTGAAGGTTCATCACGACAGTTCTGAATTAAGTGAAAGTCAACTGACAAAAGGGTCAGACTGGAGGATGAAACTCCTCCCTAGATTTTATGTCACTAATGACTTTCATTCCTTGTTACTCTTGATAGAAGTAAAAATCCAAAGAAGAAAACTTTCGACAAAGAAGAAAACTTTTTACAGGTTTTGCACGAAAACTCTTAGTCGATTCTTCTCCCTGCAGAGACATAAACGTGTTCACAAGGGCTATAGGCCTTACACGTATTATGTTTGTGGACGAGGCTTCAGTCAGAAAAGAAATCTACGTCATAATGAGATTCGCTTTCATTTTGACACAGACGTGGTATATCGCATTCGTCGATGTCCAGCTACAAAGTGCAAGGTGGTTCACGTGGATCGTTTGGCCATGTTTCATCGAAGAACTGAAGAAACTTTGGAATCCAGAATTGTTCGGGACGAACAAGACCTAGGAAGGGGGCAGTGTTACGACAGAAGGAATCTGGCAACCAAAAAGCAAAGTTTCAGCCAACGAATAAGAACTTTGGGAGAATTTGGAGAAGAAGAGTGGAGCGTTAACGGTCGTTTTGTATTGTAACGGTCGTTGTGTGTTGTAACGGTCGGTGAGTTCGAAAATGGACGGTGAGCTGTTCTGAGACAGTGCGCGTAAGTATCAAGAAGTAACTTGATGTGTTGTGTATACGCGGAAGGATAAAAGTGGGATCTTTTATCGTTAAGTATCAAGAAGTAACTTGATGTGTTGTGTATACGCGGAAGTATAAAAGTGGGAACTTTTATGGCTAACTTCGAATGTCTACACGGACTGTCTTTTTGTTCGGCTAGTGTGTGAAAAGTTATTAGCACAGGACGAGAATTGGTTTACGAGTGAAGATCTTCGGGTGACCTGGTAAATCAAGTAAAAGGTATTTAGTGGAATAGACAGAGCTAATGTTGTGTGCTCTACGTGAAGATTGATGACTTGTGCATGTTAATAGTTGATTTGTTAATAAGATACTTCATCCATATTTCCTTTGTAACAATTTACCTTGTATTGAATTTGGTTTTGAAATATAGCTTTTAATACTCACGCTAAGTGGCTATCCATTTTTGTAATCCGCAACATATATTCTACATATACATAACTTATTGATTTCAAAAAACGTTGACGTATTTGTCAAAATATGCAAAAATACAGATGTATATGTCAATTTAACTGCTAATTTTAGTATCCTTGAGTTCAAATGTGATAAAAATAAAGTTGTTGCAAAATATCTTAATTCAAACACAACTTAATACTTTCTTTTCTCTCACAAAAAATAATGAACTCTATATTTTAACGGAAATCTGCTGAAATGTTATTTTTTATCAGAAGACGTTTAACAGTAATTTCATTATTTTATACATTTAGTTGTTTATTCTGTTGTATTGAACAGGATTCTATTTCTGTGTCTCTTTCTGAATTCTAGTGATCTTTGGAAAGAATCTGGAAAAGAGAAGAAAACATTTCTTTCGTAAGATGAAGTTATTAATATAATTTTGCAATATGAATTTTAGCTGCAAAGATTTGAAATATTGTTTCAGAAGGAAGTATAATCACCAAGAAATATAAATACAAACATACTGTTCTACACCCCTGCTCATGCTTGGTTGAAAGGAGGGAACAATGGGGGGGGGGAAACATTATCTTGGGGCTACCTTGTAATACAACCATACAGCTGTTGTATTGGTAATATTTCATAGACGCTCTTAGCCTCTCTTTGTCTCCTGAGCTGACATAAGAAAAAACACAAGAGAATTGCATGAAATAAAATTGACCAGCACCTGATTCAGTTTTCTTGGCCTAAAACCACACTATTTAATAATCTTTTGGAGCAAAAACTTTACCTTTTTTTGTCCCACTTTCGCCTGTTTCTAGGCATGGACGTTTTCAAACAGAAATAACTACCTTTAGCTCGACATCTGAAAACAACTATAGAGCCTGGCAGTGGCCTACCCTACGAGGCTGGTGTGAGAGGAGTACATGGCTTGTTCTCCATCCAGTGTGACCCGAATCTTCTGATGGCTTTGGCAGCTCAACAACATAGTTTTCAATGACCAGGCTTAACTCTCTTGCCTCTGCACTCGTCGTCGTGAGATGAAAAACAAAACGATGTCACACTTGCAACAAGTCAACCTCTGCCAATGACGATTACGAATAAAAGTCAATGCTTCCTACTTCAATGGCAGCTAGGAGAAAAAGTGGATAGATGTCCAGGTCACGCTCTCAAACACAAACTCTTATGAAACCTTCCAATTTGTTGGGCGCATCCAACAGGGCATGGCTAGCAGCACTGGTGACCTCTTGTTTGAATGGATTGTTGCAAGGCTTAAAGTAGCATTGACAAAGTATGCAGAAGCGACTAAAGTGGGAGCACATTCCATAACATTCTGGAATAACTGCATGACTCTACGCTTTCCCCAGAGGTGAAGGTTAGTGACTTCAGTGAACCAGACAGTTGGAAAGGTTTGTACGTCTGGCAGATCATTTTGAAATGGACGCCAAAATTTGAGGCTGCAGATAAATGGCAGGCTAGTAGCACAGACTAAGGGTATAACATACCTACCTAACTCCAGAAGAAAAAAAGACCCGTGTTGCTAGGTAGCAAAGATGCCTACCAAAGAGCGTAGAAATTGCAAAAGATTGGGGCATTATAATTTTCTTATCTCCTCTTACAAATATTCCTTGATGAGGAACTCCATAGTTGGTGGTGGATGCTGCGAAATAGATGCAACATCTAATAGTTAATGTCCACCAGGTGAATTCAAGTCTGGAAGTTGGCACAGTTCAGCATGACAGGCGGTCCAAATTTAAGGAAGTTCATTTCTTTCTTCTAAACTGGGGTCCCAAGTCAGAGGTGCATGTAGCTATAGAAAACATCTCCGGGGTGGGTCTCCCTATATTGCAGAGGGACCTTTAATGCATTAAAGGCCGTAGCACACATAGCAAATTCACAGTAAATGTTCAAAGTCATGGGGAAACAATGATGGATCTATCCTTCGTTGGCAGCTGATGGATCAGTGATGGATCTATCCTTCGTTTCCAGCTGGGAACAACACTGATTCATCTGAGTCTTGACGATAAGTGAAAAACAAATTAAAACTTTGTAGTCATTGCTGTGATTGAGTACTGCATTCTCTCTTTGTCTCATGTCCGACCCTTCTTGTCTTTCATGTCAGCTTACCTCGTTATTCACTGTGTAGTTCATTGTTTTAGAATCCCATAATTAAGTAGTGCTATGTGTCCTTTGGTGATGTGGACTAACTTGAAAAGTCTGTGATCACCAAGGTTGTGATTGTGGGCACCACATCATTCTGGTGTCTCTACTACAGTGTTTACCTCACATATATAGATACTAGGGTGAGAATTACAGCCTCACCTAGGGTAACAGGCTCTTTCATCTTATTCTAAGCTGAGAGTCACAAACCCCTCCTCAATAGGATACTCGTAAATTGTGCACATTTCGTAAAATGGTTGACGGTAGAAAGGGTTTGTGTTTAAAACAAACCTTGCTCACCCCTCATCAAAGGTTGAGATTACAATAAATCATCATGCAAAATTGTTGCAGGAACTGTGACACAAGGCCACAGCTGTTGTATTGTTCTCATGACTCACACGACAGTTACTAACTCTAGACACTGCGATTTCGCTACAATATCAGCCTACCATTATTAACTACTAATGCAGCATGATGAAGAAATCTCACTTAATCCACTGAATCTACATAGCATGACTCAGGTGGATAAATGCAATCGCACATCAGGCCACTGAGAACTATGGCTGGGAAGAATGGCTCACACCAATGGGGTGTGCATTATAGCAGGGTGAAGGAACTGTGTCTCTCCCTAAGTTGGTGGTATCCCTTGGGCATCCCCTGAGAGTGGTATGCCAGTGGAACTCTGCAGCTTGTTCCCAGAGTCTCTCTTACTGTTGTAATCAGCATTAAGTGTGCGTGAACCTTAGTTAATTAGGGTAGACCAAGAAATTGGTCTAGCAAGTTTTGTTACATCCTAACAAGTGAGGTTCAATGTGGGAGTTATCCAATCTGCAGTGTGTGTTGAAGGGAAGTGACTTTCTCATTTAGACCATGGTGATGCAATGAATACGAGTGCAGGATTGGTCACCAAGGAGGAGTGCTCAGAGTTGGGGGGCCAGTAGTGGCTCTCAGAACCATGGGCACTGCTTATGCCGGATGGCCTGCGGAGTGGTTCTGGAGAGCTCTGGTGGGGAGAGGAGGCGTCCCATTCATCATCTTCTGGTTTCGTTTCTGGGTTTGCCACAGGTTACAGTGTTCAGTGTACTGTAGTGGGTGATTATGGATGGTTGGTTCGACGAGTAAATTGGTTCCAGGTTTCTGCAATTTCGTGAGGCATTCGACATGTACAGAATCAACTTGTGAAGATCCATTACCAGGGCTATTTTGCAGTATCTCCATGGTCCAGTGGACAATTTGGAGTTTTTTCATGTTTCATTGGCCACCAGGGGTTATACAAAAAACGGTCCCCAGGTATGATACCCTTGTCTACTAAAATCTCTCCCATGCTCTCTCTCTCCTGATGTTTTGCAACAACTTCATAAAAGCAGGAAAATGAAGCCAGTGTATAGATGCAAAATTTAACTACTGGTGATCCTGATCTATTAATGTCAGTGTTGCTAATTACTACGTATCTCTTCCTTCTGTGTCAGCTTCTGGTGGAGGGCCATTTGTCCCATTGAACAGTTTCTGCTGCTTCACTGTCAGTTGAGAGAGACCCTAACTCTTTATGACTAACAAATGTTATGCATGTGATTCTTTCTGTTCCCATTCCTCCACTTGTGCTCTCCTGCAATGTGCTTCCATCCAGAGATCGATGTATCTAACTGTAGAGTGCAACAAATATGTGCTCCTAGACTCGCACTATCATTGTGCATGGAGAACTTCTCACTCCATCTGGATCGAGGTTTCACCATAACTAAGGGAAAAAAAGCTTCTAATGCCTCTGTGCAGAAATCAGCTTTTGCTAACTCTCTGTATGTAAAAATCATTCTGATTACCTCTTGGCCTATCAAAACCTCTAGGTGTATTCTATATCTAGCTAAATTCTAATCTCTGTCTGTGTAACAAGCTTCCTAATCTTCCTGAGCGAAACAAAACTATCAACCTCTCTGGGAATATGAAAAATTCTCAATATCTTTGTGTGCAAAAAATTCTTAATCTCTTTTTATGTCAACAAACAATTATGTCCTCTTTTATTGTCTAAGCTCTCGTTAGCTGTCTATGCATGAATCCTAACTAATAATGCACATTTTTAACTTTTCATAAACTCTGTTTACTTCAAAAATTTCACTAATGCTCTGTGACTCAAACTTTTTGTTATTGCTATCTATATCAAAGTTCTCACTAATATTATTTACTTCACAATTCTCAGTAATATTATTTACTTCACAGTTGTCACGAATACTGACTGAGTCCCAAAATCTTCACTGTGTACTTCACTACTATGGTGTGGGTCAAAGCTGTAACTAATCTTGTGGGTGGCTGGACTGCTATCTATAGATTTGTCAAAATTCTCACTTCAGATATATGTATCTAAGTTCTTCCAGCCTTGTACACTTCTAGCTGCTTGCTATCCATAAATGGATGAAAAATCTCCTTACTCTCGTATGTGCTTAAATTTTGGCTCTTCTCATTCTTTTGTGTACCCAAATTCTACCTATTCCTAAGTATATCTAAATACTCTTCCATAAGTTTGAATTCCGATTATTCTTAAGTGTGTCTAAATATTCTGTATCTTTATATCTTTATGCATATCTAATTCTCCTCCTCAGGTGTGCTTAAGCTTTCACTAGTCTGGCTATCTGTGTGTGGGTTAACTTTGTCAATGAATCTGTGGGTACTCCAAATTGCACTTCCCCCTGTGTTGGCTGCTGAGTGTGGGTATGATTCCTACAATCCTCTCTGTGTTCCTTTGGTGTGCTCTTCCTCTTGAATATATCAGAAACCTATCTCTCTGATCTCTCCACAAATGTTAAATAGGGTCTCCACCATATAAACTATTTCCTCTTCCTCCCCTAGACACATGGGGGTAAAAATGTTGGCCACCATTCTAGAAATATAAATCTTCTCTACACTGCTCCAACAGCTGGGAGGTGGACCTAGTTCGGCTTTCAAGGTAAGAAATAAGATATATTTCCAATGGGATAAATGAGGGAAACTTTCTGCTGAATCGTGGCTTGTGTGGAGTATTCATGCAATGGGGAGGGACTATAAGCTCAAGCTTTGTTTTGTGCCTTAATGGTGTGCTGAATGCAGTGTTCTGTATGGTGTGGGACTCGGGGGGGGGGGGGGAAATGTGGGCTAGGTGTAAGTTGTTCTGTGTGACTCTCTTGACTGGTATACCAAAAACATGTTAAATTACAAATTTCTCCTGGTGGGTAGTTGCTGGGAAAATGGTCAAATCTTGAACAATCCAAACAGATCTTCGTGAACTAGCTGGTGCTCCTATTCAGTGTGTTCTGATGGTTCTTGTAATGGGGATGCATGTAATGCTGTGGGATCCATTTCTAAATTTTCAAAAATCTAACTTGCCAACAGATAATTTCTAATCACTGTGCAATAATCATCGTGATTTCTAATCACTGTGCAACTCTTATCTATTATAACAACTCTAATATGTAATATTCTTATTTAACAGCTCAATAATCCTCAAAAACAATATCTCAATAACTTTCTGAACATTTTATGAAACAATCAATCAATATGACATCCTGTATCTCATTAACTATCTAGAATACCTCAATAATCACTGTATCACAAATATTATTTCTACTTTAACAATCTGCTACCAACATAAAAGTTTGCTGAATAATTAGTGAAATTATCTGTGACTTCAAATGCAAAAATTATCGTGATATACCCTACTCTGAAGTGAAATGCAAAACTGGGATGTCCCATAGGTTTTCAATACTAAAATGTTGTTAATGTGTGAATTTTGAACCCATAAAGTGCAAGAGAGGTGTGTACACAGAGAAAAATAGTCCTAAGAAAACTAATACAGAAATTCTTCCACACTAAACCATATCTGATAGTTGTGCAGTGCTCCAACTAGCTTAACTGCTAACTAGCTAAACACAACTAACATACAGTTTCTGCTCTAAAAACCTTATGCTAGAATATATCCAATTCCTGATTAGAAACTAAGGAAGTTCCTAGTCAGGAATTAGCACATGGAAAGAAAATTTACAATATAGGGGCTATTCATTGTCAACCAGGTTAAATTCTGTTTTACCAAAAACTTTTTGCCAAGTCTTTTTTGCAATATTCTCTCTGGTCATTACACATACTCTTCAACATCAAGTTACTATTTCTTAGACGCTTTTACACCCTAAAGTTTAATTTCAACATTTTAATACACATTTCAGAATTGCTTAACCAAAAGTGTTTCAGTCTACACTTATAAACTTCCTCAAGTTCATACACTTTTGTTCAGACACTCTTTCTGCTTTCTCTCTGAGCTCACAACAGAAACAATACAATTCCTAAACATGAAATATAACTATCTAGATTTCACTCAAATTTACTTCCTATGACACATAACTCACTACACTGGACACAAACGTAAATAGATATGACCTATCTAGCTAAAATCACCCTTGCCAATCACAGAACTCCTGACTGACAAAATATAATTCTATCTAAATAATGACATTCTAAACTAGAATTAGCACAGTGCTAGCTAAGCATAACATTTCTAACTGCACGCAATACACTCCTAGCTAAAAAAGTTAAACTCTGTAACTCCTCACTCGGATGACACACTTCTGCCATCCTCTTATTTTTCTGACTATAATACACTTCTTTTTAATGCCAATTTGTGGAGGGTTAGTTTTCACAATAGTACACTCTTTCTACTTTCCACAATAACTTCACAGGTTGGAAAATCCTTGGCATGGCAACAAATTTTGACTGAAAGGGATAACAATGGTGGCAAAACATTATCACAGGGCAACTTCATGACTCGAATATTTGCGTGATTGTAACGCCATTGTATTGGTAATCTTTCCAACAGGCTCCATGTCTTGCTGTATCTGGTTAGTTCACGGCAAAGTGATAAGAGAAAACATCACAAGAGTATTGCATGAAATGAAAATGACTGGCACTTGATTCAGTTTTTCTTAACATAAAACCACACTATATATTCTTTTGCAGGTTTTTTTGGCCATTTTTGGCCAACTTTTGCCCGGTTCAAGTTCCAAACATTTTCAAACAGAAACAGTGACCTGTTGCTCCACATTAAAAAAAATAATACAGAAACTGGCATGGCCTGCCTATTGAGGCTAGTGTGGGAGGAGTAGACAGGAGTTTGTCTGATACACAGAGTAGTAGATACAGTGGTAACATTATCTTTTCATGGAGTGACATCAACGCGCCAATGTTGAACTAATCCACCGGTTATGAAGTCAGGAAGGAATTCATCATCTGACATCACACGTGACATCTGTGGTTCGCGAGCTACACTCATCCATTCCTACACTGTGACTGTCCTTAGCGATTTCTAAACGGAGCTGTTGTGCTCAGTTCTTCTTATACTTTTTTTAGGTCTATAATTGTTTTAATTTTATTAAAATAGTTACTTTATTTCGTTAGTCATGAAGAAAACCCAGTGTTTATTCTGCCTAAGTCTGGCGCCATCCTATTTCGTTTCCAAAGAGATGAACTGAGGTAAGCTGATCTTATTACTAGATTATATAGCAAAATGTTGAATTAGATTTAAGATAATTTCAAAATTAAATAGTGCAAATTTACAGATTATATTGTGTGTTGCATTTTGATACTGTTTGTAGTGTACATGCTACAGATAACCATAATAAAAACTGCCTAAAATGTATGCTATTAGTAAACAGCTTTTAAGTAGAACTCATGAACGTATCTGACATCTACCTGGTTTAGATAGTAATATAGATATAAAAAAAATAAATAAATACCCCCTCAAGCAGCTGCTTGCCACAGAGGTCTGACAGAAGCCTGTCAGTTTATATGCCATAGTAGAAGGTCTGTGAGGATGGCACGACCTCAGCAGAAAAACGACACACACATCCATGCCTTACCCGGGGCTCGAACCCAGGTCCCGTAGATCAGTTGGGTTGTTTTACCTCTGAGCGGCACTTTTTTGCACACCATGGGATAAATGGCCAGGTCACATGTACCCCAAAGGCTCAGAGAAGGTTGGGGGAGGGGACCCACTGGAACAGCTATTGGGAGACAGATGGTAGCCTCCCGTCAAGGCCATCCAGCGTGTTCTTTAACGTGCACAGGGTATGGCTCTCCCACACACGGGGCCATGGCTTAACGTCCCATCCGACGGACAGTGGCCTTTCCAAGCCCATCGGTGTCCTCTACTGACCGTGGGGGGGGGGGGGGGGGGGGATTTTGCAGAGATAAATCTCAACGGTGACCCAGCTGGGACTCGAACCTGGGAACTACAGATTACGAGCCTGGCGCACTACTGACTGAGCCACCCCCGTAGATCAGTAGCCAAGCGCGCTGGTTTGTTTTTTTAATAACTTTTTTCCTGATTTTTTGGGCCTTATTTGTTGAGTTACATTATGATCCCTTATTTGAAACAGGACTCGTCAATGAATCACTTAGACATAAATCTTTAAACCCTGAAGCATATCTTGAAGCATATCTTGAAGCATCGATTTGTAGCCCTCCCCTCTCTCTCTCTAAGAAAAAATTTTGGCCTTCCTGAAACAATCATTCCCCCCCCCCCCAACTCTTGGAAAATTTTGTGCTTTTATGAACTTGAATGAGTTTATAAAGTATGTGAATACAAAAAAATATTGTATTTGTATCAAATGGATTTGCTTTACTGAATTCGCCATTAGGTTTTAAATTTTTTTGCACTTAACCAAACCTGGTTAAGTGCAAAAACATTTGAATTTTTTTTTCATTTTTTAGGATAAACAACGCATATATAGTTATTTGTTTAATGTTGCGAATATGAATATTGAAATATAAGATGCTTTAAATTTTGTTTAATAAAATTAAAAAGTAATAACAGTGCTTCTCTGTTGAGCTCCGATTTTAGTCTTTCAGTATAATTTTATATATTGGTTATGTGCACACATTTTCGCGAATCTGAATTTATAGGCTATAGTAATTTAAAGATCTCAAACTATTATGTCCAAAATTTACATTTATACCATTTCAACGGAGAAATCGTGGCCACTTACTTGATTAAACACCCATTTGTTAGAAAAACTAGAAGAGGCTCACAATTTCTTTCCAGTTACGTATATCCATATTGTGCGGGACTGTACAGTTTTGCATTTACTTACTTAATAAAGTGTTTGATTAATATAAGGTACTTAAAAAAATAATTGGACATCTGTTTTTCCGAAACGGAAGAACTCAGAATTCTATCTTGCTGCATATTCATTTTTTACTTTAAGTTAGCGTATTACATTAATTAATTGTACTCTGTAGTAAAATGAAAAAATAATAGCTGCTTACCAAAGAGGTCTGACATGAGCATATCAGTTATATGCCATAGTAGAAGGTCTGCGAGGATGGCAGGACCTCAGCAGAAAACAACACGAACATCCATGCCTTACCCGGGACTCGAACCCAGGTCCCGTAGATCAGTAGCCAAGCGCGCTAACCACTTGGCCACGGGACGGCTCTGTAGAATTGTTCACCAAAAATATAATATAGGAATATATCACCTATGTAACTTGGACATTCAATTGTTTTTTTATGTGAAGAATTTTCTTGTTTTGCGCGAATTTGATTTACGTGGTAGTTTTAGGAAGGCATTAATCGCGAAAGATGAGAAATATCTGTAAATATTTTTTTCTCTCATCTGTTATTTTGTTACTGATTCAATAAAAAAACACAATGAGCTCCTTTAATTCGGGGGGGGGGATTAAAACAAAAAGTTTAGGTTAAAAAAGTTACTTTGTTTACGAACGATAAAACACTTTCCTTTAATCATTAACCGTAATAATACGGGTTTATAAAATATGAAACAAATAATGTAATTGGACCCAAATAAAACCATATTATTATGAGCCGATTTGTGGTTACATATAGCCATTTATTCAATTCATTTAATGAATTTTATAATATACGCCCTTTATTAACGTGATTGAGGAGCCCATTAATTAATCGGCAGCACCCTATTATCATGAAACTTCTATTACTTTTTGTACTGCGGAACTGAACCACACGAACAATACAATATCAGTTGAAAACAGTAAATTTCTTCATGGTCACTTTATTCCATCATCTTGAATCAGCCATGGGATACGAAGTAAACAGGTACTTGTTAAAGGTCCTGTTTGACATTATCTGACCCTGGATCGTAAGTCTCCCCCTCTTTCTGAGGCCTTTAGGCACACTGTTCATAAAACTATTAGCTAATGTATAATTATGAATACGGACATGTCGAAAGCAAAAGTCTCTCTCTCTCTGCACTTCAAAACTCAGCTCAGTATTGGCTAGAGCGATGTTCCATCTTATGCTATGTTACCCATTGATACGTTACTTTTTAGCACTGTTTAAAAGGAAATGAAAAATGTTTCGTTACGTTTTTTGTTATCGAAAAGCGATATTAACATTTTGGCTGTAAGTGTTTCGTTCTCGGAAAATTTAAATTATGTTATACGTTAACGTTGTTTCGAAATATTTTTAGTAGAAAACATATTACATTATTTTGCATATCACCATTATTATAGTAGCGTCGTCCAGCGGTTTGTACCAGTTCAGCCAATCCATTTGTTAAAAACGGATAAAAAAATTTTGAAAACGAAAAATTATCAATATTAATACAATTTTAATAGCTAAATAAACACACATGTAAATATGTTGCGATTGCATTTTTCTACTATTGATCCTCAAAAATTGTGGTTTAAAAATAGGAATGAAATAAAAATTTCAATTAGGAGACTCAGTTATTAATAAATAGGATGGCAACCCACTAAGTATGCTAATAATGTCCATAAGCCATGTAATCGAAATAATTGAAGACGGGCATATAGCAGGATTTCGTTTTCGGGTAGGGAGGGTCCGTGAATTTAGTATCGGGGAATGTTCGAGAATTCAGTTTCGAGAGGGGTCCGAAAATCTAATTTGGGGGGATGAGTCTGAAAATAAAATTTGAGTAGGGATCCCAATTACTAAAATATTCCACGTGACAAGGTTAAAATGGTGTTCTATATGAAATAAAATTTTAGTTGTTTTCTTTATATCTACTTTTCTTGTTGGGCATAAAATATGGGATAAAATAAAAATTACACAAAGATACTTCTTTTGGATTTCAAAGCAGGTAGAGAAGTTTAAGATTTCGCATAAGACGACAGGATTTTTTTGGAAAGGCGAACCCTCCCCCTCGTGGATACGTCTCTGACTGAAGAAATCTACACTAAATTTCCAGGAATTGTTCAGAACAAAATCGAGCGTTATTAATAAAAATTTCTGATCATAAATATGCAATCATAATTGTTAAGCACTATAATGATTTTTGTCCGCAGAATGTATATAAAACAAATTGCTGAAATGAGTCGAGAAAATTAAAAGCATTTGAAATTCCATTCAGAAATATTAACATTATAACGCATAGTTCGACTGGAATAAAAGAAAAATGATAATCATTCAAAAATATTGATATAACACAATGTTTTTCTACTATTTTATTCATCATTATAAGCAAATCTTCTTCTAATACACTGGTTTGCAAAGTTTTTATAACATGAACAATTGTCGCTGCCTTAAGCTATTTTTCAGGGTAGTCACTGGAAGGAGAGCTATGCACCAATCCCCTGTGATGATGCATAGAACCGGCCAGGCCTAGCACCTAATGTCCGACCCCGCCTTCTCGTGGTGCAGACCGTTAGTACCTTTCAAGAGAGATACTCTCTTGTGGAAGTGAACGGAAGGGGAGGGCTGCCAGATTAGTGTGGCTTACTGATCTGGACAACTGTGGCTACTTTTCTTTTTTTTCTACCCTGCTGAGGAGTGGTCAACCACACAGGGTCCTGGTGCTGACCATATAAACCTACTGGACTGGACAGATATATGGCTCCGAGCTTGATTATGGATCCTGATTTTGCGGCACTGGTGGGCTTCTGTGGAGGGAAAATCTTCCACTGTGTTTTCTGTTTGTTTGTGGGTTGACAGCCCCAAGTGAATAGATTCACAGGATATGTTTATCAGCTGGTGGATAATCCTGAGCAGAAGTCATCGCAGGCACCTGAACTCTTTGCTTCTATTGGCATCGTCAAATTCTACATTGGAGGAAGTCTTCCAGTGTAGATGGCTTCAGCCTTTAGTAGTGGGGGAACGGGTCTTTGCCCCATGTCTGCGATTAGGGGGCTGTTTGATATTGTCGGCATTCCCTCTCTCAATAAACATAGTTTCTTTAAACATCCCACTAACCATTTTCTCTCCATAGGTAGTTGGAATGTGAGGACTCTGCACAGAGCTTTTTCTCTTGATGTCCTCACACAGGAATTCCACCATTATAATTTAGATATTCTCGGGTTGCAAGAGACCAGATGGACAGATAAAGGTCAGATTCTTAAAAATAATTTTAAATTTCTCTTTTCAGGGAGGGACGACAATAAGCATCACCAAGGCGTGAGTCTGCTTCTCAGCAGACACGCTAATGATGCTCTTCTAGGATATGAGTGCATTAATGAAAGGTTTCTTACAGCAAAATTTCAGACAAGCGTTAAAGACCTGAATGTTATCTGCTGTTATGCCCCCACTGAGGATGCCGATGAGGATAAGGATAGGTTTTATGAACAACTTCAGGATATTTTGAATTCTGTCAAGAAAGGAGATATTACCCTTGTTCTTGGTGACTTCAATGCCAAAGTTGGTACTGACTCTGACCTTTGGGGAGGAGTAATAGGCCCTTTTGGTATTGGTAGCTGCAATGGCAATGGGCAACGTCTCCTACAGGTAAGTAAACTCAATGGATTCAGAATAACTAACACTTATTACAAACACCGCGATGGGTTTCACCTGATGGGCTGCATAAGAATATGAGTGATTATATATTAATTAACAGCAAATGGGCTAGTTCTGTTAGGAATATCAGGTAATATAGGGGAGCTGAAATTGGATCTGACCATTACCTTGTTAAAAGTGTCTTGCAACTTAAACTTAAAAAGTGTTGTGCAAGGGTTAGAAAATTTACTTTTAATACTGAAGCTCTGAAAGATCCAGTTATAGCCAAAGCTTACCATGATACGTTACTTAGTCATTATGACAGTCATGGTTTGCTTGCTACTGAAGTTGAGGAAGAATTGGGATCATTTTAAACAGGCTTTTTTGGACACTAACAGTACTCTTTTAGGAAAAAAGGAACAGAAGAGACAGAATTATCTGAGTGATAAGGCACTTGAGCTTATTTCGGAAAGAAAGAACTGCATGAATGTCCTTAATCAATACCCTACTAGTCCTAATAGAAAGCATTACAGAGAACTTAATAAACGTGTAAAAGATCAGTTAGCTGCTGATAAGAATCTTTGGCTTGATGGTTTGGCTGACAAAGCCGAGGAAGCAGCTAGACAGCACAACAGTAGAGAGCTGTACCAGATAGTTAATGTTTTGTGTGGTAGAAAACGGACAGGTATACAAGGATTGAAGGATAAACAAGGTAAGGTTATAGAAGGGGAGGATTCTGTCATGGCTAGGTGGGCTGAGCATTTCAGTGATGTTCTAAACAATGAAGTTAGTTCTACTCCCATTGTTTGCAATGATGATAGATGCATTGGTGGCTTTAATGTTGGCCCTATAACACAATCTGAAGTTAGTTTGGCTGTTTCTAAACTTAAACTACATAAATCCCCAGGGGTAGATGAAATTACTACCGAAATGCTTAGAGCTGGGAATGTTTTGGTTACCACTTGGATGACTGAAATTCTGAATATCTTTTATGATAAAGGCATGGTTCCTAAGGATTTTACCAGAGCTATTGTTATCCCTATTTTCAAAAAAGGTGATCGCAGTTCTTGTGATAACTATAGGGGTATAAGCCTACTCTCTGTTCCAGGTAAAGTTCTTTCCATGATTGTGCTTAATAGAATTAAGAATCTGGTTGACAGGCAATTGCGTGATGAGCAATGTGGATTCAGAAGTGGTAGGGGATGTGTGGATCAGATATTTTCACTTAGGCAGATTCTTGAGAAATGTTTAGAGTTTCAGAAACCTTTGGTTGCTAGCTTTGTTGATTTCAAAAAGGCTTTCGACTCTGTTGATCGTCATAATTTGTGGTTGATTGTGCGATCATATGGTATACCTGACAAGTTAGTTAACATAATGAAAGCTCTCTATAATAACACTGAGTCGTGTGTGAGAGTTGGTAAGGCTTGTAGCAATTGGTTTAGCATTACTTCTGGTGTTCGACAAGGGTGCATTTTGTCTCCTTTTATCTTTAGCTTGGTTATTGATTATGTTATGCGAAATTCACTTCAAGGGAAAGCTTTTGGCCTTAAATGGGCTGGAGGTAAGAAAATTTCTGATTTAGATTATGCTGATGATTCAGCCCTTTTGGCAAATGATGTTGATGAGAAGAACTCTTTCATTCGAGCTGTTGATGAGACTGGTAGTAGAGTAGGTTTGGTTATAAACAGAGAGAAAACTAAAGTGATGAAAATTGGGCAGGCAAGCTGTGATTCAGTTAATCTGAATAGTTGCAGTCTTGTGCAGGTGTCACATTTAATTATCTTGGGAGCTATGTAACAGATAATGGTGATGTGCGGCATGAGATTAACAGACGAATAGGGATTGCTGCCGGGACTTTTAAGAATCTGTGGAGAGTGTGGAGAAATAGGCGTATACACCTAAAGACTAAAATTAGACTGTATAATAGTTTGGTTCTTTCTAGGGTTAGGTATGGTAGTGAAACTTGGACACTTTGTAAACAAGATAACAGGAAACTCGATGCTTTTGATTCCAGATGCTTACGCAGTATCTTGGGCATTAGGTGGTTCAACTTTGTAACTAATGATGAGGTTAGGCAAAGGAGTTTGCAACCTCCTTTAAGAGCATATTGTGCAGAGAGAGACTCCGTTGGTTTGGCCATGTTGCCCGTATGAATAATTATAGATTGGCGAATAGGGTTATGAACAGTGTGCCTAAAGGCCTCAGAAGGAGGGGGATACCTAGGATGTGGTGGGCAGACAATGTTAAACAGGACCTTGTTAGAATTGGTGTGCAGTGGCCGGATGCAGCAGATGTAGCTCAGGAGAGATATGCTTGGAGAATTAAACTGTGTGGTCTGGTTGGACCTCCGTAGCCCATGGCTGCTTGAGAATGATGATGATGATGACTGCCAAATGAGGGAAAATATGTAACAGTAGCCTAACCTCAGATCGCCATTCTTGTTGTTTTCGTTGTAGGAGGGACATGTGCTATACGTTGAAGAATGAATTATGGCGTTTAAATGGCACAAAGGCAGCGTCAGAATGCGTTAATGTGTCAGAAAAGTTTGGTTATGTGTGTGGAAATTATATTTAAAATCTTAGGGTCGTTCTATACATATTTATTACATAATGAAAGCTCTCTAATAACACTGAGTCATGTGTGAGAATTGGTAAGGCTTGTCTCAGTTGGTTTAACATTGCTTCTGGTGTTCAATAAGGGTGCATTTTCTCTCCTTTTCTCTTTAGTTTCGTTACTATGTTATGCGAAATTAACTGCAAGGGAATGATTTGGGACTTAAATGGTTCGGTGATGGGAAATTTTTTGAGTTAGATTATGCTGATGATTAAACCCTTTTAGCAAATGATGTTGTGAGAATGAACTCTTTCACTCGAGCTGTTGATAAGACTGGTAATATATAATAATAAATGATTGGGTTATAGAGAGAAAACTAAAGTGATGAAAATTGGTCAGGCAGTTTGTGATTCAGTTGCATTTTGAACAAATGTCACAAGCTAATTATCTTGGGAGCTTTTTAAAAGATACTGGTGAAGTGCAGCATGAGATTAACAGACGAATAGGGATTCTGCTCTGACTTTTAAGAATCTATGGAGAGTGTGGAGAAATAGGCGTATACACCTGAAGACTAAAATTAGACTGTAAAATAGTTTGGTTCTTTCTAACGTTAGTTATGGTAGTAAAACTTGGACGCTTTGTAAACAAAATGATAAGAAACTACATGCTTATGCAGTATCTTGGACATTAGATGGTTTAACTTTGCAACTAATGATGAGGTTAGGCAAAGGAGTAAGAAACTACCTTTTAACAGCATATTGTATCCATTGACGAAACCAATGGAGAGAGACTCCGCTGGTTTGGCCACGTTGCACATAAGGATAATTATAGATTAGTTAATAGAGTTATGAACAGTATCAGAAAGAGGAGGAGACCTAGGATGCGGTGGGCAGATAATGTCAAAAAGGACCTTGTTATAACAGATGCAGCAGATGTTGCTCAGGACATATATATGCTTGGAGAACTAAATTGCAGTCTGGTTGAACCTCCATAGCCCATGGCTACTTGAGGATGATGTCAGGACAAAACACGGGCTCCACATTTGTACTGCATTTCGTGATTTGTTGGCCTGAGTGAATGGCTGAAAAAATAAAGATAGAATCTTTGCAGTTCCTATGGTTTGGCATGAGCCAACTAGTCACTTGCATGATTACTATTTTTAACAAAAATGTTGGGCTTTACAAAGAACAAAAGCAAAATACAATTGTGTTTTCTGCCATAAGGCCAGTTCCTCATGGACGGGATCTTCCTATACCAATACCTCCAACCAAATGGTCGGAGATGGATTCACATTCATCAGAGGAAACTTTGAGGCACATACAGATCCTGATCCTACATACACCGTAAAATGTTAAATGAGCCTCATCTGATTCAGCAAAAGAAACTAAATGATCTTGTCGAGACCTAGGACTTTCCAAATAAGAAGCTGAGGTTTTAGGTTGAAGAGTGGAATCTTCTGGCCAAGGGTAACAGAGTTTCACTGTTCAGAAGGAGAAATTTGGCTTTATCTGCTTATTATGAGATGCAAGATGGTTTGTGTTTCTGTACATATATTTCAGGGCTGATGGAAGAAACTGGAACAACTCATGACCCTAGGAATGGCTTCTATTTATAAATTAGTCAAAATTCAGCTTAAAAGCTGTCCTTTTGCCTAGAGGAAACCAAAAACCTTCCATTTCAGTGACAGATATGTGGGAATGGATGGGCATTAGATGGTTAATACTGCTATAAAATATTACCAGTTTAAGTGGACAATATGTGGTGACCTAAAAGTCATCTCTCTCTTGCTCCAGGCTTCACAAAATTTTCCCGTTTTCTGTGTTTGTGGGACAGTAAGGCCAGAAACACCCCCGTTTCTTTTTCTTTAGAAAGGAATACTACAAAAGACTGGACCACAAGAGTGTTTTTATACCTACAAAGAGTAATGTGAGGTAAAAGCCTGTAGTTGACCTCTCTGATGTGTAGTGCTAACACCACTACACATCAAACTAGGGCTTATGAAAAACTTTGTAAAGGCTATGGACAAAACTGATAAAACATTTTACACCTGAAGGAAAATTTCCAAAACTAAGTGATGCCAAACTCAAAGAAATGATCTTTGTTGATCCTCAGATCGGGAAGCTACTGAATGATACGGTCTTCATACGAAAACTGAATATGAAGGAATGTACTGCATGGAAATCCTTCAAGTCTGCATTCTAGAGTTTGCTGGGGAATAACAAAGAGCAAAGCTACATCAGCTCATTCAAGATCTTCTCAAAAACTATAAAAATCTTGGCTGTCGAATGTATTTGAAGATCCATTTCTTGCACTTGCATCTCAACTTGTTTTCCAAGAACATAGGAGCTGTCAGTGATGAGCAAGGGGAAAGATTTCACCAGGATATCCGAACAATGGAGGAGAGATACCAGGCAGGTGGGTCCCAGCGATGATGGGTGACTACTGCTAGTTCTTTCAGAAGGAAAACACCTCAGCACATAAAAGACAAAAATGAACTTGAAAGTGTAAAAGATCCTTACCCATGTTTTTTAATTCTGTTTTCAATATTATTTCATTTACTATATATTTAGTGAACTATGATGTTTCTAATTCTTTTCACTGTAATCATGTAATTAATTAATGAGTTTTAAGTTGCAATTTAATGAGTCACACTTTCATTTTGCAAATATGCGTATTCATTGAAATACATCAATCTGTAAAAAAAAAATGTACATATGCAGATTTTTCACAGCCATATTTGAATTCAGCACCCCAAAATCCATTTAAGAATAGAAACAACTCTCTGCAGGTACCTGACTTGCAGGTAGTACTAGACTTTTTGCAGTAAATGAAAAATATTTTGTTTTGTAGAAATTCCTTTCACTGTCTGAAATTCGTTTCATAAAATTGAAGTTTTATTTTCTTTCCCATCCAATTTCTTGGGTTCAACAAAATAGATTTCCAGCACATCATTTGTTGAGTCGTGTGATGACACTGAATTATTTTTGTTGATGCTTTCCTGCAGAAGAGGTCATGCAAAATAAACAAATGAGTTTTCTCTGAGACTTAAAATAGCATAAAAAAAATTTCATTAATAAATATAAGTAGAGAAATTGAAACCCGAGAATTATCTCCTCTTATTTTTTTCAGCATATGTACAAGGAGAGGTTGACTGTTAAGAGATTTTCAAACATATACAATGAAAATGTTTTGGGAGGCAGGGGATTTGGTGGGAAGACCAAAGTCAAATTTTTTTAACTATTCTCAATGGGTTTTACCTCCAGTTCTTTGTCCTATAGCCACCATTAGAATACAGATACACATATTACTGAGCAATTAATGTGCATGGGCAATGCCCAAACCAACTGTTGGTGGTGTACATAATATGTCTCTGTAAGTGCTGAATTCTGCCAAAAGCAATCTGAATCCACCATTACAATTTTACTCGCTCCTATCTGTGTTTTGTGGGTTATATCATTACTTTTTTTCAACCTTCTGTGAAAGTGCAAAAGTGTTAGCATTACCTTGGAATTTGTAAAACTAGACAATAAAGATGATTTCATATTTATATTTTCAGTAGTCAGTATAATACTTGCTAGTGTGTTAAAATAAGGTTATCAAATTCTAGTTTATTTTAATATTGCCTTTTTTACAGTGTAGCTGTTATAAATGAAGTATAATAAATATTGTTTAGTGCTGTATTTACAAAATGTCATAATCACTTGTCAAATGTATTTACAAAATGTCAATCACTTGTCTGTGAGAATGAGCAATCAACGAATACGAGGTATTTCTGTTCTTAAATGTAGTATGAAATTTAGCTTATATTCATGAGTTTTTTTATTTTAAATTCTGACACTTTTACATATTTTAAAGGGCAATGGCTGAAATTTATTGTCATTATACCTGATCCAGTCACTATGCCTAATTCCCTGTTAGCAGTCATTGTAACCATTCAAACTGACAAACAGTAAATAACACTAAATTTTAAATTTATAAATAATTGTCCCTGAATTTTAGTGTGTAACTAAGCATCTTATTTTTAAATCTATGTTATTTATATGTATGTTATTTAATCCTGTTAATTTATATAAAAAATGTATATAAAAATAAAATACTTTGTTAATATTACTTGTTTTTTCCAATTACTATACAAATTTCAACAGTATCATTCAGTCAACTGTCATCAGATACTATTAATATTTCATACAATTTCTCATGTGTAATTAAAGAGTCAATTAGTTTCATAAAAAAAATACAATGCACGAATGGAAAAGCAAAGGAGAGTTAGGATCATAGAATAATGAAAAAACTTGCCACTTAGCAGTTACATCTAGAATCAAAAACATATGCTAAAGTGGGGGGGGGGGGGGCGCACACATTTTTCCTGCTTTGATATGCTTTATAAATATTTGCCCTGGCACTGAATTGTAAATTAATGTTTCCTGTGGCAAAATTTTGAGTGGTGTCTACTCTGACCTGCATGGCATATGAATTGACAAGCTCCTGTCAGGTCTATGTGTCAAACATCAGTTTGATGAGGTATTAAATAATTTATCCTTGCTTTGAATGCAAAAGCCATGTTAGCCATTATACTCAATAATTTTCTAAACTTGAACTAATAGAACTACATATATTTCACATTCTGGTACATAATTTCAAGTATGCAACAATTATCACTAGTATAAATGTTCTGCAGGTTGAAAGGTACTATTTAGAGCTTATTTTGAAATCTATGTTATTTATATGTATGTTATTTAATCCTGCTATATTTTAAGAAAAGTTAAGAAAGTCTGCATGTCAAGTGTGCCATATGTATGGAATCGCTAGTGACATCACTGAAACAAAGGTTCTTTAGGTTTCCAAATGATTGTAATAAGTAAATACACTGCTGGCCATTAAAAGTGCAACACTAAGATGAACTCATCAGATTGTCCCAAAATATCCAAGATGGGTAGCTCATGGGAGAACATGTAAATGATTCAAATTGCAGCACATACGCACATCATGTGTGACAATAAAGCCCTCTAGAAGTAGTATAAGAGAAGATTACAAAGAGCCAGTAAAATTCACTGGAAATGTATTTGCTCACAGATCTTGCACACTAAAGGATTAAGTATGCCCCATTGAAGAACACGGCATCCATACGACCAGGTTTATGACTTTGATTGAAGGATAATTGTGGGATTACGGGAATGCATATTATTGTACTGAGACATCAGTGCTCTTGTTGGACTGAATGCTGTCAGAGTGATGAGAATATGGCGTCAGTGGGTATAGGAGGAGCGAACTTGCCAACATGAGAGATTGCTCCTCCTCTACCCACTGACGCCATGGTGGTTATCTTACCTCCTCTAACCACTGACACCATGGTGGTTATCTTACCTCCTCTAACCACTGACACCATGGTGGTTATCTTACCTCCTCTACCAAATGATGGCAAATAGCACCAGAAAGCTCCTGAAAATAAGGTACAACCACAGGCTCCAACATGGCCCTGTCACACAAACGAAAGAGAGGGCAGACATCTCGTGAATGGCTATGATTTTACAGTCACATCAAGCACCATAGCTCAACAGTTAGGGTGTGTTGCACATTAACCAGTGTCTGCACATACAGTCTGATGTCATCTACAGTATTGGGCATCTTTGCTAGGCAGTCATTGCTTTGGCTACTGTTGATTCTAGAACACAGGCATATGTGACTGCAATGGTGCCAAGAATGTCACGAATTGATGTGCAAATGGCATGGCATTGTCTTTTCAGATGAATCCCGCATCTGTATGCAGCACCATGATGGACGAATCCATATTTGGTGGTACCATGGCAACAGGTATGATGCAGCGCCATACAGGTCCAGCCCCTGGTGTTATGGTATGGGGTGCCTTTGGACTCTACTCACGCAAGCACCTCATATGCATTACTGGTACTTTGAACAGCGGGTGTTACATCACTGACGTGTTGGAGCCTGTGGTCATACCTTATCTTCAGGGGTTTCTCTGGCGCCATTTACCAACAGGACAATGAAGAACCACGTGCCATGCATTGTTCAACAATTCCTGGATAACCACCATGTGGCACTTCTGCCTTGGCATGAGCGTTCATCAGATCTGTCCTGAATTGAACATGTCTGGTCCATGATCTCATGATGACTAGCACACCAGACACCAGCAGCTGCTACAACAGATGAACTTTAGCTACGTATCAAAACTGCATGGACTCGCATTCCCCAAACAGACATCAGATGTCTCATCCTCTCAATGCCAGACTGTAGCAGCAGTTATTGCCGTTCAGGGTGGGTACACAAGTTACTGATTTCTTTCTATTCTACATCTAACTCAGTTGTATTTGTAATCATTTGATCCTTCTAACATAAGCTATGTAATCATTAGATATGGCTTTGATATCTATTGTCTTTCCTGTTGTTGCACTTTTAATGTCCAGCAGTGTATATTGCAATTTCTTTAGTAAAAGTAATATGAATATTAATTAAAGTTGTATATCAATGATAGTTTTAAATTATTTCAGTTGTATATTATCCATTTTATGCAATATAACACTAATATTTTTTTATTGCTTTTGTAGGTCCAGACTCTGGCTAGAAAAGTGCAATGTGGTTCATTTGTGGGAGATATCTACTGCTGAATTATATCGCAGTTCAAGGATATATTCCTTTCATTTTGATTATTCCTCCTAGAAAACTCTTAAAATGCATCATTTGCATGTTTGTGCTGTTCCAACCAAATTCATGTTATGATATGGGTGCAAATGCTGAATTTTTAATTGTAATATATTCATTTGTGATGTTTAAGTTGTGCTTCAGTTAAGCCATAATTTTGTACAAGATGTATTAAAATAAAGAGAAGTTTGACTGTAGTAGATGAATTATGTGTTTTAGTATATAGGACTGTGTAGACCAAGTCTGGGATAAAAAGGTGTAATAAATACGTTTATAAACAGCTGAACACAAAGTAAATTTATGCTATAAATCTTTCTAACCCTAGATTTAGCAGTTAAATATTATTTTGTTTAGGTTTTCCCATTTTTATCGTTTCATAGGCAAGTTGTTTTGGCAGGTGTAACTAACTGATATTTAGTGTTGCAAATGTTACTGATGAAATACCTCTTCATATTTTTCAGTTTAGTACTATGTGATTTGCATTTCCAGTTTAGTTGGTTGCACAATTCTTTTCTTATGTCCAAGGAGTGCACAATTCATTCTGCTTGCCTATAAATAATTGGATATATGAGTAGTTACTTGTGGCATAATCTACTGATTTCCATAATCCTTATTTGGTTATGAAATAGCTATAAATATTTACATCATATTTACAATTCAATCCAACCATTAATTTTAAGCAATTGTGTTGTAAGTTGGCTGTAAGTTTTGCACATGGGGATTTCAGGAAATTGAAGTTTCTCTAACTGCAAAAAATGTATTTCTTTACTAGTGTGTTCTTTAATTAATTAATAATTTGTATACAAGAGGTAATGTAGACTTTGCTATTTCTAGCAGTCCTTATATTCCACTTGAGAGTATTATGTAACAACACTTTCTAGTCAGAGAGATTGAGTTTTCATTCTGTGTCCTTATAGTTCATGTCTACCAATTTTTCACGTCATTTACATACTTGAAATGGTATTATTATGAATGTATCGTGAATTTTTAATTGCACTATTTGTACAAAATAAATCATAATTTATTTTGATTGCTCAGAAATTTTTTTTTTACCCATCTAGAAATGGACACCTTTGTGTTGTCCATTTCTAGATGGGTAAAAAACTTTTCTTCTCGTGTTGCGTGTGCACAACTCTCGTTTTGCACACGCAACACGAGAAGAACTTTGGAAGCAAGATCACATACAGGATGTTACTGGAAATGTTATTAATTTCCCCTATTCTAGTTTCATGTCATCTGTACAGTGTCTCCCTTACTACATTAAGTAGTGACCTGTATTTCCTGTTTGCCTACTTTGGAGTCTAAACCCCCCAAGAGAAATGTCAAAAGTAAGGTTTTAACTCCAAGATCACTTAAAAAAGTTATTTAATAGAATATGTACTTGGCAAAGAAGTACAAAGCTTGCAGGAATGCAACTGAAAATAAAAAGAAAGATATCAGAAAAATTTTATCTATGGTAAAACAAATAGTTTCTCCTGTTGTATATTCTTTCATTCATAGCAGGTTTGACTGCAAATGTATCCAAATATCGACGATGATAGACATTGAATGATAAGAATTTGTTTTCAACTATACCTGATAAGTCCTAAAGCATACAAAACCGAGTGATTATATTTGCATTTGCCAATGTCTGTGATGTTAAAAAAATGCATTCACAACATTGAACTGGAACCTGGTTTTCCAGCTGCTGCATGGCCATCCTGTGGCTGAGTGATTGGCGTGCTTGGCTACTGATCTACAGAACCAGGGTTCGAACCCCAAGTAAGGCATGATGTTTGTGTTGTTTTTTCTGCTGAAGTCCTGCCACCCTCACAGATCTACTACTATGGCATATGTACTGGCAGGCTCCTGTCAGTAGTCTGTGGCAAGAAGCTGCTTGAGGGGGGTATTTATATATCTTTTGATGAGATATATACAAAGCCAGGGCTGAAATATAATCAATCAAAAGCTAAAATTGATGGTTTTGAAGATTATGGTTCCTATAAAACTGAATCATCCGAATTTGCAACCCATGCTCTTGATTCCAGGGTATGTAGTTTATGCAAAATGTGGAATCAGCTGACTGGTTTTTTTTTTGACACAAACTGCATCAGCTGTTACACTCAAAGTGCTATTAACAGAAGCTCTCTCCAAATTATTTGAGTGTGGCCTTAAGCCTGTTGCAATAGTTTGTGACCAAGGTGCAAATAACAAAAAAATTGCACTCTAAAGAACTAGGTGAGACAGAACCTAAACCTTATTTTAATTTGCATGGTAGTGTATTTATACCCTACATGATGTACCACATTTGTAAAAATGTTTAAGGAACAACTTTCACAAGTACCCTGTGTTATTTCATGGCTACAAACTTGCAGAATGATCTCATCTAGTTTTTTTGTTTGAATTTGATGAATCTCTAGTGTACAAAACCATTCCTAAATTAACAGAATGGTATATGAAGGTAGATGGACTAAATGCAATAAGTGTATTTTTAGGTGCCCTAAGTTTTCAGACATTCTGTAGCTACTATGCTGAACATGCTTGTTACATGTGGTAAATTACCTTTATCTGCCACCTGCACAGCTGAATTATGTTCAACAGTTGATACACTGTTTCACGATGTAAATAGTTATGTTCTAAAACATAACACAAAACCTTTGTTATCAGCTGTGACTAAAACATCCATTCACATTGATAAGTGGAAACAGGGTCTATCTTCCATTAAAACACTTTAGTTTGAAACTAGGGGTAAGAAAACCGTTTTCCCAGGCCTGTTAAACTAACAATTTACAGTTGCTGCATTTTTAAGCATGGTGCCAGAACTGCTGAGTGACGTTTCATTTATATTAATGTCACGTTTCACTCAGGATGCATTAGAAAAATTTTTTTCCAGTGTCAGAAACAGAGGTGGGATCAAAAATGATCATCATACTCCAAAAGATTTTAATCATAGAATGAGTATTCTAATGGTTAAAGAAATAATTAACACATGCAGAATGACCAACTGTGCCACAGATTGTGACACAGTTTTGATTCCTACACAAATGCTTACAGATCCTGAAAATGTTCAACCTATTGAACATTTAGGAAACATTGAGAAGGAAGTTGATGTTCCGTTGGTCTCTGATACTATAGGAATCAATTCCCCTGATGCCCTACAATGGACCTCTGTAGCATATATGAGGCTTATTTTGTAGCTACACAGATATCTGCTAAGTTCAAATGCACAGTTTGTGATAGGGTACATTTAGATGACCTATCCCTCAAACTCGCTGATCACAACTTTTTGTGAATCTGGTGATAGGTTCAGTGCTTCATTTCCTGTGATTTGCCATAAAGAGGGTATAAAAGAAATTAATATCCAGCTGAAAAGTGTAAATCACGAGTGGCTTACTTGTAGCCTTCATGCCATTGAAGTGTGGGATAACATGTTCATTTACTATGTAAAATCTTGTGTTATTTTATAAGGTAAAGCAAATGTTACACCTAGAAAAATACAACAAGAAATCTAAATAAAACTAACAAAATTTTAAATAAAGTGAAATAATGTTGGCTAGTACACAGTATCTCCTAAACAACACCGTTACTTTTTTTTTAATTTTTGGTAATTTTTAGGTTCTTTGCATTTTGCTTTTTCTTTATATCTTGTGAATATACATTGAAATATTTATCAACTCATGAATGCTATCAATATAGTTGCTAGGTTCTTAGGTGATAAATTGCAATGGTGATTTGCATATTTTAAGGTTAATGTAACCAGTATCTTTTAACCTGGATAGTTTTTGACTGTTTTGCAAACTGCTATATGTAACTGGATACATATAATTTTAAGAAAGTCATTGCTCAGTATTACTAGTTTAAACAATGTGTTGGTATGTTATAAAAGTAATTTTCTGTAAGCAATCTTAAATAGAAATCAAGTGTGAAGAATATGCTATGATATAGATTTAGTTAATATAGACCCAACATAGGGCTATGAAGGGATTTTTAGCAGACTTGTATGCTTTCACTAAAGATATTTGCAATTTTTTTTATAATAAAGGTTTCATTGAGGTAATTTTTAATGAACTAAAATATATGACCTTTAAATTGTAAGCTCTGCATTCTACTAAAATATATGGTTAAATATGTCAAATGCTATTCTGCAGTCTGGGAAAAATTATCTTAACAATATTACCCGAGTAAAAATACATTTGGCCCTACTGTACTTTCTTAAGATTTGTGATATACTTCCAGGTAAATAGCATGAAAAATTGTATATGGGGATAGATATCTTATTGGTATACTTCAATCCTGGCATTCAGTACCTACATTTTCTAATGATTATGAAAAAATTTTTAAGAATTGGTGTAAAGATATTTATGGATGAGCTTAAAATTTGTCCAAAGAGTGGCAATGGTTGTGTGAATTATTTATAACCTTAATACCATAGTGTGGATATTAAAATAATAGATTCCTGGTACAAGCGATGACCAATAACTGCAATGATGTCTTTCTTGGGTTTACAAATGTAGAAATAATTATGCCTGTAAAATTAGTGAACTAGCAAACAGTCTGCAGTGTCCAGTTTCATTTATTTTATCATAGTTACTACCGTTTCAAATAGAAATTATTTGCAAGTAGGATGCAGCAACTATATTGATACGAATCAAGTGTTTTAAAACATAATTTGATAGGAAAAATATTTATAATCAATAGTTACTTCACACCATAATTTCATAAAAGAAAATAAAAACTGTTTTTGCTTTTATTTGTTTCGAATCAGTTGAGTGGGATATTTTCACTATTTCATGGTAGGGGTGGGGTGTAATTTTTGTGATGATTTAGAATGTTTACTTAAACAAATATTAAAGTATCAGAATTGAGTACAAAAACATTATTTTCAGGTTAATTACTGTACCAAGTAATACAGAATAAACAAAAGCAAAAATGAAATGCTACTGATATTTTAAAAAAAGGAAGCTGCAAGATATATTACTTCGGCTGAAAATGTATTGCACAAGTACAGTACACCATGCTTTACCATGACTGAGGGAAAGTGGCTTTCCTGCAATGCAAAGATGTATCTGTATCAATGGAGCGCTACAGTCAAGGTTGTCTTACATTGAGTTTATGGGAGCTTTCATTCTTCTCCTTACATATTCTTTGACCCAAATTATCCCACCTATTTCCTTCTCCAAGAGTTTAAGTGGATCACAGGGAATTGTAATAAACCTGGGATTTTCACCCAATTGTAATTGCCGTTTTCTTTTTTCATGAATGAACTTTCTCTGAGCAACAATTACGAGGAAGGTGTTTAAGACAATTGCTTCCCATAATCTTTAGGAATGCATCATTTAGTAGTTTTGCTGAAGGGCTTTGTACGTTGATCACTAAAGTAAATTACACCTGTATCTGTTTAACGAAAGTTTCTAATCATTTGGATAGTAATGCGTTATATCAACTAATTGGAAACAAAATAATTAATATTTATTCAAGAATTTTCCGGAATATTTTGCAAAGGAAACAGAGGTCATTGCAAAAAGCCCGTTTTTTTTGTTGTATAAACTGACAGGCTCCTGTCAGACCTCTGTGACAAGCAGCTGCTTGAGGGGATATTTATTTTATTGCACATGCGAACGTATGATTCGTCATAGGCCTAACCCGTCCCCACTCATCCACGTTGCAAAGAGCAGCGGCTCTATTCGTCGGTAATAAATATTGATGATTACACCGAATACTAACTCTCTTGAGGATGTTTATAGTTTTAATATAAAGTTTACAGAGTATTAAAACTCCTCTAAAAGAAAACATATCCTTGTTTTTACCCTGATATAAAGAGCAAACTAAAATGAAATACGTTTCCGACATCTCCTATATACTAGGAACTAAATTTGATGCACTTACCTGAAACGATAAGGAGAAAGTGCACTAACTCTCCACATATTAACACAGTTCTTACAAACTTTACGGACACTATTAATGCCGATGCTCTCTCTATACATTCTATTCGGCAGCCGTATGAATTAGTGAACAATTCTTTGCTTTCAAATTACGCGCATTTGTAAAATATCTCATTGTGCACCTGATTCACTTGAAACTTGACCAATCACCTTCACTCAAGTAGTCACTTTTACGGTTTTATTAAACAAAAGCAAAATACTGCACAGTCGAATCTGTTGGTACTCACATTCTTCCTTAAGGTATGGAACAAATATTTTTGTTATCCGGGAGCAGCTTATCTCTTTAGAAAAAGAAAATATAACTTAACGAGATTTTTGTAGTTGTAGAATTATTTGTACAACTCTGTCAAAGCGTCGCCATTGCCTGAGCATGTTGTGTTTGGAAATTATGACGAGAAACGTTCCATTCTATATTAGAAAGTCACGTCTCTGTTATTCCGAAACTGGGTAAAACTCACAATAAACCAGTCCCACGGGTGGGTGGAGCGCCCCCTGTGCAGAAAAGCTTTTGCTTCCCTTACGTTTAATCAGTAACCTGAGCGTCCTTCGACCGTAGCGCTAAATGCGTTACGTCAGCTCTTCACACTTCTTTCGTACCACTGAAGAGAAAACAAATATTCATCCAAAAGCTGACAGGAAGAGTCAGAAAAAGGAAGATACGAGAAGAGAGATATTAAACAGGTTTAAAAAGTAACTGTTCAAGTACTCACTAACTTGCAAGAAGACACAGCAATTACTTTACTGCAAACACTCCTTCAAACATTCGTCCGAGGACACTCGCACAAAGTGGCCGGAATACCGAAAGAGGGCGCTCCCGGCATCCCCACCGTGCCGTTGGAAAGGCAGGCGAGACGGAGACGTAAGTCAGAAGCGGATCGCAGAGCTCAGCGCTCTGCGATCCGCCCTCCAGCAGTGGCGGCTGGGCGTAAAGTAAAAAAAGGGCGAAACCTTCAAATGATGTCCAAAAAACACATAAATACTCATTAGAACTAACGGGAATGCACTAAAAGAATTAAAGAACTAAATAAAAGTCACTAAAACTAAAATGAACCAGCAACAAACTTAGTAAACGAGCACATCAAAACTCCGAAAAGGAAAAGATCGTGCCGGGCCTTACGGCCGCGGACAAATTACATAATTGGCTTCAAAGAAGTGAAGTCTCTCCATTGCTTCCAGAATTGGGAATTTCTTTTGAAACCCATATCCTGTTGGCGCCGGAGAAACACACATTTACTAATCACTCGGCTGGTAGTACTAGGATCCCAATATACGTTATTAAACTGCCGGTAATTCCTTTCCTTCCATAGGAAAGCTTTGGTTGTTGCAATTACAATATTGTATACATACAAATTTCTTTCGGAAATATTTACATGGAACAAAACATTATGTAGCGTGAGACGTTGGATTTTTATCCATTGACATATGTACATCCGCCGCAAAGGGGGTAATACATAACGTGTCCAATGTCTTCCGTTATGCCGCAATATTGGCACATAATGCAGCCATTGGACACCCAGTTACATACACGTGCGAGGGTCGGAAGGACATTGTGCGCCGGGCGCCACACAACGTCTTTTATATCTGAGACAACACTACATTTACTAATATTGTCCCCGGCTTTTTTCCAGTAGAGTTGAGGTTCTCGAAGGGAGACGGGGGCCACCCAGAGCGGCAGAAATGGCATGTACAGATCGCTCAGAGGCCTGTCACGTACCGGGGTATCGTTACCGGGCCTCTCGCACAATCTGTACAAGTCCGCCAGCTCTACGTAACGTTGGGACTACTTCGCAGCTCTCGGGCAATAATAAACTGCACTTTGGCCGGTCAGCTCGCAGAGCTTCCAGCCCAAGTACTGACTGAAAGCTGCACCTGGATGTTCTAAACATTTAATATTATTCATGGCCTCTCGCAGGGAAACTGCTTTATGCCGCGAGGGAAGGTGTTTCATATTCTGACCATCTTCATCACAGGGTCTGTGAATCAATAGTCTCTTAATTGATTCGTGAGTCCTGCCAAAAGAAGGAAACCATTAATTTATGAAAATCCGAATAAAAGGAAGCAGGTGGTATGAAAACGCATCCTACAAAGGTGAATTTTGATACCAAAATACTATTTGCCAATTTGGCACGGTTTGCGAAGGAAAAATTATTATTTTTCCAAGCTTCGCTTTCTAACTTGGCTGAGGCAAGTAGCTCCTTCCACGATTTCTTATGGAATCCTTTCCTATCAAAATAAACGCCTAATATTTTGATGGGAGTCGTGATTGGCACAATATTTTTTGGATTACTTTTCCAGTTGCCCCATGTCAGAGCTCTTGTCTTATCCAGATTAAGTTCTGCATCAGTGGCTTTCGAATAAATTTTGAAAACATTAAGTAACCTCTCTAGAGAAAATTCATTCTCGAAAAAGAAATTTATGTCGTCTGCATAGGCGACATATTTTAGCTGGGAGCTCATTTTACCAGGCAATGGAATTCCCTGGAAAAGCGAGTCAGCTTGAATTTTCCTAGCTAACGTTTCAATGGTCAAAACGAAAACCAGAGGCGACAATTGTAGTAAATTGAATGGCTGCACCCGATGTTCCGCTATACTGAGACAGCACTACATCGTGTGGGTGTAGCCATGGATCCCCTATCTGTATCCAGAGAATCCTGTGATGGTTAAATGTAACCTGCGGGTCGGAGAGAGGACCTGTTATAGCGAGCAAGACCGTACTGATAAATCAGGACAAGTCTGGGTGTTTAATCATTGAGGTGAGTGGGAGGTCTTTTCGAATTTTGATCGGTGCCTAAACAAATTTGCCAAACAATTTGTGAAATTTCAATCGAATGGAGTTTGCCAAACATTTTATAATCTGAACGATTGAGTTAAATTTCGAATTTAGAATGCCAATCTTGAAAGAGATACTTTCATTATGAATTACCTATAAAAGATGTGAAAGTTAATAAATACTATAATCCAAAAAATATACAGAAAGTACCAATACACTGCTCTGGATCTCATATTATCTGTTTGTGTTATGTGTTGGAACATAGCATTAATGTTTGTTAGGAATATGTAAATCGTCTGGACATAGGAATATTTATGATAAAATAATATGTTGGACATTTAAGTATCAATTTATATGTCTTATGGCAATTTAGGTAGGTGATAGGAACTTGGAATAGTTTGCTGAATAATTAAAAGAGGTATATGCTATAATATAATTGCATACTTTAGATCAGACATATAAGTCAAAGCAGTGCATCCGTATCAGAACAATATTATGTATCACAGCATATGGTTAAAATGGTTACAAGAATTATATTAATTTTGTGACTTGTGTCGTTAGGATCTTTAGTTATATGATTAAAATTAATTTTAAATTAAATTTCACTTACTACACAATCCTTATATGAAATATAAATTGTTTAAGTATAATCGTAATTATAATATATCAGCTATACAGCCATTACACTATACACTATATATGGTTATTATATCAAGACTTATATTAACATTAATTAGATCTGTAATTTGCATGTATAGTTTGTATTTAAAATCATGTAGGTTTTTTTTTTTTTTGTTTATTTGGTTATCGGGGTTTAAAATAGGTAGAGGGAAGGACATTAAGTTGTGGTCCTGTACAAATCAAAAGTTCAGTATTGAGAATCCACCCCCACCCTGCCCTCCCTACCTTCAGCGTCAGTTCACAGCCAAGAACCACATATCTGTCTCCCCTCTTCTACCTCACAACCCCCTATCCCCCCCCCCCCACACACACACACATAGCCACAGCTGCACCAAGCACTCTCTCCATAATCCACGACCAAAGGCCACATACCGGTCCCCTCTTATCTACAATACACTAATCCCCACTCCCAGCCTTCTCACTGCAAACTACACATAGCCCAGCTTAACCTGCAGGTGCACCAAATGACACCAGCCAAAAATAGCACTGAAATACTAAAGTAAATAATATATTTGAAAAACCGGATAGTGCTATGTAATATATAATTATTAGTTTATAATAATCAACCATTATATACTACGTGTTTCTACACATTACTCTTCTATCTTTTACACTCATTTCTACTCTCTGATCTCGTAATTTCCGCCGCGCCACGCGCCCACACAGAGGGAAGCCCAGACCCCACCCCCATCCAGCCCCCAGCCAGCATTCCTGTCAGCCAAAGTGGTAGGGTGGGGGTGGGGTCAAAGACCTCGCCACTGTTGTCCTTCACCAGGAGGGGACGAAAATGGTAATGTGTCCTTGTGGAAGAGGAAGAGTATTAAAAGTGTCTTGGTTGAGTATAATGATATTAAGTTTAATATCACTGGGTATATAAGTGTATAGAAATTGAAATCATTTGGGAAGAATTAGCTTTGTATATATTGGTATGTTATATGGGTATGAGAAGGCATTGGTGGGAATTAGGGGAGATAATAAAATATAGATTATATTAGTTGACTTTTATGCTGCCTGGTAAATAATCCATCTGTGAAAGCATTTAAGTTAAGGAAAAATATTTTCTTAAAAATTGTAAATAAAATATTTGTTTACATTTGTCGTCTTATTTTATCATTAGGACAGCTCACTTAGTATATATCTATATTATTTTACATATTTATTAAGTATATTAAACAAAATCTAGGAAAAACAGATTAATACAATAATTAAAACTACGATACAAGCAAAATCAATTATCAATTGGATTAAGGAAGGAATAGAGTAAAACTTTTTTTATAAAATATGGAAAACATATAATATTACTTTTACAGGATGACTGTACACACATTAAGAGATATTTATATTTTTTTTATAAAATTTTAAAATGTTTTTAACGTCCCCTTGGTGTTTTCTCTTTAAGTTAAAGAATGATGTTATCATTATTAAGCTAAGTAAAGAGATCAAGGAAAAATAGAATAATACAATAATAAAATGAGAAGATTAAAACTACGATGCGAGCACAATCTGGTAGTTTAAGGAAGGAACTGTTATTATAACTTTTATAAATATGGAATACATATAATATTACTTTAACAGGATGACAAGACACACATCAAGAGATATTTATATTGTTTTATAAAATTTTAATATGTTTTTGTCGTCCCCTTGGGGGTTTTTATTTTATTTATTTTTTTTTTACTCAAGACAGCACAACACAAACATATTACATTATATAGTTAAATCAGAAGAAGAAAAGGAAAACAAAAGGGGAAAAAAAAAGAGCTGACGTGTTTTTGTGTGCTCCTTTTTTTAAACTGGATTAACATGGATTTCTTGAAAGAGGAAAGATTAAAATGGTCATTCAAATTGCGTCATAAAGGTGTTAAATATGAAAAACTCGTTCAGCATCTTGCTAGAACTTTGAAAATCGAGTTGACAAAACCAATCCCAAATTTTTTCAGAATCGGCCGATTTAACGTCATGGTTTACACAAAGTATGCAAGAGATGGGGACAAAGTGGTCACATTGCGAACACTTGTGATGTAATCAATTGCTTAAATTGTTCTGGCCATGGCCACAATTGCGTTGAATGTACTGAGCCTTGCGGCAATTGCAAGGACTCAGGTCCTAGAAAACCGGATTGCAGCGTGCGTACTTTCGCCAACGCCGCAAGGTGGCTGAAGCTAGGAACTGCCAGTCAGCCATCCCAGAGCAGAAAAACGCATCCGCAAGCCCGGAAAACAAGGCGAAACTGTTGAAATGGAGCAGGTTGCTCAAACCTCAGAAGCAAGTAGGCAGGCAAATAACCCTGCAGTAGAAGCTGAAGAGGAGAAGCCTGTTTCAACTGAAACAGAAATAAATGCCGAAATTGAGTCGGCAAGTAATCCCCAAACTTAGGGGGAAGATACACAGATTCCGGAAACTCCCCCTTCTCAAATCGAAGGACAGGAGGAATCAGGAATGGAAGTTCAAATAGAGGAACAAAATAAAACAGAAAACAAACAACAAGAGATTAATAACACCCAACATGAAAATAGTAAACAAACCTAGAAGAAGAAAAATACGCAGCGGATTCCGCTACTTTTCTTTTTTTTCTCCACTCATGTAATCCCATGGCCGAGTGCTTAGCGCGCTTGGCTATTGATCAAGGAACCCTGGTTCGAGCCCCGGTTAAGGCATGGCTTTTGTGTCGTTTTTCTGCCGAGGTCCTGCCATCCTCTCAGACCTTCTACTATGGCATATAAACTGACAGGCTCCTGTCAGATATCTGTGGCAAGCAGCTGCCTGAGGGGGTATTTATTTTTTTCTCATGTAAGTGGAGTTAAGGGGGATTTTATCCTCCAGTTGTTCAGAATTGATAAATATAAGCGAGGGCACATTTTTTGTATAATGAACAACTATGATAATCAGTGGCGGCTCGTAGCTAAAATTAGTGGGGGTGTTGCTCCAGAAAATTTTTAGCCTTTGTTTTAAAATTGTGTAAAAGGAAACAAACATGTATATAAAGAAAATTTATTCAGAAACTTGATAAATTAAAGTACTTGATAACTTGATAATATTAAAGCTACGAATATATTTCTTGTTGTTGCTTATGCCTGGTTGAGATATTAGAATATCAGGTGTTGAATGACCTCTTTTCTTAACTGCAACTTTTCGTGGAGAGACAGCTATGAAAACTTAAGCTGTTGAAGTTCACTTACAGTCACAGAACTTATTTCTTGGGGATGCAAGGCCATGGTTAAAGTTTTCTGTTAAATAAAAGAACAGAAAAAAAATTGAATCAAATCGAAAAGCTGGAAGCAGGATAATAATCTAATTCTACACTTTATCACATTCAAGAATATGGTACACGGTTTTTAAGCACAACACACGCGGAGTAAAAAAAAACCACCTGCGCTTGGCTACTGATTTAAGGGACCTGGGTTCGAGCCCCGGATAAGGCATGGTTGTATGTGTTGTTTTTCTGCTGAGGTCCTGCCATCCTCTCAGACCTTCTACTATGGCATATAAACTGACAGGCTCCTGTCAGACCTCTGTGGCAAGCAGCTGCTTGAGGGGGTATTTTTTTTTCCACCAGCACGCCAGGTTCGATACTGCGGGAACGACAGTGCTCTCTCTCCCTTGCAACCTCACGTGTAGCTTCCTATGTGCGCATGCGCACAATAGTCAAACACCTCGCCGCTAGTACTGTGAAGCGCACAGTTCCATACAAAGATTTTTGTATCTTTTTCATAAACTGGGGGATGGCTACTGACATTAAGCTTAAGGATTATATATTGTACAAGTATAAAGAAAGAATTAAAGAAAAATGGACTCATTATATTAAATGTTATCGATAATATCAAGTTGAAATTGGGGGTGCTGCAGTTCACAGTGCCTATACGCGAGCCGCCACTGATGATAATAACATCAACGGCCATACCAAGCTGAAAGCACCGGTTCTCGTCTGATCCCGGAAGTTAAGCAGCTTTGGGCGCGGTCAGTACTTGGGAGGGTGACCACCTGGGAACACCGCGTGCAGTTGACAATTTTTTTAGCCGTCCCATGGCCGAGTGGTTAGCGCGCTTGACTACTGATCTAAGGGACCTGGGTTCGAGTCCCGGGTAAGGCATGGATGTATGTGTCGTTTTTCTGCTGAGGTCCTGCCATCCTCTCAGATCTTTTATTTTGGCATATAAACTGACAGGCTCCTGTCAGACCTCTGTGGCAAGCAGCTGCTTGAGGGGTATATGATAATAACCCAACTTGGTATATTTGTGGTGCCAGTATACATATTTTTAAAATCATTTTACTGTTTGTGTATATCAAATTAGCTATTTTTTTCATTTTAAAAATTCATGCAAGGTTTTCAACCTTCACAATTCTATTACTTTTAAAATAATGTTTTATATACAAAATGCTAGTTTTACCAAATTTTCAATTTACTTTTTTGTTGACATTATTTTTTACTATGACCTGTGGTCAATATTATTACACAATGGCTTTTTCACCTATGATGCTCAAGGCCCTAAAAAAGCCTTTAGACCACTTCTTAACTCTCATTTTAAGTTCATTTTTTACTATTACTTAAGTTCAGTAAATTTTTATTTACTTATTTATTTACTTAAATTTTATTTCTATTACTGGATGACTGGGTCAGCAGTCTTCACAGCAGTGACTGGGGGAAAGGTCACTGGTGGGGGGAGGGGGGGTGATGTCCCAAGCAATTGGTTTTTATTTGATATGATACATTTGGTTATTTTTAATATCACCAATCCAGGTGACAATTTGTTATGTGACTGTGTTATGCACCTTTTAAAGCTGCTTCACTTCCATCATTTCATACACACTTTCCCTTACAGTTTTGTCACATCACCTACACAACACAACTGGCAATACCTACCCACCCAACTACACAACAATTTCCTATTTTTTCCTAACAACCTCTGCCCTTAACATGGTTTTCCCTTACCCACCCATCACACTTTACAAGCTACAGAGAAGAAACAACATATTGGCTATTTCTCACCTCTCTGATGTGGAAAACTTTTGTCCTTATGAGAGAGCAAGTATATATGTAAATAATTATTGTTACAATGTCCTGTTAATGATATTTTATCTATTATTACTTTGCATTTTATTCTAGTTTTAAGTAACTTTTACAAAAACTGTTTATTTGTGAGAAAAACACGCTTAAGGTGCCATCTTATAAAGGGAAAAATAAATAATCACACACTGAAGGATAATGTCAATGGTTACGCCACCTACAGTGTGAACATTAAAACAACACAGGAAAATAATAAAAAATATTTTGAACCAACTATCAAAGGAAAAAAGAAAAAACTTTCACCTTCCATGGACATCTTCAACTTCATTTTGCAACAGGAAGCCACCTGACAATAGAAAAGGAAAAAAAATTAAAACAAAACTTACCTGCAGAAAAGAAAATAGAAAACCCCAATGCAAAACTAAAAGGATCAACATTACTCACCTGATTTGTCTGAAAAACATATTACTGAAACAGCAAATAATAACCTTCACCACCTACATGCAAGAAAATGTGAATTACCTACTTCCAACCAACATTTCTCTACCTCCATGGACTAAAGATTATTTACCAAAATCCTTCTCACCTTAATGTACACTAAACTCATTACTAAATTCTTTACTAAATGCTCATGTACATTAAAGCTAACTAAATATTTTAATATTTTTATTTTTAATCTGCATATTCACAGTAAGATATTTGCTCATTATAATTCCATAGTCCTAAGCACCAATATTTTAAATGTTTTAATTCTAATTAAACATGCCCATGTAATATATTTTCATTGTACTACTTTGTGTTTGCATATCCATTGCCTCAGGTATGTGGGTCCCTAAGGCCCCTGTGATATTATTTTTAATATATTGTACTGTCTTGCTTGTCTTGGCAAGCAAGACAGTAGTTACTGTTCACATGTGCTTGTTATTTTAAGTTTTTTTTTGTTTTTTTCCCCTTTCTTTCCTTCTTGTTTTCCATGGTCATATATTACAAATATTCTAACTTTACTCTGAAGTGCCAGACTTTCAAAATGAGAAGCTTCGCACTGGAGAAGCAGAAGATCGTAATGGGTCAGTTCTTGCAGACCAATTCTGACATTCTGTTTCTACAGGAGACTCACTTTCAAAACACCCAGAGAATTCTACTCTACTATTTATGCGCCGGTAATCAAAATTATGAGTTGAAAGTTCAGTCTAAAACTTTTGGTTTATATTAATATGCATATATAAGTATTCTTTTGCATTTTCTCCTTTTGTGAAAGAATGGTTTCAAATAAATCGTTTCCATATTTTTTTTCTGTTCTGTAAAAATAATAAGTTGCTGATATATTTTATGCTTCACTACTGACAGAGGGAGCATTCCAGTAAAATAGAGTTCAGATCCACTGACATCTCAAGGTTACGATTCATCCAATGTGCGCATGCGTGATCACATTTCACCGGCGCACTGTGCTTTAGGTACCATTATCCACAATTTTCATATTTTTCAAATGGTACTAACAGAAGCAGAGAAGTTGGAATCATTATCAATTACAAAAATAAGAACATAAAAGTACTGAGATATCAACAAGACATAGAAGGTGGAATATTATCTATTGATATCCAATATCAAAATTATATTTTAAGAATTATATCTGTATATCTACTAAAACAAATATCTGTCCGTAGCCACCATAATTTCTATAATGACTTAAGACAACATGTTATACACACTAATTATGATGGTCTCATTATAGCAGGGGACTTTAACAGTATTGTGTCCTCTCACCTGGATAAAGTTCCTGCTGGAAACTATACGCCTACCTCCCAGGCCCCACATTATTCAAAATTTATACAAGAACATGACCTAATTGACATTTGGAGACACATGAACCCAAATAGGGCAGGCCAAACAAGATATGACAAAATACACAAAACTGGTTCCAGGCTAGACAGAATTCTGGTCAGCAAAGACATTGTTAAAACTTACTATAGGAGCTTTCACACTGACATTAACTCACATGTATGTGAGGTCAGTGACCACTTCCTTGTGCAAGCTCATTTTGAGCTACACAGAAAAACACAGAATAGAGGAAAAAGCACATGGAAGATGAACCCAATTCTATTGGCAGATAAAGAAATACACACTAAAATTGCTGACTGTATCACAACAGAGACTACAAATCATAGCTTATGATTACACATGGTGGCAAAATTTAAAAAATTAAATTAGGAAAATACTAAGAACAGAAGGAATTTACAAGGCACTTAGTTTAAGAACACAAATAAATGAATAGACAGCACTACTCAAAGCAGCTGAATCAGGAAAAAATCAATTAAAAGGACAACATATGGATACCACATACTATGAAAGGCAAATACACCACATTAGATACACTTTACAACAACTCTACAAGTAAAAAGGACAATTAATAATCACAAGGAATCAGAATGCTAAGATTGCAGAGGAAGAAGATTGCAATAACCTAATTTCACGCCTGAAGAAAACACACAGACAGACAACAAATATTACTTCACTTGAAGTTGAAGGTAACATCACATATGACACAGACACTATTTTAAAGCACATTCAAAAAAAATATAATGAACAATATCAACACAAACTAGCAGAAAGTGACATAACTCAAAAATGCAGTATTTGAGAAATAACAAATTAAAGAAATCAATAAAACTTATATTGAAATAGTACAAGATTCTTTTAAATTTCAGATAAGTATTTTTGACAATAAATTTTATCATATTCTATAGAATAATACTATGGGTCTGTAAATCAGTTCTTGTAGAATATTTGGCGCTACCAGGTAAAAATAGGTGAGGTCTCTCAGTTATGTCACTTTTCTTGCTTCTCTATTATTTTTTTCTGTTGTGACCCCTCAAGTAATTTTTCAAGCCCAAATTATATATTTTTACTTAGACTTTTGACGTCAGTTAAGGTCACTACTTAGAATAAAAATGAAAAAAAAAGTTTGAATTAGGTAACTGTTTTATTAGCTTATTTTAATGACAAAATATTAAATGAAAATTAAGTAAGAAGTACACAATTTACATAAACATAGATTTATAAATGGGTTTATACAATGTGGGAATACTTTTCGCTGAGATAAGGGATTGAATATGAGCTTTCTTTATATTAGAGATGTCCATTTTTTTTCTTGTAAACCGGAACGCATTTTATTGTAGAGATGCTCTCTTGCCTTCTCCTGGTATTACTGACATTAATCTGCGCATATTCTTTTTGTTCGTATGTAGTTTTCACAAAAAGAACTCCGGGGTTATTCTTCTGTACTTTAATTACTTTTAAGGCGCTGGTTTTTATCTGTTCGTCGTTTGATGTTTTGTTAACGTTTGATCCTATCTGTTCAGTGAGTTTCTTCAAGTCAACAAAATCCTCGTAACTCAATTCTGTTACTTTATATGGATTTCCGGTTTTTTTCGCAGATCTAATTATTCTGACGTAATCAGTGGGAATATAGATGGGACCCGATTTAAGAGCTCGTTTAATAGATTTTTTTATGACAGAGTGCACATTGTCTCCTTCACTTTGGGTGTGACCCCTGATAAAAAATTTATGTGTGATCGATTTGATTTTAAATTTTTGCACAGCGTATGGGTACATTCCCATTATGAATTTGTTCTTTTGCTGACCACAACAATTATCCGAGTAGAGTATAATTTCAAGGTTATCATCATTTTTGGTGTTAGTTTTTTCTGCTAAGTACTTCAGAACGCAAGTGCCGATTTCTATGGCACCTCGATTTCTTTGACCTTCATGCCAAAAAAGCACTCGACGTAACTGACTGAAGTTCACTTACAGTTAAGTTGTAGCTGTTTATTTTACTTTTATAAAAGAAGGTAGATGTATCCCCTCTTGGTGCTGGCAGCACCGCTTGGAGATCACAAGTGGCTACTATAATTTTGCCTTCGCTTTCTTTTGCTCTCTTTTCATCCCCTTAGTAGTATCGTCACACCCCACCGTATCCCTTTGCACAGTGCTTTCCCCTATGACGTCACAGGCCACGCCCCCTATGACGTAACATGACGTACTCATTACATAATCATTACATAATCATTACATAACAGGACACGCCCCCTTATTAATAATTCATAATTAATAATTCCTCCCCCTTTATTAAAAGCCCCCTTTCACCCCCCTTTCCTTCGTCAGTGGCGCCATCTGTTGACAGGGAGAAGTACTATTTTCCCAAAAAACCCTTTATTTTAAGTCTAATTTCTCGTTTTCGGTCCCACCTATATTTTAAGCCCTCCTCTTACAGACCCCCTGGTTGACCTTTTAAATACCATACCTATATTTTAAGCCCTACCTATATTTTAAGGCCCCCTCCTTCACTCGGCTGATACAAGTCTCAGAATAATTGCATGGAACGATCGGCAGGTCTCAGAATAATTGTACAGAAAAGGATGATACAAAATTTAACTGGTGATGTCCAATGCGTATTTTATCTCCTGTATTTAAAAACACCTTCTATCCTTTACAAGACCACTCAACTATTTTCGAATGCAGATCTCAAAGCTGTATTCTTATTAATTAAATACCCATCACATCCCCTTTATTAAAAGTTACCTCTATTAAAAATCCTTCACTGTTCATTTTAGCAAACGATTCCCTTTTTATTAAAAATTTAATCGGTGACATCCAACGCGTATTTTATCTCCTGTATTTAAAACACCTTCTATCCTTTACAATACCACTGAACTCTTTTGAATGCGGATCTCAAATTGTAAATCAAACTCACAAAGTTGTATTTATTCCTTAGTAATTAAAAATCCTCAGCTATTCATTTTACCAAGACGGCTAAACGATTTTCTTATAATTAAAATTCCCTGCTATTAAACTCCCTAGTAATTAAACACTCGTCAAAATATTCCTCACCTTTATTAAAAATCACTCCACGGTCGAAATAAAAATCAGTTTTCTGTAGATACCTTTCACCGGAAAAAAAAAAATCTTCCCTCCCTGTGAGATTTGATCCTGCTATCTTGGGCTCGATAGCCGGACGCACTGGACTATGCCGTGTACTTGATGTGGCTTAGATGCGTGTCGAACGGGTCAGACATTTCAGATATTAACCTAGTATGTTTTTTACAACCTTCGTATTCTTTATAACTAGCTTTTTCTATGTATTTCTTACACCAAAACCCGATAGTCCTTTCACATTAATATAAGTATTTTTATAACCCACGTATTTTAAGTCCGTTTCAGTAACACTTATTTCTTTTAACTCCGTGACTGCTGGCTGTTTGCTTACTAGGACTATCTGCAGTAACTGTTTTTAAAAGACTGTCCCGCAGAAAATGCCGATGCGTAAAAATTAAAAAAAAACTGATTTTATTCGTCGTGATGAAAAATATTGATGAGTGATAGGATCGACCTAATAGACTCCGTGTTCGGATCCTCACCCCGGACAACGTTTCACTGACGGATGGTTAAGTCCTACGAAAATAAAAAATTCCAAACGAGAAATCAAATTGACGAATGAATCTTGAATCTGTGTTGCTTCCATATCAGGAGCATTGTCTTACATTGTGAAAACTCACTGGCACTCTTTATCGTGGATTTCGGACTCGATATTTTCACAAGTCCGGAGACGGTTCTCTGCACAACTCTCTATGATAGGTTTCAATGTACCCAATGTAGACTTTTGAAATGACACGTCCTAAACCTCCAAGTGCTGCGTTTATTAAAATTAGTCTCCATCGGGTTGGTGCCGTCAGATATCTGTGTTCCCACGTAGTAACACAACACCGAAGAAAAATCGGCTAAAAAATCGTCTCTCCCATCATTTGCGTGTGAGCGTATGTCTCATCACGCTGATGAAATCAGGTAAAAAATAACTTTTTTGTACGAGGTAGAATATTATAGAAAGTAAGAATGCTAAAAAACTTTCATCATGAATGCATGTTAATGGAGTAGGGGACATTAGTTTAATACTTCGACTATAAAAATAATACATTGCTTCACGCGAGCACACCCTCTCAACTTACTTCCACTAATCCACTGAAATTATATTTGCAACGGGACTGGGAGTCAAAATTTAGCAAATACTTCAAAATACCTTGTCTCACGCGAGCGCGCCCTCACAACTTACCTCCACTAATCCACTGAAAATTTATTTGCAACAGGACTGATAGTCAAAATTTAGCAAACGAAAACCGCTTAACTATGCACTGACATGTATGCTCTGATCGAGTCTGAAAATGATCGCGCCTACTGCTTACAAGAGAGACTACCTTCTAACCCGTTTTGACACCTTGTACACTCATCCCCATGTGATCTGCTGAACCATAGCAACAAGCGGGTGGTGTGTGCAAAGGTCACGGGGGCCAACGGTGGAATGCTGTGTCTTTGAGAAGAGTGGCGGGTCCGTCCGAAAACCTATTGGGAAAGATAAATAATTACTGTTTCCTCTCGAAATACAGAAGGAATTCTTCTGCTGATAGACGCACTTAAAAATAGGAATCTATGAAATTCAAAGGGAGATTGTTGTTTTTCCATATTATTGGGATTACAATTAATACCGATTCCCTGCAGATGCCTGCCCTTTAGGTTATGAAATATAACTAGAACCTTATTAGATCACTTAAAATTGAGTGACACACATTATGACCGACTCCTCGGAGAAGTGCTAAATCTATGTGGCGGAATGCTAAAAGTAGAATTCATAAGTTTCCGTAAAAATCTTTAGTTCCAATATGAGTTAAAAGATTATGGTTCGACTCAGGAAAAATAGGATTGAACCTCGGACATTAGAAAAGATGTGCACCGTATAATTCCGTGGAAAAACACGAAAATCTTTAGCAATATCCCAGGCGTCCTTTGTTAGGCAACAGTTCTCACTTCAAGCTTGCTTTCTCTATCATAACCCTCGATGCTTGCGAAAATTATCAAAGATGAATAGAGGTCTGAATGTACAATCTTCGGAGTTCATTTTACTGTTGATGTCTAATTCTGGCAGGATCCCTCTCCACTTTTAAAATTTAGATCTTACACCAAAACCCGATAGTCCTTTCATACACGTATTTTTATAACCCACGTATTTTAAGTCCGCTTTAATCAATACTTATTTCTTTCAACTCACCCCCTCGTGACTACTGGCTGGCACATTTTTACTGGAAGAAAGGCTACCTCACAGTAGCGGCCACGCAGAAAATAAACAATCTGATTTTATTCCTCGTGATGAAAAATACTGAAGGTAATAGGGTCAACCTAAAAGATCCATGTTCGGATCCTCACTCCGGATGGCTTTTACCAAAAGTCCTACGAAATTAAAAAACTCCCTCGTTACGCGACGTTGTTTAAAAATACTTATTATGGCTGTATCCTCAGTACATGATGCAAACTCTTTCCGAGGAAGTAACGCTATTCGATGCATCCCCCAGTTACATGCTTTTACAGGGTAAAGCCTGTGTGGCAGAATGTAAAAGTAGAATTCATACGTTTTCGTAAAACTTAAGTTCCAACATGCATTAAAGGAGTATGGTTCGATTCACTTTGAGAGGAGCAGTCGCTCAGACCAAAAGCCTGATGGGTCTCCTGCCGAATGCTACACTTTATCAGAACACCGTGTAGGGTGCCTTCTAGAAAAGGGGAAAATTTTTAATGTCATAAGAAATGTGTGACATATAATCCGTGGAAAAAATACGAAATCTTTAACATCCTCACTTCAAATTTTCATACGACATTCGGGGGTTAAGTTTCAACTTTTATTTTTTCCACCCGCAATAATACACAGTTTCTATGGAGCAATGGTGACTTCGACGCAAAGGGTGATCCAAACTAAAAAACAAATCCCATAGACAATGAAGAACTAAAAAAGTCATTATAACAGTGAATGGACTTATGTAATGTACAGAGATTGACAGCAGTAATATAGACAGGAACCCATCGCTCACTATCATAGCCCTCGAGAAATTATCAAAATGAATAGAGTTCTGGCCACACAATCTTCTGAGGTAATTCTGGACGGATCACAAGGACTTTTTCTCACATTCGTTAATCAAAGTGTCTACGCATCAGACTTGTCATTACCCCGACAAACTACCTATCCATAGGCTGAGTAAGCATTTAGAATGAAAAATTGAGTTTGCTTCAGTGTCATACCTTTATTTTTCAGATGCACTCCACAGATTCGTAAAACACTCATTGGATATGCATTTCCTGTCACAAGATAATTAAAGTTCATCACTGATTCATCTTCCCTATCTTTCTAATAAATCATACGCCCAAAGTAGATAATTATATTACGAAAATAAAATCGATTTTAAGTGATTCCGTATTCGCAATTTATTAATGCTAAAGAATCACAACCATCATCAGATTATATCTGCTCACGACGAAAATTTCACAATAGTCTATCCAATACTTTACCATAGCCGATACAGTCACAAGTTACGAAAGTCAGCATCTGCCTCATAGACCAGGGACGGGTGAATAGCGACGCGTGGATCGCATTCGGCCCCGCTAAGCGGTTTTTGTGCCCCCGCCACGACAATCAGAAAAATCCGTCTTGAACCGAGATATCCTCCCCGTGCGCGACCGAAGATTCGTCTCGTATTTTAAACTAGGACGGCCACGTCAATATGCATACGCATACGAAGTGTAGATACGAAAACAATTGCCCACTCAGGCCATAGACAGTAGGTTAGTTACTTCTAACAAAGTCAAGGCTTGTGATTCATAGTAAGACAAGAATGTTACCGAACACCTATGTCGTGTGAATGCTAATTGTTAAGACAGATAGTTGCATATTTTTTTTAAAAGGTACATCGAATGCACTCTTACATGCACGAAGCTTCCATTTCCTAATGTGTGAGGGGAAAGCGTGAACAGTCATACAATAAGTCAATGCTGACTGCATGAAATATGATTCGAACGGAAGACAATCTGAATAGGTGCATTTCTTTGTAAATTAAAAAATCTGAAAAACTCACTGGAAAACAACAATATTTCCGTGAAAAGTTAGGTCCCTGAATCGAGCCCTAGTTTACTGACTTCAACCACCGATAAGACATAAGCTCTCTCGTGGTTATTTCAAGGTGCTTTCACACGCTCTTTTCAGAGTTCCTGGCCCCCCTATTACGTTTCAATAAGCACATAAGTGTGTGAAGGTGGCTAGCTACAAACACAAGTTTCGCTACAATATAACACGAGATGTCTGTCTAGTTATTTTCCCCTATTTCTATACTAGTGTGGAATTCTTAGAAAAAGTGGTACAGTGTGAAAGTGGTTAGCACACGTTTTTTCATATGTATCCTGTTTGGAAATAACACTGTCTATGGAGCATTACTTCTGTACATACCATAAGCATAATACCTCGCGATTCTAAGAGTTCCCCGAACCGATATTAATCTTATTTTTGTAGTGCAACGTAGCGCTCAACCTCTGTCACGGGTTGGACAGGTAGCGGCCCCCATATTTAATCCAGAATTAGTACATGCAAACATTTAAAGTTTTTAGTAATCGAATCAGGTGTAGAGCAGAAGAGGATGCTGCAATCATCAGGACAAACAATATTGCAGAAGTGAGAAAGAGAAGCGACAGGAAAGCACACTACCTGCATTCATCACCTCAAAACAACTAAGACAGAGGGCGCCACGTGCAGGGTTGAAAAGCAGTTGATAACAATGGTTTAACCATTCATTTTTTTAAGTATTAGGCTATTCATGTTACAATTTCTTACAACAGCGTTCATAGCTAGTGAAGACACCAGTCAGCAACATTCACCCTTCTGTGTAAGCACACGAATATTACATTTCAGCAACGTACACTTTTCGTGTGAGTTCACATTTGTAACATGGGTCACACATTATTAGAAAGATAGGGAAGATGAATCAGTGATGAACTTTAATTATCTTGTGACAGGAAATGCATACCTAATGAGTGTTTTACGAATCTGTGGAGTGCATCTGAAAATTAAAGGTACGACACTGAAGCAAACTCAATTTTTCATTCTAAATGCTTACTCAGCCTATGGATAGGTAGTTTGTCGGGGTAATGACAAGTCTGATGCGTAGACACTTTGATTAACAAATGTGAGAAAAAGTCCTTGTGATCCGTCCAGAATTAGGTCAGAAGATTGTGTGGCCAGAACTCTATTCATCTTTGATAATTTCTCGAGGGCTATGATAGTGAGCGATGGGTTCCTGTCTATATTACTGCTGTCAATCTCTGTACATTACATAAGTCCATTCACTGTTATAATGACTTTTTTAGTTCTTCATTGTCTATGGGATTTGTTTTTTAGTGTGGATCAGCCTTTGCGTCGAAGTCACCATTGCTCCACAGAAACTGTGTATTATTGCGGCTGGAAAAAATAAAAGTTGAAACTTAACCCCCGAATGTCGTATGAAAATTTTAAGTGAGGATGTTAAAGATTTCGTATTTTTTCCACGGATTATATGTCACACATTTCTTATGACATTAAAAATTTTCCCCTTTTCTAGAAGGCACCCCGCACGGTGTTCTGATAAAGTGTAGCATTCGGCAGGAGACCCATCAGGCTTTTGGTCCGAGCGACTGCTCCTCTCAAAGTGAGTCGAACCATACTCCTTTAACGCATGTTGGAACTTAAGTTTTACAGAAACGTATGAATTCTACTTTTACATTCTGCCACACAGGCTTTACCCTGTAAAAGCATGTAAGTGGGGGATGCATCGAATACCGTTACTTCCTCGGAAAGAGTTTGCATCATGTACTGAGGATACAGCCATAATAAGTATTTTTAAACAACGTCGCATAACGGGGGAGTTTTTTAATTTCGTAAAACTTTTGTTAAAAGCCATCCGGAGTGAGGATCCGAACACGGATCTTTTAGGTCGACCCTATTACCTTCAATATTTTTCATCACGAGGAATAAAATCAGATTTTTTATTTTCTGCGGGGCCGCTACTGTGAGGTAGCCCTTCTTCTAGTAAAAATGTGCCAGCCAATAGTCACGAGGGGGTGAGTTGAGAGAAATAAGTATTGAATAAAACGGACTTAAAATACGTGGGTTATAAAAATACGTGTATGAAAGGACTATGGGGTTTTGGTGTAAGATCTAAATTTTAAAAGTGGAGAGGGATCCTGCCAGAATTAGACATCTACAGTAAAATGAACTCCGAAGATTGTACATTCAGACCTCTATTCATCTTTGATAATTTTCGCAAGCATCGAGAGTTATGATAGAGAAAGCAAGCTTGAAGTGAGAAAGTATAAGGATGTTAATACTGTCGCCTAACAAAGGACGCCTGGGATATTGCTAAAGATTTTCGTATTTTTCCACGGAATTATACGGTGCACATCTTTTCTAATGTCCGAGGTCGAATCCTATTTTTCCTGAGTCGAACCATCACCTTTTAACTCATATTGGAACTATAGTTTTTTACGGAAACTTATGAATTCTACTTTTAGCATTCCGCCACATAGATTTAGCACTTCTCTGAGTAGTCGGTCATAATGTGTGTCACTCAATTTTAAGTGATCTAATAAGGTTCCAGTTATATTTCATAACCTAAGGGCAGGCATCTGCAGGGAATCGGTATTAATTGTAATCCCAAAAATATGGAAAAACAACAATCTCCCTTTGAATTTCAGAGATTCCTATTTTTAAGTGCGTCTATCAGCAGAAGAATTCCTTCTGTATTTCGAGAGGAAAGAATAACTATTTAACTTTCCCATTAGGTTTTGGGACGGACCCGCCACTCTTCTCAAAGACGCAGCATTCCACCGTTGGCCCCCGTGACCTTTGCACACACCACCCGCTTGTTGCTATGGTTCAGCAGATCACATGGGGATGAGTGTACAAGGTGTCAAAACGGGTTAGAAGGTCGTCTGTCTTGTAAGCAGTAGGCGCGATCATTTTCAGACTCGATCAGAGCATACATGTCAGTGCATAGTTAAGCGGTTTTCGTTTGCTAAATTTTGACTATCAGTCCCGTTGCAAATAAAATTTCAGTGGATTAGTGGAGGTAAGTTTGAGGGCGCGCTCGTGTGAGACAAGGTATTTTGAAGTATTTGCTAAATTTTGACTACCAGTCCCGTTGCAAATATAATTTCAGTGGATTAGTGGAGGTAAGTTGAGAGGGTGTGCTCGCGTGAAGCAATGTATCATTTTTATAGTCGAAGTATTGAACTAATGTCTCCTACTCCTTTAACATGCATTCATGATGAAAGTTTTTTAGCATTCTTACGTTCTATAATATTCTACCTCGTACAAAAAAGTAATTTTTTACCCGATTTCATCAGCGTGATGAGACATACGCTCACATGCAAACCATGGGAGAGACGATTTTTTAGGCGATTTTTCTTCGGCGTTGCGTTACTACGTGGGAACACAGATATCTGACGGCACCAACCCGATGGAGACTAATTTTAATAAACGCAGCACTTGGAGGTTTAGGACGTGTCATTTCAAAAGTCTACATTGGTTACATTGAAACCTATCATAGAGAGTTGTGCAGAGAACCGTCTCCGGACTTGTGAAAATATCGAGTCCGAAATCCACGATAAAGAGTGCCAGTGAGTTTTCACAATGTAAGACAATGCTCCTGATATGGAAGCAGCACAGATTCAAGATTCAGTAATCAATTTGATTTCCCGTTTGGAATTTTTTATTTTCGTAGGACTTAACCATCCGTCAGTGAAACGTTGTCTGGGGTGAGGATCCGAACACGGAGTCTATTAGGTCGATCCTATCACTCCTCAATATTTTTCATCACGACGAATAGAATCAGATTTTTTTTATTTTTTACCCATCGGCATTTTCTGCGGGACAGTCTTTTAAAAACAGTTACTGCAGATAGTCCTAGTAAGCAACAGCCAGCAGTCACGGAGTTAAAAGAAATAAGTGTTACTGAAACGGACTTAAAATACGTGGGTTATAAAAATACGTATATTAATGTGAAAGGACTATCGGGTTTTGCTGTAAGAAATACATAGAAAAAGCTAGTTATAAAGAATGCGAAGGTTGTAAAAAACGTACTAGGTTAATATCTGAAATGTCTGACTCGTTCGACACGCATCTAAGCCACATCAAGTACACGGCATAGTCGAGTGCGTCCAGCTATCGAGCCCAAGATAGCAGGATCAAATCTCACAGGGAGGGAAGATTTATTTTTTTCCAGTGAAAGGTATCTACAGAAAACTGATGTTTATTTCGACCGTGGAGTGATTTTTAATAAAGGTGAGGAATATTTTGACGAGTGTTTAATTACTAGGGAGTTTAATAGCAGGGAATTTTAATTATAAGAAAATCGTTTAGCCGTCTTGGTAAAATGAATAGCTGAGGATTTTTAATTACTAAGGAATAAATACAACTTTGTGAGTTTGATTTACAATTTGAGATCCGCATTCAAAAGAGTTCAGTGGTCTTGTAAAGGATAGAAGGTGTTTTTAAATACAGGAGATAAAATATGCGTTGGATGTCACCGATTAAATTTTTAATAAAAAGGGAATCGTTTGCTAAAATGAACAGTGAAGGATTTTTAATAGAGGTAACTTTTAATAAAGGAGATGTGATGGGTATTTAATTAATAAGAATACAGCATTGAGATCTGCATTCGAAAACAGTTGAGTGGTCTTGTAAAGGATAGAAGGTGTGTTTAAATACAGGAGATAAAATACGCATTGGACATCACCAGTTAAATTTTGTATCATCCTTTTCTGTACGATTATTCTGAGACCTGCTGATCGTTCCATGCAATTATTCTGAGACTTGCATCAGCCGAGTGAAGGAGGGGGCCTTAAAATATAGGTAGGGCTTAAAATATAGGTATGGTGTTTAAAAGGTCAACCAGGGGGTCTGTAAGAGGAGGGCTTAAAATATATGTGGGACCGAAAACTAGGAATTAGACTTAAAATAAAGGTTTTTTTGGGGAAAATAGTACTTCTGCCTGTCAACAGATGGCCCCAGGGGGGGGTTTTAATAAGGGGGAGGGCTTAAAATATAGGTGGAGCGACCGGGGGTTCCGAAAACGAGAAATTAGAGTGAAAATAAAGGGTTTTTGGGAAAATAGTACTTCTCCCTGTCAACAGATGGCGCCACTGAGGAATGAAAGGGGGCTTTTAATAAAGGGGGAGGAATTATTAATTATGAATTATTAGTAAGGGGCCGTGTCCTGTTATGTAATGATTATGTAATGATTACGTCATGTTACGTCATAGGTGGCGTGGCCTGTGACGTCAAAGGGGGGAAAGCACTGTGCAAAGGGATACGGTGGGGTGTGACGATACTACTCCCCTTGTTTCTCTACTCTTGACAAAACTTTCTCCTTTAAATGTTTTTCATATTTTTCTTGTATCGCTTCTTTTTCTTCTTCCCTTGCATTGTTATAGGAGCTGCATAAGTCGCACTGATATTTTTTCGGGGAGAAAAAAAGAGATGTTAAAATTGTTGTTGAAAATTCGGGAATACATTGTGAGATTTGCAAAAAGAACATTTTTTTCAATACAGTCATTTTTGTAATCGCGTTGTAAATCAGCTAAGCTTTTCCCACCTTCTATAAACTCCCGAGTAGTTTGCGCGCGCAGGTAATGACTGTCAATTCTTGGGATTGTATTAATATGAGCAACAACACCATCTTTTATTGCGGGAACTACTTTAGAGTGGTGTCCGTGTTTTCCTCTTAGATCTTCTTGAAGAAATCCTTCCTTTAATATGGCTATAACAGTCCTAATAGGTCGGTCATTGATGTCCAGCGTGGCCTTAAAGAAAAATTTGCAAACACGTACGTTTACCTCGTGATTACGAAATGGAACGCAGGATTACATTGGCGCCTACTTCCTTCTCTTTTGTACTGATAGGTCTAACGGCAATTATACTTCTAGAGATAAATTCTCGCTGGGATTTAAGACTGTCCAGTGACAAGTACTTGTCAAATATTTCGAGCCTATTGTTTTCTTCTATTTTGCTTGAGCATTTTAGTCTACATTTTTCATTACACGCTGGACGTATCTTTCTGGCCCACATTTCTGTTTTGCAAATTGATGATGATGTATAAGGTTTTCCATTATTTCGAAGAAGTTTTGCTTTAGTCTTTTTCCACTCAACCGGATTTGCTTTCCTTTCCTTACCCTTTCTTTTGTTATCTGCTTTAGTATTGTCCGATTCTGCACCTTCTGTCTCGTTACTAATATTCTCATTTTCTTCCGATCCTGAAGAATCCGACGCGTTTTCAGATGAAGATGATGACATGCTAAAATCTGGATCGAAGTCTGAATCATCTATGGTTTCATCCGCTGATTCTTCTTGTTGGGCACTAAATTTTACCCGTTGTAACCTCAATCGCATTATATGCGGATTTTCAGTACAGTGCCAACTGGAATGTGTGTCATGATCTTCTGCTACTGTGTCTTTGTTCAATTCCGTCTCTTTCGTTGCATTTTCTGGTTCTGTGGTTTCTTCTGCAACACACTCTCGTACCTCCTGCTCTGGGTCCATAATAAATCTATAACAAACAAATACACAAAATTTGGTTTTGTTAACACAAAATCTAATTACTGTTAACGACACAACACAAAATACTGACACTCTCAGTCAGGAAAAGTGGCACAAGTCAAAATAAAACGGAACAAATAAAGAGGTTTAGAGTTAATTACTTCAAGAAAGGTGACACTTTTCTGCTTATGACGGTATTAAAATATTTATTCCACTTACCTTTCTACACGAATAGTGTCACAACTCGAAATGTGTAAATTTTCTTGACCGAACACATGCACACCTTCTTGTACCAACACTAAAGTGACACTGTTCTTGCCATGATGAATGTGAAGTAGCCTAAAAGTAAAACTGACACAACTGCTCCCTGGCGGTTAATTTGCGAGTTAGAGATGTGACGTTTTTCGTTCACGTAGAGGAACACAATACCTATTTATCACTGACATAACCTCAAAATACGCATTTTTTTGAGTTATGTCACTTTTCTTGCCGGGGTGCGACATATAAGCTGTTACTACGAGATGGTGGCCCATGTAGCACAGTTCATTGTTTTTGCATTTCAACGCATTTGGTTGATCGCTATAACAGATAATTGCAATCATTCTGGGTGGGGAAGAGCTTTGCCACATTGGCAAAGAATGAACTGAAGAAGATCAATGTAGTACCGATTCCCAAAGATTGTTCCCACAACATGAAAAATAATGATTTTAAAACTACTATTGAAATGCTATTTTCGCATTTTAGATAAGAAAGATAAGAAACATTAAATTTAAACTAGGTAATTATTTCTTGTTTTTATTGGGTCTGTGCCTCAAAGTAGCCTAATGAATGAATCACTTTTGTTTTTATGAGAGTTCTTAGTACAGAAATGTAATTTATTTTGTTATGGATAAGTACAAATTCATACAACTATTGATCATCCAATATACTCGAACGTTTAACACATCTGCATACACTACTATGCAGTACCTCTATGAAAATCTAATATTTTCCAAAATATAGTATAACATAGACCATGAAGCATGTATAAACGTTTTCAATGTACTTTCGACAAATCAGAACAGGGTTATTTGGAATGTTTTACCTCTAAGCGACAATTTTTTCCCCACTTAATGCCAAAATAATTGTTCATTTGTTTTTAATCCTCGATGAATCACCACATTGCTATTTCAATTAAATTACTTTGACAGTATTCGAATGGCTAGATCACAAGGATTCTGAAGGAGAATGGGACCCACGGGACAGCTATTAGGAGACAGATGGTACTTTCTCTTCAAAGCCACGTAATGCCCACAGCCTATGGCCATGGCTTAATGTCCCATCTGACGGACAGCCACTTTTCCAAGCTCGTAGCTGTCTGCTACTGACAGAGCAAGGCAGGAATTTCTCCCCCCATCGAGACAGCCCCCACTCCAACAAGATCAGATCAGAACTTCCGTTAACATTATAATCTGAGGTAATTGCAATGAGATTTCTAAGTGAAGGATAATTCTTCTAAAGTTATTTCAATAAATCTTCCTCATTTCATTTCAGCTCGTTTTTCTCTGTCACGGTTCATAATTTACTAATGAATAATATAATAAAAAAAAAAAAAAAAAAACCCTCAAGCAGCTGCTTGCCACAGAGGTCTGACAGGAGCCTGTCAGTTTATATGCCACAGTAGGAGATCTGAGAGGATGGCAGGGCCTCAGCAGAAAAACGACACACACATCCATGCCTAATCCGGGGCTCGAACCCAGGTCCCTTAGATCAGTAGCCAAGCGTGCTAACCACTCAGTTTCAAAATAATTGTTCTTCGCTTGTTTTTACTCCTGGACGAATCATGTTGCTATTTCAATTTTTCAGTTCAAATTGCTGTTTATATTTCGCCAGTTATTCATTTTATGTTTTCATTAGGTTCATTAGGATTTATATATACAAATATGGAAAACGTACTTTCTTTTCATAAGAGTTTTTAGTTCAGAAATATCCATCTGATCAGTGTTGAATTTCTGCACCTTTTCAACAATCATTTTCTCTTTAAATGCTTTAGCACTCACTTTACACTATGTAGTTTTCTCCACTATGAAGTAACATGTGACATTTAGATTTTCCAATATTTTAATATTGAATGATTATTCTAAACTTTGTAAGTCTGTAATTAAACCTAAATATATTCACATCTGTTTCATTACACTAGCAAGTGCTGGAATGGTTCTATTGAAACGATACATTTGTGACATTTGCAACAACTCATTACTCTCCTCTGTGGATTAATATTTGAAGGATAATTTCTATTTTTTAAATATGTACATATTTATGATATCTATCTATTTCGTTCTTCTGATACGATTGCTTCCTGTAGTTATTTCTGTTGGCTGGGAACGTGAGTTGATGACCCTACACCTAGTGCAGGAAGGTCATTGAAAGGGTGAGAACTAAGGGAGTGACCTACTTGTTATGATGATAGGAGGAGAAGCCGCTGTCATTGTGGGTGGTCAATGACGAACCCTCCCTCAGCCTGTCTCGTGCACAGGCAAGGTGTTGACCAAAGTGTTGACCTCACTGGATGACACTTTATGGCACTGCTGGGTGAATGTGGATGCTACTGCCAACTTGAGACCTTGTCGACCTTGAGAGCACGAATGGGTGGAGGAAAAGGTTGGAAGGACATGAACAGGAAGAGACTCGGATCGGACGTCAAGGGATTGAGAGGTGCGTTTTCTTGGGAGCCTGAGATACTGTAGGTCTCAGACTAGGTTTGGATGGATTGAACCCTAAATATAGTCTGTGGGAACTAGAAGTCTGTGCGACTTAGAAGGTCTGTGTGACCATTCGAAATAAAAATTTGTGTGACTAAGAAATAATGAATCACTAGAAACGATAGCAACCTCCTAAAACGTATCCCAGCAACAGGAATGCAACACCAATAAAGAAGGATATAATAAAGATCATGTTAAGTTTGCAATAAATGTCTTCTTTTTATCCGTCGATCAAAGTCGATCAAAGGTTGCGTAGTGTTGGGCGAACTATCAACGAGATCAACACTCACACACACTGACACTGTATTTAACAATCCTCGAACCTTAATAGAAATTTTAAGTGTTGAACGTCCCTTACCCTTACCACTGAAGGCCAGCGAAGTGTTACATCAATTGAAGACAAGCGAGAGTGACGGCATACGACATTTATGGTGCAGTCGACAGGATGTGTTGGTGAATAGAGTGTGATAAGAAATCTCATCAGTGGAAAAAGTGTATATAGTGAGTAGAGAAACTGCAACAATGAATCTTGCATAAATTGGATCCTATGGAACATTTTCCCTTGCGTTGTTGGGGTTGGGTTGTTTTACCTCTGAGCGGCACTTTTTGCACACCATGGGCTAAATGGCCAGGTCACATGGACTCCGAGGGCTCAGAGAAGGATTGGAGGAGGGGACCCACTGGAACAGCTGTTGGGAGACAGATGGTAGCCTCCCGTCAAGGCCATCCAGCGTGTTCTTTAACGTGCACAGGGTATGGCTCTCCCGCACACGGGGCCACGGCTTAACGTCCCATCCGACGGACGGCGGCCTTTTCAAGCCCATCGGTGTCCCCTACTGACCGTGGGCAGGGCGGGGAATTTTGCGAAGATAAATCTCAACGCTGACCCAGCTGGGACTCGAACCTGGGAACTACAGATTACGAGTCTGGCGCGCTACCGACTGAGCCACCCCCGCCCCTTCCCTTGCATGAAAGGACAGACGTGTTCAATGGACAGATTCTGCATTTGGCCCAGTAACTGTGTAAGGATCTTTAAAACCTAAGACATCCCTCTGTGTAACCAAATATCTGGTTCTTTATCAAGTGTGACCACAGTATTAGTAACAGAAGGCACAGAAATCCCAGCACAAGTGAAGTTGTAGTCTGTGGACATTGGACAGAGACTTCTGATGCCTTCCAATTGGTGGTCACCAATGCTCTTGGTAAAAGAGCTTTCGCACATGGTATCCTGTTTGCAAGAACTTTAGTCAAAGTAGATCAAGAGCAGATTCCTATTAGAGTGATGTACTGCAACAAGACCAATGGGGGGCGGGGGTGGCTCAGTCGGTAGTGCGCCAGGCTCGTAATCTGTAGTTCCCAGGTTCGAGTCCCTGCTGGGTCAGCGTTGAGATTTATCTCCGCAAAATTCCCCGCCCTGCCCACGGTCAGTAGGGGACACCGATGGGCTTGGAAAGGCCGCCGTCCGTCGGATGGGACGTTAAGCCGTGGCCCCGTGTGCGGGAGAGCCATACCCTGTGCACGTTAAAGAACACGCTGGATGGCCTTGATGGGAGACTACCATCTGTCTCCCAACAGCTGTTCCAGTGGGTGCCCTCTCGCAATCTTCTCTGAGCCTTCGGGGTCCATGTGACCTGTCCATTTAGCCCATGGTGTGCAAAAAAGTGCCGCTCGGAGGTAAAACAACCCAACCCAAGACCAATGGATTATTGAGCAGAGGTGAAGAATTAGTAGTTTGTGATCTTGTTACATGAGTAACTCCTGCAAATAAATAAAGTAAAAGTTACTGAATCAAACCAACATCACACAGACATCCCTTCTCATATTGCTGACTTGTGGAGAGAAATAATGAAGTTATCAACTGATGTTCAAGGTGCTAAGGCAGAGGATCCACCTAGAATTTTCTGACATTTTCTCTGCTACATCAAATGATTATGGCCGTACCAATCTGGCAGAACATAAGATCAATACTGGTGATTTGCTACCCACTCATCTACCAGAAAAACGGCTTCCATTAGCAAAACGGGAGACAGAACAACTTATAAGGGACATGGAATCTCAGGACATTATAGAACCCACATCGAGTCCATGGACATCACCAATGGTACTTGTCAAGAAACTGGATGGGGCCACCAGATTTTGTGTGGACTACTGCAGATTAAATGATATAACAAAGAAGGACTGCTTTCTCTTATCCAGGATTCATGAAACACTTGACACCCTATCTGGGTCAGAATGGTATCTGGTCCAATTGGTATACATCCTAAAGATAGTGAGAAAAGAAATTTTTAAACAGGAAATGGACTTTGAAAGTTTAACGTGATGCCATTTGGATTTTGCAACGCATCTGCAACGTGTGAACGACTAGTGTCGGTGCTAAAAGGTTTGTCTTGGGATGTCTACCTGGTGTATTTGGACATCATCTTTATTGGAAAGACGTTTGTCAAACATTTGAGAAATCTTCAACAGTTTGAGAAGCTTAGGTCAGGCAAGGTAAAATTAGGACCGATTAAGTGTAAACTGTTCCAACAAGAAATCCATTACCTTGCTCATGTCTTCACTACAGCAGGGATTGAGTGATCCTAGTAAGATATACGCTGTAAGAGACAAGTCTCCATCAAAGGATGTTCATCAACTTCGTAGTTTCATTGGAATTTGCACATACTATAGAGGATTTGTCAAGGGTTTCTCCAACATCGCCAGGCCATTACATCGTCTAACAGGAAGAACCAACTCTTTGCATGGCACCAGTGTTGGCATATCCACAAGCTGGAAAGCAGTTCTTCTTAGATACTGACGCAAGCAACACAGTTGGTGTTGTACTTTCACAACAATAACATGGAGAAGAAAGAGTTATTGCATATTTTAGTAAAACTTTATTCAAAGCAAAACAAAATTATTGTGTAAGACTAAAAGAATTCTTAGTAATAGTGAAAGCAATAGAACATTTTAGTCTTCCAACTGGTGGAATCTGTATTCTGGTCAACTTCTGTTCAACTGGTGGTATCCTGGTTTCCACTCTGTATGGCCAGAAATTTCTAATTCGTGCCGATCATGATGCTTTCAGGTGGCTATTAAACTTTAAAATTACTAAGCGTATACAGCAGTTGCAAGGATACAATTTCTACATGGAGCATTGAAGTGGCAAGCTACACAAGAATGCGTTGGGTTGGGTTGTTTTACCTCTGAGTGGCACTTTTTTGCACACCATGGGCTAAATGGCCAGGTCACATGGACCCCGAAGGCTCAGAGAAGGTTGGGGGAGGTGACCCACTGGAACAGCTGTTGGGAGAGAGATGGTAGCCTCCCGTCAAGGCCATCCAGCGTGTTCTTTAACGTGCACAGGGTATGGCTCTCCCGTACCGACTGAGCCACCCCCGCCCCTCACACAAGAATGCAACTCAAAGCATTACTGTAACGCAGAGTTAAAATGTCGAACTAGAAAATAAAATGCCCATAAGACAGTAAACATCGACACAAGAAATCAGTGACTCCTAACATCTGGAACCCAATAGAAATTAAAAAAGTTCGACTAGACATTGAAAGTATATGGCCGATAATAAATCTGATTGAAAAATCTGATATTAGGCCAAATTGGAGCAATTCTCGAGGTATAGCCCAACTATCAAAGTAACTGGTTGCAGTTGGACTCCTTAGAAGTGAAAGTTTGCGTACTGTACACCAGATTGTAGAATTCTAGTAGATGACTGATCCGTTAGCAGATAATCCTTCCTCCCTTCCGAGTTGAACTAGTGTTTAAAAAATGTGCATGATAGTGCCATTAGAGCACACCTCGTTGTTAATAAGACATTAGTGAAAGCCAGATTACGATTGAATTGCTTGAACAGTAGGTTAAACTTCGGAAGATGGTGTTGGCAATGTGAGGCCTGTGCAGCAAAGAAACGTTGGTGCTCCTTTAGAAATATATGAATAGCCATTGATGTTATGGGTGGGTTCTCCAGGAATAATGATGGATATCGCTATTTATTGGTGGAAATGGATTACTTCATGAAGTCGTCTGAAGTCTATCCCATCTAAGATCAGGAGGCAACAACAGTTGCAGAGATGATAGTGAATTGTTTGATTAGTAGGTATGGAGTACCTTTACAGCTCCATTCAGACCACAAACGGAATTTTGAATCCAATGCATTTCAAGGCATAGGTCAAGTATTAGGCATTTAGAACAACTTCCCTACACCCTCAGTTGGAAGGAATGGTCGAGAGATTTAACAGGACAATTGCACAAATTCTAGCATTTTTTGTCAACAATTATCAATGTGATAGGGATCCATATATACCATTCTTTTCGTTGACATACAGAACAGCGTGCACCAAACAACTGGACGGGCACATTCCATGATGCTCTTTGAAGAGAATTACTCATCCATGTGACCTTTTGTATGATTGCCCAAAGCAATGCCTGTATCCACTGCACAATACGCACAAAAATTGCACCGACTAGAAGAAATACACCACTCCTTCAGACATAACATCAACTTGGCGAGCGACAGAACCAAAACGAGGAACGACAGTAAAACAAATGGAACTACATTTGTTTTTCAATCAAGATCTTGTCTGCCTGTACAATCCACATAAAAAGAAGAAACTTTCTCTAAAACTTCAGAAACCTTGGGAAGGTCCATATATGGTAGTTAACAGGATTAACGATCCGATTACAAACTGCCAGATGGTACACATGGATCATTTGTTCCGATTTTCATCAGAAGCTTCGGAATCCACAACTGTTCGGGACAAACAAGACCTAAGGAGGAGGAAGTGTTATGACAGCTGAACGTGCTAGAATAAAACCATGAGTGATGTGTCATTGACGCTCGCGTTTTCTTCAGTGTGAAAATTACGTTACTGGCGTATTGGAACAAGGAGACTTATAATCAATAACGATGCTTAATGAGGTTGAAAAATTCTCGGTTCTGGCTGAAAGTGTACATTTGTGTTCCTGTTAGTGAGTTAGCAATAAGTTAATCTAAGTGAAGATCATTCAACAGATTCGGCAATCAAACCGAAGAGGCAACATGTTAGTCAAGCAAATGGATGGCTTTAGACTCTTCATAGGAAGAGTTCATCATCTGATGCGTGGTGATCTTAATATATAAGAAGCATTGGTAAGGTTAGTTTTGTTAACTATAGGTTTATTTACAAAGATGATTCTGTTACTTATTGAATATTGTGAAAAGTTCTCCTTTTTCATTTCAATAATTTGAAAGAATTGTAACACGACTATTAGAAGTATAGTTAGATAATGTGAAATATTCTTTTAATGGTTTAGCTTCATACTGATGAAGACAAGGATTTGTGTTAGTTGAATTTATTTTATATATGCGATTTCATTCTTTTGTAATAAATTAGTTCATTTATAATTTTGGTTGCTAAGCATTCTTTTAAACTCACGTTCAGATGTTCTATTAAAATAATACTATCCGTGGCCGAGTGGTTAGCACGCTTGGCTACTGATCTAAGGGATCTGGGTTCGAGCCCCGGATTAGGCATGGATGTGTGTGTCGTTTTTCTACTGAGGTCCTGCCATCCTCTCAGATCTCCTACTATGGCATATAAACTGACAGGCTCCTGTCAGACCTCTGTGGCAAGCAGCTGCTTGAGGGGGTATTTATTTTATTTTTTTATTTATAAATGAAAAAATAAATATGTATTTTATAATCTTACTCATATTGAAAACTAAATAAACAGGAACAAAATGCGAATTAAAAACTATAAAAAAAATCGGCAATCATCCTGGGTGGGGAGGTGGATTACATTGGCAATGATTGAAGAAGATAAATGTAGTACTGATTTCCAAAGATCGTTCACACAACACGAAAAACAATGATCACACAACTGCTATAGAAATGCTACTATGGTATTTTAGATAAATAATAAATTTGAAACTAGATTATTATACCTTGTGTTTATTTTTGTTGGGTCGGTGCCTCAGGAGGCCGAATGGAAGAATCACTCTTGCTTTTATAACAGCGCTTAGTACAGAAATGTAATTTATTTTGTTATGGCAAAGTACAGATTCACGTGACTGTTATTCATTCAATATATACTCCAACGTTTCAAACATTATCTGCATAAACTACTATTCAGCAACTGTATGATAAGTAACAAAAAGTAATATTTCTTCAAATACAGTATAAATCACAGATGATTAAGCATTCGTAAACTTTTTCACTTTGCTTTTAAGACTGTAGAAGAACAGGGTTATTTGGATTGTTTTACCTCTAAGGCGCACTTTTTCCACCTAGTTCCGAAATAATTGTTCTTCGTTTATTTTTACTCCTGGATGAATCATCTTATTGCTATTTCAATTAAATTACTTTCAACATTGATGTTAAAATTGCTATTTATTCTTCTCCAAGTTGTTCAATTTATGTTTTCATTAGTTACAGTATTTAAGGTTTCATATATATATGTGTGAAATTGTGTTATTTTTTATGTGTTTTGGTTCAGAAATATCCGTCTGACGAGTGTTGTATTTCTGTGCATTTGTCAACAATCATTTTCTCTTCAAATGCTTTAGAACACCCTTTACAACTATGTGGTTTGTTCCCCTTTGGATTAGCAGGTGGGTTGAGTTGTTTTACCTCTGAGCAGCACTTTTTTGCACACAATGGGCTAAATGGCCAGGTCACATGGACCCCGAAGGCTCAGAGAAAGTTGGGGGAGGGGACCCACTGGAGCAGCTGTTGGGAGACAGATGGTAGCCTCCCGTCAAGGCCATCCAGCGTGTTCTTTAACGTGCACAGGGTATGGCTCTCCCGCACACAGTGCCACGGCTTAACGTCCCATCCGACGGACGGCGACCTTTCCAAGCCCATCGGTGTCCCCTACTGACCGTGGACAGGGTGCGGAATTTTGCGGAGATAAATCTCAACGTTGACCCAGCTGGGACTCGAACCTGGGAACTACACATTACGAGCCTGACGCGCTACCGACTGAGCCACCACCGCCCCGGATTAGCAGGTGACATTTAGATTTTCCAGTATATTAACCTTTCCACAGCGGCTGGGACAGCATCTGTCCCGACACATTTCCGTGCCTGCTCAGCGGCTAGGACACTTCTGGAGCTCTTCATGGGGGGATGGAAATCAAGGTGTGTTGCCTCGTGCTGCTGGCGGCGTGAGGGAGGGAGTTACCCGAGGGAGGGAGTTACCCGTACCGTCTGCAGTGCTGCGACGATGTAGACAATAGGCCCCGACTAAAGAGTTTGTTTCCTGTTACGATGAAAGCACGGAAAGGAGCCACAACTGAGCTTTCAGGTTCAGCCTTTGAGTTTGATTACTTTTTTCTCAGTTCTGTTTAGTTTTTCCGAATGTTTATATTATATATATTTACTCTTTTGTTCATTATCATGCCAAAGTGTAGAGATTTAACGGAAAGAGAAATTCAAGATGAATTAGGACCCCAGAAATTAAATGAAACTTTGCCAATTTTGATTGAAGCTCATAATTTATGAAGACAATTGCCAAATTTATACTTCTAAATTAATTAACGGAACATCATTTAATTATACAGTTGTGTTCGTCATAAAAATACTATTCCATTCTTATTTATTCCAACACTGGAGATTTCTCTTCAATATTCTGCAGATGCAGTGGCGATATAACAAAAAATTCTTATTTCCCTGTTCTAGCAACATCAATTTTCCAGCTCTCTAATGTTGATGCATAATGGAAGTAACTGTTTTCATTAAAGTGCTAACTTCGGATCTTTTTTTCGTATAATGAAAGATATTTATGCATAAAATTGTTTTTGTTAAATATAGATGGGCCCTATTGCTGAAAGGAACCCAGATCTAGAAAAAAAATAAGGGACGGGGGAGAGGGGTTAAGTTACAAATTATTACGTAGTTGAAAATTTTTAACAAGCTTGGTCGTATCCTTAATTTTGTTCAACTGTTTAAAATATGTAGTAAACGATATTCTTTATGCAACAAGTTTTTATTTTACGTACAGCTCGTTGCATTGGATTGTTTTACCTCTGAGCGGCACTTTTTTGCACACCATGGGCTAAATGGCCAGGTCACATGGACCCCGAAGGCTCAGGGAAGGTTGGGGGAGGGGATCCACTGGAACAGCTGTTGGGAGACAGATGGTAGCCTCCCGTCAAAGCCATCCAGCGTGTTCTTTAACGTGCACAGGGTATGGCTCTCCCGCACACGGGCCACGACTTAACGTCCCATGCGACGGACGGCGGCCTTTTCAAGCCCACCGGTGTCCCCTACTGACCGTGGGCAGGGCGGGGAAATTTTGCGGAGATAAATCTCAACGCTGACGCAGCTGGGACTCGAACCTGGGAACTACAGATTACGAGCCTGGCGATAAGCCATGGAGGTTTCTCGTCTTTCTGCTTAGGTCTCGCATACCTCATACTCCATTTTGTTGCATATTATACTAACAGACTCTCGTCTGCCCTCTGTGCCAAGTAACTGATTGAGGGATAATTATTTATTTTATATGAAATGTAGGCGTGTGAGGTTTCTCCTTATGTTTTGCTCCTCTCTACCAATAAAAATAAAATTTAATATTGAAAAAAAAATCAGAGAAACTTCTGCCTTCAGGGTATTTTTACATCAGCGTAGTCCAAAACATAATATTGAGAGCAACTTTGATAAAATTTGATAATTATGCTCATCCAGAATTTAACACTTTGGCAATTTGTCATGTACACAAGGGAGGGAAAAAATATTTAATTTTTATCTGAGTTGCATGGTTTTGTAATACGGGAGCATAATGGGTTAAAATGAGTCAGAACGTTGGTGTGGAAATTAAAGTTAAAATGTCTCAGAACAGATAAAAAGAGTGCCTAATGAAGTATATCGAATTATGTTCACCAAATATTATGCGAAAGAAAAATATACGTTATTTTTGAAAATATCTTTATTGAAAATATCTTTGGAAGTATCTTATTTCTCACTATTGCATATGCCTAAAATAAGTTGTGGGTAAAAGTTATCTGCTTCCCACTCTTTGTAGCATAAGATTTAATAGTGGAAATCCTCAGTTAAAAATCTTAACATTTATTATTTTTGCAATGCATCAGTTTTAGTTAAATTTTTTTAAATCACAAATTTAAATATCAGTGACTTGCTCTAAAAAACTAGTATTAACGAAGATAGCATAACCAAAATAATGTGATAAATATAGACAGGGATATACCAAAGAGTAACATACCAAGAGACCTCCCCCCCCCCCCCGAAAATTCGGTCATGTACGAAACCTCAAACTTGTCCAAAAGGTTTGAAATCCAAAACAATTGTTTTGTATATTTTGTTTTAACCTAATAGTATAAATCAGACACTAAAATAAGATTAAAAAGAAAACTACAAAATTTCATTCCGTATAGGATATCATTCAAAAATTTCCTGTCGTCCGATGGAATATTTTACTCTTATTCGCAGACCCCCCCCCACCCCCCCACACACACTGGAAACTAAATCCTGTGCACGTGTCTGAATATAAGTACAGGACAGAGAAATGGAAACAGTTTCAGGTTATCTCAATAGACTATCACATTCTGACCTCAATAACTCTTCGATTTGCAATGAAAAATATATCTAAAGATAAATTAATGATATCATCAACTCTATCTAAATCTCGATTTAATTAATATTTGTTCAATATTCAAATAGGCATGAACTCTAAAATACCTAATAGGCTACAAAAAATTGACTGCAAAATTTTATTTAAACATTGAAACAGATTAAAAATTCATCATCATCATCCTCAAGCAGCCATGGGCTACGGAGGTCCAACCAGACAGTGCAATTTAGTTCTCCAAGAACACAGGGAGAGTCAAGTTTGATCTCATATCTCTTAACCTGTTTTATTGTTTCAATTAAATTTTGGGGTTATTTTTTTTCTTAGCATGTTAAATATTCTAGGTTTTACAATCTTAGCCTTCCCGTGGCCGAGTGGTTAGCGTGCTTGGCTACTGATCTACGGGACCTGGGTTCGAGCCCCGGGTAAGGCATGGATGTTCGTGTTGTTTTCTGCTGAGGTCCTGCCATCCTCTCAGATCTCCTACTGTGGCATATAAACTCACAGGCTCCTCTCAGACCTCTGTGGCAAGCAGCTGCTTGAGGGGGTATTTATTTATATTTTTTATTTTACAATCTTGGAACAATGAACTCAAAATCGAGATTTAATAGATTTAACTGAGATTTTAATTCAACTCTAGATCTATTTCTCATTAAAAATCGTTTTGAAAAAGCTATTGAGCTCTAAACATAATTGAGATAAAATGGAAATGTTTCCATTTTTTTGTCCATTATCTGTATATATTCTGCAAATGCAACTAACTCTTATTATTGAGGAAGCAGAAGAAACAGCACTCACAACATGGTATGCCCAAAAGCAACCAAGGTGGGAGCACTTAAGAGGATTAACTAATGGATGGAGAGGGTCATTGGAAACTGGGAGTGGTCCTTGCCTCTTCCTACCCCTCTGAAAGAATTTGGCGCAAAACGCGCCGTTATAGCTGAGAGTTGGCTGAAAAGCCACGCCGCCGTCAAAAGGTTAATGTTGAATGATTATTCTGAACTTTGCAATTGTATAATTACACCTGAATATATTTACATTTGCTTCATTATATTAGCATGTGCTGGAAAGGTTCTATTGAAATGTAACACGTGTGACATTTGCAACAACTCATCACCCTTCTGTATGGATTAATATATGTTGCTTTAATGCATAAATTTGTTGGAACGTTTTACTGCAAATGTTACAAATGTATGGGTGTTCTCCTGTATCAGGTCTGTTTAGGCTGCTCTTATCTGAAATTTCTTACAGCAAACACTGAAATATTGGGCAAAGTCTCTGTAAGTATTGACATCTAGCATTGACTTTAGTACCCCTTTTACATAAGCTCTTTACTTCAAATGTTGCAAATGTGTGGTTGTTCCCTGTATGTATTAGGTTTCTCTTAAGACTGCTTTTCTTCCCATATTTCCTATTACAAACACTGCAACTATGGGCGTATTCTTCTTTATGTAATGATGCGTGAATTTAGCTGTCCCTTTCGTCTAAATGCTTTGCTGCAAATGTCACAACTGTATGGGAATTCTCCAGTATGTATTAGAAAGCATGTCTTATAGCTGCTCCTGTGCAGAAATTTTCTATTACAAACACTGCAGTTGAGGGTGAATCATTCTTTATGTATTAACATGTGTGACTTTAGTTGATCATTTCTTCTAAACGTTTTATTGCAAATGGTGCAACTGTGTGGGCATTCTCCTGTATGTATTAGAAAGTGACTCTTTAGATTGCTTTTATCCCGAAATTTCCTATTACAAACACTGCAACTACAGGTGTATTCTCCGGTATGTATTAACATATGCGACTTTAGTGCTCCTTTTTGTCCAAAAGCTTTGCTGCAAACGTCACAACTGTGTGGGAGTTCTCCTGTATGTATTAACATATGTGACTTTAGTGCTCCCTTTTGTCTAAATGCTTTGCTGCAAATGTCACAACTGTGTGGAAGTTCTCCTGTATGTATCAATATATGTGAATTTAGTGCTCCCTTTTGTCTAAATGCTCTGCTGCAAATGTCACATTTGTGTGGGAGTTCTCCTGTATGTATTAGAAAGTGTCTCTTAAGGTCACCCATGCCCCGAAATTTTCTATTACAAACATTGCAATTGTGGGTGAATTCTTCTCTATGTATTAACATGTGTGACTTTAGACCATATTTTTGTGTAAAAGTTTTATTGCAAATGTTGCAACTGTGTGGGCGTTCTCCTGTATGTATTAGAAGGTGACTCTTAAGATTGGATTTCTGCCGAAATTTTCTCTTACAAACATTGCAGCTATGGGTGAATTCTTCTGTATGCATTGACATATGTGACTTTAGCTCTACCTTTCCTCTAAATGCTTTGCTACAAATGTCACAACTGTGTGGGAGTTCTCTTTTATGTATTAGAATATGTTTTTTAAAGGTGCTGCTGTTCAGAAATTTTCTATTACAAACACTGCAATACTGGGGGTATTCTTCTGTATGTATTAACATGTGCGACTTTAGCTGATCATTTCTTCTGAACGTTTTATTGCAAATGGTGCAACTGTGTGGGCGTTCTCCTGTATGTATTAGAAGGTGATTATTTAGATTGTTTCTATCCCGAAATTTTCTATTACAAACACTGCAGCTATGGTCGTATTCTCCTGTATGTATTGACATATGATACTTTAGTGCTTCCTTTTTTCTAAATGCTTTGCTGCAAATATCGCAACTGTGTGGGAGTTCTCCTGTATGTATTAACATATGTGACTTTAGCGCTCCCTTTTGTCTAAATGCTTTGCTGCAAACGTCACAACTGTGTGGGAGTTCTCCTGTATGTATTAGGAAGTGTCTCTTAAGGTCGCTCATGCCCCGAAATTTTCTATTACAAACACTGCAGCTATGGGCATATTCTCTTATAGGTAGTAGCATATGTGACTTTACCTCTACCTTTCGTCTAAATGCTTTGCTGGAAATGTCACAACTGTGTGGGAGTTCTGTATGTAGTAACATATGTGACTTTAGTGCTCCCTTGTGTTTAAATGCTTTGCTGCAAATGTCACAACTGTGTGGTCGTTCTCCTGTATGTATTCGAAGGTGACTCTTTAGATTGCTTTTGGACAGAAATTTCCTCTTACAAACACTGCAGCTATGGGCGTATTCTCCTGTGTGTATTAGTAGGTGACTCTTTAGATGACTTTTGCGCCGAAATTTCCTCTTACAAACACTGCAACTATGGGCATATTCTCCTGTATGTATTAACATATGTAAATTTAGTCCTCCCTTTTGTCTAAATGCTTTGCTGCAAATGTCACATTTGTGTGGGAGTTCTCCTGTATGTGTTAGAAGGTGGCTCTTAAGGCTGCTCCTGTACCGAAAATTTATATTACAAACACTGCAATAGTGGGTGAATTCTTCTGTATTCATTGACATTTCTGACTGGCTATTTATTTCATTTAAATGTATTATTGCAAGTGCATCAACCCTGTAAGCATTCTTCTGTGTATATTACCACGTGTTTCTTTAGTTCTCGTTTTTGTCAAAATGTTTGATTGCAAATATTGCAATTGTGTGGGCGTTCTCCTGTATGTACTAAAAAGTGAATTATTAAGTTTTCGTTTGGAACAAGCGTTATATCGCAAATATTGCACTTTTTCAATGAAACTTTCAACTTCAAATATTGCAACTGTGTGGGCGTTCTCTTTGTATTAACATTTGACTTTTTAGAATGTAGTTCTTTTGAAAATTTTGGCTGCAAATACTGCAATAATATATGGGCATTCTACAGTGTGCAAGTTCATGTGTCCCTTTAGCTTGCACTGTTATATAAATTTATGATTGCAAAATGTGTTATCATTTGCCTGTGTACATGCCAATTTTTACAGTGATTTTGTTTCTTAATTTATCATTAGAGATATTAATATCTGTGCCTTTTGTTGTGTTTTTAATTTTATTACATTAATAATTAATAATCACATTAGGTTGTGCGTCTTTTCATAATTCTTTTGTATGGAGCAACTATGTGAGCATTCTCATGTATGTATTTGTACATGTTGTGTTAGGTTTCAGGTCTGTCCGAAGTTTTACTGCAAATATTGCAACTATATATGATAATTGTCTATGTATTGACATAAGTTTCTCTAAATCACTGTTTTGTTAGAACTTTTGCTTGCAAATATTGCAACTTTCATAGTATTCCACAGGTATTAACAAGTGTTCCTTTACCTTAGCCTTTTACATAAAATTTTTATTTGAAATATTGCAAATATATACTTGATCTCTTGGATGTGCTAACAGTTTATGTGCACATATAGCTTAAATTAGGTCATTTCTTTCTGTTGCTCTTCATTAGAAACCACTATCGATTTATTATCCTCTTCTTTTTTTATCAAACTACCTTCAGTTAATATATTCTACATATACATAACTCATTGATTTCAAAAATCGCTGATTTGTCAAAATGTGCAAAAACGCAGATGTATATGTCAATTTATCTGCTCATTTTAGTATTCCTCGAGTTCGAAAAAAAATAAAGTTTTTGCAAAATATCTTAATTCAAACACTACTTCATACTTTCTTTTCTACCACAAAATGGAATGAACTCTATATTTTCATGGAAATCTGAAATGTTATTTTATATCAGAAGATGTTTAACATTAATTTCATTGTTTTTTACATTTAGTTTTTTGTTGTGTTGTATTGAACAGGATTCGATTTTTGCGTTTCTCAATTCTACTGATCTTTGGAAAGAATCTGGAAAAGAGAAGAAAAACATTTCTTTTGTAACATGAAGTTATTATAATTTTGCAATATAAATTTTAACCTCAAAGATTTAAAACATTGATTCGAAATGAAGTAAGTATAATCCTCATTAAAGATAAATACAAACATACTATTCTACACCCCTGTTCATACTTGGTTAAAAGGAGGGAACAATGGGGGTAAAATATTATCTTGGGGTTACGTTGTGACAATACACGATCATATGGCTGTTGTATTGATAATCTTTCCTAGATGCTCTTTGCCTCTCTCTGTCCTCTCAGCTAAACTGATAAGAGAAAACGCAACACGAGTATTGTGTGAAATTACAGTACTGGCACCTGAGTCAATAAAACCACACAATTTAATATTCTTTTGGAGGAAAAACTTTAGAGTTTTTTGTTCCTCTTTTGCCTGTTTCAAGGCACGGATTTTTCAAACAGAAATAACGAACTTTTGCTTGACATCTGAAAAGTACTACAGGGCCTGGCAGTGGCCTGCCTATAGAGGCTGGTGTGAGAGGTGATGGAGTTTGTTTGACCTGTTCTCCATCTAGTGTCACCTGGACCTTGTGATGGCTTTAGCAGCTCAACAACATAGTTTTAGATGACCTGACTCACTATCTCTGGCCTCTACACTCGCCCTCGTGAGATGAAAAACAAAGCGACATCACATTTGCAACATGTCGACCTCTGTCACTGATGATTTTTAAAAAAAAGTCAATGCTACTTTTCTTAAACAGGTCCGATGCAACCTACTTTAGTGGCGACTGAAGACAAAGTGGATAGACGTCCAGGTCATACTCTCGAATTCAAGCTATTTTGAAACCTTCCAATTTGTTAGGCACATCCAAAAGGGCATGGTAAGCAGCACTGATGACCTCTTGATTGAATGGCTTGTTGCTAGGCTTAAAATGGCAAAGTATGCAGATATGACTAAAGTGAGAGCGCATTCTGTGGAACATTCTGAAAAAACTGCATAACTCTATGCTTTCATCAGAGGCACAGGTTAGTGAAGACTTAAATGAACCAGGCAGTTTGCGAGGTGTGTATGTCTGGCAGATCATTTTGAAAATGACAACAAAATTGGAGGCTGCAGATAAGAGGCAGACTCATAGCAGATACTAGAGGTATAACATATCTACCCAACTCCAGAAGAAAAAAAATTGGGTAGCTAGGTAGAGAAGATGCCTACCCAGAGTGTAGAAATCACAATAGATTTCTAGCAGGCAAATTCAGGCCCGGAAGTTGGCACAGTTCGGCATGACAGGCAGTCCTAAATTAAGGAATTTCATTATTTTTCCTAAACTGTGGAATAGCATGTAGAAGGCAATAGGGTCCCAAGTCAGAGGGGTACATAGCTGTAAAAAACATCTCCGTGGTGGCCCTCCCTATATTGCAGAGGGACCTTTAATGCATCATGGGCCCTAGCGCACATATCAAATTCACACTAAACTGTCATGGGGAAATGGCGATGCATCTATCCTTCGCTGACAGTTTATACCTCTTGTCTGCTTACCAAAGTCCAGCTGGGAACAACACTGATTCATCTCACAGTCACGATGATACATGAAAAACAATTTAAAACTTTGTAGTCCTTGCTGTGATTGAGCACTTTGTTTTCTCTGTCTCATGTCCAACCCTTCCTCCCCATATTTCGTGTCGTCCCACCTCCTTATTCTCTGTGTGGTTCATTGTTGTAGAATCCCATAATGCAGTAGTTCTGTGTGTCTTTGGTGATGTGGACTAACTCAAAAAGTCTCTGATCACCAAGGTTGTGATCGAGGGCACCACATCATTCTAGTGTCTCTCTACTCGAGTGTTTATTTCAATTGTATTGACACTATGGTAAGAATTACAGTCTCACCTAGGGAAAGAGGCTCTTTCATCCTACTCTAAGCTGACAGTCACCTGCCAGTTACAACCCCTACTCGATAGGGTACTCGTAAGTCGTGTACATTTCCTAAAACAGTTGATGGTAGAAAGGGCATGACCCTTCCTCACTTCTCGTCAAAGTGTCATATTACAATCTACCATCAAAAAATGTTGTAGGAAGCCTGACATAATTGGATGTTGCAGCTGTTGTTTGTATTGTTCTCATGACTCACAGGATAGTTAATAACTGTAGACACTGTGATTTCGTTACAGTATCAGCGTACCATATTTCACTACTAATGCAGAGTGATGAAGAAAACTCACTAAATCTACTGAATGTACATATCATGACTCAGTTGGATAAATGCAATCGCACATAAGGTCACTGACAACTATGGCTGGAAAGCATGGTTCGCACCAATGGGTGTGTGCTTTAGTGGAGTGAAGGAACTGTGCCTCTCCGTAAGTCAGTGCTATCACTCGGGAATCCCCTAACAATGAGCGGTCAGCCAGGGGAACTCTGCAGCATGTTCTTGGATGAGTCTCTTTTACTGTCACAACCAGCATCAAGTGTGCGCCTGTTAATTTGGGGAGACAGTGAAATCAGTCCAGTGAGTTTTGCGACATTGTAACAAGTGAGGGTCGATGCAAGAGTTATCCTATCTGCAGTGTGTGTTGGGGTGAAGCGACTTTCTCGTTTGGACCATGGTGAAGAAATGAATACCAGTGTGAGGTTGCTCACCAAGGGGGAGTGCTCAAAGTTGATGGAGCAGTAGTGGCTCTCAGGACTGTGGGTATTGCTTGTGCTGAATGGCCTGTGGAGAAGTTCTGGGTAGCTCGAGGGGTCCAAATTACAGTCATCAACTTCTGGTTACGTTTCTGGGTTTGTCAGAGGAATGCGCATTCGGTGTACTGCAGTGGGGGGATTATGGATGGTTGGTTCGACAAGTAAGAGGATCTATGTTTCTGCAATTTAGTGATGCGATCAATTTCCATTGTTTCAATCTTGTTGGGATCTGTTACCAGAGCTATTTTAGTTGACTTCCTTGACCTGTTAGAGGTCTCTCCACGTTCCAGTGGGCAATTTTGAGGGTTTCTAGCTTTGATAGCTACTAGGTCCTCAGCTTTGATACAGTTGTTTACTGTAACACTCCATGCCATCTCTCCTGATGATCTTCAGCAATTTCATAAAAGCGGGAAATGCAGAGCATATAGATCCAATATTCAACTACCCATGATGCTGATCTACTAATGTCTGTGTTGCTAATTACAATATATCTGTTTCTTCTGTGTCAGCTTGTGGTGTAGGGCCATTTGTCCCATTGGACAACTTCTGCTGCTTCACTGTCAATTGAGAGGGATTCTAACTCTTTATTACTAACTACTGTTATGTATATGATATTTTCTGTTGCCATTCCTCCACTTTTGCTCTCCTGCAATAATGTGCTTCCATCCAGAGAACGATCTATCTAACTGTAGAGTGCAACCGATATATATGCTCCTAGACTCTCAGTATCACTGTGTAAGGAAAACTTCTCATTCTCTCTGTTTGGATCAAGGTTTTCACCATAATTAAGAGACAAAAGCTTCTAATGCCTCTGTGCAGGTAACAGCTTTTGCTAACTCTCTGTATGTAAAAATGATCTTGAATACATCTTGACCTATCATAAACTCACAACCACTCTAGGTGTAATCTATATATAGCTATAATCCTAATCTCTGTATAACAAGCTTCCTAGACTTCCTGGGTGAAATAAAACTATCAACATCTCTGGGTATATCAAAATTTTCAAACATGTTGGATGCACTAAAAATCTTAATCTCACTTTGGGTAACCAAACTATTATTTTCTCTCTTAATGTCTGTTAATATCTGTCAGTGCATGAATTCTCACTAACAATGCGCATTTTAAACTTCTCATTAACTCTATTTCAAAAATTTCAGTAATGCTCTGTGACTCAAACTTTTCACTATTGCTCTGTATATCTAAGTTCTCACTAACATTAATTAATTCACAGTTCTGATGAATAATGTGAATCTCAAAATCTTCACTGCTTATTTCACTACTCTGGTGTGGTTCAAATCTGTAACTAATCCTGTGAGTGGCTGGACTGCTATCTGTAGGTGTGTCGAAATTCTCACTTGTCTTATATAAGTTCTTCCTAGCCTTATATGTTTCTAGCTGCTTGCTGTCCTTAAATGGATAAAAAATGTCCTTACTCTCTTATGTGCTAAAATTCTGGCTATTCTCATTGGCGTCCAAATGCTTTTCTTTCTTTTGTGTACCTCAACTCTACCTATTCCTAAGTATATCTAAATACTCTTCCTTCTTGCATAAATTTAAATTCTGATTATTATTAAGTGTGTCTAAATATTCTGTATATTTATGCATATCGAAATTCTTCTCCTTGTGTGTGCTTAAACTTTCACTAGCATGATCTGTGTCGATAGTCTGGCGGCTATTTGTGTGTGGGTTAACTTCGGCATTGAGTGGGTGGGAGCTGCAAAGTGCAGTTCACCCTGTGTTGGCTACTCAGTGGGGTGTGATTCCTAAAATACCCTCTGTGTTCCTTTTGTGTGCTCTCCCTCTTGAGTCTATCAGAAACTATCTCTCTGATCAAGCAATATTAAACAGGGTCTACACCTGATAAACAATTTCCTCTTCCTTCCCTAGATTCAGGGGGGGGGGGGGATAAAAATGTTGGCCACAATTCTAATAATATCAATGTCTCTACACTGCTCCAACAGCTGGGAGGTGCACCTTGTTCTGCTTCCAAGGTAAGGAATAAGGGATATTTACTACTGGGATCAGTGAGGGAAACTTTCTGCTGAATATTGGCTTGTGTGAGGTATTCAATCAAAGGGGAGGGTTATAAGCTATTTTCGTGTCTTAATGGTGTGCTGAATGCAGTATTCTGTAATATGTTGTAGGACTCAGAGGAAAAAATGTGGGCTAGGTATAAGCTGCTTTGTACGACTGTCTGTGCTGGTATACCAAAAACGTGTTGAATTACAAATTTCTGCTCGTGGGTAATTGCTGACAAAATAGCAAAACCTTCAACAATCCAAGCAGTTCTTTGTGAACTGTCCAGTGCTCCTATTCAGTGTGTACTGACCGTTCTTTTGATGGGGATACATGTAAGTGTAATATGCTGTAGGATATATTTTTCTAAATTTTCAAAAATCTAACTTGCCAAGAGATAATTACTAATTTCTGTGCAATACTCTTATCTATCATAACAACTCTAATATGTAATATTCTTATTTAACAGCTCAATAAACCTCAAAAACAATATCTCAATAACTTTCTGAACTTCTCGTGAAAAAAAATCAATCAATATCACATCCTATATCTCATTAACCATCTACAATACCTCACTAATCCACTGTATCGCAAATCTAATTTCTACTTTAACAATCTGCTACCAACATATAAAAGTTTGCTGAATAATTAATCAAATTATTTGTGGCTTCTAATGCGAAAATTATCATGATACACCCTACTCTGAAATGAAATGCAAAACTGGGATGTCCCCTAGGTTTTGTGTACTGAAATGCTGTTAATGTGTAAATTTTGGACCTATAACGTGCAATGTAGGTGGGTACATAGAGAAAAATACAGTCCTAAGAATACTAACACAGAAATACAATCCTCACTGAACCATATCTGATAGTTGAGCAGTACCTCAACTAGCTTAACTGCTAACTAGGTAAACAAAAATAATATACAATTTCTGCTCTAAAACTCCTGTGCTAGAATATATTCAATTCCTGACTAGAAACCATCTTAGCACGTGGAAAGAAACTTTACAAGCTAGGTACTACTAACTGTCAATCAGGTCACATTCTGTTTCACCATAAAATTTTCGCCAAATAATATTCTCTCTGGACATTACACACTCTCTTCAACATCAAGTTACTATTTCTTAGATGCTTTTACACCGTTAAGTTTATTTTTAACATTTCAATACACATTACAGAATTGCTTAATCAAAAATGTTCCTGTCTACACTCATGAACTCTGTTCGTACACTTTTTTGGGGCAGGGGTGGTCAGTAGGAGACACGGTCAGTAGGGGACACCGATGGGCTTGGAAAGGCTGCCGTCCATCAGATGGGACGTTAAGCCGTGGCCCCATGTGCGGAAGAGCCATACCCTGTGCACATTAAAGAACATGCTGGATGACCTTGACAGGAGGTTACCATCTGTCTACCAACAGCTATTCCAGTGGGTTCCCTCCCCCAACCTTCTCTGAGCCTTCAGAGTCCTTGTGACCTGGTCATTTAGCCCATGGTGTGCTGAAATGTGTATTAACACATTGCCGCTCAGAGGTAAAACAACCCAAATCATACACTTTTGTTCAGAAACTATTTCTGCTTTACCTCTGAGCTCACAACAGTTCCTCACATGAAACCATACAATTCCTAGCTTAATATTCCTACACATGAAATAAAACTATCTCCAATTCACTCAAAATTCCTGTCTATGACACATAAGTCACTACACTACCTCAGCTAAAATTTAATGCTCCAAACTAACAAAGTATAATTCTATCTAAAAACATGACACTCCTAACCGGAATTAGTGCAGCCCTAGCTAAGCATAACATTCTTAACTGAAAACATCGCATTCCTAACTGCATGTAACACACTCCTTGCTAAAATAGTTAAACACTGTAACTCCTAGCTCGGATAACACACTTCTGCCATACTCCTGTTTTTCTCACTATAATACACTTCTTTTTAATGCAAATTTGTGGAGGGTTAGATTTTACAATAGTACACTGCTTCTAATTTCCGTAATAACTTCACAGGTTCGAAAATCCACAGCATGGCAACAAATTTTGGCTGAAAGGGTAAACAATGGTGGTAAAACATTATCACGGGGGCTACGTTGTGACGCGAATATTTGTGTGATCATACGGCCATTGTATTGGTAATCTTTCCAAGAGGCTCCTCGCCTTGCTTTATCCAGTTACTTCTTAGCTAAGGTGATAAGAGAGAACACAACAAGAGTATTGCGTGAAATGAAAGTGACTGGCATCTGATTTGGTTTTTCTTAACATAAAATCATACTATATAATATTCTTTTGCACCTACAACTTTAGCCAACTTTTGCCTGGTTCAAGTTCCGGACATTTTGAAACAGAAACATGACCTGTCGCTCCACATAAAAAACTACTTCAGAGCCTGGCATGGGCTGCTTAACGATGCTGGTGTGGGAACATGTGGTCAAAAGTGGTGCCGACTCCATTTACTAACGTCATCATTACTTAAAAGTCAAACCACCTATTTTGTCTTCAGGTTTTTCTCATTTTCACCAAACATACTTTATTATTAAAGTCGTCCAATGCTTTAATAAAAGAGTTCATCTCATTATCATATAGCAAAAGTCCAATATGAAAACGGGGCGGGGGTGGCTCAGTCGGTAGCGCGCCAGGCTCGTAATCTGTAGTTCCCAGGTTCGAGTCCCAGCTGGGTCAGCGTTGAGATTTATCTCCGCAAAATTTCCTTGCCCTACCCACGATCAGTAGGGGACACCGATGGGATAGAAAAGGCCGCCGTCCGTCGGATGGGACGTTAAACCGTTGCTCCCGTGTGCGGGAGAGCCATACCCTGTGCATGTTAAAGAACACGCTGGATGGCTCCACGCTGGATGGGAGGCTACCATCTGTCTCCCAACAGCTTTTCCAGTGGGTCCCCTACCCCAACCCTCTCTGAGCCTTCGGGATCCATGTGACCTGGCCATTTAGCCCATGGTGTGCAAAAAAGTGCCGCTCAGAGGTAAAACAACCCAACCCAATATGAAAACAGAAAATTTCCAAGCCCAAATACTGCATTAGCATCTAGAGGTAAATACATCAAATTTTCTGTTTTCCTGCGTATAAAGGATTGGATTTTCATTATTATAACTAGGTTTAGAAAGGACTAAACGGTTATATAACCTTATATCAGTCTTTATGTGTATGCACCAGTTTTTTACATTCTCTATAGATTCCTGAAACTGGTAGCAGCAACGTTTTCTTTCCTGCTTTTCTCATGACGCACATCATCAGTATTTTGCACAGGTGGGAAGAAAATAAAATTGACACCTAACCAATAGTGCATCCAGCAAATGGACTAAAGTTTAATTTCTTAAATTCTGGTTGAAGCCTGAGAGCGAGGAAAGCACTTTATCAGGTCGCCTTTTCCAAAGGGTGACTTCGACAACGTAGCACCTGTAAAATATCTGAAAATGAGAAATGAGATTTCGTATTGCAGTCACAAACATTCCTTGAGCCAGTCCTGATCACATGCACTGGCGGTCATAAGGGTCCACGCACCCTGCAAGAGAACTGTCAATATTTTCCTTTTCATTGAAGAGGAGCCATTTTTACAATCCCAAAGTGATTAAAGGCAGACAGTTTTTATGGCATATTCTTCTCCATGAAAACCTTTGATACCCTCAGTTCCAGAGGCCAAACGACTAGATGTTAAAAAAAGGATCTCAACTGCCAAATAATACATTAGTAGAGTGTCATTTTTGGGCCAGAAAATTACCCTTTTATGTCCTTAAATGGCCCTCTAGAGACTTGAGATTTATGACCGCCCTGTACGTGACCAATTTTCTTCATTGCAGGTTTTTCTCTTTTTCACCAAACATGCTTTATTATTAATGTCATCAAATGCTTTAATAAGAGAATTCATCTTATGATCATATACCAAAAGGCCAATTTAATGAACTCATTTTAAATCAGAATATTTCAAAATCTCTACAGTTGACATAACTTACCCTAACTTAGGAAGGGGCACTATGAAAAACAAGTTCTAAATAACCCCAGGAAAAACTATCTATTGAAATACATGAAGATTCATTTCTAATACTAAATTGGAAAAAATTTTATTATTACTTAACCAGAAAAATAAGTTATCTTGATGAAAAACAAAAATATAAATTTCAAATGAGTACTATGAATTGACAAAATTGTCTTGCTGTGCATCTAAAAATGCTTGGTCTAAAAAATTGGAAGATATGAGCCAGACACCGTATGTTGATGATTTGTTTATGAGCCATTGGTTGGCTGAAGCCATTTAAGCCTAAAATCATCCAATTGCTGTGAGTTCCATGTACCACAATAAATGACCATACGGAAGTGGAAAGGAGACAAAATTCTCTCTTGTCCAACTCCAGTTACCAATGTGAACCAATTGATACACACCTTACCAGATCTTCCGCTTAAAACAGTGTTCGTAGAGTCTTATGTGCAAGCTGATAAGACTAGTAGCAATTGGTTTGCTATTCATATGCCATTGCAAAGTTAACTAAATGTCAAGTATATCATACGATCAACCATAAATTATAACTATCAACAGAGTCAAAAACGTTCTTAAAGTCTACAACCTATGAATTGCACTGTACGAAATTTTAGCGCGAATGACTTCAATCAGAATCAGAGGTTTTTGAAACTCTAAACCTTTCTCCAGAATATGCCTAGGTGAAAATATTTGATCTATACATCCCTTACCATTTCTGAATCCACACTCTTCATCACACAGTTGTCCATTAAACACAACAATGCAAAGAAATATACTGGAACAGGAATTATACTGATAGCTTTATAACTGTCAGAAAAACTATGATCACTTTTTCAAAAGCAGGGATAATAACAGTTACAGGAAAATCATTGGGAAGAACACTGATTATATATTATATTTAAAATACCAGAGAGCCATAATTGGAAACACCAAAATTCAAAACTCTAAACTTGAAATTGTATAGCATCACAGGAGGTATCCTGTTATATGTACTCATGAACAGTCCCAACTGGTTTTTCTATCTTCTATTCCATATCTCTAATATTGCAGTTGATTGTATTCATTGAGACCTTTAATTCAAGTGAGTAACATTTTCAAATAAAAAGTTTATTGCAAGAGTTGGAGAATTTTGAAATTATCTTCTCCTGTTCTTTTGGAGAAAATTAACTTTTCGGCATCAATGAATTTACTAAACAACATAAATATCTCTTAAAAGACACTAATTATTTGCCGCTAGTGAATAGCATCGGTAAGCCATTTTTCAGGTATATTTATTGTTCCAGATTTGTTTTTAAAGTAAGATAATAAAACAGTTTTTAAAATGGAGTTAGTTCTTGATTTTTCCGGTTTTGATTTTCGCGAATATAAATTTACATGCTTTAAATATTTAAATATCTTCTCAAATTATTACGTCCAAAATTTACATTTATGCTATTTCAAAGGAGAAATCTTGCTCACTTTCTTCATAAAACACCCATATTGGCAGCCAGAAATATCGCAGAACAATGAAAAGAACCAATTAATATTTTGTTTGATTTAGTTCCGGATTTACTTTCTAAGTCTTTGTTTTAAATAAGGTACCTTTTTAAAACAAAATTGGAGTTCTGTTCGTCCGAAACAGAAAAACTTAGAATTCTGCATATTTATTTTCTACTTTAAGTTATCGTATTACATTTATTGATTTGTACTCTATAGTAGAATTTGAAATATCTGAGATGTTGGGTTCGCCAAAAATATAAAATAGGAATGTATCACCTATGTAACTTGGACATTCAATTGTTTTATATGTGAAAAATTTTCTTGTTTTGCGCGAATTTGATCTACATGGTAGTTTTTAGAAATGCATTAACCACGAAAGATGAGAAATATCTGCAAATTTTTTTTTTCTTTTTAGTTAGAGTTTTTTTGTTACTCATTCAATAAAGAAATGCAATGAGCTCATTTAATTGGCGGGGAATAAAAACAAAGAGTTCAGGTTAAAAAAACCAACTTCGTTTAAGAATGATAAAATATACATACATACAAAATCCTCATGCAGCCATTGGCTACGGAGGTCCAACCAGACTGTGTAATTATCCTCTCCAGACGTGTCTCTTTTGAGCTACAGCTGTTATTCTAGCAAGGTCCTGTTTGACATTGTTTGCTCATCGCAACTTAGGTCTCCCCCTTTTTCTGATACCCTTAGGCCCACTGTTCATAATCCTCTTTGCCAATCTGCAGCTATGCATACGAGCAACATGGTCAAACCAACGCAGTCTCTCTCTGCACAACATGTTGCTCAAAAGTGGTTGATGACTCCTTCATTACTTAAAATGTCAAACCACCTAATGCCCAAGATGCTGTGTAAGCATCTAGAATCAAAGGCATTAAGTTTCTTGTTATCCTGCTTACAAATGGTCCATGTTTCGCTACCATAACTAACCTTAGACAGAACCAAACTATTATACAGCCTAATTTTAGTCTTTAGGTGTATATGCCTATTTTTTCATACTGTACATAGATTCTTAAAAGTCCCAGCGGCAATCCCTATTCTTCTATTCATCTCATGCCGCACAACACCAGTATAAATCCAAGATAATTAAACTGAGACACTTGCTCAATAGTACAGCCATTCAATACAACTGAAGCACCATCTGCCTGACCAGTTTTCATCACTTTAGTTTTTTCTCTGTTTATCACCAAATCTGCTCTATTACCAGTATCATCAACAGCCTTAATGAATGAATTCATCTCATCAACATCAGTAGCCAATAGGGCCGAATCATCTGCATAATCTAAATCAGAAATTTTGAAATCTCTAGATTCTTTCCCTTGCAAAGAATTTTGCATTACATAATCAATAACCAAACTAAGGAGAAAAGGAGACAGAATGCAGCCTTGCCTAACTCCACTAGCATTGCTAAACCAATCACTGCAAGACGTACCAACTCTTACACATGACTCAATGTTATTATAGAGAGCTCTCATTACACTAACTAACTTGTCAGGTATTCCATATGACCTAACCATCAACCACAAATTATGCAGATCAACAGAGTCAAAAGCCTTTTTGAAATCTATGAATCTAGTAACCACAGGTTTCTGAAATTCTACAAATTTCTCCAGAATCTGCCTAAGAGAAAATATTTGATAATACATTCCCTACCACTTCTAAATCCACACTGTTAATCACACAGTTCTCCATGAACCAAATTCTTAATTCTCTGAAATATAATCATGCAAAAAACTTTACCTGGAACAGAAAGTAAACTAATTCCCTTACAATTATCACAAGAACTGCAATTACCTTTTTCTAAAAATTGGGATTTATCATAAAAATATTCAAAATTTCAGTCAGCCATGTTACAACACAAATGTTCCCAGCTCTAGGCATTTCAGTGATGATTTCGTCCACCCCTGCGGATTTATGCAGTTTTAACTAACAGTCAATTCGACTTTGGAATGTAATATAGGGCCATCATTAAAGTCAGCAATGCATCTATCCTCATTAAAATGGGAGTATAAATAATCACATTATTTAGAACATCTCTGACATGCTCAGCCCACCTAGCCATCACAGAATCCTCACTTCAACCACCTTGCCATGTTTATCCCTCAATCCCCGTATACCTGTCCGTTTCTTCGCACATAAAACATTACCAATCTGTTACAAATCCCTGCTGTGTGCTGTCTAACTGCTTCCTCTGCTTTGTCAGCCAAGCTATCAATCGAAAGATTCTTATTGGCTGTTAACTGATCCTTTACATGTTTATTAAGCTCGTTGCAATGCCTTCTGTTATGACTAGTAGGGTGTTGATTCATATTAATCCTGCACTTCCTTCTTTCAGAAATAAGTTCCATAGCCTTATCACTCAAATAATTTTGTTTCCTCTGTTCCCTTTTACCCAAAAGAGTACTGTTGGTTTCAAGAAAAGCCTGTTTAAACTGATCCCATTCTTTCTCAACTTCAGTAGTAAGCAAACCACTTTTGTCATAATGACTAAGTAGCCTATCATGGTATGCTTTGGCTATATCTTAATGTTTGAGACCGTCAGTGTTGAAGGTAATTTTTTAACCTTAGCACATTTTTTAAGCTTCAACTGCAAGACACTTTTGACCAGGTAATGGTCAGACCCAATTTCGGCTCCCCTGTATGATCTGGTATTCCTAACTGAACTGGCCCATTTGCTATTAATTAAAATATAATCTACCATATTCATGTGCAACCCATCAGGTGAATCATCATCATCCTCAAGCAGCCATGGGCTACGGAGGTCCAACCAGACCGCGCAGTTTAATTCTCCAAGCATATCTGTCCTGAGCTACATCTGCCGCATCCAGCCACTGTACACCAATTCTAACAAGGTCCTGTTTGACATTATCTGCCCATCGCATCCTAGGTCTCCCCCTCCTTCTGAGGCCTCTAGGCACACTGTTCATAACCCTATTCGCCAATCTATAATTATCCATACGGGCAATATGGCCAAACCAGCGGAGTCTCTCTCTGCACAATATGCTGCTTAAAGGAGGTTGCAGACTCCTTTGCCTAACCTCATCATTAGTTACAAAGTTAAACCACCTAATACCCAAGATACTGCGTAAGCATCTAGAATCAAAAGCATCTAGTTTCCTGTTATCTTGTTTACACAGCGTCCAAGTTTCACTACCATAACTAACCCTAGAAAGAACCAAACTATTATACAGTCTAATTTCAGTGTTTAGGTGTATACGCCTATTTCTCCACAATCTCCATAGATTCTTAAAAGTCCCGGCAGCAATACCTATACGTCTGTTAATCTCATGCCGCACATCACCAGTATCAGTTACACAGCTCCCAAGGTAATTAAACAGTGACACCTGCTCAAGACTGCAACCATTCAGATTAACTGAATCACAACCTGCCTGACCAATTTTCATCACTTTAGTTTTCTCTCTGTTTATAACCAAACCTACTGTACTACCAGTCTCATCAACAGTTCGAATGAAAGAGTTCATCTCATCAACATCATTTGCCAAAAGGGCTAAATCATCAGCATAATCTAAATCAGAAATTTTCGTATCTCCAGCCCATTTAAGGCCAAAAGCTTTCCCTTGAAGTGAATTTCGCATAACATAATCAACAACCAAACTAAAGAGAAAAGGAGACAAAATGCACCCTTGTCGAACACCAGAAGTAATGCTAAACCAATTGCTACAAGACTTACCAACTCTCACACATGACTCAGTGTTATTATAGAGAGCTTTCATTATGTTAACTAACTTGTCTGGTATACCATATGATCTCACAATCAACCACAAATTATGACGATCAACAGAGTCGAAAGCCTTTTTGAAATCAACAAAGCTAGCAACCAAAGGTTTCTGAAACTCTAAACATTTCTCAAGAATCTGCCTAAGTGAAAATATCTGATCTACACATCCCCTACCACTTCTGAATCCACATTGCTCATCACGCAATTGCCTGTCAACCAGATTCTTAATTCTATTAAGCACAATCATGGAAAGAACTTTACCTGGAACGGAGAGTAGGCTGATACCCCTATAGTTATCACAAGAACTGCGATCACCTTTTTTGAAAATAGGGATAATAATAGCTCTGGTAAAATCTTTAGGAACCATGCCTTTATCATAAAAGTTATTCAAAATTTCAGTCATCCAAATGGTAACTGAAACATTCCCAGCTCTAAGCATTTCCGTAGTAATTTCATCCACCCCTGGGGATTTATGAAGTTTAAGTTTAGAAATAGCCAAACTAACTTCAGATTGTGTTATAGGGCCAACATTAAAGCCAACAATGCATCTATCATCATTGCAATAAATGGGAGTAGAACTAACCACATTGTTTAGAACATCACTGAAATGCTCAGCCCACCTAGCCATGACAGAATCCTCACCTTCTATAACCTTGCCTTGTTTATCCTTCAATCCCTGTATACCTGTTCGTTTTCTACCACACAAAACATTAACTATCTGGTACAGCTCTCTGCTGTTGTGCTGTCTAACTGCTTCCTCAGCTTTGTCAGCCAGGCCATCAAGCCAAAGATTCTTATCAGTAGCTAACTGATCCTTTACACGTTTATTAAGTTCTTTGTAATGCTTTCTATTAGGACTAGTAGGGTACTGATTAAGGACATTCCTGCAGTTCCTTCTTTCTGAAATAAGCTCAAGTGCCTTATCACTTAAATAATTCTGCCTCCTCTGCTCCTTTTTCCCTAAAAGAGTACTGTTTCCAAAAAAGCCTGTTTAAAATGGCCCCATTCTTCCTCAACTTCAGCATTAAGCAAACCATGACTGTCATAATGACTAAGTAACCTATCATGGTAAGCTTTAGCTATAACTGGGTCTTTCGGAGCTTCAGTATTAAAGGTAAATTTTTTAACCCTAGCACAACACTTTTTAAGTTTAAGTTGCAAGACACTTTTAACAAGGTAATGGTCAGATCCAATTTCAGCTCCCCTATATGCCCTGGTATTTCTAACAGAACTAGCCCATTTGCTGTTAATTAATATATAATCAATCATATTCTTATGCAGCCCATCAGGTGAAACCCATGTGTATTTATGTATGTCGCGGTGTTTGTAATATGTGTTAGTTATTCTGAAACCATTGAGTTTACTTACCTGTAGAAGACGTTGCCCATTGCCATTGCAGCTACCAATACCAAAAGGGCCTATTACTCCTCCCCAAAGGTCAGAGTCGGTACCAACTTTGGCATTGAAGTCACCAAGAACAAGGGTAATATCTCCTTTTTGACAGAATTCAAAATATCCTGAAGTTGTCTGTAAAACCTATCCTTCTCATCCTCATCAGAATCCTCAGTGGGGGCATAACAGCAGATAACATTCAAGTCTTTAATGCTTGTCTGAAATTTTGCTGTAAGAAACCTTTCATTAATGCACTCATATCCTAGAAGAGCATCACTAGCATGTCTGCTGAGCAGCAGACCCACGCCTTGGTGATGCTTTCCATCCTCCCTCCCTGTAAAGAGAAATTTAAAGTTATTTTTAAGTATCTCACCTTTACCTGTCCATCTGGTCTCTTGCAAGCCTAGAATATCTAGGTTATAGCGCTGGAATTCCTGCATGAGGACATCAAGAGAATAATCTCTATGTAATGTCCTCACGTTCCTGCAGAGAGAAAATGATTAGTAGGATTTTTAAAGAAATTAGGTTTATTGAGATTGGTAGGGCCAACAATATCAAACAGCCCCCTGATCGCAGGCATGGGGCAAAGACCTGTTCCTCCTCCGCTAAAGGCTGAAGTCACCGATGCTGGTAGGAACTTCAGGCACCACCTTTTCAAGTGGACTTTTTCAAGAACCATATGGCCTGCCTGAGACACATTACTCCAGTTTAGGCTTGATGATGCCCAACTAGCTAAGTAAGGTTCAGGTACCTGCGATGGCCTCTGATTAGGATTATCCACCTGCTGATATAAGGTATCCCATGCCTCTGTTCACTTAGAGCTGGCAACCCAGAAGCAAACAGAAAACACAGCGGCAGACTCTCCTTCAACAGAGGCCCACCAGTGCAGCAAGTCCAGGATCCATAATGAAGCTCAAATCCATAAACAAGTCCAGTCTAGTAGGTATAAATGGTCAGCACCAGGACCCTGTGAAGTTGACCACTCCTCAGCAGGGTTGAAAAAAAAGGAAAAAAGTGGCCATAGATGACCAGATCAGTAGGCCATACTGAACTGGCAGCCCTCCCCTTCCGTTCCCTTCCAAAAGAGAATATCTCTTTCGAAAGGTACTAACGGCCTGCACCACGAGAAGGCGGGGTCAGACATTAGGTGCTAGACCTGGCCGGTTCTGTGCATCATCACTGGGGATTAGTACACAGCTCTCCTTCCAGTTTACACCTAGCTACCATTTACAAGCCATCAGGTGAAACCCACGTATATTTATAAATGTCCCGGTGTTTGTAGGATGTATTAGTTATTCATTAAATTTACTTATCTGTAATATGTAATTGAACCCAAATAAAACCCTATTACTGTGAGCTGATTTGTGGTTACATATAGCCATTTATAAAATTCTTTTTATTGAATTAAATTTTATAATATGCGCCCTTATTTAAAGTGATTGAGGAGCCCATTAATTAATTGGCAGTACTCCTTCAGACCTCTGTGGCCAGCAGCTGCTTGAGGGGGTATTTTTTTTATCGTATTATCATGAAGCTTCTGTTATTAGTTCTAATAAGGCCCTGTTTGACATCTGCCCATTGTATCGTAGGTCTTCTCGTTTTTCTGAGTCCTTTAAGCACACTGTTCATAAACCTATTCGCTAATGCATAATTATGCATATGGACAACATGGCGACACCAAAGGTGTCTGTCTCTGCACAATATGCTGCTCAAAGGAGGTTGCCAACTCCTTTGCCTAACCTCATCATTACTTACAAAGTTGAACCACCTAATGCGTAAGCATCTAGAGTCAAAAGCATCAAGTTTCCTGTTATATTGTTTACAAAGCGTCGACGTTTTACTACCATAACTAATTCTAGAAAGAATTAAAATTAAACTGAGACACCTGCTTATGAGTGCAACCATTCAGATTAAATGAACTGCAACATGCCTGACCGTTTTTCAGGATTCTAATTTTCTCCCTGTTTATCACCAAACCTAGTCTACTACCAGTTTCATCAAGAGCTCTAATAAAAAAGTTCATCTCATCAGCATCACTTGTCGAAAGGGCTAAATCATCAGCATAATCTAAACCAGAAATTTTCAGATCTCTAGACCGTTTAAGTACAAAATCTTTTTCTTGCAGTGAATTTTGCATAACATAATCAATATCCAAACTAAAGAGGAAAGGAGACAAAATTCACCCTAAATTTCTAAAACTGCCTTTCTGGAATAAAAATTTTGGCGAAAAGTTTTACACAACTATTCCAAAACTCAGCTCACTTTGGCTTGAGCGATGTCCCATCTTATGCTACGCTACCCATTAATACGTTACTTTTCAGCAGTGTTTGAAATGAAATGAAAAACGTTTCGTTACATTTTTCATTACAGCCAAAATATTCATATCGCTTGAAATAATAAGCTGAAAAAATTTGGTTTTGCCATGAGCGAGATTCGAACTTACATCTCCAGGAAACATGCCTATTATGCTACCACTACACCATCAATGGCTAACCTTTTCTCAGCTTGTGTGACCTTATAAACTTTCCGGATTTTTTTTATTTGATTCGCACAGTGGCACCATCTATCCAGGAAGTTGACAACTCTATTGCCTCATTATATTTGTTATTGATATTATGATATTGATATTTGTCATTCAGGCTCATGTCGGTAAATCAATAATTCACTAGTAAAGAATCACAGGATATGTTCTGTAGCTATGGAACTCATGAAATAATGAGCTGAAAAAAAATGGTTTTGCCATGAGTTAGATTAGAACGCTTTTCGTTACGTGTTTCGTTCTAGGAAAATTTATATTGTTGTACGTAATGTTGTTTTGAAATATATTTATTAGAATGCAAAATAATTTGCATTTTAAATACATGTTATCATCTTTATTATAGTAGTGTCGTTCAGCGGTTTGCACCAGTTCGGTCAATCCACTTGTTAAACACAGATAAAAAAATTGGAAAACGAAAAATTATCGATGTTAATAGTAATTGCAATAAAGAAATAAATACATATAAGTAAATGTGTTGCAATTGCATTTATCTGCCATTGATGCTCAAAAATTATGGTTTAAAAATAGGTATTTGTATGCAGAATGTTTTTTTAAAAAAAATGCTTAAATAAATCGATGAAATTAAAAGAATCTGAAATTCCCTTCAGAAATAATAATAATAATCTGTATTCATATTCATGTTAGTTATACAAAAGTTTACACCAATGACCCCAAAGCATCTGCTTATCTGCAGTAATTATCTGCATATTAACATCATAGCGCAGAGTCGATGGAAATTTAAAAAAGAAAACGAAAATCTTTCAAAAATATTGATAGTACAAAAAGATTGACTGCATTGTAATATTTTATTCACCATTATAAGCAAAATATCTACTAAAAACACTGGTTTTACAATGTTTTTATAAGATGAACAATTGTAACTGCCCCTATTTTACAAGTGCTGATTTCAGATCTGACTTTAAAAAATTGCTAGCACGTCACGTTTTTATGTAATTGGCCATTTTGATTCCCACTAAGATCTTCCCCTACCAACACCTCCAGGCAACTGGGAGGATTCTAGATATTTTACTCTTTGTGGCTGGCAACACTGATTGCCAAATGAGAGAAAACATGTAACAGTAACCCAAGGAGTATAGAAAAGTGGGGAGAGGCCGTAAACCAGTTTAGATGTAACAACAGGTGAAGCATAGGACAGCCATATGTTTGTGCCCATAAACACTGTACCAACTGTATGTTAGATATCAAGTTAATTTATTTATTTACTTTACATGATGAAAGAATACTCTAGTTGAAATATATTAACTGATCATGATCAAATAAATAATACGTAAAAAACGATACAGATATGTAAAATACGCTTAGAAATTATAAAATATTTTATTGCAGAGAAAAAAGACTTTTGAAAGCTAAAGCAAAAAAAATTTAAAAAATTCTACAGCATAAAATGTTGGATACATAGATTAGTAAGAACGTATTTAACAAAGTTAGTTAATTCACGTTATTTCAAAATGAGTCTATGCTTATTGCTTGCCAGATATGAAATATCCCATAGCCTTTGGTTATGCTACCGCAACTCTCGCTGCGAGTGCCGAATACCGTAAGCTTCTACTATTGGTGATTATTGATGACAGAGTTCAAAGGAGCCAAAATCAGCCTCTCTGTGACAAAATGCAAATTGGACTTGAATGTTTTTACACATAAAAATAAAATATGCTATTTATATGAGTAGTATCTAAAATCCTAATATTACTCTTACAAAAAAAAAGTTATTTTATTGAAAAATATATATATGTACTTTTATTAATGTTTGATGCAGTCTTTGAGTTCGGGCGACCGTTACTTCTGCGGTACCCATCGCTTCACAGTGCCGTTCACAAAGCCATCGAGGTAATATTACTAAAAAATTCTACAGCATAAAATGTTGGATACATAGATTGGTAAGAACGTATTTAACAAAGTTTGTTAATTCACGTTATGGCTTGCCAGATATGAAATATCCCATAGCCTTTGGTTATTTTATTGAAAATTGTCAAGACGCATAATATATGTACTATGTACGGACGCCATGAACATGTACAAAATCCAATGCACGAAGCACAGCTTACTACGGCCAAAGACCGTCGGAAAAACGATTCTACCGTGCCACTTAGATACGATATTTTGCTGCTTGGCCAGCTAAATTTCTTACGGAGACACGGAAATCGATAATTCATACTTAGATTTGTCTAAACTTCTTTTAACCCTTTCACGACTAAGGGAAACATTTTTCCCATTTTAAAATTGGTGATTGTCGTATTTAATTATAACCTTATCTGCATTTTTTATACAGAATGTCAAAATAGAACGTATGCCGAACGCAATTACGTAAACGGGAACGTTTAGAAAACAAAAACAGAACTGTCAGGACGCATAATATATGTACTATGGGCAATGTCCATCTTTGCCTCACTAACAAAAGAAATTGCTTCGCAGAATATCATAATTAGCACATCATTTTGTATAGTACTTTTATTTCATAATTTTGTATTATTTTAGTTAACATTTTGTTCTAATAAACCAATAAATAAAAGACATTGCATAATAAGCCTAACTATAATTTGTGTTACCTTTATAGTCCATTGGGAAAAATATTTCCCATAAAATTCCAAAAAAACTACACATTGTTATGTATTTTCTTATGATTTTTATTTATTTTACGTCTAAACAAACTAAAATAAACAGTTAGATACTAATATTTACTCTTAGAAACCTTATGGTCCTGAAAGGGTTAATGAAACATCATGTTAAATGAAATGCGAACAAATGTAACTACACGATTCTTTACTTTTCATAGTGTTAGAGTTAAACTTACTGAATATCGCCTTTAAATTTCCAAAACTGATTTCACAGTTACGCGTTAACTTGTATAAATAATCGATTATTTTAAATAAATGAAACAGATACGTTTATTCACATATTGCACGATATCTTTTGTAGCTTTCTGGGCGATCTGCAGATGCATTTGTAAGACACACGATTAACTATTCTTAAAAAAAAATACCCCCTCAAGCAGCGGCTTGCCACAGAGGTCTGACAGGATCCTGTCAGTTTATATGTTATAGTAGAAGGTCTAGATAATCTAATTTCCTTACTGCACAAATTCTACAGAAACTTGATGGAGAAGCTCTGGTGACGGGCACAAATAAATGGCTGTCGACCATGAGCAAATGCTTCAGGAATTCGTTCAAAGGGAGCCTCCTGTTCTCCTATACTCCTTGGAGTAACCTAACCATAGGTCTAAGGAGAAGTCGAGCTCTCCATAAGCGTAAGTGCCGCTGCTAGGCGGATCTTCTCGGAAACCGATCCTGGCAAATTGGTATGTGCATCAAAAACAAACTGTAAGGTGCTGTTTGCCACGCTACGCACATGCGCAGTAGAGCCAATCCCGTTTTCGTGTTCCTTGCCAGTTCATGCCATCGAGGGATTCATCTTTGTAACTGCCATTGTATTCTTGTTAGCATGTATCATTTATCATTCATTAACTTTTCTAGCTGCTGTAGTCAGTATGGATATTTCAAATATGGATTTCGACGTCACTTCGTTTCCAGCGAGTTACTTTATTAACTTGTGAAACCACAAGATGGTGATTATAGGTTAACCTATCTCCAGTTTTTAAAGTCTGATTTAAATTTTTTAAGTTAAACTTCGCTTAAGTTCCCCTAAAGTTTGTTGTATTCAATAATATCTATCTCACAAGTCCCTAAGGGAGTAAATACTGTCATAGCGTTAGCTAGAAATAAAAAAAAGGACACCCCCTCAAGCAGCTGCTTGTCATATAAATTCAACAATAGCCTGTTTGTTTATATGCCTGTGAGGTTCAAGATTATAGCAGAATCTCAGCAGAAAAACAACACAGACATCTATGCCTTCCCCGGGCTTGAATCCAGGTCCCTTTTATCAGAAACTAAACATGCTTTGTTGATAAGCAAGTCTATCATTGGTAGGCTTCATCCCCTTTCTCTTGTGATCACTGCCAGCTACAGACAGTAGGGTGTGTACCGGACTCCTGTCCCATTCAGGCCAAGCAGATAAAGAGGACCAGGAAGAGCTGGGCTGCTCGTCAGCCTGATCTGAAGAAACCCTCCTCCTCCTTGACACATCAGGACTTCAGGAAGGACCACAGGGACACGGTCCTTCTGACCACAATTCTCTTTCTACTTGTGAATATCATCAAAGTCATAACTTCCGCTCTTCCTGAGGAATCTCGATCTTGAACTTTCACAATCCTCAACCAGTTGGCCTCCTTCATATCGCACTTCCTGGATTGTTAGGTTCCTTCTTCCCACACGCGCTATGTGCTTGGCCAAAGGAGTGCATGATGTCCCTTCCATCCTTCAGTGGAACTACAGGGGCTTCAGGAGCAAGGCTGCTGACGTCTGGAACTACATCAACATCATACCAGTTCCCATCCGTGCTCTCTGTGAGACCAACCTCCCTTATCACTGTGTCTTCAAGTCCTATATTGCACGTTATATTTTGCACACGAGCAAGAGTCAATTCCCTCTCCTGCAATGCGGCGATTCTTCTGCAGAAGAATGTTACGCATCATGCTATTGATCTCACTTTCACTGATGCGAAGAGTGATTTCGTAGTATGCCGCATCCAGCTGAACAGCCATGATATCATCCTGATACATCTGGCCTTCCACTGCCTTTCCTGTACAGGATATTCCTTTGCAGTGCCCTCAGCCCTGGATTCTCTGTGGGGAACGTAATGCCCACAGTCCATCCTGGGGTGGAGATATCAGTGAGGGGAGGATATCGCGAGTGTCATCCTGCAGCACAATCTCTTTATTGTTAATGCAGGTCGCCCATATTCTACAGACCTCTTAGTACCTACAGCTCCATTGACCTGACCCTCTCTTCTTCCAGCATTGGTCAAAGCCTCAGCTGGTCAGGTGACCCTGACACCTAGGGTAGTAACCACTTCCTGCTCCACATCTCCTTGCCTCCCAAGGGACGTGCAGCTCTGAGAAGAACGTCGCTTACCGAGTGGCAGCTCTTTCAGCAGATCTTGTCTGAAGGACTTGCCGCCATCTAAGCTACAGATCTCAGTGCAGTGTCAGAGACCCTCACTGCTGCCTCTGATGCCTGCACTGTTACGATATCCACACCCAGGCATCTTCCCCCTCTGGATATACACCATACGTGACTTTGCACGATTCGCTACTGAGCCGAAAGGCGCGCCTGCCACACTGGTAGATTTCTCGACATTCTTCATGCTACGATCAGAAGGTACCTGAATCACTGTGAAAGGTTCAGCTGACAATCCTTCTGCTCTAACATCAATGTCTTCACCCCTTCTGGGAAAGTGTGGAAGTACATCAGGAATCTGATGGGGAAGCTGCAGCCTGCCTTCCCTTTCCATAACCTTGCCCTGTCCCTTGGGGAGGATTTAGCAGTCACTGCTAATGCCTTCTTGCGGCGGGGCAGGGGTGGCTCAGTCGGTAGCGCGCCAGGCTCGTAACCTGTAGTTCCCAGTTTCGAGTCCCAGCTGGATCAGCGTTGAGATTTATCTCCGCAAAATTCTCCGCCCTGCCCACGGTCAGTAGGGAACACCGATGGGCTTGGAAAGGCCGCTGTCCGTCGGATGGGACGTTAAGCCGTGGCCCCGTGTGCAGGAGAGCCATACCCTGTGCATGTTAAAGAACACGCTGGATGGCCTCGACGGGAGGCTACCATCTGTCTCCCAACAGCTGTTCCAGTGGGTCCCCTCCCCCAACCTTTGGGGTCTTTGTGACCTGGCCATTTAGCCCATTGTGTGCAAAAAAGTGCCGTTCGGAGGTAAAACAACCCAACCCTTCTTGCGGCACCTCACTTCTTCCCTTCCTGCACCACTAGTGAATGATCAGGATACGACTCAGGAGCCCTGCTCTGGATCTGAGCCTTGCTGTAATGATCCTTCACCTTGCAGTATCCTTACCCCTGCTATTGGGGCTTTGAAGCACTCATCAGCCCCAGGCCTAAGAGTGTCAGCTATACTCAGTTAGCTAAACTGTCACCTGGGACTCTGCTTGTGCTTCTGAAAGCCTTCAATCATTCCTGGACCACCTGCACAATACCTGATTCACGGAAGGCAACACACATCATGCCTATCTTGAAGCAGGCCACTGAGCTGTCCTCTTACAGGCCCATTGCTCTATCACCTTGCCTGTGCAAGATCTTAGGGAGACTGGTAGTTGGATGCTTAGAATGGTATCTAGAGTACAAGGGCCTCCTCCCTGACAGCCTCTCGAGTTTCTGCAAAAGGAGGTGCACATCTGATAATCTTCTCCACTGCTGATCAGGCGCTGTTCGAGGGACAGGCTACAGTCACTGTCTTCTTCAACATTCAGAAGGCATTCGACTCTGTGTCCCACTAGGATATTCTTTCCCTTCCCTGTGTAGATATTCTATCCCTGTCCCACTCGGATTTGTATACAAAAAAATTACACACTACAACAATTAAAATGTGAATTACTAACGAAAGACCCTTTAACAGTTAGTTTAAATAAATTAAGCAAACTAAAAATTGACCCTTTTCTGCCAGAGGAAATATCTAATAAATGTATACCACCTTTGTACCCAGATGTACCACAATTATTTGTCAAAATTAAACTTCATCAAGAAAATAAACCATTCAGACCATCAGTACATAAATATGTCACCTGCATATAATTTGGAATTCGCCTTATATAACTCTTTTAACCATATTACCCACCTACGCAATATACATTAACATCATGTCACCAAGTAAAAAGTTCATACAAAATGCAATTATCACAGAACATACCACTTTGCACTCACTGGAAGTGATATCGCTGTATCCTAGCACGCCTACGCGATGCGCCTGAAAGCTGAGTGGCTTCGGGTGGCCATGTCCACCGTCCCTCAGTACTTTAGCATACACCGGGCAATGGAACTGGCCACCTCCTCTAATTTTTTCACAATCAACCACCAAACATGGCTGCAGACAGAGGGGGTCCCAATTGGGATCCCCTCTGCCTGCACTTGTAGCCGATGCTGTCTTGCGACATGTGGAAAATGTTGTACTTACGACAACAACACTGACACTATATGCGTTATGTCGACGACATAATAATATTCTGTAGACTTACTTTCGGCGCTAATTAATACTTTAAATAATGTTATACCTTCCATAAATTTTTAGGTATGAATCGGAAAAAAAATCAGTATTACCTTATCTAGATATACTTATAAGAAAGAAAAATAAATTTTGCTAAACTACAGTATATAGAAAACCAACAAATATTCCAAATTTTATACCTAAAGAATCAGCACATCTTTGGAAATACAAACAGGCAAGTATCTATCTACACTTCCTTAGAGCTTGTAGCTATTGTTCTGTAACAATATCTTTGCGAAATGAAATAAATTATATCAAAACTAAGCCAAAGAAGCAGGCTATTCAGATCAAACTTTGAATAGATGGGGAAAAAACGCAAAATATTATGAATTAAAAAATTCACAGCCTCCTCCAAATTAAGTAAGAGATAATAAAATATATACTAAAAGTTTTCCACATGTGACCAATATCACCCAAACCATACAAAATATTCTTAAAAAGTATAATATTACAGTCCGCAAAGTCAGTCTTAAAAAGTATAATATTATACCTCCTTTTTAGCAGCATATTGTGCAGAGAGAGACCCTGCTGGTTTGGCCATGTTGCCCGTATAGAAAATTATAGATTGGCGAATAGGGTTATAAACAGTGTGCCGAAAGGCCCCATAAAGAGGGGCAGACCTACGATGTGGTGGGCACACAATGTCAAACAGGACCTTGTTAGAATTGGTTTGCAGTGGCCAGATGCAGCAGATGACAGATATGCTTGGAGAATTAAAATGCACGGTCTGGTTGGACCTCCGTAGCCCATGGCTGCTTGAGGATGATGATGATGATTTCAGCTGAAGCAGAAAGAAATTCAAGCCCCCTCCCCCCACACAAATGACATAATCGAAATTTGATGCTATGAAAAAAAATATTGTAACTTTTATTTCAGCTAAGGCAGAAGGAAATCAAAGGTCACACACACACACAATGACATAATTGAAATTTTATGCAATAAAAAAAAAGAAAAAAAAATGCAAACTATTTTCATTTCAGCTGAGGCAGTAGGAAATTCCTATCACACACACACAGAATATATGACATGAAGTTATTGCAAAGTATATTTTTGTCACTGTGTTTTGTGCAAATTTAGATGTTTGCTCTGGTATTGATGCCTTTTAAGTTTTCTGTCATTTGTGTCTCTAAATATTGAAGTCTAATTTTAGCATATTCTTTTGTAATGTTTCTTTTTCATACTATAAGCATGACGGTCAACTTCCACATCCAATTCCCTATTACTGATATGACTATCTAGTGATTTGAGCAGCAACATGCATTGATGAAGCCTGTGTAGGACATTAACCTGAATGTTTTAATTAGGTATGAAATGGTTGTTGTTGAGAATATAAAGGTTTCTCCTGGAATACACTGTTCAGTAATTTTTGCAATTGCACACACACATACTGTGAGAAAACCTCAATTTTTAATATTAACCTTTAAAGTGACAGATGATGATTAATCAGTTTCCAAAAATCCCTACTAACGAACCTGCAACATGTTTTTTTTATGTTTCCCTACCATTTTTTTCCTTTTTAAATTTTTTTTTTTCAGAATTAAATGCTTTTTCTTTTGATATGTAATATGTACTGTTTCATTCATTAGTTTTTCATAATAAGGCTCAAAAGTTGTTGGTTCTTAAAGAAAAAAAAATTCTCCCTTTAAGGATTAATAAGTGCAGAACAGAAGACTGCATTAGATCAGAGCCAATTAATGCTAATTTACATTCTATGCAAGAAATCTTTCATAATTTTTTTGCTATAAAGAAAGTTTTTAATGACATTTTCCAATTTCAGATAAAAGAGACATAATGACCATCATTGCTTTACTGTGATTGCTTCATATTCCAACATGTTAGAAACACTTCAAATGTCACTGGGCATTTCATGAATGCTGCCAATGATTTTAATTTCATTGAAAGTTAATGGAAATTTTCTTGTTAATTATCAGCCAGTTAATTATTAACTGCATGTGTGTTGTTTTGGAACTAAAGATCATTAGGTTATTATAGTTTCCCTCTTTTGCTCTTATACCTTAAAAGAGTTATTTACCTTTTAAGCTCTTATACTTTAAAGAGATCTACACCAAGTTAAAATATGGTCTTGGCTGAATTTTAAAGTAAAAAGATATCGTGAGCCAGACAAGCCAACTGTTAAAAAAATAATCTATGGAGTTTTTCCCAGCTATATAAAAGAGAAATAATCATAAAAATTAGAGTTTCAGAAGCTATATCTGAATTTTTATCATTAGCATTATTACCATAATCTACATATCCACAAAAGCATTTACCATTGAACATTATTTGTTTCCTAATAGACTTCGCATCAAATAATAAAGTGAATATCATATACTTCTGCTTACTATCAGTAAAATTTTCCATGCAGAAAACTTCAATAAATTCAGGAAGGCCATCTACAGATCTGCACCTAGTTAAAATTGTGGAGCTACTGGGGAAGAAATTTTTCTCTTACAAATTCATAAGCCTTTTTAAAAATTAAAAAAGAGCCTCAATCTTTAATAAGACTTTTGGAGAATGAAAATATAATATCATGGTAAACCTATTTACCTCTTGGCAATAAAATATGCCATTGCTTCTTTCAGCATTTTTGCTGTGAATTTCTGAACAAGTTTAAAGTTATATTTAGAAACACAGGCTTTGATGTCTCAATGTCATCTTGATGAGCTTTTGAGCCTTACACAGATATAATATTTCTTTTAAAGAAGAGAAGTCCGACTGTTTGGCTCTTAGTTGGCAATAATATCACCATAGCATTTTCTTTAAGCCTTGGATTTCATTTTGTAATGACATCAATTTTCTCATAAATTTTCTAGGACTGTTCCCTCTTAAACAGCATGAGTGATCATTTTCATAGTCAATATCTGTTCTCTTTGCAATTTCTATCATATCTTCTACAAGTGTCTCTCAATACAGGGGGGCGGGGGTGGCTCAGTCGGTAGCACGCCAGGCTCGTAATCTGTAATTCCCAGGTTCGAGTCCCAGCTGGGTTAGCGTTGAGATTTATCTCCGCAAAATTCCCCGCCCTACCCACGGTCAGTAGGGGACACTGATGGGCTTGGAAAGGCCGCTGTGTTAAGCCGTGGCCCTGTGTGAGGGAGAGCCATACCCTGTGCATGTTTAAGAATAGGCTGGATGGTCTTGACGGGAGGCTACCATCTGTCTCCCAACAGCTGTTCCAGTGGGTCCCCTCCCCCAACCTTCTTTGAGCCTTCGGGGTCCATGTGACCTGTCCACTTAGCCCATGGTGTGCAAAAACGTGCTGCTCAGAGGTAAAACAACCCAACTCAATACAGGAGGTTTCCAATTTGACAGTGTGTCATTTGTTACAAATGTGAATAAAGTTGGCACAGCATCATTAATTAATCCTACTGTGCCATTTTCTGAAGCTTTATTTTTAAAACAGTAAAGTGCTGGGAACATATAGTACTAGTTACTGTTTAAAGAGAGAAAGTGGAGCATCTCCACAATTGACAAGCTTTAGCATTTCAACTCATAAAATTTTTTATCAAATATTAAAAGCAAATGTTTAGGCTTCATTTATTTATCACATGCAAAATTATAAAATCCCTATTTCAGGCATTTCGTTTGAGAAAAAAAAAGTAGTTAGTGTTATTTTTGCAAAATAGAAGTCTCATAAATGCAAAGTAAAAGTCTATTAAAATTAATGTTTAAGTTTAACATTTCTTTTTGAAACAAAATTCACGAAAATATTCTATAAATTCCGTGCTGCTTTAATCTGTAAATCACCTTTTCACATGCAAAAAAAATAATAATAAATACCCCCTCAAGCAGCTGCTTGCCACAGAGGTCTGACAGGAGCCTGTCAGTTTATATGCCATAGTAGAAGGTCGATGAGGATGCCAGGACCTCAGCAGAAAAACAACACACACGTCCATGCCTTATCTGGGGCTCAAACCGATGCCCCTTAGATCAGTAGCCAAGCACACTAGCCACTCGGCCACAAATATTATTAATTTCATTTATGAAAAAAATCGCAAACTACATTTGATATTATACTAGGTCAGAACGGTATTTTGAAATGATTTATTTATTTTTAGGCATCTCTGCTTTAACAATTTTAATTTTAAAGCATTTCACAATTTTCTTAAATTACTAACCTGTGAAATATCGAATTGCTACTTTTACAGTACTTTTCAGTAGCTAGTGCACAGTTCAAGTAAGTCTTGGACTTACTTGAATTTGTAGTAAATAATCACAGGATAAGTCCTGTAGACATGGAACTTATGAAATGATGAGCTGAAAAAAATTTGGTTTTGCCATGAGTTGGATTCCAACCGACATCTGCAGGAAACATGCCTGTTATGCTAGACCACTACACCATCAATGGCTAACCTTTTCTCAGCTTATGTGACCTTATTAACCTTCCGAATATTATTTCATTCGCACTAGTGGTGCCATCTATCCAGGAAGTGGACAACTCTGTTGCATCATTAGAGATGGAATTAATACGTCACTCACGCTCAGGGCGTTAAATCAATAAATCAGTAGTAAATAATCACAGGATAAGTTCTGTAGACACACTTGAATTTGTTTACACTATCCCAACACGCCTCTCTCTCTCTGAGGAGTAGGTTTAAGATTTTATACATGTTCATGGTGTCCTTTGCCAGTACTACCTCTAGTAATATTACCTCGATGGGTAAAAACCTCTAGTTGACCTCTCTGATATTCAGCTCTCACCACTACACATCAAACACGGGCTTATGAGAAAATTGCCAAAGTTTAGCCTGGATAGTTTTTGACTGTTTTGCAAAATGCTATATGTATTATATGTAACTAGATACATTATGTAATTTTAAGAAAGTCATTGTTCAGTATTACTAGTTTTAACAATGTGTTCGTTGCAATGTTATAAAAGTAATTATTTGTAAGCATATCTTAAATAGAAAACATTGGGTTGTTTTGGGTTGTTTTACCTCTGAGCGGCACTTTTTTGCACACCATGGGCTAAATGGCCAGGTCACATGGACCCCGAAGGATCAGAGAAGGTTGGGGGAGGGGACCCACTGGAACAGCTGTTGGGAGACAGATGGTAGCCTCCCGTCAAGGCCATCCAGCGTGTTCTTTAACGTGCACAGGGTATGGCTCTCCCGCACTCGGGGCCACGGCTTAACGTCCCATCCGACGGACAGCGGCCTTTCCAAGCCCATCGGTGTCCCCTACTGACCGTGGGCAGGGCGGGAATTTTGCGGAGATAAATCTCAACGCTGACCCAGCTGGGACTCGAACCTGGGAAGTACAGATTACGAGCCTGGCGCGCTACCGACTGAGCCACCCCCGCCCCTAGAAAACATTCTTCACAATGTTGATATCATTAATATGGATCTAGATTAATATCACCTTAATATAAGGTTATGAAGGGATTTTAGTAGACTTGTATGCTTTCACTTTTGATATTTGTAATTTTTGTTACAATAAAGGTCTTATTGAGGTAATTTTTAATGATCTAAAGTATATGACCTTTAATTTATAAGTTCTGTATTTTACTAAAATATATGGTTAAATATGTCAAATGTTTTTCTGCAGTATGGCAAAAATTATCTTAAAAATGAAACTAGAATAAAAATACATCTGGACCTTCCATATAATTGTAAGGTAAATATTACATTTCCATAAAATTTATGATATACTTCAAGGTAAATAGCATGAAAAATTGTATATGGTGATTGATATATATTGGTATACTTCAATCCTGGTATTCAATACCTAAATTTTCTAATGATTATGAAAATATTTTTTAAAAATCAGTGTAAAGGTATTTATGGTTGAGCTTAAAATTGGCCAAAGAGTGGCAATGACTATGTCAATTATTTGTAACCATAGTAGTGTAGATATTAAAATAATAGATTCCTTGTACTAGTGATGATTAGTTGGTTTGTCAGTTGTTTGGGGTTTAATGACACAAAGGCAACTAAGACCATGATGCACCAAAGTTATGACTAATAATTGTAAGGATGGATTTTTGGTTTAAAAATATAGAAAAAAAAATATGCCTATAAAAATAGTGAACTAGCGAACAGTCTGCAGTGTCCAATTTCATTTATTTTATCATAGTTACTCCCGTTTAAAATGGAATTATTTGCAAGTAGAATGCAGCAACTATATTGATAGGAATCAAGTGTTTATAAATATTTTACGTATCAAACTTTGTTTCAAATCAGTACTTTCTTCACACCATGACTTCATAAAAGATAATAA